>CM059425.1:41891685-42537518 GCA_030390025.1 Squalus acanthias
TTCCCTTTAAATAGTTAATGCAGAACATTTACAACTGTACCAACTGTTTATTCATACTAATGAATGCAGCAATTAAAAGCAGTTGGGAAGCAAATTAACTTGAATGGTTGTTTTAATAACCAAAAAACAACCAATATCTCTATGGATTAAAAAAACATTTTGGTTGTTCTGCATACTCAATTGAATTGTGAAGTATTCACTGCAAGGTATTCACTGAAAAGTTACTTGTCCAAATGAATATGGAACTTAGTCAAGTTCATGAAAAATAAAGGGGTAGAATTCGGATGCAGAGTCGGCAGATGCACTGAAATTTAGGGCGGAGCCCACATCCATCAGGTTTCCACCCTGTTGACTAAGCAGCAGCAAATTCCGATCAAGGGGGACAGACCTTTCTTCTGCCCATATCCCTACATCCTGACAGCTTTTGGGGTGTATCTGGAGTTGCTCCCAGACTATTCCAGAAATCCTGTTACACCTTTGATATGGCTGGTGATACCTATGTCTGCAGAAAGCAGGCACAGAGGCCGATTTATTAGGCCCCGCAATGAAAGAATCGAATGGTAATCGATCCCAGAGAGATCGATTGCTGTTTGATTTAGGGGCATACCAACGTGGGAGGAAAAAGGGGACAAAAATTATCTTCCATTTTCAGTCCAAATGTCCTGTTGAACTCTCCTTCAGAGAGGCAGGGTGCTGCTCCGATATTACATTGAGTAGTTCTGATATTTCACCGATTATGCTGTGCAGGCACTGCCACTACTGGTGTGGGCACATGCCCCCAAAATATTAATGGCCCCCATGTTTAGGATTTGGAACAAAGTCATGGGGAGGCCAAAGCAGTGGGTAGGAGTTTCACCCTGCCAGACTACTGGCGATGCAATGGAAGTGTCACAATTTCTACCCTATAATTCTGAACATGCATGGGGCTGTGGTGTTTTAGTAGAGGTTGAGTTTATCTCAGCTATTTCCACATTGTAGGGCCGAGTTTAATCCCTTTGCCCGGCGGAAACATGCAAGCGGAGGGTTAAGATGTCAGAGGGGTCGTGCTGCGTTCCCATCGTGTTCTCACTTCCACCAAAATTACAAGTTTAACATTAAAAGTTTAACCAGAATTTGGACACTGAAGAGTGGAGCTCTGCCTACACAAGCAAGCATAAAGTTCATGTCACCTCTAAGTTAATCATTCATTTTTGTAATTCATTCTCGGGATGTGGGTTATGCTGGCAAGGCTGGCATTTAATGCCCATCCCTAGTTGCTCTGAGAAGGTGGTGGTGGGTTCTTCTCAAACCGCCAGTAGCAGTTTGATATAACTGATTGGCTCGCTCGGCCACTTCAGAGGGCAGTTAAGATTCAACCACATTTTAATCTAATCAAATAGAACAAGAAAACACCTAGCAGAAAATAGGCCTTAGGTTTCAAAATGTTGTCAAATTTTGTAGTTAACCTGTTATATCTAATAAGCTGAGCTTCAAAACTGGATAATCAAGGAATGCATTATATTTGCATTGAATTTCTATATTGGAATAGGAAATCTATACAGTTCAAATCAGTGGAAATTGATCTGCAACACTGGAATTTTATGCTTGAATCAGAATGATGCTTACATTAAGTATCCATTTAGTTAGAATCAACAATATAGTACTATTTAAATGGTTACAGAAAATGGTACAAAATATACTAACATTTCTTGATGGATACACTTACTGTGTATAATTGAATAAATATCTACCTGTTTAATATCAGCTGGCAGCTGTGACAATGGCACATCTTCCATTTTAAGTCTTCTCATTAGCCTTACATTGATTTCTGACTGAAAATAAATAATTACTTACATCAGCCACACAAAAAAATGAAAAATTCTGATTTGGAAACAGTAAGCTATATCCGTACATTTAAGTTTTGAGATACATCCACCACACTTTGTCTCATATTCAGACTTCAGTGTCAAACTTTAAAAAAGTGTTAAAAAGGAGAAAGAAAACCAGTCATTTCCTGGTGGTTTTAGAGAACCTTCTCCAGCAACAGAAAATACCCTTTCATTGACCACAGATGTAGCCAAGAGCAAATAGCCTGCAATTGAGGTATTTATTTACAGCTAGAAGCCCTTAGCCAGAATTTCCACCACAGCCCAATCTGCGGCACTGGAGTGGTTTGTGCGCCACCTGATTGACTCACCCCTGACTCCCGGTGAAGTTTCCGGGATCAGCCTGATTTAAGTTTTCTCAGTGGGTCCCCAGTGGTATTTCCACCTACGCACGAAAGAGCTCGCTGCCGGGAAAGAAGGAGCAAAGGAAATGGCTGCTGCAGCAGGAGTGAGATGTCTGCAGCTACTTAATGGGCCAAGCAGCAGTGCCAAAGTTTTCAATCCAGCCATTAATGACCTAACTTGGCAGCACTTAGGGTGTTTCCCGCAATCCTCCTTCTATTGATAAAATGGCTGATGTGTCACAAAACTCCTTATTCTCCATGTCCTATTACCTAACAATGCTAGATGTCTGTTCACTGCTGCCTTCTTCAAGTCCAGCATTGCTAAAGTGATAATGATGGAAACTGTTACGTATTACTCCTCTCTGTCATTATTACCTCATTTTTCAGCCAAAACTATGTTGGCCTAAAAATTGGCAGGGATCCAACATTATGGATCCCTGCCCACCCAAGTATCTTTGCAAAACTAGGGTAAGGCAGAGAAAAATCCTGCCTCTTGTGTTCAATTGCTGCCTTAGCTAGTATTTCATTGGATAAAAACAGACTAATGAAGGGCCTTAAAGGAGCAGGCCGAGTAATGCACAACTTCCTCGCAGAAGCAGAATAATATATTACCGTAACATGGCATAATACTCCTGCCCTTATAAAACAATAAATCCTTCAATTTACAGCGATAAATGCCACAGGAGATCCCTCTAAATGGAAAACATTCTTGTTTCTTCCCTTTACATTGTTTCCTAGTTAGTTGGAAATCCCTTTTCCATGCTTGATTGAAAGTTAAAAAATGCTCCATGTTTTCAGAGTGCAGCAGTGGAAATTTCCCAACATACGCAGCCTGTAGTTAAGATGTGGTGTGTTGTACAATTATTAACCATGGCCTTTTATTAGTCTATTTTTAACCAAGGAAATATTTGCTGAGGAAGCAATTGGACAGTAAGTGTATCAGGTTCAACAAGTTTGAGACATTTAAATGTAAAGAGTTACCTAATTGTTGATATAAGAGCATAATATTACCATTTAGGGCACTTAATTAGAACTTCAGAAGAATGTTGTCACTTATTTTTAAAACATATGAATAAATAACTGAAGTAGTTACATGTGCTGTGAACGACAACACTTAATATTAAGACTGTAAATGTATATGTAATGTTAGCAGTGATCAAGTTACATGGGGAAAACACAAATGGATACGGTGTAATATTTTTAAACCATGAATGATGAGATCATACTTGGCTTGTAACGCTTTTACTTCTAAGTGGGAGACACTCATTACAAATGTGGACATAAACCTGGCAATTTCTTTTGGTCTTACCTGTACAGTGTTGATCAACTTCTCTGAAGCACTGCACACCCAATTGGCTTCTAAAAGAGGATCTAATACTGATGCTTTCAGAGTTACATCTCGAATGCTAGGGTGGCCCATGAATTCCTCACTGAAAGACAAAAATAAACAGATAACATAATGCATAATTAGGATTTTTTCCTTGCTCCATGAACTGGAGGAAATATTTTTGCAACATTTTTAATTATTATTTTGGGGTTATTTTTCACCGTTCTCAAGTCCTCTGAGCCGCACATCAATTCCTGGCTGAGAAGGTGAGCAAGCAGATAGGAGACGTAAACCACGCTGTCCAAACTAGGACCTAGCTCAGACATAGTTACTTCTCTGTGCACATTAGCAGATCCTTAGCAGATCCACAGCAGAAAATAACAAATCACTTTCTCAACCAGGGCTGCATAAGAGTAAGGGAAATTCAATGGTTCTAGTTCAATTTCTCCAAGTATTTCTGTGTTCCGAGTAACCTCAGGGTCAAGTGGCTGAAACATTTGCCCTCATTATACCTATCTTCAGCTGCACCATGTTGTTAAATCACCTGATGCACAAAAAAGTGCACAAATAACTGTGAGTGAATTAGAGGGATAATTCTGTGATCCAGCAGGAAGCTGTACTCGTAGGGAGCAGCGATAGGGATACAACGCTATAGCCATGTTTCTTTGGCCACACACTCACTGCAAGTGCAGGTTCCTACTGGGAACGCAGCATCATACAATTACCTCATACATGTCTTGATAATCTCCACCCAAAAGGACAAAATAGTACTGTGACAGGCAATGTCTACCAGCATGTTTAAGTTAGATGTGGTCAGCCATGCACCAACAGAGAAAAGTGGACTTTGTGCTTTGCTTTTGATTCGACATGTTTATGCCAAACATAGTGCTAGCACTTCTACTAACACTGCCTTAGGGTACAAACAGATCACTAGTATAGAAAGCTTACAGAAAAGAAATTTTATATCCATGTTTCGTTATTTACTTTATTTTTTTATGCTGTTTAAAGTCTCATGAAATTTTAAGCTGAGCAAGACTCACAAAACTCAAAAAGCCAGGCTTACCTTTTATATATATGGGTGACCCAGAAGAAAACATTGAATAAATCTTCGACGTCCAGATTTGCTTGGAAAATTTGATCAAGGTGATGAAAAATACAAACATGATATGCTTTTGCATATATTTTAAAGATCTCATTTTGGTTTAAGAAAGACAGATATTCCAATAAATCCGTTAACACAGTCTGCTGCAAGTTTCTTAAATGTTTCTTTAAACAGCTTCCTGTATTATTTTCCACAAATAATAGAATTTGTTTTTTCACAGATTGCAACACCATTTCATTAAACTGTTGTGCCCATGCTCTTGGTCTTCCAGATTCCAAGTTCCCTGCTTCCAGTTTCTCCTCCCACTGAATCAAATCGCGTTCATCTTCCAGTTTAGCTACAGCATACACCGATGAAAGAAATTCAGCATTATCCTTGTAGTTACGTAGTGGCATCTTCAAAACTGACCACATCTTGTTTTTCAGCTCTTTAGAAAGGTTGTCTACATCCATCAATATTTGCTGATTTGGGATGGTTTCTGCATTATTTACTTTGGGCATCTTCAGTGATTTGTATTTGTATTTGAGCTTAACAATCCAACAATGTGCGTCCTCATATTTTCCATCCTGTATTAATTTTTGAATTTCTGCAACTTAAGAAAAAAAAGATAAATTAAACTAAACAGATTTTTTTTTTCAAAATGTATCAAGTACAATTTTACTCTGCAATCTAATTCTAAGTATTTAGGGGTCTGAAATTCCTGACTTCACTAATTTTATTTGGAAAGTAGATGTGAGTAAAAGGTGGTAAAATTAGCAATAAAAACAGAAAATGCTGGAAATACTCAGCAGGTCAGGCAGCATCTGTGGAGAGAGAAACAGAGTTAACGTTTCAGGTCAATGACCCTTCGTCAGAACTGGAAAAAGCTGGAGATGGAACAGGTTTTTAAGCAAGTGCAGGGGCAGGGAAAGGGGGGAGAGGAGGAAAGAACAAAAGGGAAGGTCTGTGATAGGATGGAAGGCAGGAGAGATTAGGGCTGGATTTTGATACTGGGGCGGGTTGGGGTCGTGACATCCACTTTTCGTGTTATCCACCTGACTGCAGTTGGATGTGGGAGATTGATGCGATTTTCACCGAATTGAGCAATTGAGTTCCAGCATGTGGGAACCCATGACCCAATTAGTGTTTTCCGTCTGAAAGTCGCCTCTGATGATGTCATCATTGCTGCTGCATTGAAGGTCTGCAAAGACTGCCTGGCCTTTGCTGTGAGAGGACCTGGATGCAAAATGAGCAGCAGCAGCCCTAAGTCTGCTCCCAGATATTTTTGCACCTCCACTCCCAGATATGTCTCCCCTCCACCACCACTCTCAGATCGATCAGCCAGCCAGCCACTGATAGTCAGCTATCCAAATGTGCTCCCGCCAGGTTTCACATTCGTGGTTCAGAACAGGTGTGCTTCACGTAGAAAAAGGGTTAAAATCACAAAGGCCTTTCAAAATGGCATTATAGAGGCAATTTAGTGCTTGTTAAGAGCCTTAACAGCCTATCCCGCCTCTTAGAGGCGGGACGGAGTCGGGACCAGCAGACACGATTTAATGAAAATTGAGTGGAGGTGGGATGGAGGCGGGCTTGTGCCCGCCCGCCAGTTTTCGCAATTTTAACCCCCCACTAGCCTCCAAACCCACCTCCACGGGTCAATGAAAATCCAGCCCTAAGAGACAAAAGGAATGATGGTGCAAGACAAAAGGATCAGAAGGCAGAAGGGTCGTCGACCTGAAACGTTAACTCTGTTTCTCTCTCCACAGATGCTGCCTAACCTGCTGAGTATTTCCAGAATGTTCTGTTTTTATTTCAGATTTCCAGCATCCGCAGTATTTTGCTTTTGTGTTAAAATTAGCAATGGAATGATGAAATTCGAAAAAAAAACCTATGTTGCCAATTTTCTTCCCTCCACTTCAGAAGACATTTATTCCTGCTCCCAAAGGTACCAGTCGCTCTACTCTACCTCACTCAAGTGGCCATTATTCAAATCTGGGCCTAGGCCATGAGTGTTGCCATGCTATGTGACTGTCGGGTCGTCACAGCCGAGTCAAGTCCTGTCATCACTTGACATTTACACACAAACTTTCCACCAAGCATCACTACATGGCAATCGGGAGCAGATTTTACATCCTCAATTCAGGCATGCTGAGGCCAACTGTCTTACTGTCACTCAGGTTGAGAGCAGCTAACTGAGAACAGACCATGAATTGAACCAGAGATCTCTCAGGTCTGGGTGGCTCAGCAAAATACAATGGCCCTGAAAATCCACGGGTCAGCAATCCTGGCATTTACACCAGAAACGCACCCACCGGGAGCCTCCGCTGCTGACCCTATCAAACTTTATGCCAACTATGTGTGGGACCCTTCCTGAAAATTTATGCAGGGCCGTGTACATTGCTGAGTGAGCCTAATCACGGAAATGGGGCCCACCTGCAGTGTCCAGGCCTGGACCACTGAAAATTGAAGATAATTTCTTAAACCTTTTGGCCCAAGGGGCCAAGAGGGCAATTCTAATATCCTTCAGGGAGGGTGTCTTGGCACCCCCTCCAGGCGCAGCCCACTCTGGTGGGATTCCCAGCGTTCTAGTGCAGGCAGGTTCCCAGATGTGCCCTAGCAGCATGGATGACCCCTGCTGCCATTTTTTAAATGAGGTGACTGGTGGGATCAGCACCAGAGGTCGCCACCAGGTGGATTCCAGCATTTATGCTAAGACCAAAGATCCGCAGGTTTTCGGCCCCTGAGTGTTAAGATTTTACTTGGTGAATTGCTATTACAGATCGCCTCGACCTTTCCTCTCATGGTTAGAATCTATCAAAATCTGAAAGTCTAATTGCTCTGCTGGTTGTAAGAGACTTGCAAGAAATGTGTTTGGGCAACCCCAACCCAGTTTCTAGTCATACAGAGTGCAAATGTGGCAGGATTGGTCTCGGCTGGAATGCCTTCCATGGTCAAACAGCCTGCCTGCAATTATTATCGAAGCTCAAACTGAAGAATGTCACTTAAGGTATCAAAGGCCCATCAGTGCCAATGGAACCATGCAAGTGTTTGCACCTTCAGCAAAAGAGAGATAATTGGAAAAGAAAAAAAAGAGCCCCTTCAATGGATCCATGGATAGATGCAGTGTAGTATAGAACTGAGTCATACAGACCAGGAAGGTGAAACGTTTGAGATTTGCCCTGTATTGAGTTACTTAATCTCAGCCAGTTATAGCAGGGTTGCACTACGATTGACCTCAGTGGCTCCTGGATAGGGAGTGAAAAAAATTAGTCAGCATTCTTGTTCCTGTTAGCTAGAAAGTGACCTCCCAGTCAGTGTATTTGAGTGAACGTCAGGTGATGAGAGTTGTAATGGCTTCCATTCTCCAATAATGACCCACTGTTCACGGCCTTGGTTTACACATGAAGAATGGTCGCTTGGTCAAACGCCCAAGGACACTTGTCAGTGTTGATGAACCTGTATCTCAGTATGAATTTTATGAGAGGAGGTGTACTTGGAGAAGGACAAATTGTCTTTGCATCGGGTTATATATCGGGAACAGGATATTAGTGAGTGTTTCTGTACAGTTTGTTTTTATTATGCATGCTATTTCTATCTAGCAGCACTTCACAGATAATAAAACTGTTTGTTAGTAATGATCTGAAACAAAAATGAAACAAAAGAATACTTTCATGGAAATCTAGCTCAAACTAGAAAAATTACAAAACTGTCCTTTAAAAATTTCAAAATAGAATACGACAAAATATTTTTACCTGTACACACATCAGTGGTCGGCTTGTCATCAGAAGAAAGTTGCTTGTCTTCTATGTCTGGTGAATGTCTATGCAATTTCCTTATTTTCTTTGGCAGTAATTTTTTTGTTGATTTAATTTCAACAACTTCTTTCCTAGGGATTAAAGTATCTCCTTCAGAACTACTTGCTTTGCTCCTCAGTTTCCCTTTCCAGTTGGAGGGCATTTTTCTCTGTATTCTTCCTGTATTATGAAGAGTTCGTTATGTAAACCTTCTTTATAATCATCTGATCAGTTGAAAAGCAGAGTCTTTCTCAGTCCAAATACACAAACCATATATATTATTCCTTATTTCATTACATGATTTACATCTGAATTTCATCCTCAAGTTCAAAGTTCAGGTTAAAGGATGGCTGGGGTAAATTACAATTATATCTATGATCCAATTAATTTGGATCCAGTAAATTGTCTAGCAGCAAAGCTGTGAATGCAGTCAGGCCTCAAACCCATATACATTTGTAATTCACATTAGGATCATAGTATATTTTGGATAATAGGTGTGATTTTTTTTTAAATCATTGATTTCCATTGTAAAGAAAGTGACTGTACATTTCACAATCATATCCGATTATAAATACAATTTCAAAGCAAATGCAATAAATAGCAATTAAAATGTGCTATGAGAAACTATAGTTACAAGGAGAGACTTAAGATACTGAGACTATTTCCATTGGAGCAGTAAAGGCTAAAAAGAGATTTAATAGAGGTTTTTAAAATTATGAAGTGTTTTGATAGGTTGAACATGGAAACGATTTCCACTGGTTGGGGGGTCAGTGACAAGGGATTATCAATTTAAAATTGTCACTAAGAGAATGAGGAGAGAAGTTAGGGAAAATGTCTTTACACGAGTGGTTAAGAGCATTGGCTGCATTCTCACAAGGAGTAGTTGAAGCAGAGACCATTGTATTTTTTAAGGGAAAAGTAGATAAATATTTGTACAGAGGAAGACACAGGGTTATGAAGAGAGTTTAGGGCAATGGGATTCATTTTGGGTTGCATCAGCAAAGAGCCACACAGAAATGATTGGTCACATGGCCTCCTTCTGTTTTCGTTTATTCATTCATGGGATGTGGGCGTCGCTGGAAAGGCCAGCATTTATTGCCCATCCCTAATTGCCCTTGAGAAGGTGATGGTGAGCCACCTTCTTAAACCGCTGCAGTCTGTGTGGTGAAGGTACTCCCACAGCGCTGTTAGGGAGGGAGTTCCAGGATTTTGACCCAGTGATAATGAAGGAACGGCGATGTATTTACAAGTCAGGATGGTGTGTGGAGGGGAACTTGCAGGTGGTGGTGTTCCTATCCGCCTGCTGCCCATGTCCTTCTAGGTGGAAGAGGTCGCGGGTTTGGGAGGTGCTGCCGAAGAAGCCTTGGCGAGTTGCTGCAGTGCATCTTGTAGAAGGTACACACTGCAGCCACGGTACGCCGGTGATGGAGGGAGTGAATGTTTAATGTGGTGGATGGGGTGCCAATCAAGCGGGCTGCTTTGTCCTGAATGGTGTTGAGCTTCTTGAGTGTTGTTGGGGCTGCACTCATCCAGGCAAGTGGAGGGTATTCCATCACACTACTGACTTATGCCTTGTAGATGGTGGAAAGGCTTTGGGGAGTCAGGAGGTGAGTCACTTGCCGCAGAATACCCAGCCTCTGACCTGCTCTTGCAGCCACGGTATTTATGTGGCTGGTCCAGTTAAGTTTCTGGTCAATGGTGATCCCCAGGATGTTGATGGTGGGGGATTCGACGATGGTAATGCCGTTGAATATCATGGGGAGGTGGCTAGACTCTCTCTTATTAGAGACTGTCATTGCCTGGCACTTATGTGGCGTGAATGTTACTTGCCACTTATCAGCCCAAGCCTGAATGTCGTCCAGGTCTCGCTGCATGCGGGCACAGACTGCTTCATTTTCTGAGGAGTTGCGAATGGAACTGAACACTGTGCAATTATCAGCAAACATCCCCACTTCTGACCTTACGATGGAGGGAAGGTCATTGATGAAGCAGCTGAAGATGGTTGGGCCTAGGACACTGCCCTGAGGAACTCCTGCAGCAATGTCCTGTCGCTGAGATGATTGGCCTCCAACAACCACAACCATCTTCCTTTGTGCTAGGTATGACTCCAGCCAGTGGAGAGTCTTTCCCCTGATTCCCATTGACTTCAGTTTTACTAGGGCTCCTTGATGCCACACTCGGTCAAGTGCTGCCTTGATGTCAAGGGCAGTCACTCTCACCTCACCTCTGGAATTCAGCTCTTTTGTCCGTGTTTGGATCAAAGCTGTAATGAGGTCTAGAGCAGAGTGGTCCTGGTGGAACCCAATCTGAGCACTGAGCAGGTTATTGGTGAGTAAGTGCCGCTTAATAGCACTGATGACGGCACCTTCCAACACTTTGTTGATGATTGAGATTGGGCTGATAGGGCGGTAATTGGCCGGATTGGATTTGTCCTGCTTTTTGCGGACAGGACATAGCTGGGCTATTTTTCACTTTGTCAGGTAGATGCCAGTGTTGTAGCTATACTGGAACAGCTTGGCTAGAGGCGCGGCTAGTTCTGGAGCACAAGTCTTCAGCACAACAGCCGGGATGTTGTCGGGGCCCATAGCCTTTGCTGTATTCAGTGCACTCAGCTGTTTTTTGATAGCATGTGGAGTGAATTGAATTGGCTGAAGACTGGCTTCTGTGATGGTGGGGACCTCAGGAGGAGGCCGATATGGATCATCCACTCGGCACTTCTGGCTGAAGATGGTTGCAAACGCTTCAGCCTTGTCTTTTGCACTCACATGCTGGACTCCGCCATCATTGAGGATGGGGATGTTCATGGAGCCTCCTCCTCCCGTTAGTTGTTTAATTGTCCACCACCATTCATGACTGGATGTAGCAGGACTGCGCAGCTTTGATCTGATCCATTGGTTGTGGGATCGCTTAGCTCCGTCTACAGCAGGCTGCTTCCACTGTTTAGCATTTATGTAGTCCTGTGTTGTAGCTTCACTAGGTTGGTACCTCATGTTTAGGTACACCTGGTGTCACTCCTGCACTGTAAATTTCTATATGGTTCTAAAAATAATGTAAAGACAGTTTAAAAAAACTGGGGGTTATTTATATTTTTATGGGAGAAATCAATAATATCTTACAAACCAAAAAAGCCTCCACCAATTATTCTCAATAACTAGTCATCAGAATGTGTATGAAAGAGACCCACAGTGATTTCAAGATTGTTTTTTCTTCTTCCCTAAAGGGAAGCAGCTTACCTCTAACCATAGCATAATTGTAATTGGCAACTTACTGTATAGGTAATCAAAAGCTTGAACTGCCATTATATCACTCGATTTAACAGCACACTGCGTCACTATGCTTCCTAAGCATCAGGTTCTTACAATAAATGAAATTAGATCTGTCATATAAAAAAAAAATAATCATACACAATATAAATAGTGGAACCTTCAACATATTATAGAAGAATGTAATCTTATTCTTGGGTCTATGATACACCCCCAGTGCCAAAACACTGTCTTGTACGATAACACATTATAATTTCATGTTTGTTCTGTTTTAAAAAGTCACCAGTAAAAATATCTGTCATCATATCCCTTTATATATGCAGTTAGAAAATATTGAGACTATTTGAAAAATGCAGTTAGATTGATCAAAAAAAAAGCTGAAGTGCTATGGTGATTTTTATTTTTATTCATTTCTAAGCAGCATTTGTCATAAGCTCCTGTAACAGTGCTGTTGATTTTACTGCTTGCAAAACACATTCTTCAAATATTTGGATTGGAAAGGGCTGATGATGGCTGTTAAAACAATCTGCAATGTCAGCTCATTGTCAGCACAGTATGTTCCAGAAATGGGATTTAGCTTATTCAAAGCTTTGCTCATCCTTTCACATTGAGTGCCTAACAATCCATATATTTCTCTGCTGTAAAATATTTTGAATTATCTCAATATGCACAAACAATAGATGTGAATTCTTTCAGCAAGTTGACACATTTTATGGAAGGTTATTCAATTCTTTACTTTGAAATGACAATATGTGGCAGCCTGACACTTTTCAGTGGTAGAATACTTATTTCAAAACTAGCCAGCCACTGAATTGAGTTAGGGAGTTGTATGTCTGTTGGACGAGACCGTGACAGTTACGGTGAGAGTCATAAATTCTTGGCTAGTTTGTACATTCTAGTGGCTTGAGGAAGTGGAGTATTCTACTGGGGGGGGTGGGGGGAGACAGAAGGGAAGGAGATTTTCCACGGTGTTCATTCTGTACCACAAGTACACCTGAATATGATTTTTAAATAATAATTTATGTTTCTCCCAATGTTAACATTATTTTTCTCCTGCTCTAAGTTCCCATTAAGTGACTCTCCATTCCCCATCTTGCAGAGTAGGCATGAAATATTTTCCTATGTCTCTGCCAATTGCCACTTTCAACCCTGTTGCTAGGGAGTACATGAAAACATGCCACTGTGGGGATTTCCGCACTTCTGCTTGGCTTCTAGCTGGGTTTAGGAACTCAGTATAGGAATCTCAGATTCAAACCTTTGCATTTATTGTAATTGTACAAAGAAAAAGGTTTACTAAACAAATTTGAGATGACTTGATTTTGAAAGGAGGACCTTGGATGGATTGATAGCTATAGTGCCATGTTACACTTCCGGTTGGGAAGCTGAGTTCAATCAACATGTTCTCTAAGGGTGTCCTTTACCAGTGCTGAACAGATCATTTGGGGAAAGAAGAGAAAAGCTGAAGATAGACATGTTCCTTTGTGAATCGTTCTGTTCTACCATATCAACAAAAGAGCAACACCAACAGCATCTGTGGTAATAACTACTGGTGGACTGTGCCATACTCTTGACTAAGGAAAAAACAGGGGTGTGGCTAAAGGGGAGGGAGAAGATGAGTGGAAAAGGAAGAAAAATTAGAAAAACAAAATATTAAAAAATAATGTTCATTCCAAACAATATTTAAAAATAAATGAAAGCAAGTGAAAACATTGAAATAGCTACATTGGATGGGACTGAAATGGCATTTTACACATTTTGAGCATGAGAGTCTGAAAATCAGCAAAGTCTAGATTTTATTCGTCATAATTTTGTGTGATTACAGCTTTAGAAATCAAAAGTGAATACAGGATAAAATTATCAAATTCTAAACTCCCTTCTTTGCAGCTGGTTCTTCTGCATCTAGAACCATATTCAGACACTTGTAAAATGTCTTACTTTCTCACTGGAAAGTGAAAGTATATTATTTTGAGTTAGGGGAAGATATGGTGCAAATACAGTTCAATGTTTTGGTACATTGAGGTCTTATTGGTCACGTTTGCTAGCATATGGTTATAAGGCAATATAACACCATACGTTAATGTCATTATCTATATTTCTGAGTAAAAAAGTAGAATTTTTTAATTATTTCAGCGATATGCATGTCATGTGCTTTATTAAGGATGATGAAATAAACTATTCCATTGCACAGATTCACTAAACTTTCCTTTCAACTGCAGTCTCACTTGAGTGTGTGCAAAACATGAGGTTTGGCCGAAGCAGTCAATACAAATAATCACCTATCATGTCAGGACAGGAAAATGTATGTCAGTACTCCACATACAAAATGCACTAACACAGTCATTCAATTAGATCATAGCTGATCTGTATCTTAACTTCATCTACCCACCTTGGTTCCGTAACCCTTAATATCCTTCCTTAACAACAATCTATCAAAAATGCTTTGCAGCCAAGTCGCAGCCTATGTTGCTCTTGAATCAGCCACCAGGAGGTGTGCAGGAGCAGCCCTGGATGATCTGCCCTTCAATTTGTTCCTTTCCATGGGGAAGCAGAGATCATAAACTTGACATGAAAGTAATAGGGAATCAAGGGCTGCAAACCTATGGCCTAGGATTAGACAACACAGAGAGGGTATCCATAGGGTGACTAGATTTTCAAGCCCAATTAGATCTAGACAGTGCCTCTAGAGCTTTTCCTCACAGGAAAAATACCACAGTGATCAGAGAAATGAGGAAATTAAACAATTCACATAACTAAATTATTCAACACCTGAATAAAGACTACCCAGTACTATGGACGCAACAAAATGTACTACATTGTCATGCAAGAGTACTTTTTAACATGTGGTGTCAGTACTGTCCAAGACTTTTTATTACTGTTGTTTTTGTTACATTGTCGGTGCTTAAGTTACATACTGTCAGTGCTGTGCTCAGTATATGAAAATACAATAGATATGTTTAATGTAAAAAGGGACTGTGGACCTTTTTAAGGAAGTAATTAGACTTCAAGGGCTGTGACCATCCGAGAAATGGCAGGGTGGGTCTTCTGACTGCCCAAGTTATCCCACCAGCTCCTGACCCCCTTTATTGCAAGGGGGTTTGGAGTATAAGAGTAGGGAAATCTTGCTGCAATTATATAGGGCTTTGGTGAGACCACACCTGGAGTACTGTGTACATTTTTGGTCCACTTACCCAAGGAAGGATATACTTGTCTTAGAGGGGGTGCAACGAAGGTTCATTAGATTCCTATCTCTGTAATCTCCTTCAGCCCCACAAACGCCCCCCCCCCCCCCACTCCGCCGAGATATCTGCGCTCCTCTAATTCTGTCCTCTTGAGCATCCCTGATTATAATCGCTCAACCTTTGATGGCCGTGCCTTCTGTTGCCCAGGCCCCAAGCTCTGGAATTCACTGCCTAAACCTGTCCGCCTCGCTACCTCGCTTTCCTCCTTTAAGACGCTCCTTAAAACCTACCTCTTTGACCTGAGCTTTTGGTCACCTGCCCTAATTTATCCTTATGTGGATCGGTGTCAAATTTTTTTTGTCTTAAAATACTCCTGTGCAGCGACTTGGGATGTTTTACTACGTTAAAGGTGCTATATAAATACAAGTTGTTGTTGTGGTTGTAGATTGATTCCTGCGATGAGAGGGCTGTCCTATGAGGAGCGATTGAATAGAATGGGCCTATATTCTCTGGAGTTTAGAAGAATGAGAGGTGATTTCATTGAAATGTATAAAATTCTTAGAGGGGTTGACAAGGTAGATGCTGAGAGGCTGTTTCCCCTGGCCGGAGAGTCTAGAACTAGGGGGCATAGTCTCAGGATAAGGGGTCGGCCATTTAGGACTGAGATGAGGAGAAATTTCTTCACTCAGAGGGTTGTGAATCTTTAGAATTCTCTACCCCAGAGGGCTGTGCATGCTCAGTCGTTGAGTATATTCAAGACTGAGATCGAGAGATTCTTGGGCACTAGGAGAATCAAAGGTTATAGGGATAGTGTGGGAAAGTGAAGTTGATGTAGAAGTTCAGCCATGATCTTATTGAATGGTGGCGCAGGCTCGAGGGGCCAAATGGCCTACTCCTTCTCCTATTTATTATGTTCTTCTGACCACATTTTTCTTGGGGGGACCTAATTTAGTATGCAGGACGGGTTTGGATCGAGAATTGTCCGTGCCTAGGGGAAAAGGAAAACAGCGCTGACGTAAGAAAACTACTAGGCACTTGGTCTAAGCGTTAAACAAAGCTTTAATCAACTGTTTTACAACATGGAGGTCTAGTTGTGTCCTTCACTAGTTCCTGTTAAGAATGTCCCGCGCAAGCTGGGCCCGTGCCCGAGTAGTTATACTCTCCCTGGACAGCGCCACCAGCAGGCCGCCCAGTATTATTTCATAAGTAATTTCCACATGAATGAGAAGATTCATGTCAAGCGCTAGCTGTAGCTGTCAAAAGGCTGCTACGGCTTAAATGGTCAGATGCACAGCAGTTGGATGAGATGGGGGTAGGGGGAGGAGAAACAGAGAGACAGAGACAGAAGGAGAGAAAAAGAGACAGAACTAGACCTTACAGTAAACTTGCAATGACAGAAGGAGGAGCACCATCGGGAGTGTCTGCAATGGCCAATGCCCTAAGATTATCAGAAGTTGTGGTAGAGGTCATGTTGGCATAAATAAAGGCAAGGAGAGAAAGGCTCTTTGACTCGCAGGGAACAATGCCCCAGAAAAAAGGATGTGCGAGCTAGTTGGAGGGAGGTGGCTCTGGTGGTCTAATAACTCAATCATCCTCCAATGGTTATTTTAATGATTTCAACTTGCTGGTCAAGTTAAGTGAAGGCACACGTGCCCATGCAGATGCTGGAATAATGCTGGAAGCATAATGGCTTGCATTTATATAGCGCCTTTCACGACCACCGGACATCCCAATGCACTTTACAGCCAATGAAGTACTTTTTGAAGTGTATTCACTGTTGTAATGTAGGAAACACAGCAGCCAATTTGCGCACAGCAAGCACCCACAAACAGCAAAGTGATAATGACCAGATAATCTGTTTTAGTTGTGTTGATTGAGGGATAAATGCTGGCCCATAATTTCCGATGCCTACGGGTGTGTACGAGCTGTGTACACACCCGTAGGGACCTCGCAAGTGCTGGTTTCAGGCATGCGCTGAAAACCGGCATTTCCAATCTGTCAAGAATCCTCTTGACAGATCGGACGCCTGCCCTGGAGAAGGGCCTCTGTGGGTGGAGAGTTCCACTTTCTGAAATCCCTTAAAAATCTTACGCGTAAGGCCTGCTTTTACCAGCATAAAAGTTTTTAAAAGTTTTTTAAAAAATTTCACTCATTTATAATGTAAAAATACTTTTTTAAAAGGTAAGTTTATTTTTAGACCCGTAAAAAACTTTAATTATTTTTTTCAAAAAATTAAATTTTTGTTTATATTATTTAACTTAATTTTAACTCATTTTAAAAACATGATTTTTAAAAAATTTATTTAATGTTGTAGTGTCTTTTTTCAGTGATCCCCATTCATACTTTGACAGGTCTACTTGTCAAAAGTATGAAGGGGGATTCCCTTCTCCCACTGGCTCGCCTGGCCCACGTGATCCCAGGGATGCTTGCGAACTGCCTGCACCCCTGGGATACCTGGGCCTTTGCGCGCGTGCACCACAAGAGGCCCAGGAGCGAAAGATTCCGGACCTTGGGAGCCCTCAGGTAAGAGCATAGATTTTTTCCCGATAGGAGGCATCCGCACGTAGGATGCCTCCTATCGGGAATTACAGGCCATTGACTAGGACACCAGGGAATAACTCACCTGCTCTTCTTCGAAATAGTGCCGTAGGATCTTTTACATTCACCTGAGAGAGCAGACGGGGCCTCGGTTTAATGTTTCATCTGAAAGACAGCACCTCCGACAGTGCAGCACTGGAGTGTCGGCCTAGATTTTTGTGCTCAAGTCTCTGAAGTGGGACTTGAACCCACAACCTTCTGACTCAGAGGCGAGAGTGCCACCAACTGAGCCGCGGCTGATACTTCAATGCACCTCAACACTATCCAGGACCACGTAGTATTAAAGAAGAGTTGAATGAGACAGTAAGCAAGCAGAAAATACCCTCACCATCCGCTTGACCGGCACTTCTCCTCTCCTACCATTCCACGGACTCGTATCATATTTCCTGCAGTATTTCAGTGAAAAGTGTCAGCACTTCAGAGCATGTTCACAAGAGAATGTCTGCCAACATATGGGTGAAAAGAAATTTTCTGTAGCATGTCTAAATCTTTGTGTTCTTTGCAAAGGAGAAGCATGTGCACAACAAAGGCAAAGGAGTGCCATGGGAGGAGGAATGGCATCGATAAGTGTGAAAAGAGTTTTAGGCACAAGATGTAGTCATGGTAATAAGAAGGAGCAGGGTAGTGGGGCATAGTGAAGGGATAAGACGAAAGTAAACATGTACGACGTGGAAATTTGATGTTTGTGTACTTTTTCCCCCCGGAGGCCTCCTGTTATCTAACTTATTTGGTGATCTGTGTTTGCAACTATTCTCTCCCAGAGAGGATTTTAGAGGCCCTACAGAATTGCAGAATGGTTGTCTGAGAGTAAAACAAGGGATAATGAAGGAATTTTTTTTGTGTTATAGTGATGGCGCGCACTGTCTTTATTGGAAGAAGCTGGTGATGATCTTCTGCCTGTTGTTACGTGCTGTTGGCAGCAGAGTGTCCAAACTCACTTCTCTCTCTGCTGGGCAAATTCATCCTGAACAGTGGATTATTTTTCTCCACTTTCTTCCATTTCACCTTCTGTGCTTGGAAGGCCCAATAACTTTGTAATGGACAAATTATGGGGGATGCAGGAAGTCACCATAATTCTCGAAATCCTTGCTGGACTATTCTGCAGGGCTCCCCCTAACCTGCCCAGGGAATAGGAACAAGACCTGAAAATTCTGATGGTCTGTTCAATTATGATCCTGGTAGCATCAAAAGCCCCATTTTACCTGCTTTCGGCCCCTGTCCTTGGATTCCGAAAAGGAGTCATTAGCCGAGGCTGAAGCAGTTACTCCTGGTTGCCTATCAACCATGCCGTCACAAAGCTCTGGCTGAGCAGTGCAGGTATCCTGGATTGCCTGAGAATGAACAAATCAGGGCTACTTCCCAGGTAGTCTGCATTGACGAGCAGAATAAGGTGGCTTGCATCGCTCACTATCTGTACATTCAGTGAATTAAATCTCTTCCTATTATTGAAGTTGATGGGGCATTCAGGCAAGGATTTTTTTTTGCCATATGGGTTGTATCAATGGCATCCTGCACTTATCGGAATCTAGCCACTCAGAAGAAGTTAGAAGCTTGAGAGGTGATCTAATCGAGATGATTAAAGGGATTCGATAGGGTAGATACAGAGAAACTATTTCCTCTGTCGGGGAAATCCAGAATAAGAGGATATAATCTTAAAATTAGAGCTAAGCCATTTAGGAATGAAATCAAAAAGCCCTTTTCTCACACAAAAAGTAGTGGAAATCTGGAACTTGCTCCCCAAAAATCTGTGGATGCTCGGTGAATCGCAATTTTCAAGGCTGAGATAGATTTTAGATAGAGGGATACGGAACAAATGCTGGTAAATGGAGTTGAGGTACAGATCAGCCATGATCTAATTGAATGGTCATGATGCGGAGATGCCGGTGTTGGACTGGGGTGGACAAAAGTGAGGAGTCGCACAACACCAGGTTATAGTCCAACAGCTTTATTTGAAATCACAAGCTTTCAGAGCGGCTGCTCCTTCGTCAGGTGAAGTGAAGAAATACCTCTTCACTTCACCTGACGAAGGAGCAGACGCTCCGAAAGCTTGTGATTTCAAATAAAGCTGTTGGACTATAACCTGGTGTTGTGCGACTTCTCATAATTGAATGGTAGAACAGGTTTTAGGGACTGAATAGCTTATTCCTGTTCCTGAATTGATCTCTCTCTCTCTCTCTACTTTGCTGGCTTCATGCGGAAGCGAATGAACTCAGAGGCGTGCCTGAACAGGGCATCTATCACATGCCTAATGCTAACTGACTGATGTAACTAATGTCACCAGAGGCTGCCAGGAACCATCCGGGTGCACATAAGTTAATTGCTGTTGTCACCTTCACAGCCATGGACAAGGTGGAAAGAAGCTGAATGTAGCAGCTCCTTATTTTATCTCAATTTAACATGCATTAAGCACACTAAATCCCACTAAACTGTTTTATGATAAATCTAATTAATATTATTTTGTCAGTATAACTCGGTACCAATGCCTTTTCGTGATGGATATCACAAATGAAAAGCAGGAAACAACTGTCAGTCACTGGGTTCAATACAGACAGCGCACAATTTTTTAAAATGCCAGAGAACAGCATACATTACAAAAGAAAGCAGATACCAACAAATGAATGAAGGAAATTATCTAATGTCTACCTCAGATGATTGTGGCAAACAGCACGTGCTTCACATCTATAGTTTATGATGTAATTTGATCCTTTAATTAGACCCTTTCACTCCCAGCTAGCAATTATCCTCTATTCAATGCAGTAACAGCTACAGGTGACTTAAGAATCTGCTGCTAGAAAGTATTAAATATATACAACAAATGTAAATTAGCTTTCTTTAAATGTAAATTTAAGAGTGAAATGTAGTACTGTATTAAGTTTTTTTTTAAACCAAGAAAGCTCCTACATTGGATCTGACCTCTCATGAAAGACAAGCAACTGTCCTACTCAAGAAAAACAATCAGATAATCAAGGATTCTGATATGGCCTATGCGTTTCATGTTAATTATACCAATACATAGAATTACATAGAAATTACAACATGGAAATAGGCTGTTCAGTCCAACCAATCTGTGTTGGTGTTTATCCTCCACGAGCAGTAGTCCTAACCCCACGTGCCCACCCTTCTCCCATACCTCTTTATTATCACTGGAAACAGTCTACTCTATCCCATCCCTTCATAATTTTAAACATGTCTTATCAAATCACCCCTTAATCATAGAATCATAGAATGGTACAGCACAGAAGGAGGCCATTCAGCCCATCGAGTCTGCGCCGGCTCTTTCGAAAAGCAATCCAGTTAGTCCCACTCCCCGGCTCTTTCCCCATATCCCTGCAATTTTTTCTCCTTTAAGTATTCATACAATTCCCTTTTGAATCTGTATCCACCACCCTATCAGGCAGTGCATTTCAAATCCTAACCACTCATTGTGTGAACATTTTTTTCTCATTTCGCCTCTGGTTCTTTTGCCAATCACTTTAAATCTGTGCCCTCTCATTAACGACCCTTCAGCCATTGGAAACAGTTTCTCTTTATTTACTCCATCTAAACCCTTCATGATTTTAAACACCTCTAGCAAGAAATTAATCTCCTCTGTTCATATGGAAACGGCTCCAATTTTTCATGTCTTTCTTTGAATTCGTATTTCCATATACCAGGGAACACCCTATGAATCTGCGCTGTACCCTATCTGTTGCCTCAGCGTTCTTCCCATAGTGTAGAGCCCAAAGCTGCACACACAACTCCAACTGTAGCCTTACTAAGGCTTTATATAGATTCACCAGTATATTTCAACTTTTATATTCTATACCTTGTGTACCATAAAACCCAGTATTCCATTAGCTTTTTATGACTTTATCCTTTTGAGGTTCTGCTTTTAATGTGAACCTGAACCCTCAAATTCCTCTTTTCTTCCACATCAGCCAGCTTTCGCACAAAGTACAATTATTACTTTTTTTAACCAAAACGTACCATGTCACATTTACTGACACTAAATTCCATCTGCCATTGTTTTACTCATTCCACTATTTTATCAATATTGCCTTGCAGCTTCCTTTGGTTCTCACAATTATTAACTATGCCTCCTATTTTGCCATTGCCTGCAAATTTGGACACTACTCCCTCTAGCTCTTTATCCAAACCACCATGTGTACACTGTATATTTAATACCACATCTACTTTATTTATGTATTGTTACTAAATATTACTGTAAGACTTTTACTATTTCACATACCTGTATCAGTGCAGTCTGCTGCTTCTCCAATTCCTTTTCTGAAAGTGAACTGAACAAATGAGAGTTTATAAACAACCTTTTTCTGGGGATTTCCTGTAACACACTTCAAATCTGTGCTGTCATTGTCAGGGTATTTACACTTGGATCATGTGTATTTCTGAAATCTACCTGGGGATTCCCCTAGTGCACTCCTACATGCCCTGACCAAATATTAATTCCTGTGGAATATGGCATAATTGAACACGCCTTAATATGTATAACAAATCAAACCTTTACTGTACAGATTTATTATATGATGCTTGGTAATACAGGAAACTCTCTTTTAACCGGCACCCAAATAACCGGAAATCTCTCTTAACCGGCAAAATTCTTGAGTAGGTAACCAGGGTTTTCCTTCATCTCTCCTTTAAAAATAACTTTTAAAAAAACCCCGAGGCGTTTGCCTTGTATCGGAGCGTGTAGATTGGGAGGGGAATGTGCAGCCCGGGTAGGCAGCGGACACGACAGATGGTCAGCTGGCGGTCCCCGGGGAGACGGAGCTCCGAATGCAGGCGCATGTCAGTGTGTACGGGGCTCTCGTACGTTGGGAGATATAACTCTCCATTATCCGGACTGTTTGATTAACCGGCACCACGCCGGTCCCGTCGGTGTCGGTTAATAAAGAGTTTCCTGTATGTTCTTCTGAGGGTTCATACCAGAGTTCCCCATTTTGCACACTGCATTTGGAAAACAAGCTTATAGGAATAAACTGACAAACGTGAATTTAATTTTACCCCATTCCATGAGCCTTTCTGGCCATGTTTAATTTGCATAATATGAAATATTAGTTATACAGCTCTGCAACGTGGCACTCCTCCGGTTACCTATCACTGTGCTATTAATGTGTGACTATGGAAAAGTCTATGGCTAAAACTGTCCACCCTGCTGGCAGAAGAATAATTTGAGAATGTGGGGGGGGGGGTGAAATTGGTCTTTGCCAGTTGCGCAAAACGTGCAGATAGCAAATTGGCAGCCCGTTTTATACGGCACACGATTTTCTTTTGCATTGAAGTCTTACTCCCACAGTTTAATGCAATGTAGTATTCCATACAATTTACTATTTTATATACCTCTATAAGATCACCTCTCAGATGACTCCTTTCCAATCTTTGCTCCTAACTCAGACCCCTGACAGTAAGCATCAGCATTGTGGCTTTTCTCTGCATTCCCTCCAGTGTTTGAATGTTTCCCTTGTTTCTCGGCAACCAGAACTGGAAAGAGTAGTTAAGGTATGGTCTGATCAGAGCACGGCATGGTTTCTGCTGTTTTGGCTATGTAGTTCAACATTCTATTGGCGTTGTTAATTGCTGATCTGCATTGGTTGGACAAATTGAACATTGAGTCTATTAAGACTTATAAGTGCCCTTTCAACTTCATCGGTAGCTATTCCAACACTATTCATGAAGGATGCATGTTGCCCATTTTTCCTTCCTATGTGCAGTGCTTTGCATTTGTCTGTATTAAACTTTGTTGGCTATTATCCAGCCCACTCACATTTTGTTTAGCTCATTCTGTCATTTCTGGGCTGCCTCCTTTAATTCCACTGCCCCTCCAAGTTTGGTATCAACTGCAAATTTAACCAATTTGCATTGCATTTCAGAACCCAAGGCATTGATGTAAATTAGAAACAGTAGTGATCCCAACACTAAGCTCTGGGGAACCCTAATTAATTCTTACCCTATCCCACCAAGACATTACTCCTCTAACCAGTACCCATTGTTTTCTAACCTTCAACCAGTTTCTGATCACTATCCAAATCATTTTCCTGAGTCCCTGAAGCTTCGAGCTTAATTAGTAATCTTGCATGTGGAACTTTATCAAATGCTTTTCAGAACTTATGTACACAACATTGTAGGCTTTACCACAGTCACCTTGGGCTGTCACTTCCTCAAATAAATCAAGGAGGTTGGTCAGGCTGGATCGTCCCCATTTAAAGCCATATTGAATTCTGTTTATCTGTTACAGATAATCCTAAATTTACTCCTGATAAAAAAATACTGTTAATTTACATTTCATTGAAGTAAGACGAATGGGATGGTAGTTACCTGTGATTGTTTTATCACCCTGTTTGAATATGGGCACCATGTTAGCCTGTTTCTGATCTATTAATACTTCCTCAGTGTCCACTGACTCCCACATAATAATTCAGTGTCTCGCAAATCCCCTCATTAGTTGAGTCAGACTTCATATCTGTGTTCCTGACTTCCCTCAAAAATGCTGCAAACAGACAGTTGTGAATAATATCAATTACAAATTAATGCAAAATAACAGCCGAAGACTTTAACTTTTCTTAGAACCATAGGGGGCAATTTTCCCAATGGAGGCGGGTTTCGGTTTGGGTGGGTTCCAAACCCGCCTCCACTGAGAGGTGGGAAAAATTTGCGATTTTCCCCTGATTGGCCAATTGATTTCAGAGGTGTGGGTCCCCCAGGGCCAATTAGTGTTTTGGGACTGAAACTCGCCTCTGCTGACGTCACTTATCCAGCTTCATTTAAGGGCTGCTTGATGCCTTGGCTCATTCCAATGGTTTTTGGTCGATGCTGCACCACCTCCAAGCTGTTATGTCCTTGAAGAATGGCCATCTCCAAGGCAAGGGCTTCCCCGAGGTTCTCGGATGAGGCGCTGGGTATGCTGGTTGAGGGGGTGAGAGCTAGCAGGGAGGTGCCCTTCCCCTCATCTGGGAGGAAGAGGCCTCCCAAAGAAACCAAGGCTGTATGGATCCAGCTGGCAAGGGATATAACCTCCAGATCTGTGTGCAGATTGGTTGATTGTTTCTGTTTATTGATGAAATGCCATCCCTCTGGGAATGTATTAAAATTAGGTGATGGCAAACTCTAGGCGTGATGGCATCTGTTATTTCGGCTTAGGCAGCTCCACATTGTGGGCTCCGCGACACTTGCATGGTCAGGTTGGTGGTCAGAGTGAAAGGAGGCCAGAGAGTCATGTCTATTGTCTATCATGGGTTAAGAAGGAGCCAAGCACATGTACCACAATGGGCAACCTATGCAAATCTGGCCAGGATGAGTGCATTCCTTGCACGACTTGCTTCCATGCGCTGGCGCCTTCTGCCCTGTGCAGCGTCAGGTGGGTGAGCAGGAGGTTGGGGCACCTGCTGCTATTGCTGCGGAGCAGCTTGGTTCTGCTGCTTCCGTGGCTGCTCCTCATCCGAATCTGAGGTCCATGGTGAAAGGAAATAAATGGTTCCATGCTGCTGGCAGATACCTCCGTTGGGGAAGCGCTCAGTCCAAGCGGGGAGAGGGTCTTCCAAGGAGGTCCCACATTTGAGAGATAGAAGCTGCAGCACCTCCAACTTCGGTAGGCCTGCTAAAAGTGCTGAAAGACCTTTGGAATAAAAGTTCTGCCACCTGCAACTGCTCCCTGATGAAAGCTCCGTTTTAATGGTGGAGCTGCAGCTGTGAGGAGGCCACCCACTTGTCAACCCGCCAGGATTAGCTGGCGTGGTTTAGGAGGGTCGTGCAACATGCTGAAAATGTGGTAAAATAACGAAGGCCTGTCAAAATAGGATTATAGAGGCCCTTAACTACTATTTAAGGGTCTTATCTACCTCTCCCGACTGATGGAGGCGGGACCGAATCGCACCCATCAAACCCGCCTCCGGCAAAATTGCGCGGAGACGGGTTGGAGGCGGGTTCCGAACCCGCCCTCAGTTTTTGCCATTTTGCCAACTGTCCCGCCTCCAAACCCACCTCCTCGGGGCTGGGAAAATCGCCCCCATAGAATCTTAGAAATCTACGGCACAGGAGGAGGCCTTTCGGCTCATCATGTCTGTGCCGGCCGAAAAAGAGCTATCCAGCCTAATCCCACTTTCCAGCTCTTGGTCCCTAGCCTTGTAGGTTACGGCACTTCAAGTGCATATCCAAGTACTTTTTAAATGTGATGTAAGGTTTCCAAAATTTTGCAGATCCCCAAAAGCTAAGGAAAAAGGACTTTGGAACTAAGTGATAAAATTGCATTTGGGCCTAACCTAAGGAATTTAAGACCAAAACCCAAGTTTTGGCATTTTAAAACTATGTCTGGGCCTGTAAAGGGACAAGGATGTGGGTTCGACCTCTGTAAAAGCAGTTTTGGTTATTGCAGTTAATTGCACTGTCTGGGGAACCGGGATGACCCCACTCAAGCCCCAGCAGACATTAACATTTGAACAATAGACCCTGGGAGAAGACAGTCCCACCCAAAATAACAGGCCCCATCAAAACCGATTACAGGGCCCATCAGAAACATGCATAATAAAACCCACTCAGGACCATTCTATAGAAAAGACCGAGTCCAGCCTAGAAACCCAAAACATGAAATCAATCACCAGTGATCAACCAAGGAGATCGACAGGATGCAAGCCATCCCAAAAACCATTTGACACTTACAGAGCAGTTACTGGTAACAGGCCCGCCAAAATCAGACAATGAACTGAGTAGATTTGGCGGGTAGATAAGGCCATGTTCAATGGGTGAGATTGAAGGCCTGTTAAAAAACCAGTTAACGCGCTAGTAAGTCGTTACCGATTTACGAGCCCGCCAAAACCAGACAATGAACTGAGTAGATTTGGCGGGTAGATAAGGCCACTTCAATTCCGTATAATTGAAGGCCCGTTAAGCAGTTCAAGGTCGGTGGTCATCAGAAGAAGAAGAAACCAGGAAGAAGACAAACCAAGCTGGAAGCGAGTCGGCATCGCTCACCACTCAGACACACCTGAGTCCAGCTCGTGAAGATACCACCTCGACGGACCTCCAACAACGGTCCCAACACAGTCACCCGAAGCAACAAGCAGCAACAAGTCACCGACGGCTCCACGAGGTCGACCGACACACTAGACAAGGCCTAAAACCATCGCGGAAACCAAAGGCCTCAAGTAACCAACAACCGCATATTACCCCCAACGGACCGGGTAATAGCAGGCCACCGCGACCAACAAAGACCAACTCAAGGGAAGAAAACCCGAAGAACCACAAAGTTTCCACTCTACAATCTACTCCTGACTTACCCCTGGGTAAGATTTTCCCAAAGACTCTAAATCCTACTGCTAAACCAAAGAAATTGGGTACTCACCAGATAGATCCAAACCGACATCCTACCGCATCAGCGGACTCGCGAAGACTGACCAGATACGCAGGTGAAGTCCTCTACCGCGTACGGGGTACGGCAGACACTAACCGCCATAAAAAGCGAACCCCAAAATCGCGATTTAGCCCAACTGTCAAAGGATTGGTGAGCATTATCCCTGGTCCTTCAAAACCTAACTTAGCTAGTAAAGTGGGGTTGGGAGGGGTGTAGTATTGTTCTACTGTCATTTCCCTCGTTTGTACCAAAGTGCTCCCCACCTTTAGAGTGTTAAGAGTGTTGTCATTTGTGTTTTACCTTTTGAATAAAGATTGAAGTTCTTTTCATCAAACTCAGTTGTCTGCTGCACCTTTTGTCACAACCCCCAAATAAGTCCAAGAACAAGAACCAAGGGAGTGGGAGCGATTCGAACCGCTCAGAAGTCAGAGGTAAAGCTGACACAAACCACCACCCCCTACAGTGATGAGGGCTTCTGCCTCTACTACCCTTTCAGGCAGTGAGTTCCAGACCCCCACCACCCTCTGGGTGAAAATGTTTCTCCTCAACTCCCCTCTAATCCTTCTACCAATTACTTTAAATCTATGCCCACTGGTTATTGACCTCTCAGCTAAGGGAAATATGTCCTTCCTATCCATTCTATCTAGGCCCCTCATAATTTTATACTCCTCAATTAAGTCTCCCCTCAGCCTCCTCTGTTCCAAAGAAAACAACCCTTGCCTCTCCCATCTTTCCTCGTAGCTAAAATTCTCCAGTCCTAGCAAGATCCTCATAAATCTCCTCTGTACCCTCTCTAGGTCAATCACATCCTTCCTGTAATGTGGTGACCAGAACTGTACGTAGTACTCTAGCTGTGGTCTAACTAGTGTTTCATACAGTTCTAGCATAACCTCCATGCACTTAGATTCTATGCCTCGGCTAATAAAGGAAAGTATCCTATATGTCTTCTTAACCACCTTATCAACCTGTCCTGCTACCTTCAGGGATCTGTGGACTTGCACTCTAAGATCCCTCTGTACCTCTACACTGCTCAGTATCCTACCATTTATTGTGTATTCCCCTGCCTTGTTAGCCCTCCACAAATGCATTACCTCACACTTCTCCAGATTGAATTCCATTTGCCACTTAACTGCCCACCTGACCAGTCCATTGATATCTTCCTGCAGTCTACAGCTTTCTTCCTCACTATCAACCACGTGGCCAATTTTTGTATCATCTGCAAACTTCTTAATCATGCCCCCTAAATTGAAGTCAAATCAGCGATACATACCACAAAAAACAAGGGACCTAGTACTAAACCCTGCGGAACCCCACTGGAAACAGCCTTCCAGTCTCAAAAACATCCGTCGATCATTACCCTTTGCTTCCTGCCACTGAGCCAATTTTAGATCCAGCTTGCCACTTTCCCTTGGATCCCATGGGCTTTTACTTTTCTGACCAGTCTGCCATATAAGACCTTGTCAAAATCCTTGCTAAAATCCACGTAGACTACATCAAACGCGCTACCCTTATCGACCCTCCTCGTTACCTCCTCAAAAAAATCCAATCAAGTTAGTCAGACATGACCTTCCCTTAACAAATCCATGCTGACTGTCCTTGATTAATCTGTGCCTTTCTAAATGGCGATTACTGTCCCTCAGAATTTTTTCCAATAATTTGCCCACCACCGAGGTTAGGATGACTAGTCTGTAATTACTCGGTTTATCCCTTTTTAAACAACGGTACAACGTTAGCAGTCCTCCAGCACCACATTTGTAGCCATAGAGAATTGGAAAGTGATGGTCAGAGCCCCAGAGAAATGTGAGCTCTTGTCCCTGGAGCAACAGGTGGAGCTGGTGGATAGCTAACGTAATACCTATATTTAAGAAGGTGGATAGAACATGTCCAGGGAATTATAGACCAGTCAGCTTAATATCAGTGGTAGGAAAAATAATGGAATCCCTACTAAAGGAAAAAATAGAAGAACATCTAGAAACCAAAAACATAGGGCACAATCTTGCCAGCCCTGGGAAGGTGGGACTGCCGGGAAAATGGCAGAATTTGGGGGCGGGTGCCCAACCCACCCCCAACCCGCCTCCATGTCATCTTGCCAGGAGGCGGGTAGCCATCCCGCGCCGGGTCCCGTCTCCTTGGAGGCGGGAAGGGATTAAAGCCTATTAACTGCCTGTTAACGGGTAGTTAACAGGCAGAAAATAGGATTATCCCCTTTTTGCCCTCACAAGTGCGGGCTTCCCAAAGGCTCCGAAACCCGCCAGATCAGCGAGGCGAGTAGGGGGTCTGTGGGGGTCGGGGGGGGGGCAAAAGTGCGCTGTGAAGGTGAGTGATGGGTGCAAGTGAGTAGAGGTGAGTATCTGAGGTAAGTGCAAAGTGTTAGTAAACGTTGACGTTCTCTGCAACCGGCTTTCCCTTAATTGGCCTGCTAAGCCCGCTAGGCGGGCTTAACAAGGTCAATCAAGGGAAAATAGCGTGGGTTGGCCAGAAGTTGATGGAGGCGGGACTGAAACTTGACAAGTGGGAGACCCGCCTCCAAAAGCTTCCCATTGAGAAAATCACCCCCATAGTAATGAATAGTCAGCATGGATTTCAAAAGGGAAAGTCTTGCTTGACCAACCTCATTTAATTTTTTGAAGAGGTAACAGAGAGAGTAGACAATGGTAATGCAGTAGATGTAATTTATCTAGATTTTCAAAAGGCCTTTGATTAGGTACCCCAGACTGATGAACAAGGTCAGAGAATGCAGAGTCAGGGGACAAGTAGCAGAATGGATTGCTAGCTGGCTTCAAGACAGAAAGCAGAGAGTAGGGGTAAAAGGTAGCTATTCACAGTGGCAGAAGGTGGGTAGTGGTGTTCCACAAGGATCAGTGCTGGGACCACTGTTGGTCACAATTTATATTAACGATTTAGACTTTGGAATCAAAAACACAATTTCTAAATTTGCAGATGACACCAAATTGGGGGGGATAGTCAATATTGAGGAGGACTGCAACAAATTACAGGAGGACATTAATAAACTTGCAGAATGGGCATATAATTGGCAAATGAAGTTCAACACTGTTGAGGCTGCCGCGAAACACGAATTAAGACTTAATCCATGTGTGGAAACAAAGGCTTTTTAATACAACTGCATGGTCCAAAATGGCTGAACAGCCTGCTCCCAGAATTCTCTGGAAAATCCTGAGGCCCCGCCCACTCTTTTTCTCCTGCCTTAAAGGCAAGGTGCCTTAAAGGCAAGGTGCTCGATATATTGTCCACGGACGGAAAAGTGGATAATGCCCGTTTAGGTGGCGATCCGCCACACAGCTCCCCCCAGAATCCGCTTAGGAGGTGTGGACGAGACGGTGCGGCGGTCTGATGGGCCGGCCGGAGCGGCTCTTGTAGGACGCCGGTTGACGTGGAACGGCCGGGCGTGGAGCAGCCGGGTGAACCGGCTTGAGGGCAGGTCGGCCGCGTGGTGGTGGACGAGCTACAGGGACCTGCTCACCGGGCTCCGAGTGTGCTGGCTTGAGTCGGTCAACCGACACTTTTTCGGTCCTGTCGCCCACTTGCAGGGTGAAAAATTTGTCCCCAGCCTGTAGCACCTTGTAGGGCCCGTTGTACGGGGGTTGAAGGGGTCCGCGGTGGGTGTCGTGCTGGACGAAAACGAACCGTGCCTGGTGCAGTCTTAGTGGGACGTGTGAGGTGGATTCGCCGTGTCGGGCAATGGGCACCGGGGCGAACTGCAGCGCCGGTGAGGCGAAGTCGTGGCGTTGCTGGTCGGCTGACCAGGGTGTCGTGGCGGTGGGCAGGAACTCGCCGGGTACGCGCAGCGGCTGACCGTACACGAGCTCTGCTGCCGATGCGTGGAGGTCTTCTTTAACCGTGGTGCGCAGGCCGAGGAGGACCCACGGAAGTCGGTCGGTCCAGGCGCCGTCCTGGAGGCTGGCTCGAAGAGATGCCTTCAAGGATCTGTGGAACCGCTCACACAGTCCGTTGGCTTGGGGGTGGTACGCTGTGGTGCGGTGAATGGTCACCCCGAGATTGCGTGTGACGGCGGTCCAGAGTTCAGAGGTAAATTGCGGACCTCTGTCCGACGTCATGTCGGAGGGGACGCCGAACCGTGCGACCCAGGTGCTGACGAAGGCTCTGGCGATGTCGGCGGTGGTGGTAGAGGTCAGTGGAATTGCCTCGGGCCAGTGCGTGGTGCGGTCAACAATCGTCAGCAAGTGCGTGTGGCCTTGCGACGGCGGCAGGGGCCCGACGATGTCCACGTGGATGTGGTCGAATCTCCGCGAGGGGACGGTAAACTCCTCGAGGGGTGCTTTCGTGTGTTGCTGTACCTTGGCCCGTTGGCAGGCTAGGCAGGAGTTGGCCCAAGTACGCACATCCTTGCGAAGGCCGCGCCAGACAAAGCGGTTGGCTACCAATTTGATGGATGCGCGGGCGCCGGGGTGGGAGAGGTTGTGGAGAATGTCGAATACCCGGCGGCGCCAGGACGCTGGGACGACGGGCCGAGGTTGACATAGGGATATGTCGCACTTGACCGTGACTGCGGTCGGGCCACAGGCGACGTCGGCCAGGCGTAGCCCTGGTAGGTTGGTGGGTGCGGAGAGCAGATCAGGGTCGGTGATCTGGTCTGCTGCGAGTTGAGCGTAGTCGACTGCCAGGTGTGCGGCGTGGATGGCGGAGCGGGAGAGGCAGTCGGCTACCACATTGTCTCGGCCGGAGACGTGTTGTATGTCCGTGGTGAACTCGGACACTGCCGCGAGCTGACGCTGCTGCCTGGCGGACCAGGGGTCGGTTGTCTTTGCGATTGCGAATGTCAGGGGCTTGTGGTCGACAAACGCAGTGAAGGGGTGGCCCTCAAGCAAAAACCAAAAATGGCGGACCACCAGGAACAGCGCGAGGAGCTCGCGGTCGAAGGTGCTGTACTTGACCTCCGGGGGGGCGTAGTTGGCGGCTGAAGAATGCAAGTGGTTGCCAGGCGCCGTCGACCCACTGCTCATACACGGTGCCGACCGCGTGGTCGGAGGCGTCCGTGGTGAGCGCTACCCTGGCATTGGACCGTGGGTGCGCGAGCAGGGTGGCGTTGGCGAGCGCGGTCTTGGTGGAGTCGAAGGCGGCGGACGCGTCTGCCGTCCATTCGACCGCCATCTTGCCGCTCCTGCCCCGGAGGGCTTCATACAGGGGCCTCATGAGGGACTCCGCTTTGGGGATGAAGCGGTTATAGAAATTCACCATCCCGAGGAACTCCTGGAGGCCTTTGATGGTGGTGGGCCGGTGAAATTGTTGGACGGCCTGCACCTTGGTGGGCAGGGGAACGGCCCCAGCATGGGTGATGTGGTGGCCGAGGAAGTCGATCTTGTCCAGGCCGAACTGGCATTTGGCTGGGCTGAGGATGAGCCCGTGGTCGCTGAGGCGCCCGAACAGGATGCGAAGGTGTTCGAGGTGTTCCTACTTGGAGGAACTGGCTACCAAGATGTCGTCCAGGTAGACGAACAGGAACTTCAGGTCCCGAAGGACCGAGTCCATGAGCCGTTGGAATGCCTGGGCCGCGTTTTTGAGGCTGAAGGGCATCCGCAGGAACTCGAACAGGCCGAAGGGGGTGATTACGGCCGTCTTGGGGACGTCCGCGGGGTGGACGGGGACTTGGTGGTAGCCGCGCACCAGGTCGACCTTGGAAAAGACTGAGCGGCCGGCCAGTCTAGCCGAGAAGTCCTGAATGTGCGGCACGGGGTACCAATCAGGGGTGGTGGCGTCGTTGAGGCGGCGGTAATCCCCACAGGGGCGCCAACCCCCGCCTGGTTTGGGGGCGATGTGGAGTGGGGAGGCCCAGGGACTGTTGGAGCGGCGGATGATGCCGAGCTGTTCCATGGTGGCAAACTCGGTCCGCGCGATCTCCAGTTTGGCCGGGTCCAGCCTGCGGGCGTGGGCGTACACTGGGGGGCCTGTGGTGGGGATGTAGTGTTCCACCCCGTGTTTGGCGGCCTCCGCGGAGAAGGTCGGATTGGTAAGGGCCGGGAATTCGACCAGGAGTGCCGAGTAGTCATCCGTGGCCCGGGCGTGGCACTGTGACGCCATGTCGGCGGGTTGACGGGGGGCCATGGCGCCCAGGATGGGGGACATGGTGTTCATGTCCACGAGGCGGTGACGAGGGATGTCTACCAGTAGGCCGTGGGCGCACAGGAAATCTGCGCCGATGAGAGGGGAGAGCACCTTGGCAGTGATGAACTCCTATCGGTAGCGGCGACCAGCGAGGTCGAGGGTGACTGTCCGGGTGCCGTACGTCCGGATTTCCGAGCCGTTAGCAGCAGCCAGCGCCGGTCCTCGTTTGCCCTTTTGGATGTCGAGGGAGGAGGCCGGGATGATGCTGTGCTGAGCTCCAGTGTCGCACAGGAACCGGCGGCCGGTTTTGTCATCCGTGACGTACAGCAGGGAGCCCGCGTGGCCCACGGCCATCGCGGGGGCTGGTACGGGGGCGGACTTGAAAGAGCAGGGAGGTGTGCACCGTTGTGCCCTGGCGCCGAACCGTGCGTGGTAGTAACAGTGGCCCGGGTTAGTGGGGCGCGAAGGCCCCGTGGGCCTGGTGGCTGGTCCTTGTGGCCGCGTGGTGGTCGGTGAGGGGCACGCCCAGGCATTGGCTGCCAGGTCCGGAGTGACGTCGCGGCTGGAGTCAGCGGACAGCAGCTTGTCGGCCTCATCGGCCAGGGCTTCCAGGTTCGTGAGGCCGGACGCCACGATCGCTGGGCGGATGCTGAGAGGGAGCTGGCGGATGAACAGCGTGCGGAAGAGGGATCCGGGTGGGCTCTCGTCGGTGAGGGAGAGCATGTGGGAGAGGAGGTCTGACGGTGAGGCATCACCGAGGCCTGGAAGGTCGAGGAGGTGGCAGTTTCGCTGATATGCCGAGGCCGTAAATTTTTTAAGGAGCGCTGCCTTGAGATGTGCATACTTGCCTTCCTCTGGTGGGTTCTGCAGCGCTGTCCAAACCTTCGAAACTGTGGTGCTACCGAGTGATGTGACGAGGTAGTCGTACTGCGTCCCATCTGTGGTGATGTTTCGCAGCCGGAAGCGGGATTCAGCTTGGAGAAACCAGGCTTCGGGCTGGTTTTCCCAAAACTCCGGCAGTTTCACAGAAACTGCGTTCGTGTCCGCCATTGCAGTGCTCGGAATACGTTCTGAGCGTCGGGGTCACCAATGTTGAGGCTGCCGCGAAACACGAATTAAGACTGAATCCATGTGTGGAAACAAAGGCTTTTTAATACAACTGCATGGTCCAAAATGGCTGAACAGCCTGCTCCCAGAATTCTCTGGAAAACCCTGAGGCCCCGCCCACTCCTTTTCTCCTGCCTTAAAGGCAAGGTGCTCGATATATTGTCCACGGACGGAAAAGTGGATAATGCCCGTTTAGGTGGCGATCCGCCACAACACAGATAAATGTGAGGTATTGCATTTTGGTAGGAAGAATAGGGAGGTCACTTATTACTTGGAGGGTGCGAGTCCAGGTGGGGTAGAGGAACAAAGGGATCTCGGAGTACAAATACACAAATCACTAAAAGTTGCGACACAGGTTAGCAAGGCCATAAAAAAGCAAACCAAGCACTAGGGTTTATTTCTAGAAGGATAGAATTGAAAAGTAGGGAAGTTATGCTAAATCTGTATTGAACCTTGGTTAGATCACACTTAGAGTACTGTGTACAGTTCTGGTCGCCATATTATAAAAAGGATATAGAGGCACTGGAGTGGGTGCAGAGAGAATTTACAAGGATGATACCAGAAATGCGAGGGTAGACATATCAGGAAAGGATAAACAGGCTAGGTCTCTTTTCTCTTGAAAAAAGAAGGCTGAGGGGTGACCTAATAGAGGTCTTTAAAATTATGAAAGGTTTTGATAGAGTGGATACAGAGAGAATGTTTCCACTTGTGGGGAAGAGCATAACTAGAGATATAAGATAGTCACCAAGAAATCCAATAGGGAATTCAGAAGAAACTTCTTAACCAAAGAGTGGTGAGAATGTGGAACTCGCTACCACAGGGAATGGTTGAAGCGAAAAGTATAGATGCATTTAAGGGGAGGCTAAACAAGCATATGAGGGAGAAGGGAATAGAGGGTTATACTGATAGATTTAGATGAGGAAAGACGGAGGAGGCTCGAGTGGAGCATAAATGCCGGCATGGACTGGTAGGGCCAAATGGCCTGTTTCTGTGCCGTATATCCTATGTAATCCTATATTCAGATGCTCATTTGTTGCACAATGCTCTGCTATTACTGTTTGCATAGTGCAAACCGAAACTGCTTTTGCACATATTAAAATGATTACAGTATGCATGGAATGTTTCCAACACAAATGCTGGAATTTCCATTGCATTTACACAGGCTATTTTCGCGTCAACATTGTGGTGGAAATTCTGCCTCATTTTATAAAAGCTTTTGTGTTGGGAACTTCCGAAAAAAACTCATGGAGAATTTAACAGCTTATCTTGTTGTACTCAGCAGAGGTTAAGTGCCCTGCTTTTTGTTCTCTAAATGCCCTAATGACTACAATCATTACTATAGTTTGCCAGTGTCTTCTGAAAGCTCCATGTGGAGAGCAACCTGGTACTTCCTCAATGCTGTAAGGAAACTGTTCCAGAAGATCAAAGAAAATTATTTTTGAAGTTCACGTTGGAAAAATAATTTCATATTGTGATTTGATTTTTTCTCAAAACACAAATAGCAATTGATGGGAAAGGCTTTGCCCTTGGTAGTTTGTAACTGCCACTTTCAGTTTGCCAACAAACAAATGTAACAATAAACAGGAAATTATAGTAACAGCATTTTACAATAATGTAATGTGGCTTTTCTCAGAGAGATATTAAAAGTGACTTATTTTGTACTATAGTCACTTTAAAATATAGCCCCAAATAGCTCAGTTGGCAAAGTCAGAATGTAACTGAGTTATACCGACCAGATAGTCCCATATTAGATTCCCTGACTGTGCGGAGTTAACTGATTTCAGCCCGGGAAGCAATAGGAGTCCTACAGCTAACTTGGCACCCTGGTTAGGAAAGAGGTTCCCACTCCCAATCGCTATCCCATGACCACTGCTAGATACTGCTCAAGTGTGTACATTTGATAAGGTTCAGCGGTGGTGCCCCCCCCCCCACCACCCCACCACACCCCACCCCACGCTAAGCAGCCTGCCATCATTCCGTCTTTGCTCAGATATGAAGAATGGGAAACTTGAGCATGGTTCGAGCATGGTACTGATAGAGCCCAATAACCGTAGAACTGTACCCAGCAGGAATGAATTTTAATCTCAGTGAATCTTGGTTTTAATTGCATTTTTAATTGATACTGTTGTCACCGGAATTGTTTATGTGCCAGCTTTACTATTATTGTTTCTGTTTTCATGTTGGTTGTATTGGTCAGGCAGCATCTGTGGAGAGAGAAGCAGAGTTACCGTTTCAGAGACCTGAAACGTTAACTCTGTTTCTCTCTCTACAGATGCTGCGTGACCTGCTGAGTATTTCCAGCATTTTCTGTTTATATTTCAGATTTCCAGCATCCACAGCATCCTCTATGTTGATTATATTGGTGTTTGTTTTGGCCTGTGTGACAATATATCAACCTTGTCTTTATTGTTAGCAGGGTGTTTTGTCTTCTGGGACAAAGATAAGCTGGATAAATTATTACAAGGAGCATTGGTAGTTAGAATTAGCAGTATAATAATTAACAGTCAGAGGTATTCAAAAATCTCTTACCTGAAAACTAAAGGAAAAAGGAAAGTCATGCCCAGCCTTTGGTAAAGGTAATGGATTCCTGAGTAGAATATTTGTTGTAATTGGCAAGATGACATCCTGCTTAACTTTGAACTCTTCTTCCAAATGACTCAGGCTTTCCCCTTCCTGCCCTCACCCTGCTCCCTCCTCTCTCAGGCTTTCCCACCCCATATCCCATTCTTGCCCTCATCCTGTTCCCTCCTCTCTCAGGCTTTCCCTCCCCATATCCTGTTCCTCCACATATGCTGCCTGACCTGCTGAATATTTCCAGCTTTTTCTGGTTTTGTTTGCTAGGACGGAAGCCTCCAACACAGTAAACATTGGTTATCCTCTCCAAAACTATTTAATACTACCTGCACCCCACAGCTGGATTGCCCTTCAATCCCAGACAATGATAGGAATTTCTCAGCCTCTGAGCCAATAACCCGTCATGAATGCTACATCCTGAAGTTGCGGTCAGTTTCAAAGGGGTAATAACAGCCAATGCTGACAGTTCGCCGTTATTACCCATCGCAAATTCCGGCTCAGAGATTGAAGCAAAAAACAAACAGATCTCATTGAAGAATACTAAATTATTACAGGGCTTGATAGGATGGATGCTGGGAGAATGTTTCCCTTGGCTGGGGAGTCTAGAACCAGGGACCACAGCCTCAGGATAAAGGGTAGGCCATTCAGGACTGAGATGAGAAGAAATTTCTTCACACAGAGGGTGGTTAATCTTTGGAATTCTCTACCCCAGAGGGCTGTGGAGGCTCAGTCATTGGGTATATTCAAAACAGAAGTCAATAGATTTCTGACTAGTAAAGGCATCAAGGGATATGGCAATAGGGCCGGTGAATGGAGTTGAGGCAGAAGATCAGCCATGATCTCATTGAAAGGCGGAGCAGGCTCGAAGGGCCGAATGGCCTACTCCTGCTCCTATTTCTTATGTTCTTATGTTCTTAACAAAGATCAAGGCACAGACAGAAAGGATACAGGGGGACACACACAAAAACAGTCTAGCAAGACACTACAATCGAGAAACAGATAGGAAAATCAGGAAACACATATATAAACATCCAAAAAAATGGACAGAGACATATCAAGGTAACATGGACAGAGATATTAAGCACAATGACACCAAAATCTACAGACACTCAGACAAAGATCAAGCCACAGGCAAAAACACAAAAAGTGAGACAATAACAGAGGGAAAATGCAAGGATCAGGGGACATTCACACATCAGAAAAAAGAAACAAAAATTTCTCAGACAGAACATTAATCTTGGAACAAAGACACACAGAATTCACAATAACATAATAAGGAAGACACAGACACAGGTCACTGGAGGACTCAGTGAGTAAAGCTATGGGAGGTCGACTGGAAGGGGAAAAATTCAGTTGCTTTGTGCCTCCCGTTAGCGCCCTAAGAGGGCGCTAATGGGGCGCAAAGCAACTCGCGCCCGGGTGCGGCGCCACCAAAGCCTCCCGCGAAATTCAGCAGGAGGTTAGCAGCGGCGCTAACCGTTAGCGCCCCGTGGCACTCCGGCGATGACGCCATCACCGTGCGCAGCGCCCCACTCGCGATCTTTGGTAGTGTCCCCTGACTTACCGCCGGACACTATGTCCGACGGGGTCAGGGGAGCTTACCTGCGGCCGGGGCGGCGCTATTTAAAGGCGAGGTGCCGGGCGGCCATTTTTGTTGCTGGCCGCCTGTCAGCACCTGCCTCCGCTGCCGTCCCCGGCCTCCTTACCCACCCCCCGCAGAGTGCCGGCTGCACTCCATGAGCCCGGCACTTCTCTTGAGTGCTGGGCTCTTTTGCCGGCACTCCCGATCCCCGGGGGCCCGGGTTGTGCTGCGCTAGGCCCCTCCCCTTTAAGAAGGGGAGGAAGGCCTGCAATACCACGGCGCGAGGCGCTGCGGCACGTAGCGCTGCGATATTCCCTCGCAGCGCCCCAAGAGGGAGGTGAGGCGCTTCCGGTAGCGCCCCGCTTCCCTCTTGGGGCGCTACCACTCAATTTCGGTCGCGGGGGCACTAATTTTTCCGGGGCGCTAAAAGTAGCGCCCTGGCGAAGTTAGCGCCCCAAAGGGGGTGCAACTCAATTTTTCACCCAAAGACTTGCATTTATATAGCGCCTTTCGTGACCACCGGACGTCCCAAAGCGCTTTACAGACAATGAAGTATTTTTTGGAGTTTAGTCACTGTTGTGATGTAGGAAATGACCGGTATATTACTAAAATCGGTAAGTCCTGTCACCTGCCAACATCCCCTATTGTGATTTTTTGTAAATTGTATCCATGTGCCCATTACATCTGTAATTGCCAGTAACGCCTATAAATGGCGTTCTAATAAGGTTTTCCTATTTCGAGCCTTTTTCAGTCAAATAAACCTGTAACTCTATTGAGAAGATTGGACGGAGTCTGCCCACAGATCCACATTCTGCCCACCAGGTGCCCTGGGGGTGCCAAAATCTCTCAGTTATCTCCCAGCTCTGATGCCACATTGCTTTCTGTGCAGTTAAATTGTAACCGTATATTTTTTTTGCATTTTAAAATATGTTTAACCATTATTTTTAAATCCCACCTTCCTCCTCACTCGTTCTGAGTCCCCTACCTCCTTTCTCGCTCCCCAGCCCGGAGCCCCCGGAGCCCGGTAACTTTCACCATCACCCCACCCCAGCCCAGCCCCGGCCCTCGGTTGATGTTGCCCTCCGCAGCCTGCTGTTCTCAGCTGGTAGAAGTTCTCCGCGAACGCCCTCTACTGCGCGCCGCCCGGCGGTCTGCCGCTCTGGCAAGGGGGTTGAATGCGGCAAATTCCACACACGGAATGTGCGCCTGCCCCCATACGAAGGCAGCCGGTAAGATGGAGCATGTTAGAAATTGAGGTGGTGAGCTGCAGCGCGCGATTAGGCTGTGGGAGGGCTATGTAGGGAATGTCAGGGGAAGCAAAAAAAAACAGTTACATATTAGTGGGCACAGGCTGGTCTTGGGCAGCTGAAGATGGGCAGAGGGCAGGATTAGGGGTCGCAGTGGGGTTTGAGGAAATTCTTGGTTGGCATAAGAAGCAACTGCGGTAAAGAGAAAGCGCAATGGGGCAGTCGTACGTTTCAGGGAGTAAAGCGGAGGCGGATGTTGCAGGATATGGGAGGGAGGAAAGGGGAGCAGAGGAGGATGGGTGTGAGCTAAAAGCATATTAGATGATCAAACCGGAAGGTTGTGGAGCCTCAGGCAAATCTGAAGGATTAGGGAGCAGCAAATGTAGAAGCAAAAGTGATACTAGCTTGATAGAAAACTGGAAACAGAATGGTCTAATTCTAAACTCAACTCAGAGGCTTGTATTTTTGGAGCATACTAACATTAGTAAGTTTTATTTTAGTATAATTCCAGTAATCCACAACAATTTTGTCAAATGGCAGAAGTGTGTTTTTTAAGATTTGTCAAAACATCATGTGGAGCTGCTCTCTGAATAGCCCTGTTCCCAACGACCAAAAAAAACACTCTGATTTCCAGCCCTGCTCCAGAAATCGATGCCCTGGCCTCACCACACTCCTGACAATAATGAAGAATAATTACCTGGCCAAATTCCAGCTCCAAATTTTTTAAAAATTGAAAAATATTCCCAGCACAACCCTACTCCTCAATCCCCATTCTCTGCCCCAGCCTCCGCCCTCATCCCTCAATCCGATTGTGCAAACTCTTCCTGGAACATACCTACCACTCACGCCAGCTCCCAACTGGAATAAAATAGCCTGGCCCCACTTCTCAGCTCCCATTATCCCCTACAACATAAATTAATTTTAAAATATCCCCATCCAATCCCCCGTCTCACCTTCAGCTTGAATTTGTTTTCTGGACATTCCTGGACCCCTCCCACCTGTGCCATAATTAATTTAATAATATTCACAACTTTTAGTTCATTAATACATTTTGTTGCAACCATGTTGTATTTATTCCTTTTATTTCTTTAATAAACTTTATCCTAATTCGGTTCAATTAAATCTCTAGTTTATTTAATAGTTTTTCAGGAAAGCATATTTTATTACTTCCATTTATATATTAATAAATATACAGGAATCCTTTTTGATTAAATACCTGCTTTCTCTTAATAGATTTACACATGCATATTGGATTAAATGTCCAAACCCATTACTATCACATGACCACTGTTTTCATTTCATTGATTAATTTTAATTCATAACTTTTAGGAGAAACCCAGGCGTCAGTCTTGGCTCAGTGGTAACGCTCGCGCCTCTGAGTCAGAAGGAATTACAAGCCCCACTCCAGAGACTTGAGCACTCCAGTGCAGTACTGGGAGAGTGCTGCATTGTCGGAGGTGCCATCTTTCAGATGAGATGTTAAACTGAGGCCCATCTACCCACTCGGGTGGGCGTAAAAGATCCCATGGCGCCATTGGAAGAAGAGCTGGTGAGATCCCCCGGTATCCTGACAAACAGTTATCTCTCAACCAACATCTAAAAAAAGCCAAATGATCTGGTCATGTATTTCGTTGCTGTTTGTGGGACCTTGCTGTACACAAATCGGCTGCCACATTTCCTACATTACAACAGTGACTACACTTCATAAGTAATTCATTGGCTATAAAGCATTTTGGACAGCCCGAGGTGTTAGGCACTATATAAATGCAAGTTTAGTTCTTTCTTTCTATTAAATACCCACTGCTTTTAGATAATTCTGAATAAAGTTTGGAAAATGGCTCAGTTCCTTTGATTTTTCATCAGCAACCGACAAGAAAGCCATTAGTATTATTAAAATTGGTGTGTCCTGCCATCATAGAATGGTTACAGCACAGTAAGAGGCCATTTGGCCTGTTGAGCCCGTGCCGGCTCTGTCAACATTCCTTATGACGTTTTCAATGCTAATTGTTGTCCATACCCTCGTTACATTTGTAATTGTCTGTGAGACTTGTGGATGGCATTCTAATAAGGTTTTCACATTTAGCGCACTTCCCCCAGCTGAAGCAGTGTTCCACCTCCCCAAGGCTGTTTTTTTTATAACCAAAACAGTTTTCCAACCAATCCCCTCCACCTCTGGTTGAGATAGGTTGCAACCCCACTGCCCTATTGGGTTAGTTTGGACCCACCCTCCACTGAGAGACATTTCTGCTGCTTCCCCTTTCCGCCTGCTGATGCAGTTACCTACCCTCACCTCCCATTCTGCTGAGAATTACCTAACCCTGTCCCCTTCCTGCTTCCTCCTCTCCTCCCTCTCCCTCACCATTTCTCCCACCAAATGGTTGGTGAGAGAAATGGTGTTCTTTCACGTTTGGGGCCTTGGCACATCATTGGAATAGCAAGCAGGGAGCTTTATTCTTTCTAGCCATCTTACACCCGACATGGAAGTGCTTTATATAGCATTGGGTGTGTTGAATGGATAAACATTCCATTCCCCACTGGTATAAGTACAAAAAGGTGTTAAAAGCAATCCTCCAATAGAAATAGCAAATGTAATTCTCTTTTTCCTGTCATGAATAATAAAGTATGCATCATCATTCAAGAGTAAAATAAACTCCAGACTACAGAAAGTGGAAAGATACAGGTATGGTGTGGATGCGAGCTTAGATAGAAGATGCTGAGTGGATCACAGCTCCAACAACAACAACTTGCATTTATATAGCGCCTTTAATGTAGTAAAACGTCCCAAGGTGCTTCACAGGAGCATAATCTTTAAACAGAAACAAGCCTTTTAGTTATTCATATGTTTCTTATGCCCTGTTATTTCTTATTCTTCGATGTCAAATGCAGAAAGTACATGTTATTTGCACAGAGTTGATTTAAAGATTTTTATTCAGACAATTGCGATGGGTAATAATGGTGCCTAACAGCGTTTGCCATTATTACACCTTTGAAACTGACTACAACGTCAAGATTTAGCGCATGCGCATAGAAATGTGGAAATCCTGCCGTTGCAGTCAGTCATTCACTGCCCCGACACTGGCTGCGCTGTGCCCGTCCCCCACCCCACTGCCGGTAATCAGTGTAATCAGTGAAACGGAGGAAACCTGGGATTTTCTGCGGTAATATCGCTGTTAAATACCACATTAAATGTTAGGCCTTGTTGGATTAGGTGTAACTGGGGTTTTAACAGTGTAATGACTGCTAAACATAAGAACATAAGAACATAAGAAATAGGAGCAGGAGTAGGCCAATCGGCCCCTCGAGCCTGCTCCGCCATTCAATAAGATCATGGCTGATCTGATCCTAACCGCCAATCTACTATCTATCACAGAACCATCTCCTGCATCTAACAGAATTGCACACACGAAATAGGAGCAGAATCAGGCTACACAGTCCCTGGGCCCGCTCCACTACCCACAGGGCCATGACCGATCCGAACCTAGACTCATGTCCAAATTCCTGCCCGCTCCCCGTAACCCTTAATGCCCTTTACTTCTAGGAAACTGTCTATTTCTGTTTTAAATTTAATTAATGTTGTAGCTTCTACAGCTTTTTGTGGCAGCATATTCCATGGACCTACCACCCTCTGAGTGAAGTAGTTCCTCCTCATCTCAGTTTTGAAAGAGCAGCCCCTTATTCTAAGACTATGTCCCCTAGTTCTCGTCTCACCCGTCATCGGGAACATCCTCCCCGCATCCACCCGATCCAACCCCTTCACAATCTTATATGTTTCAATAAGATCGCCTCTCATTCTTCTGAACTCCAATGAGTAGAGTCCCAATCTACCCAACCTCTCCTCATATGACCACCCCCTCATCCCCGGGATTAACCGAGTGAACCTTTTTTGCACTGCCTCGAGAGCAAGGATGTCTTTCCTTAAGTAAGGACACCAAAACTGTATGCAGTATTCCAGGTGCGGTCTCACCAATACCTTGTACAACTGAAGCAATACCTCCCTATTTTTATATTCTATCCCCCTAGCAATGAAAGCCAACATTCCATTTGCCTTCTTAATCACTTGCTGCACCTGCATACTAACCTTTTGAGTTTCGTGCACCAGGACCCCCAGATCCCTTTGCACTTCAGTACTCTCCAGTTTCTTGCCATTAAGATAATAAATTGCTCTAGGATTTTTCCTGCCAAAGTGCATCACCTCACACTTTCCAGTGTTGTATTCCATCTGCCAAATCTCTGCCCACTTACTTAGCCTGTCTATGTCCCCTTGCAGGTTTTTTATGTCCTCCTCACTCACTACTTTCCCTCCCATCTTTGTATCATCTGCAAATTTTGATATGTTACACTTGGTCCCTTCCTCCAAATCGTTAATATAGATTGTGAAGAGTTGGGGACCCAGCACTGACCCCTGTGGAACACCACTAGTTACTGATTGCCAGTCTGAGAATGAACCATTTATCCCAACTCTTTGCTTTCTGTTAGATAGCCAATCCTCTATCCATGCCAGAATATTACCCCCAATCCCGTGATTTTTTACCTTAAGCAATAATCTTTTGTGTGGCACCTTGTCAAATGCCTTTTGGAAGTCTAAATACACTACGTCCACTGGTTCCCCTTTATCCACTCTATATGTTACTTCCTCAAAGAACTCCAGCAAATTTGTCAAACATGACTTCCCCTTCGTAAAACCATGCTGACTTTGTCCTATTAAATTATGATTATCCAAATGTCCTGTTACTGTTTCCTTAATAATGGACTCCAAAATTTTACCTACCACAGATGTTAGGCTAACCGGTCTATAGTTACCAGCCTTCTGTCTACTGCCCTTTTTAAATAAGGGTGTTACATTAGCAGTTTTCCAGTCTGCCGGGACCTTAGCGGAATCCAGGGAGTTTTGAAAAATTATTACCAATGCATCTACAATCCCTACCGCCACTTCCTTCAAGACTCTAGGATGTAAGCCATCAGGTCCAGGTGATTTATCCGCCTTGAGTCCCATTATTTTACCGAGTACCACTTCCTTAGTGATTTTGATCGTGTTTAGCTCCTCTCCCCCTATAGCCCCCTAAACAAACTATATGGCCCTGAAAAACTAATTTTAATTTTGTGGAGTATCAAATTTCTCCATTATGATAAAAATTACAATTTTTAAAGTATGTTCATGATATTTCAGGTTCTACCTTCTCCCCATGTGAGGGCCCCAATCTTTGTTTTGCTCTCTGTAATATTTTTTAAAAGTTGGGATAAAAGCAGGTTCTCATTTCCTGCTTCACTGTCTGTGAGAATTCTGCAATATGATGAGCTGATTAGACAGCTTGTTGACTTCACCGCAGATCACGCTAGGGGATCCCCACTATAGTGCACTGAAATCACTTACACGTCAAAAAAGACAAACTTATCACCACAGAGATTGCGAGATCTCTGTGGGCAGCTTTCTTCGGGGCTTTTGCTTTGCCGCTGACCGCAAATTCCGAGCCAAAATATAACAGAGGGCATTTGTGGCCCTCAGAAGGCATCTGTCACTGGGTGATGTTGCATAGCTGGTATAAAGCACTGTTAAATTCTTGTTCTCTTTGCTGTGAAGTGAAAGAAAACAAGAGAGTGTTATTCAGAAGTGGGTATATCCCAATACTCAAATGAAAAGACTCAATTCAAATTATAAGACATATCGGGACCAATTTTCTTTCCACTGCTCAAGGCAGCATATCTGAAATCAGCAGTTCATTTATGAAGAGTACTTCAAGTCCGGCCCTGCATCACTATATCCCTCTAGCAACACACTGCTTTGTGGTGCTCAGCAAAAAAGTAGCAAAAATCACTGCAGTGCAGAAATGTCATTGATTCTCAGTGACTGGAATCAGTACCAAAAAAAATAGCAACTTAAATTTAAACTAGGAGAAACTACACAGGATATTTGGTGGGGAGAAATTCATCACTCAACAGAACTGATTCACAAGAGAATAGGCAGATGCCACTATCAAAACTCTCTGATGTTGTAGGCCTCGTGACCAGCTGGAGTTAAAACAAAACCCACTTCTTTTCACATAAGAACAAACACTTTGCAACAACAGCATATAAAACAATCATGAATGACAACTGTGTTGAATTAAATTAAGCAAAGAATTCTTTATAAATGCTGAAAAAAATTGCAATACAATATATCTAAGGCAGTGGGAACAAGTTGAAGTATATATTTTCTAAACATTTTTTTGACTGGTTTGTGTATAAATTGTATGTTATTATTTTTCACATTATAATCACTTTTCTAGAATCCTAGTACAGCTCAGCAAGTTTATTTGGTGAGTATCTGAGCCATACAGACCAGCAAAATCCCAAATTCAAACCCTGGTCTGTACTGAGCTAGCTCATCTCTGTTTAGACATTGGTTAGGGCACCACAGTTGGCCCCAACATAATGGGTTGGGGAGAGAAAAATGAGCAAGGGTTCTTACTCCTGATCTCTATAAAGCAACATCTGCTTGAACTAAACAAGTGTAGATGTTGAGTGAGGACAGGGTTGGGCTCAATTATGATGGCGCCAACTGTTAAAAAGCCTGCTCATACATGAATAACAGCATGGGTGCAATGTACTGGAATAATACCTGGGCCATGGAACTGTTTCTCAGCAAGTGTTAACTATCTTCGGAGGGGCAAAGAGGGAGAAAATTACTGAATTTAGGGGGGAAAAAAGCCATGATGAGATTACTACTTCTATCATTGTCTCATGGGCTGCCTGTGAAATTGGGTCAGGCTGTAGGTGAACAGAAACCTGCAGCTCCAGTCTGTTCGATCCACCCACTTTCAAAATCTTTATGCTAACAGATATTCAAGGGTGCTATTCTAGTTAAATTGACGAAAGAAAAAGTATTTTTAAGTGACATAAATGTTAATGGTAGAATTGCAATATTCACAAATCTTCCATCAACATCAAAAAAGTAATGAACTGCCAACATTCTAGAACTCCTCTTTCTGCAAGTTATTTTCTACCCTAATTCCTTTGATCAACACATGCTGTACACCACCTGTGACTTAGAGATAGGGCAAGTGACCCTGCCCAGTAAATGCACAACAGGGGAAACACATTGATGCACCTTATTTTAATGCAACTGTTACAATGAGATTATTAAAGTTGGCTCTTTTGTGAATCTCAATAACTGTAATTATTTTAAAAGCAAAAACAATAAAACCACCACAAGATTGTTTTAGGTTTAAGTGCACATTCAGTCTGCATATTCCTACACTGAGAAGTACTAAAGTTGATATTCACAGCAAGCAATGGTCCAAAATATTTTTATACCTGCTCATGGTTCAGAATTATTTTATATTTAGCTCAATTGAGGAATTAAATAACAATAACATCCATATAGAAATATTTCAGCTTTCAGATATATGCAAGTCAAAAGTCTTTACCTTGAATTATAATACTCGGGATATTAATATTTATATATTTCCCCCTCTTTTGAAAGCACTGACTTAAGCTGGGTTCTATCCCCACTCAACATCACATGTATTTTTCAGCAAAAATCACTGCATCATAATCAAGAATGGAAACCACGGTTGATTTTTGCCCTACCTAGCCCACAGTAATGAATCCCTACCACAGCCCTAGCTAAAATAAGCTAACTCAGCACGAGGGATAGACCTTGAGACCTTCTTAATCTGTATGGCTCAGTTCAACACTAAACTGTGTAATTACCAAATGAGCCATGAGGGCAGCACAGTGTCATATTTTTACTGGATGTATAATCCATTACAAAATGTTCAGAATCTCCTGAAATTATCAGTTGTACTTTTATTAGTTGATATCCTTGCAGGCAGGTTAACTAGTGCTGTGGGGGAGGGATTAAATTAATTCAGCAGGAGGTTGGACACCAAGATATAGGGCCAAAAATTGATCCCGCTGCGCGAGAGTACTCACTGCGTACTCTCGCGTATTCTCTCTCCAATTGCCGGTTTTCTGCATGCCCTGCGCATGCGCTGAAAACCAGCACTTGGTCTTTGGAAAAGGGGGCGGTTCCTCGGTGCATCGCGTGCGCGCTACAGGCTGCGCGCACACTGTGCACTTAGTGCTTTGGACGCGCAGGTAAGGACGGAAGATTTTAGAAATGGAAAAAGGAGGAGTAAGACCCACTTTTAACAAGGTAAGTAGTGAATTAAGTATTTTTTTGAATTTTTTTTAACAGGTATATCTTTTTTAGAGACTTTAAAGACAGGTAAGTTTATTTTTATAACTTTTTAAAAGATTTTAAATTTTTTCAAAAATTTAATTTTTTATTTAAAATGGTTAATTTATTTAACTATACTTATTTTATTAATGTGATGGTTTTTTTTTTAATTTAATTGAGGTTTAGCTGTTATTTTGGGGGGGTGTAAGATTCATAGCTTTCACAGCACGTATGTGAAACTTATGAATGGAAGATGATGTGCTGCCATTGGCTCTAACTGAGTCACGTGATCCCACAGCTCGCACGAATTCACTGCGCCGGTGGGATACGCAAGCACTGCCCAGCTGATGTCTGGAACATCAAGTTCGTGCGAGCTGGATCTGAAAAAGCCAACGCGGAGTGAGAGATCGCTCCTGCTCCTTACCCCCGCGGGAACAGAGCGAGATCAATTTCTGGGCCATTGTATTAAAAAGTAGAAACAAGGTGCACAGAGGACTGGGAGAGACAGAATTAGAAATAATACAGAATTAAGTGGGATCATAGAAAGTACAAAGCGGTCTAAGTTAAGTTTGGAGTGCATGTGTGTAAATACACGAAGTGTGGTTAATAAGGTTGGTGAGCTGTAGGTGCAAATAGCCCTGTGGGAATATGATGTAGTGCAATAACTGAGACCTGGCTCAAAAAAGGAGAGGATTGGATGCTTAATGTTCCTGGGTACAAGGTATTCAGGAAAGATAGGGAAGAAAAAAAAAGGAGGAGGGGTAGCAATTTTTATGAAGGAAAATGTTTCCGTGCTAGAAAGAGAGAATGTCCTTGAGGGGTCAAAGACAGAATCGATTTGGTTGGAGGTAAGAAACAATAAAGGAGCTATTGTGCTACTTGGTGTATTTTATAGGCCACCAAATGGTGGGAAAGAGATATAGCAGCAGATTTGCAAAGAAATTACTGAGAGGTGCAAGAACTATAGAGTAGTGATAATGGGGGACTTTAACTACCCCAGTATTGAATGGGCCAGTGATCGTGTTAAGGGCAGAAAAGGAGAGGAATTTCTGAAGTGTGTTCAGGAGAATTTTCCTGATCAGTATCTTTCCTGCCCAACGAGGAAGGAGGCATTGCTGTATCTAGTCCTGGGGAATGAAGTGGGTCAAGTGGAGAATGTCACAGTCAGGGAGCACCTCAGGAATAGTGATCACAGTATCGTAAAGTTTAGATTAGTTAAGGAGCAATCTAGAATAAAAATACTTATCTGGACATAAGAACATAAGAAATAAGAGCAGGAGTAGGCCATACGGCCCCTCGAGCCTGCTCCGCCATTCAATAAGGTCATGGCTGATCATTGACCTCAACTCCACTTTCCCGCTGATCATCGACCTCAACTCCACTTTCCCGCTGATCATCGACCTCAACTCCACTTTCCTGCCCGATCTCCATATCCCTTGTGGAGGAAGGCTAATTTCAGTGAATTAAGGAGGGATCTGGCCCAGGTAAATTGGAGTCAAAGACTGGCAGGCAGAAATGTAAGGGAACAATGGGCAGCCTTTAAAGAGGAGATGGTTCGGGTACAGTCTAGGTACATTCCCACAAGGGGGAAAAGGGAGAGCAACCAAAGACAGAGCTCCCTGGATGACGAAGGAGTTAGAGAGTAGGATGAAGCAGAAAAAGGGGGCATAAAAATGGATGTCAGCTTGATAATACAAGGGAGAATCAGGCTGAATATAAAAAGTACAGAGGACAAGTGAAAAAGGAAATAAGAGGGGCAAAAAGACAGTACGAGAATAGATTGGCGGTTAACATAAAAGGGAATCCAAAGGTCTTCTATAGGCATATTAACAGTAAAAAGGTTGTCAGAGGAGCGGTGGGGCCGATTAGGGACCAAAATGGAGATCTATTAGTGGAGGCAGAAGACATGGCTGAGGTACTAAATGAGTACTTTCCATTGGTATATACCAAAGAAGAGGAATTTGCCAAAGCTATGGTAAACAAGGAGGTTGCCGGGATACTGGATGAGATAAAAATAGATAAGGAGGAGGTACTAGGAAGGCTGGCAGTACTTAAAGTAGATAAATCACCCGGTCTGGATGGGATGCATCCGAGGTTGCTGAGGGAAGTAAGGGTAGAAATTGCAGAGGTGCTGACCACAATCTTCCAATCCTCCTTAGATACAAGGGTGGTGCCAAAGGACTGGAGGAATGCAAATGTTACACCTTTGTTCAAAAAGGGGGAGAAGGATAAACCTGGCAATTACAGGCCAGTCAGTTTAACAGCGGTGGTGGGGAGGCTTTTAGAAACAATGGGCTGGATTTTGTCAATCAAGGCGCGTTGGGGGCAGGACTGCTGGTTTTCGGGTTTCAGTCCCACCCCCAGCGGCGTCTGACCAACCCACACTATTTTCCCTTGATTGACCTTGTTAAGCCCGCCCTGCAGGCTTACCGGCCAATTACGGGAAAGCCGGTGACAGATGACGTCAGCGTATGACGCTTCATCTGTCGAAAAATTTTTGACAGATGAATTGTGTAGGGGGTGGTGGTTTGTGTCAGCTTCACCTCTGACTTCTGAGTGGTTCGAATCGCTCCCACTCCCTTGGTTCTAGACCTTGGACTTATTTGGGGGTTGTGATAAAAAGTGCAGCAGACAACTGGGTTTGATGCAAGAACTTTGATCTTTATTTAAGAAAGTAAAACACAACACAAACACTCTTAACACTCTAAAAGTGGGGAACACTTCGGTACAAGCGAGGGAAATAACATTAGAAGAATACCTCACCCCTCCCAATCCCACTTTACTAGCTAGGTTGGACTCCAGAGGACCAGGGATGATACTCACCAGAATCCTTGACAATTAGGTTAGTTCACGGTTTTGGGGTTCACTCTATATGTCGGTTGGTGTCTGCCATACCCCGTACGCGATAGAGGACTTCAACTGCGTATCTGGTCAGTCTTCGCGAGTCCGCTGATGCGGTAGGGTGCGTATTGGATTTATCAGGTGAGTACCCACTTTCTTTAGTTTAGAAGTAGGGTTTAGAGTTTTTTAAGGGAAAATCTTACCCAGGGGTAAGTCAGGAGTAGATTGTAGAGTGGAAACTTTGCGATTCTTCGGGTTTTCTTCGAGTTGGTTTTTCTTTGGTCGCGGTGGCCCAATTGTTGATACTTGATGTTTAGTTGGTTGTTTCGTGAGGGCCTTGTTGCCGCGAGGTGTCCGGTGGTCACTGAGGCGGTCGTTCTGGGTTCTTCTCGTGTCAGCCTACTTTGTTGGATGGTCTGGCCTTCGAGCTGTCGAGCTCCTGGCTGGACACAGAACTGTGTTGCGGAGAATGCCTCCGTTGATGTCTTCTTGTTCTTCCTTCCTCTTCTTTTTCAGGTTGAGAATGGGCCTTCAATTATACCCATTGAAGGTTCCTTATCTGTGCGCCAAATCAGGTCCCGGTCTTTGTTAGTTTTGGCGGGCTCATTAACGGTAACGATTTTAGTAATGTGTTAACTGGTTTAAAACAGGCCTTCAATCTCACCCATTGAGCATGGCCTTATCTGCGCGTCAAATCTTGTCCTGCTCTTTGTGAGGTTTTGGCGGGCTCGTCACCAGTAACTGTTCTGTAAGTGTCAAATGGCTTTTGGGATGGCTGGCATCCTGTCGATCTCCTTGGTTGATTACAGGTGATTGGTTTTGTGTTTGGTTTTCTTGGTTGGGCCTGTAATTTCTATAGGGTAAGCTGAAGTAATTTGTTTTATGCATGTCTTAATGGGCTCTGTAGCTTGGGGTGGAGACTATTCTCCTCGGGTTTATTGTTAGGATGCTAATGTCTGATAGGGGCTGATTTAAAGTTCCAGCGAGATCATGCAGTTCCCCAGACAGTTCCCATTAGCTCCAATACCCAAACTGGTTTTACAGAGGTTGATCCCACCTTCCTTCACAGCCTTTTCTCCTTTACAAGTCCAGACATGTCTTTTAAAATCCCAAATCTTGGTTTTTGCTCGAAAGGTCCTTCGGTTTAGGCCCAATGCACTTCACCACCCTGTAATAGCTAGGAAAGAGTCCAAAGTCTTTTTCCTTAGGGTTTTCTTAGAGTTAGGGGGATCTGTGAATTTTGAGAATCTTACAATTGTCAGCGTTTGACAGCTTTGAGAAGCTGTCAAACACTGGCAAGCTCTGTTCTAAGGCGAGCCCTTGCACAGAAGGCCCATCAAAACCTCTCTCCTCAGCAGAAAGCAGATGGCTGCTGCATCTGAGAATGCAGCAGCCATTCTGTCATCTCTGCCGTTGAGATGAGGCACCTCCGGATCCCCAAGGGTTGAAGCCTGCAGAAAGAAGCAAAGGTAAGGAAACTTTTTCCAACACTTTACACTCACCTCTCATACTTACCTGTCCAAACTTGCACCCATCACCTCTACAGCGGACATTTTGACCCCTCTCACCCCCGCAGACCCACCACTGCTCGCCTCGCTGACCCTGGTGAGGTTTGCAGCCGTCGGGAAGCCCGCACTTGCAGGCGTAAAATGGGGATAAGCCTCAAAACTGCCTGTTAACTACCTGTTAACAGGCAGTTAATTGGCTCTCATCCCCTTCCCGCCTCGAGGAGACGGGTCCCTGCGCGACTCGGGGACCCGCCTCCCGGGAAGATGGCACGGAGGCGGGTTGGGAGCGGGGTCGGTACCCGCTCCCAGTATCTGCCATTTTCCCGGCAGTCCCACCTCCATACCCGCCTCCCCAGGGCTGGGGAAATTCCCCCCATGAATCCAGGAGAAAATTAACAGCCACTTGGACAAGCATGGACTCATAAAGGAGAGCCAGCGTGGATTTGTTAAGGGCAAATCGTGTTTGACTAACATGATTTGAGTTTTTTGATGAGGTAACAGAGAGGATGGATGAGGGAAGTGCAGTTGATGTTGGTACATGGATTTTAAAAGGCACTTGATAAAGTACCATATATTAGGCTTGTTAGCAAAATTGAAGCCCATGGGATAAAAGAGGCAGTAGCAGCATGCATACAAAATTGGCTAAGGGATAGAAAACAGAGAGTTGTGGTGAATGTTTTTCGGACTAGAGGGAGGTATACAGTGGAGTTCCCCAAGGTTCAGTACGAGGACCACTTTTTGATATACATTAATGGCTTGGACTTGGGGGTACAGGGCACAATTTCGAAATTTGCAGTTGATGCCAAACTTGGAAGTGTAGTAAACAGTGAGGAAGATAGTAATAGACATCAAGAGGACATAGACAGGCTGATGGAATGGGCGGACACATGGCAGATGAAATTCAACGCAGAAAAGTGTGAGGTGATATATTTTGGTGGGAAGAATTAGGAGAGACAATACAGGCTAAATGGTACAATTTTAAAGGGGTGCAAGAAGAGAGAGACCTGGGGGTACTTATGCACAAATCTTTCAAGGTGGCAGGACAGCTTTATAAATAGAGGCATACCTGGAAGTTATGCTAAACCTATGTAAAACACTAGTTCAGCCCCAGCTGGAATATTGTGTCCAATTGTGGGCACCACACTTTAGGAAGGACATGTATGTTTTGGAGAGGGTACAGAAGAGATTTACTAGAATGGTTCCAGGGATGGGGGATTACAGTTACATGGATAGACTGGAGAAGCCAGGGTTGTTCTCCTTAGAGCAGAGAAGGCTAAGAGGAGATTTGATAGAGGTGTTTAAAATCATGAAGGTTTTAGATAGAGTAAATAAAGAGAAATTGTTTCCAATGGCTGAAGGTTCGATAACCAGAGGGCACAGATTTAAGGTGATTGGCAAACGAACCAGAGGCAACATGAGGAAAAACTTTTTTTACACAACGAGTGGTTAGGATTTGGAATGCACTGCCTGATAGGGTGGTGGATACAGATTCAATAATAACCTTCAAAAGGCAATTGGATAAATACATGAAGGAGAAAAATTGTAGGGATATGGGGAAAGAGCGGGGGAGTGAGATGAACTGGATTGCTCTTCAGAGAGCCAGCACAGACTCGATGGGCCAAATGGCCCCCTTCTGTGCTGTACTATTCTATGATTCTGATTCTAGTTTGCCTACATTTTTTATTCATACCATTTTTTAAAAACAGTTGGCATTGATGTAGCACCTTATCTCTTAGAAAGGTCTGAAAGTGCTTCACATACAATGAATTACTTTGAGGTGTAGTGACTGTTGCAACGTGGGCAAGCACAGGACCCTGTGAAAGCTTGCTTTGAGTTGGATTTATTTTCTCAAATATATCATTGTGGCTGTGAATTACTTTGGTAATTTAATTGTTTTTTAAAGCCCAATTTCAATCAGAAATCATTTGCTTCTGCTATATTAATCAATGATGCCACTTTATTTCATCCAAATTTCCTGTTGATTCAAATTCAGTTGGAATCAATAGCCTCGGTATCAGAGCTTAAATGTGCAATGAAATATAACAAACCACAAAACTGTTTACATTAGTGCATGTGGACTTTTTAATGTTATCTATCCGTACACTGCTGGGTGTGTGAGAATGTTTTAGATGTTTACTGCAACAGCAATCTAGCTGTCTGTCTGCCACTGATTAATGATCACCTTTTCTAAAGGATACTGTACATTTTTACTCTTTTGCAACACTTTAACTGAAATTGTCTCTGTTTTGCATTCCTTTAATGATATTGCAGCCATAGTCACAAAAGATGATGGTACAACTAATCATCGCCGTCCCTTCCCCGAAGACAGTGACTTAAGTTTTGTTATGGTTCTACCAGCAAGATCAGTCCTCAATTACCTCAATCAAGTGACCATTCTTCACATTTGAATCTAGACAATGAGGCATCAATTTTAACTCTTCCCTCCCCAGCCCCACCTGGCAGAAACAAGGTGGGGGGGTGGGGGGGACTTACCCACTCATTTCCAGCCCCGATCTGACCAATAGCAATTTTAAATTGCAGGTGGCAAAGACATCGTCGCAAGCCATTGGGCCCTCTTTAAATATGTAGATGCAACTCTGATGTCATCGGGCCTGATCTGCTATATTAACATGTGGCCTGAGTGAGGGGAGCAGTGGTGGCTTCCCCGCAAGGCAAAACCTGCGGTGAACAGCAGCCAGGGTCAGAAGAGGTAAGTTCCCCAGGCCCCACAGGAGACCTTGGGCTTCTCCTGCTGTCGAGATTCGCGTATCTCCTGTAAACAAGATCGAGGGCAAACCAATATGGTAGGTATATTGTATTTAATCAGAGTTTAGGACGGAATATAATACACTAGTTATACAGCAAAAACAGACGACCGTGACAAGCAGCTGGTACCGGTCCCAATCGGACAGACAACTGGCGTGCACGAACAACTCTTCCGTTCTCCTTCTTGTCTCACGTGTCTCTCTCTCTCTTTCTCTGAACTACCCAAGAGTGTTAGACTAGGGTCCGCATCGGTCCACTTTCTGAAGAGTGTTAGACCACCGTTTCCACTCTTGGGAGCCCCTCGCTCCACGGTCTGAGCTAAGAGTTCTTTAGCTCTTCCTTTTATTCTCTTTTTAGGGGTGGGCCTGAGGTAGAATAATGGACAAGACCATTTAAGCTGTAGAGGTTACCCTTAAAACAAGGTGCCCAATGGCATGTCGAGTTCTTTGTCTAAACTTACAGATGACGACCCTCCCTCAAGGGAGGAGCTTCACAACCATTATACATGCTTTCTTATTTATACGTTTTGAAGGCCAATCCACCTGGATCCCTCTTATCTCATCCAGCCCTTTCCATAGGGGGAGAAATTCAGTATCGCCCCATTTGGGGCGCAATTATTGGCTGGGTGCAAAGTTTAGCGCCTGGCGCTAATTATCGCCTCCGACTGCAAACTTGACTTTTATCGCCCCTGGAGGTGATTGGAGCGCTAAATCAGGCTCTACACACCTGTCTTAAGGCGCAAAGGCTGAGGAGCGAGGCGCCACCTCAGAGCGCTGGCGAAGCTCGTGATGTCAGTCAGCAATGGAACACAAACACAATGGCACCGGCCAGTTCTTAAAGGGGAGGGTCAATCTTGCTCTCCATCCACACCCTGCTCATTGCAGCCTTGAATCTCGGCCTGGAGAGACCTGTACATCAAATCTGTTGAAAAGAACAATGGAGAGGCCCAGGGAAAGAGCTCAGAGTGCAGCCCCCATATTCTCTTCTAAATCGATGCAAGGAAGATCAAGTCAGAAAGAACCTGCAAAGTGCTGCACAGTACCCAAAACTCCTCAACACAGCTTTGAATATCTCCTGCAGTCTCTCTCTCTCACGAGGAATGCGTGGTGCAAAAATGTCGCCAACAAAAAAAGGCAGGAAGCGGTCGCCTTTAAATAGCGCTCCCCCAGTCCCTTCCCGACTGCAAAACGCTCCCCTCAACCTGTCGTTGCTAGCGGCAGGCGGTAAGACAGGGGGCGCCACTCAATATCTGGTCCGGGGCGCTACCGGGGCGTTGCACTCTCGACTGACGTCACGATCTGCCGGCGCAGGAGATCGTGGCGGTAGTGTTTAGCGCTGCCGCAAAATGTCTAGTTAATTTCGTGAGCGGCGCAAACATCGCCACGCACGGGCGCTAGTTGCTTTGCGCCCCATTAGCGCCCTCTTAAGGCGCTAACAGGAGGCGCAAACCAACCGAATTTTTCCCCCATAGTCTCTTATCTCATCCTGTCTTGTCCTCGCTGGTCTGGAGTCAGTAGCCCATACACACCAAGCTTGGCCTTCAGACGCCTTCAATCAGAGGCCTCATTGTTCATAACTGCTTATTATCAGTTGTTTATGTTCAAAGCTGTCCATGCAGGCAGCGAGCCGTACAACCTAACTATTTCAATTCATTATCAGACTGTTCTATTCTATTCTTACACACTGGTTACCTTACGCATCTTAGCAACCAATTCTGTTAAACGAACTCCAATTCCTACCTTAGCATTATAATATGGTTATTAGTAATAATGGAAGAAACATAGGTTGGGCCTTCATTGGCCAAATTAAAGATACATTATACAAAGTCAAAATCCTAACTTACAAACAACAGACAGCGAGCCTGGCAGGGCAAGGCCATGCTATGGGCCCCCTGTGTGGGATGTTATACATCATCTAATCTAACTAACTAAAAACACTTGTCTCAAATTCTAATACAAGTCCAGGAAACCGAAACTTATGTAGTCCCAGTACAACATAACTTATATATTAACCCCTTACTTGTCTCGAGCACTAATTCAATCATTTAAACACAGTATTATTCACGTCACAGTTTCATTCGCATATTTTTAGGTACCCCTGATTTCTAACACTGCTCCAGGCTTTCCCTTACACACCTCCCCACCCCCCCCACCCCCCCCCCACTTCCCCCTCCTGCATGAGATTCCACCCTGGAGCACTTAACTTGTACCTGGGACTGTTCTCCAGGGTCCCTGGTGGTGGCCTCCTGCTGCCCGATGTTAACGGCCAGGCAGCCAGCTCCTGCTGACCTTCCAGCTGTTTTAGCCAGAAAGTTTACATGCTAATGAGGCCTAGCTGTTAAAATCAACAGAGCCTCCCTGCTACCGCTCCAGGTCAGTATGACACTTGCTTTGTTGTGTTCCCGGCCGAAGATTAAAATCAAACGCAGAGTGTCGGCAGGCCATTTGACTATATAGCATCATAGTTGAGCTCAAGTTTGTCATCACTAATAACAGGGAAATTTCTATCTTTATTTCACATGGTTCCTTTAAAAAAACAGCTAGAATTGAAATGGCAGCTGTTCACCTTTGCTAAGGTACAAAAATGACAGTCTGGGAAAAACAGATGATTAATAAAAAGGAAAAACAGCAGAAAGTCTGCTAATGATAATCTGTACTCTTTAACAGGTAGTGGAGGTGGCTTTATTCCCTCTACATACTAAACTATTAAGGAAATCCATTGTAAGGGGTCGATAGTATGTGTTTTGATTCTGTTTGATTTTACTTTTAAAATATTGTGCTGTTTTGAGTATTTTGCTGGTTCTATGTATTATTTCAACTGTAAATAAATTGGATTTAAGTAGGTTGGCCTGCACATACTGGTCTGATGTGCTTTGTCTGTTTTTCAAAGGGAAAGGAGAGCATGTTTGGCAGCCAAAGTATTCATCAGTGAGCAATGTATCAGGATTTTGGTTAACTAAACATATTACACCAACTCACTTATGGCAGGTATAAGTATGTTGGTTTTGGTTCACAGGAGGCATAGTCTACTTATGAAAACTGCCCTGCAGCTATGAACATAAGACAGAAATATTGGGGAAAAGGCCAAAGATGTACACTTTTCAGCAAGGGTCACTGGATAGGGGTGAAAAGCAGAAACCCCAGCTGATTTTTCCCCTCCCTCAGCCAGAAACTATGGGGGTGATTTTGCCAGCCATGGGGAGATGGGTATGGAGGCGGGACTGCTGGGAAAATGGCAGAATTTGGGGGCAGGTGCCCAACCCGCCCCCAACCCGCCTCCATGCCATCTTCCTAGGAGGCGGGTAGCCGTCCCGCGCCGGGTCCCGTCTCCTTGGAGGCGGGAAGGGATTAACGCCTATTAACTGCCTGTTAACAGGTAGTTAACAGGCAGAAAATAGGATTATCCCCTTTTTGCCCTCACAAGTGCGGGCTTCCCGAAGGCTCCAAAACACGCCAGCTCAGTGAGGCAAGTACTGGGTCTGCGGAGGTTGGGGGGGTGCAAAAGTATGCTGTGAAGGTAAGTGATGTGTGCAAGAGTGTAGAGGTGAGTATCTGAGGTAAGTGCAAAGTGTTTTTAAAAGTGTACTGACCTTTGTTTCTTCCTGCAGGCTTCAGTCGGTTTGTATGCGGAGAGTCTCGGACCTCCGTGTTGCAGATGACAGATGGGTGTTGCATTCTCAGATGCAACAACCATCTCATTTCTGTAAAACAAAGAAATTTGGTAAGGTCTTGAATGCAAGACCTCATCAAACTGCAGAGAATGTCACTGTTTGACAGCTTCACAGAGCTGTCAAACGATGACAATTCATCTGTCAAAGATTTTTGACAGATGAAACGTCATACGTTGACATTCTCTGCAACCGGCTTTCCCTTAATTGGCCTGCTAAGCCCGCTGGGCGGGCTTAACAAGGTCAATCAAGGGAAAATAGCGTGGGTTGGCCACAAATCGATATCGCCAAGCAGCAGTCCCGCCTCCAACGCGCGCCCATTAATAAAACCGCCCCCTATGAGACCAATATTGGTGCCCAGGTGAAACTAACTAAACCAGCACAACCCTGGTATCAAAACTGGCAATTTGCTGGTATTTATGGTTCATTAACACACCATGCAGTACAAAAGCCCACTAAACCATTGGAAGTCCATAGGTTATCTTTTTTACATGAGAATTGAGATAATGGATCATGGAGAAAGATATGTGTTCACATTAAGGAAATGGTGCAATACAAGTCAAAATTTAAAATGGTAATATTCATCCCAGTCTTTGTATCAGTTTAATGTAAACTGTAGCAGGGACTGTATTTCTGTATTTTGGAAACTCGATAAAAGATTAAGTCACAAAAAAAGAAATGTTAAGGAAAGCTGGTAGCTACACACTGAGGCAGATTTGACAAACAGATCCATGTTCAAGTCTCATCTTCTTTGATGAATCTTAACTTCATCTTTGACCCATGCCACAAACTCTGCTCTGAACAGTTCTGATGAAAAGTCATCGACCTGAAATGTTGGGCTGGATTTTGATACTGGGGCGGGTTGGAGTCGTGTTATCCGAATTCCGTGTTATCCACACGACTCTCATGAGATGTGTGTAACAAACGCGATTTTCCCCTGATTGGGCAATTGAGTTCCAGTGTGTGGGAACCCCTGGCCCAATTAGCTTTTCCAGTCTGAAAGTCGCCTCTGATGACATCATCATTGCTGCTGCTTTTAAGGTCTGCAAGAGGCCTTGCTTCCTTTGCAGACTGCCAACCTTCTGGCCTTTGTTCCTACATTGACCTGGAGGCATCATGTGTACCAACAAACCCAAGTCTGCTCCAAGATTCGAGGACGCCGCCCTGCAAGCCCTGATAGATGGAGCAAGAGATCATAAGGAGGTGCTCTTCCCTTCTTCAGGGAGAAAGAAGCCTCCTGAGCAAACAAAGGCTGTGTGGCTCCAGATGGCCCAGGAGGTGACTTCTCTATCCTTGATCAACAGATCTTGGATTCAATGCCGCAAAAGATTTCATGACCTTGTGTGTACTGGAAAAGTGAGTATGACTTTCCCATCACCCTCAATCTGATGCCCTTTGCCTCTCCTCACCAGCACTCAGCTTTAGCAACCTCTTCCTCCGCATCCCACTTGACACTGACATCCCTGCACCCTTACCCATTCCCTCTCTCTCTATGGTCACAGTCACCTAAATATTCCACTCTGCAGCCCTCACACTCCCTATCACTGTCATGCTATGCAAACAACTTACAACACACAGGATGGGCCCTTGGTCTTGCAATCTCACTCCATCTTTGCCTCCTTATAAGCATCTATGAGATGGATTCTATAAACTCCTTCATTCTCACTCAAACTCCACTTGTCTCCCTCATTGCAGGAAAAGAGAGCTCACAATAAGCGCGAAAGAGCGAGGACAGGAGGAGGGCCACCCTCAGTAGCCCAGCTCACCGCCTGGGAGGAGGCGGCCCTGGAGATCGTGAGACTCGATGATGATGCGCAAGTGGGGGATGGGCAGACGGGCGCAGCAGAGCAAGCCGGTGACAGAATAGATGTTCATCTCTCTCATTGACATTGCATGAGTCACTGATAATGATTCTGAAGCTCTAACAGTTGGACTTATGATCATCTGCAATATGCACTGTGCATGTCACCTTGGCCTCACATCTCTGACTTTTTCCTTTACTCCCCCACAGGACCATCGCAAGCACCCGTCCCCACCATCCAGGAGGAACAGCCTGAGGCTCAAGACTCCTCAGAGGAAGCTGAAACCTCTGAGGGCGTAGCGTCAGCACAATTCAGCCAGGCCAGCACCAGTGCAGAGACTCACACCTCGGTAGGACCCTCGCGAGATAGAGTAGTATTGTCACCTGGTATATCACAGCTCACAAGTGAGCCTCAGCAGATGGTGGAGACAGGGAAAGCAGTGGAGAGTCCTCGTCAGAGGGCGCAGGACTCTCCCAGCTCGGCTCAGCTGCATGTCGACCCTCTGCCTCAAGGTCCATCCAGAAGAACAGCGGGGCTGGTACTCCAGGAACAGATGCAGGAGTCTTTGGCAGGTTTTGTCTCCAGGGTCGCTGCGAGTGTGGAGCGAATGGAGGAGTCCATTGCGAACATGAGCAGAGCCTTTGTGGAGTCATTGGCGCATGAACGCATCACCATGGAAAGGATGGCAACCTCCATGGAGGTGATAAGTCACCAGAGTGCAGAAAACATGGTGAGTGTTCTGAATAGAATGGCATCTCTGGAGGAGCGATGAACATCCATTGACCAGAGAAACCAGACCTTCATGGAAGTCCTTCTGAGTAGGACTGCCAGTGCAGATACGGGTCCCCATGGCCCCCCTGATGTGCAGCAAGGTGCTCTCAAGCCACTTGCAAGCGCTGAGGTGGGCCTGACCCATGAGAGGGATGATGGTGGCAGAGAACAAGGAAGTGGGGGCTCCTCTCCAAGCGCTCACACTTCCATGCCACTGACAAGTCCTCGGTCAGAGCCCCACCAGAGTCCACACCCAACTGAGATCGGCGTCTCAACCCCTGCACAGCCGCAGGAGCAGCAGACTGTTGGCGAGCCCTCACAGGTTCGGCACCCCAGAGGACGCCCACCCAAGGTGTCAAGACAGGAGCAGCAACAGAGTGAGCAAGGGGCCTCCACATCTGCTGATGCCAAGGGGGAACCACCACGTAGAAGCACGCGTAAGAGAAAGAAACTGCACAAATAGTCACAAGGTTTGTCACTTGGGTGAAATGTTATGTTTAATTGTGATAAGCCATCAGTAGCTTCCTGTAAATAAAAAATCTGATGGCTACTGCTGCAGTTGTGGCCTGTGTCATCTCGCTATTGGGACTTCCACATTGCGGGCTTAGGAGGAGTAGCAGTTGTCAGAATGATGGTCAGAGTGCTAGGAAGACGATGGGTCCTGGCCATTAACGATGCTGTGGCAAGAAGCTGCGAGGCACAAGTGGTTGCTTGGCTAGGCTAGGCTAATCTGGCCAAGATGAGTGCGCTCCTTGCGTCCCGGCCAGCAATGGTCTCGCGTATTGCCGCCGCTGGTTGATGCGCCTCTGCCAGACGTTCGTTTTCTCTCTCCTCCTCCTCCTCGTCCTCATCTGATGTCCAGGGGGAAAGGAACCGGATGGTTCCCATTCTTCTGGTAGATGCCTCAGTTGAGGAAGCACTGAGTCAGGGTGGGGTGAGGGGTTTTCCAGGAGCTCGCACTGGAGATGGGTGTCAGGCTCCAAACTTCCACAACAATGAGTAGGCCTGCTAAAGTTTCCCCAGACCTAAAACAACTAAGTTCTGACACCTGCAAATGATGATTGCTCCAAACTACTCTTTAATGGTGGAGCTGCAGCTAAAAGCCAGCAAGCCAAATGTGTACCCGCCAGGTTTCACCGTCGTGTTCCAGAGGAGGCGTGCATCACGTGGAAAACCAGTAAAAATCTGAAAGGCCTGTGAAAATGGCATTATGGAGCCAATTAGGAGCTTGTCAATGGCCTTAAGGGCCTATCCCGCCTCTTGGAGGCGGGTCGGGAAATGGATCTGAAAACGTGCACCTGGGAAAATTCGGCGGAGGCGGGATGGGTGCGGGATCGGGCCCGCCCGCCATTTTTTCCAATTTTAACCCCCCACACGTCTCCAATCCCGCCTCAACGGCCCTATGAAAATCGAGCCCGTTAACTCTGTTTCTCTCTCCACAGATGCTGCCTGACCTGCTGAGTATTTCCAGCATTTTCTGTTTTTATCTCTGCTTCCTCACCCCTGACTTCATCCACATCCATGGCAACTCTCTCAGGCTGAACCACTGATTAAAATCTCAGTGTCCTGTTGGACCCTGAACTGCGTTTCTGAGCCCATATGCTCTCCATCACAAAGACCACCCACTTCCACAGAAGAACATCAGTCACCTCTGGCTCTACCTCAACCCATCCACCACTAAAGCCCTCATACATGCCTTTATCATCTCCAGACTCGACTACTCCAATGCCAGCCTTCATCTTCTACCTTTCAGAAATTTCAGTACATCCAAATTGCTGCTACTTGTATTGTATGTTGCACCAGGTCCCACATGCCCACGACCCCCTCCTCACTGACCTAATTAGCTCTTGAAGACCCCACTGTCTTAAACTTTCATTGGGGTCAAATGATTGAGCCACCTGTCCTTAAGGTTCTGTTCTCTAGGTAATCCAGTTGTTATGTTACCCAATATTAAAAAATAGGGAATATTAATGGTTTCATAGACACAAACCAATGACTGCTGCAATTGCAATATTTTTAAGAGAGTATTGTCATCGTCTCAGGAAGTTCTTGGGCGGGCTCAATTCCAAAAATTGTTTCAATAGCTGCTATATTGGCCATCAGGAAAGTTTACACCAGAGTCAGTATTGGATAATCTATTGTTGTTTCAAACTGCATCCTGTTATTATGCCATCAAGCATTCACATTATCTTCAAAAATGCAATAGGCGCTGCAGCAAGAACTATGTTGATAGTGTTTGCATTGACAACCTTTTATTTCTTTTTGAGAAACTTTTTTTAAAACCACAGACACAGTCAATTACTTCCTGATGTCGCTGAGGCACCAATCATGTCACTGTCCATCTAGTGTTTACCGATCTGGTATTCTAATCCCAGGATGATGAGTCCATTTAAGAAAGCCATTGTTGTGAATATTCAATGGATAGTTTTGCTGCATTTCCAGCTTTTGCCATAGTCATACATATAATGCATCAAATGTTTCAAAACTTGTAAAAGTACTTTAACATATGATGCAGTACTGCTATCCATTGGATTCTACTGTATAGACTTCAATGTAACTTCAAAACTAGTAAAAACATTTCCTATCCCATATCTAAAAAAAGAACTTCCCTGAACTCTCTGCTTCACTGTCAAACTCTAAACATGAAAGAGCTTCACACTTGAGTTTTCAAAACCTTTGAATTCTTGTCTCAGCTGCCAGAAATACAAAAGTACAACAGCTGCCCATACACACCCTCATTACTTTCTACTGAGAATGGGATCTAATGTTTGGTGAGGTTGAGAGAATATAAACCAGAATAGGGTCAACTTATTTTTTTCCCAAAGTTTCACATAAAGTTATCATTCCAAGATGTAATGTTTGATAACCTCAATCTTAGATTTCCAGCCTTCTTTAGTAACTGTTGATTCTATTAACTTTACACAACTGAGTTAAGGTCATTGTTAGTGCAATTTCATTTTATTTGTCCATAGATTGGAGCAAGTCTCTGGGTTTAAACTCTCTATTCTCTTGATGATGTATATCTTCAATTCCAGTGTTTTATAAATCATTTTATAGATGTAGAGTCAACCCACCAGATTTTTCCCCACATATTTCCCAATTTTGTTCTGTAATTTATTTCTTAACATGGAAAAATATTTTGTGTTGTTGCATTGTCTCAATTAGACATCCCGTGGTAGTGTGTCAATTCCAAAAATTGAGTTTTATTTTCTTGCTAAGGAAGGTCATGACTCTAACATGAGTCGGCGACTGAGGTAAGGAGAGTCAAAATCTTTTGCAAAAACACATTTCTGGGTTTTCTCAGCCCTCTAGTATTCCTTTTTACTGAAGTGATTCATTTTTACTCAATTAAGAAGCCAAATACCATAACCTTGTATTTATTTTTGTTTACTGTTTGAAGGGTTTTACTGTGCAAAAATAGCCACTGCATCTGCCTACACAAGTCATTGCACTTAAAAGTAATTTATTATAAGTTAAGTATTTTGAGATATTTCTGAGACATGATTAACTACGATATAAATACAGGTCTTTCTTTCATTCAGATACCAGCTATAACAATAGGCTAATTTTGTTTTAAATGTTAAATAATAGGGCTATGGTAATACTGCATTATGTACACAAAGCAAGAGACTTGTAAGTCCTCTATCTCATGTGGATGAGCTCCTTCAATTCCACATTAGACCTTTCAAAAGAATATTGAAACACCAAGGCCTGGGGGAACCCGTCTGCCTATTACTGTTAAAAACAGGAAAATCATTCAACAGTTTCTCATTTTGATCTGTTCTGATTCTTTTTTTCTGCCAATGTGCATTGATATCAATCATTTAGTGACTTAGTCTAGCTTTATCCTATTTAATACAATAATTGCTCTAAAGACTGTTTCATGGCCTTTGTTTCTTTAGCACCACAAGAGGTTGTCCATGTTATTATTGTCTTAGGATACCTCATTTTAGACTACCTCCAACATAAAAAGGAAAAAGCAGAAACAAACTCCGCACAAATAACTTTTGTGATGTGTTTTTTCTGGGAAACTTTTAATTTTTTGACCCAGACTTTTTTCTTTATTTTCCAACTTTCTTTTAAAAAAATTGCTCCTCCTGAATGCAGTAACTCATGCTGAGGTGAAGCTTCAAAGGAATCGTCAACCTGTGGTATCTCACCCAAGTGGCCATTCTTCATATGTGGCCAAAATCCCTGGATTCTGGAGAGGTCCCAGCGGATTGGAAAACTGCAAATGTAACGCCACTATTCAAGAAAGGAGGGAGACAGAAAGCAGGAAACAATTGGCCAGTTAGCCTAATATCTATCATTGGGAAAATGCTGGAATCCATTATTAAGGAGGTAATAGCAGGACATTTAGAAAATCATAAGTCAATCAAGCAGAGTCAACATCGTTTTATGAAAGTGAAATCATGTTTGACAAATTTGCTAGAGTTCTTTGAGGATGTAACAAACAGGGTGGATAAAGGGGAACCAGTAGATGTAGTGTATTTGGATTTCCAGAAGGCATTCGATAAGGTGCCACATAAAAGGTTACTGCACAAGATAAGAGCGCACGGGGTTGGGGGTAATATATTGGCATGGATAGGGGATTGGCTAACTAACAGAAAACAGAGAGTTGGAATAAATGGGTCATTTTCCGGTTGGCAATCAGTAACTAGTGGGGTGCCACAGGGATCAGTGCTGGGGCCTCAACTATTTACAATCTATATTAATGACTTGGATGAAGGGACTGAGTGTACTGTAGCCAAATTTGCTGATGATACAAAGATAGGTGGGTTAGCAAGTTGTGAGGAGGACACAAAGGGGGAAAAATTCGGTTGATTAGCGCCTCCCGTTTGCACCCTAACAGGGCGCTAACGGGGCGCAAAGCAATTAGCGCCCAGGCGCAACGATGTTTGCGCCGCTCGCGAAATTGACCAGAGTTTTTGCGGCAGTGCTAAACTCTACCGCCACGATCTCCTGCACCCGCAGATCGTGATGTCAGTCGAGCGTGTAATGCCCCGGTAGCGCCCTGGACCGGATATTGAGTGGCGCCCCCTTCCTTTCCACCTGCCGCAAGCAACGACAGGGAGAGGGGAACGTTTTGCAGTCGGGAAGGGGCTGGGGGAGCGCTATTTAAAGGCGGCCTCTTCCTGCCTTTTTTTTGTCGGAGACATTTTTGCACCACTCATTCTGAGAGAGAGAGAGAGATTCTGAGAGAGAGACTTCTGGAGAGATTCAACGCTGTGTAAAGTAGTTTTGGCTACTGACCAGCACTTTGCAGGTTCTTTTGGATTTGACCTTCATTGCGTCGATTGTCAAGAGACTCTGGGGGCTGCACTGATTCGGGGCGTCGTCCTGCGCCTGCAGATTCGGAGGCCACAGAGACGCAGAGAGAGAGTGGCAAACATGGCCAGAGGGAGGAGGGCAAACAGGTCTCTGCACAGGAGACCTTACCCTCCCAGGGTATTCCGGGAACAATTCTCCTACATTAATTTGTCTGAGGAGCAGTGTTTGCTCAGGCTGCGCTTCAGCAAGGAGGTGGTCACTGAGCTCTGCCACCTGCTGCAACCAGATCTGCAGCCTCAATTGAGGACCAGGACGTTTCTGTCGGTGGCACTGAAAGTGACAGTGGCTCTGAATTTTTATGCCACCAGCTCCTTTCAAGCAGCTACTGGGGACATCGCCAATATCTCCCAGTTCGCGGTCCATTGCTGTATCCGGGAGGTGACAAATGCCCTCTATTAAAGGAGACGCCAGATGGCTTCTGGCATGGAGAACAACATGATGAAAAGCAACCCACAACCCCTATAGCCGGCCAAGGCAGCAATGATTCCAAAGGCCAAACATGTACATTTTGAATACAACAACTTTTTTATTTCACAAACTCTGTGTGTGTCATTTATTCATGACAACTAATAGAAACAAACACAACAAATCATTAATTAACATAACTGGTTCTCACAAGCTGGAGATAATGGCCAAAACACTAAACAAAAGTTATCAGACGAACCTTGGCCTTTAATAAAAACATTCCCAACATTTCTTGAGACCTCCTACTTTTTGCCCTTCGAGGGTGATCCCCATCCCTTGCGCACTTCCCCCCTTCCCACCCTACTGCTCCTCCGTAATGGGGCCCCAGTGGCTGCAGCATACCTGGTGGAAGGCTGCTGAATGTCAGATGCAGAAACTACAGATGCCCTTGAAGGATGCCCTTGACCAGCTCTGGGCCTGGAGGCCCCGGCTGCAGACTGCACCAACTCCGCATGGGCGGCAGCAGTCTGGGCTGGCTGTGTTGCAGACGGTGGCAAGTGCAATGGGGAAGTGACAATGGTGAGAGCAGGAATGCTGTCATCTTGAGAGCGGACAGCACCTCCCTGCTCGACCGACACACTGGCACTCCCATGGGGCAGCACCTCAGCATCCGGAGCAATCTGCTCGAGCACAGATTGCTGGCCTGCTGCGGCGCCATGAGAGCCCCGGGGCAATGTGGCCGAACCAGCGACGATGAGAGCAGTCTGAGATTGGATCGCAGCAGCCAGTGACTGAATTGCAGCACTAAGCAGTTGCGTTGCGTCCGCCTGTGCTGCAGCGGAGTGCTCCACACTCCTTGCCAGTGCATCAATGCTTTCGGGCACCCTTCCCACTGCACCCATAAGCTGAGTGTGCATGTCCACCGCCTGGGTGTTCATTTCAGCGATGAGCCGCTCCTCCTCTGCGTCCAGTGCAGCAGGACTCGCTGGCCTACTCTCCCTCCGGGGCCATGGCCCCCGAGCTTCCCTACCCCCATCGCGTTGCTGCAACCCGCTGGGTCCCGGAGCTTCACCCTCATCAGACCCTTCCCCCCTGCTCCCCTCCAGGGAAGACGTGTTCCCAGTGTGGGCATGGGCTCCCTCGGGAGACGCTGGCGCTGAGGATCCGGCTTCCTCTTCCTCCTCGCCTGTGGCGTCGCTCCCACTGGTTGGTTGAGGGCCTGTCTCCTCAGCTGGTGGTTCACCATCTGAAAGCAGGGAGGTACAAGAGTGGCTTTAGCATCAGGACAGGGGGGCAGTAAGGGAGCAAGGACTGAAGCGATTTATTAAGTTGGATTGAAAGTGTCAAAGGCTGGTATTGTGAGGGACAAGTGGAATGAGAGAGGAGAGAAAGCTGATTAACTTACCATTGCTGTCCCGAAGGGGGTCGACCTCTCCAGCGGCCACGGGACCTAACTCCTGGCTTGCGACGATCCTGTGGACGCGCGCCTCCAGATCGCTGAGGGTTTGCAGCTGAGGCAGCCCTCCACCCGTCCATTGCTGCTGCTGCCTATTAGCTTGGCCTGCAAGAAAAAGGACGGCGTCTGAGTAAATATGCAGCCATGTGCTGGCCTGATGTGCCTCCCATAGTTGAATAGCCTTTAATGTATGCAGCCATGTGCTTGCCTGATGTGCCTCCCATAGTTGAACAGATCTTAATGTATGCAAGGTGTGGAATGTGTGTGTGTGTTTTATGATATGGCCATAGGTCTTGGATGAGTGTTGGGTATTGGGGTTTTTACATCCTCTGGCCATAGAGTGAGGTTGAGATGGAGGGATGGAGAGGTCGTTGAACTTTTTCCGACATTGTGTGTGGGTCCTGGGTACCATGCTCCTGGAGGAGACGTGCTGAGCCACCTCCCTCCACACTCTTCTATAGTCGAGGGGCAATAGCCTCCTGCCACTCTCTGGGTACAGTATTGATCTTCGGTGCTCCACTGCGCCAACCAGAGCCACCAAGGCCCGGTCGCTGAAGCACTGAGCTCGTTCCCTGGCCCTCTCCATAGTTCTTTGCAGCAGCTTTGAGGTTGAGGTCTGTCCAGGCCGAGATTCAAGGCTGCAATGAGCAGGGTGTGGCTGGAGGGCAACATCGACCCTCCCCTTTAAGAACTGGCCAGTGCCAGTGTGTCTGTGTTCTATCGCTAACTGACATCACCTGAGCTTCGCCAGCGCTCTGAGGTAGCGCCTCGCTCCTCGGCCTTTGCGCCTTAAAACAGGTGTGAAGCGCCTGATTTAGCGCTCCAATCACCTCCAGGGGCGATAAAAGCCAAGTTTGCAGTCGGAGGCGATAATTTGCGCCAGGCGCTAAACTTTGCGCCCGGCCGATAATTGCGCCCCAAATGGGGCGATACCGAATTTCTCCCCCAAAGAGTCTGCAAAGGAATATAGATAGGTTAAGTGAGTGGGCAAAAATTTGGCAGATGGAGTATAATGTGGGAAAATGTGAGGTTATCCACTTTGGAAGGAAGAATGAAAAAGCAAATTATTATTTAAATGGAGTGAGACTACAAAATGCTGCGGTACAAAGGGATCTGGGGGTCCTAGTACATGAAACACAAAAAGTTAGCATGCAAGTACAGCAAGTAATTGGAAGGCTAATGGAATGTTGGCCTTTATTGCAAGGGGTATGGAGTATAAAAGTAGGGAAGTTTTGATGCAACTTTACAGGGTGCTGATGAGACCACATCTGGAGTACTGCATACGGTTTTGTCTCCATATTTAAGATAGGATATACTTGCATTGGAGGCAGTGCAGAGAAGGTTCACTAGGTTGATTCCTGGGTTGAAGGGGTTGACGTATGACAAAAGGTTGAGCAGGTTGGGCCTATACTCATTGGAGTTTAGAAGGATGAGAGGTGATCTTATTGAAACATATAGGGGGAAAAATTCAGTATCGCCCCATTTGGGGCGCAATTGTCAGCCGGGCGCAAAGATTAGCGCCTGGCGCTAATTATCGCCTCCGACTGCAAACTTGGCTTTTATCGCCCCTGGAGGTGATTGGAGCGCTAAATCAGGCGCTTCACACCTGTCTTAAGGCGCAAAGGCCGAGGAGCGAGGCGCTACCTCAGAGCGCTGGCGAAGCTCATGTGATGTCAGTCAGCAATGGAACACAGACACAATGGCGCCGGCCAGTTCTTAAAGGGGAGGGTTGATCTTGCTCTCCATCCACATCCTGCTCATTGCAGCCTTGAATCTTGGCCTGGAGAGACCTGTACATCAAATCTGCTGGAAAGAACAATGGAGAGTACCAGGGAAAGAGCTCAGAGTGCAGCCCCCACAGTCTCTTCTAAATAGATGCAAGGAAGGGCAAATCAAAATGAACCTGCAAAGTGCTGCTCAGTACCCAAAACTCCTTCACACAGCGTTGAATCTCTCCAGAAGTCTCTCTCTCTCTCTCAGAATGCTTGGTGCAAAAATGTCACCAACAAAAAAAGGCAGGAAGCGTTCGCCTTTAAATAGCGCTCCCCCAGTCCCTTCCTGACTGCAAAACGCTCCCCTCAACATGTCGTTGCTAGCGGCAGGCGGTAAGGCAGGGGGCGCCACTCAATATCCGCTCCGGGGCGCTACCGGAGCGTTGCACACTCGACTGACGTCACGATCTGCCGGCGCAGGAGATCGTGGCGGTAGTGTTTAGCGCCGCCGCAAAATGTCTAGTTAATTTCGCGAGCGGCGCAAACATCGCCGCGCCCTGGCGCTAGTTGCTTTGCGCCTCATTAGCGCCCTCTTAAGGCGCTAATGGGAGGCGCAACCAACTGAATTTTTCCCCCATAAGATTCTGAGGGGGATTGACAGGGTCATCCTTGCTCTCGAGGCAGTGCAAAAAAGGTTCACTTGGTTAATCCCGGGGATGAGGGGGTGGTCATATGAGGAGAGGTTGGGTAGATTGGGACTCTACTCATTGGAGTTCAGAAGAATGAGAGGCGATCTTATTGAAACATATAAGATTGTGAAGGGGTTGGATCGGGTGGATGCGGGGAGGATGTTCCCGATGACGGGTGAGACTAGAACTAGGGGACATAGTCTTAGAATAAGGGGCTGCTCTTTCAAAACTGAGATGAGGAGGAACTACTTCACTCAGAGGGTGGTAGGTCCATGGAATATGCTGCCACAAAAAGCTGTAGAAGCTACATCATTAAATAAATTTAAAACAGAAATAGACAGTTTCCTAGAAGTAAAGGGCATTAAGGGTTACGGGGAGCGGGCAGGAATTTGGACATGAGTCTAGGTTCGGATCCGGTCATGGCCCTGTGGGTAGTGGAGCGGGCCCAGGGACCGTGTAGCCTGATTCTGCTCCTATTTCGTGTGTGCAATTCTGTTAGATGCAGGAGATGGTTCTGTGATAGATAGTAGATTGGCGGTTAGGATCAGATCAGCCATGATCTTATTGAATGGCGGAGCAGGCTCGAGGGGCCGATTGGCCTACTCCTGCTCCTATTTCTTATGTTCTTATGTTCTTATGATGCTGAGAGGATGTTTCCCCTAGTGGGGGTATCTAGAACTAGGGGCATAGTTTCAGAATAAGGGGTGACCCATTTAAGACAGAGATGAGGAGGAATTTCTTCTCTCAGAGGGTCGTGAATCTTTGGAATTCTCTACCCCAGAGAGCTGTGGAGGCGGAGTCATTGAATATATTCAAGGCGGAGATTGACAGACATTTGAACTACAAGGGAGTCAAGGGGTATGGGGAGAGAGCGGGAAAGTGGAGTTGAGGCCAAGATTGGATCAGCCATGATTTTATTGAATGGCGGAGCAGGCTCGAGGGGCCGATTGCCCTACTCCTGCTCCTGTTTCTTATGTTCTTATGTAACCTAGACAGTGATTATCCCCAGGCTATTTGACTGTGTAGAATATCACAGCTGAGCATGGTCCTTCCCTCACGTGATGACACTGACACACATTTTACAGATTGGATTAATAAACAAAATCCATTGTTAACAATGTACAATACATTCTTCAAACAACCCAATATTTTTTGTTAATTAATTCAGTAGAATGTTGAAAATGTTCCATAGCCAAATACAGTAGAATATAAGCCAGTGGAATTTGTGATCAAACCGTATAATGCTCTGGTCAGACCATGGCCCTGAATTTGCTGTTGGCAGCGTAGCCAAGGAGTACGCCACCGACCTCCGAACGGAATCCACACTTACCTGCTGCGAACCACCCTTCGAGAAGTTGCTTTGAAACGCTGCGGAGTTGTGCACAGCGTCGTGGCCCAAGGGCACACCACTGTGCGTAAGCGTACCTGGGATCACGTGGGGTGGTGCTCCCTTCACTAGCCAATCAGGAAACATTTCAACTCGACATCAAAGAACTTGTAAATTAAACGGTGTGATATTAATTATATTTGACAAGTACAGTACTTGGCTTTAAAAAGCACAGGGAATACTTTGGAGTAAGTACAGTTATTTACTGGAAGACGCTGCAAGATTTTTAAAAAATTAATACAATCTCATCCCTCAAACCAAGCCTTTACAGCTGCCTGGTAGATTATTTTAGAGTCATAGGGGGAGAAATTCAGTATCGCCCCATTTGGGGCGCAATTATTGGCCGGGCGAAAAGATTAGCGCCTGGCGCTAATTATCGCCACCGACTGCAAACTTGACTTTTATCGCCCCTGGAGGTGATTGGAGCGCTAAATCAGGCACTTCACACCTGTCTTAAGGCACAAAGGCCTAGGAGCGAGGCGCTACCTCAGAGCGCTGGCGAAGCTCATGTGATGTCAGTCAGCAATGGAACACACACACAATGGCACGGGCCAGTTCTTAAAGGGGATGGTTGATCTTGCTTTCCATCCACATCCTGCTCATTGCAGCCTTGAATCTCGGCCTGGAGAGACCTGCACATCAAATCTGCTGGAAAGAACAATGGAGAGTACCAGGGAACGAGTTCAGAGTGCAGCCCCCACAATCTCTTCTAAATCGATACAAGGAAGGGCAAATCAAAATGAACCTGCAAAGTGCTGCTCAGTACCCAAAACTCCATCACACAGCATTGAATCTCTCCAGAAGTCTATCTCTCTCTCTCTCTCTCAGAATGCGTGGTTCAAAAATGTCATCAACAATAAAAGGCAGGAAGCGGTCGCCTTTAAATAGCGCTCCCCCAGTCCCTTCATGACTGCAAAACGCTCCTCTCAACCTGTCGTTGCTAGCGTCAGGCGGTAAGGCAGGGGGCGCCACTCAATATCCGCTCCGGGGCGATACCGGGGCATTGCGCACTCGACTGACGTCACGATCTGCCGGCGCAGGAGACCGTGGCGGTAGTGTTTAGCGCCGCCGCAAAATGTCTAGTTAATTTCGCGAGCGGTGCAAACATTGCCGCGCCTGGGCGCTATGCTTTGCGCCCCATTAGCGCCCTCTTAAGGCGCTAACGGGAGGCGCAACCAACTGAAGTTTTCCCCCATAGAGTCATAACGGCACAGGAGGCCATTCGGCCCATTGAGTCCGTGCCGGCTCTCTGTAGAGCAATCCAGTCAGTCCCATTCCCCCGCTCCATCCCCGTAGCCCTGCAAGTTTATTTCCCTCAAGGGCCTATCCAATATCCTTTTGAAATCATTGATCGTCTCCGCATCCACCACCCTCGTCGGCAGCAAGTTCCAGGTCATTACCACTCGCTGCGTAAAAAGGTTCTTCCTCACATCCCCCCTGTATCTCTTGCCCAAAACCTTAAATCTGTGTCCCCTAGTCCTTGTACCATCAGCTAATGGGCACAGCCTTTCTCTGTCTACCTTATCCAAACCCGTCATAATCTTGTACACCTCTATCAAATCTCTCCTCAACCTCCTTTGCTCCAAGAAGAACAACCCCAGCTTCTCCAACCTAACCTTGTAGCTAAAATTCCTCATCCCTGGAACCATTCTGGTAAATCTCCTCTGAACCCTCTCAAGGACCTTCACATCCTTCCTAAAGTGTGGTGACCAGAACTGGACGCAATACTCTAGTTGTGGCCTAACCAGAGCTTTATAAAGGTTCAGCATAACTTCCCTGCTTTTGTACTCAATACCTCTATTTATGAAACCCAAGATCCCATATGCTTTGCTAACTATTCTCTCAATATGTCCTGCTACCTTCAAAGATCTATGCACATGAACCCCCAGGTCCCTCTGTCCCTACACACTCTTTAGAACTGGGCCATTAAGTCTATATTGCCTCTCCCTATCCCTTCTGCCAAAATGCATCGCCTCACACTTTTCTGTATTAAATTCCATCTGCCACTTGTCTACCCATTCTGCTAGCCTATCTGTTGCAGTCGATTGGTATCATCCTCACTGTTTGCCACACCTCCAAGTTTGGTATCATTGGCAAATTTTGAAATTTTACTCTGTATTCCAATATCCAAGTCATTTATATATATCAAAAAAGGCAGTGGCCCTAGGGTTGACCCTTGGGGAACACCACCGTCTACCATCCTCCAGTCTGAAAAACAACCATTTACCACGACTCGCTGTTTTCTGCCCTTAAGCCAATTTCTTATCCAAGCTGACACTGACCCTCCTATTCCATGAGCCTCAATTTTGTTAACCAACCTTCTATGTGGTACTTTGTCAAACGCTTTCTTAAAATCCATATAGACAACATCCACTGCATTCCCTTCATCAACCTTCTCTGTTACTTCATCAAAAAATTAAATTAGATTACATAGAAACATAGAAACATAGAAGATAGGAGCAGGAGTAGGCCATTCGGCCCCTCGAGCCTGCTCCGCCATTTAACGAGATCATGGCTGATCATCCAAAATCAGTACCCTGTCCCTGCCTTCTCCCCATATCCCTTAATCCCTTTAGCCTTAAGAAATATATCTAACTCCTTCTTGAATATATTTACTGACTTGGCCTCAACTGCCTTCTGTGGTAGAGAATTCCACAGGTTCACCACTCTCTGGGTGAAGAAATTCCTCCTCATCTCTGTCCTAAATGGCTTACCCCTTATCTTTAGACTGTGACCTCTTGTTCTGGACTCACCCGCCATCGGGAACATCCTTCCTGCATCCAGTCTGTCTAGCCCTGTTAGAATTTTATAAGTTTCAATGAGATCTCCTCTCATTCTTCTAAACTCCAGCGAGTATAAGCCCAATCGACCCAATCTCTCCTCGTACGTCATTCCTGCCATCCCAGGTATCAGTCTGGTGAATCTTCGCTGCACACCCTCCATGGCAAGAACATCCTTCCTCAGATAAGGCGACCAAAACTGCACACAATACTCAAGATGTGGTCTCACCAAGGCCCTGTACAGCTGCAGCAAGACATCCTTGTTCCTGTACTCAAACCCTCTCGCTACGAAGGCCAACATACCATTTTCCTTCTTAACCGCCTGCTGTACCTGCATGCTTACCTTCAGCGACTGGTGCACAAGGACACCCAGGTCTCGTTGCACTTCCCCTTCTCCCAATCTATTGCCATTCAGATAATAATCTGCCTTTCTGTTTTTGCCACCAAAGTGGATAACCTTGCATTTATCCACATTATACTGCATCTGCCATACTTCTGCCCAATCACCCAACCTGTCCAAATCATACTGGAGTTTATCGGCATCCTCCTCGCAGCACACACGCCCACCCAGCTTTGTGTCACCTGCAAACTTGGAGATATTACATCTAGTTCCCTCGTCTAGATCATTAATATATATAGTGAATAGCTGGGGTCCTAGGACCGATCCCTGCGGAACCCCACTAGTCACTGCCTGCCATTCGGAAAAACACTCGTTTATTCCAACTCTTTGCTTCCTGTCTGCCAACCAGTTCTCTATCCAAGTCAGTACCTTGCCCCCAATCCCATGTGCCTTAACTTTACATGCTAATCTCTTATGCGGGACCTTATCGAAAGCCTTCTGAAAGTCCAAATACACCACATCCACTGGTTCTCCCTTATCTATTCTATCAGTTACATCCTCAAAAAATTCCAGTAGATTAGTCAAGCACGATTTACCTTTTGTAAATCCATGTTGACTTTGTCCAATCCTGTCACTGTTTTCCAAGTGCTCTGCTATTACATCTTTTATAATAGACTCTAGCATTTTCCCCATAACCGATGTCAGGCTTACCGGTCTATAATTCCCCGTTTTTTCTTTACCACCTTTTTTGAACAGTAGGGTAACATTAGCTACCCTCCAATCCATGGGAACTGTTCCAGAGTCTCTAGAATTTTGGAAGATGTCCAGCAATGCATCTACTATTTCTAGGGCCACTTCCTTAAGTACCCCAGGATGTAGATTATCAGGCCCTGGGGATTTATCGGCCTTTAATGCCGTCAATTTCCCGAACACCATTTCCCTACAAATACTGATTTCATTCAGTTCCTCCCTCTCATTAGACCCTATGTTCCCCGACATCTCTGGGAGGTTATTTGTGTTCTCCTTTGTGAAGACAGAGCCAAAGTATGTATTTAATTGGTCTGCCATTTCTTTGTTCCCCATTATAAATTCCCCTGATTCTGACTGCAAGGGACCTACGCTTGACTTCACCAATCTTTTTCTCTTCACATATTTATAAAAGCTTTTACAGTCAGTTTTTATGTTTCCTGCAAGCTTACGCTCGTACTCTATTTTCCCCCTCTTAATTAATCCCTTTGTCCTCCTTTGCTGAAACCTAAACTGCTCCCAATCCTCAGGTTTACTGCTTTTTCTGGCCAATTTATATGTCCTCTCCTTGGATCTTATGCTATCCCTGATTTCCCTTGTCAGTCATGGTTGAGTCACCTTTTTTGTTTTATTTTTATGCCAGACAGGGATGAACAAATTCAGTAGTTCATCCATGCGATCTTTGAATTTTTGCCATTGCCTATCCACCGTCAACCCTTTGAGTAACATTCCCCAATCTATCCTACCCAACTCGTGCCTCATACCATCGTAGTTTCCTTTATTTAAATTCAGGACCCTAGTCTCTGAGTCAACTATTTCATTCTCCATCTTAATGAAGAATTCTATCATATTATGATCGCTCCGCCCCAAGGGGCCCCGCACAACAAGATTGCTAATTAATCCTTTCTCGTTACATAATACCCAGTCTAAGATGGCCTGGTGTCTAGTTGGTTCCTCGACATATTGGTCCAGGAAACCATCCCGTATACACTCTTGCGCCTGTTTGCACCAGCCGTAAATTTTCCAGTGTAATTCATGCGCAGTGGGTGGGCAATTAGCCCAACTTTCGCCAGCACATCATTTCAATGAGGACTTGAAAGTCGCAGCAGATCTGAGAGTACGCCATCAAACCGCCCGCAAATTCAGGGCCCATATCTCGAACATGCATCCGGTTCTGGTTAGCACGGCATAAGGTAGACATTCTAGGTTGGAGCCCCACTTGAGGACTTGAATACATAATCTATGCTGACGCTTCAGTGCCGCACTGTCAGACGTGCTATTCTGCCTTTTAAATCAGATATTAAAATGTTTGCCTTCTCAAGTGGATGTAAAAGATCCTATGGCACTATTTGCAGAGAAAGAGTTCTTTTGGCATCCTGGCCAATATTGATCTCTCAACCAGTACTAATCATTGATCTCATTCTTGATTGTGGACCTGGCTGTGCACAGATTGGCTGCTGTGTTTCCCTATATAACAGCAGTGCCTACATTTCAAATGTACTTCATCATCTGTGGAGTGCTTTGGAATGTCCTGGAGGTCGTGAATGGCGCTATGTAAATGCAGGTTTTTTTTACTATTAATTCAATGTCTTTCTTCCAGTTATTAATACATTATATTTTGTCGTCATATGAATCTCAAAAAGACACAAGCTGGAAATTAATTTGGTCTATAGATTTTTAATATTGGTTTTATGACTGTGCTGGAAACTCATCCATGCTGCAGGCAATTCTTCTAGAACGATAGCAAAAACTTGAACTGCCCCACTTCACCCAATCACGAAAAGACAATAGCCCTCAATTTCGCAATCTCTCGCACGCATGATGCAATCACCACTCAAGTGCTCAGACCTGTGACTGCTCAGCCAATTGAAACGGGGCTCAGCTGTCGCGAGACCAGCTCGCCCTTCACGCGCTTCTCCGTCAACCAAACTTGAGAACTTTGCGCGACTACGTCACTTTGAATGACTGGCAAGTCGGCCACGCAGAACAATGGCACCAACGACGGTTTTCCAATAGGAAAGCGGGTAACCGCGCAACAGCCAATCGCAGAGGGGATGAGGCGGATCCTGTGTCCCAGCAAGTTAGGCTGAGGCGCCACTGACTGGCGTTGGTACAGAATAGCGTTTTTTGGTTGTCGGGCAAACGTCGTGGAGGTGAGCGTGGGGATGGAAGGCGGCGAGGGGAGGGCGAGCTCGTTAACAATTTACTCAGCCAAAATGACCGAATTAACAGACAATTAAGGGACATTTACGATTCACGTTGACTTTGTAATTTTTTTCTTCCCCCTCCACAGATTCCCGCAAACGAGGGCGTCTCGCTCCACGGAAGGGCTTTTTTTTTTAATTTCTTGCGCACAGAAGGTGTTCGGCGTCTCGGCACCGTGACGTGCCGTCCTAGTAGTTCACCATATCCAAGAGCGATTAGGCTTGTGTTTATGTCTTTGTTTTGTGAAAACGGTAAGATAATCGGTACGTAGGGGTAGTGGGGGGGGGGTAGCATTCAGGGGCGAGCGGGGGGCCGATTGGCGGGGGTGGCGAGTCGCTGGAACGTGTTGGAAAAGCAGGACGTGAGCCTCAAAATGGCGTCCTGCGGCCCCAGCCGGGCTGGCTGGCGGCTCCCTCCGTGTGACGCACTATGCGCCAACCGGGCTGGCGACTCACAACTTACTTCGGGAGCTGTTTGTAACCGCGGTGGACTGCTCGCGAGTGGCGCAGTATAACCTGCTCTTGGTGAGCGTCGGCCGATATAAGCGCTTGATTATACATTAAATATATATTTATTAACTTTTCTCCGCAATGTGCGGAGTGCGTGCTGCGCATGGCGGTGCTGGGCAGTGACTCACGTGTTGCGGAGGCGGCGGCTGCTGCAACAGGGATGACTCAGCGCACGGCCGCCTTCTCCCTCCCTCTTTTTCCCCCCCAATCCCCCCTATTTTTTCCTTTCTCTTTCTTCCTCCTCCCCCCCCCCTCTTTAAAAATGCCACCTGGACAGCCGCTTTTACTCTAGTGAGCGTTGGTTCTTGCCGTCGGCTCCAGTAGCTCCTCTTCTATAACCTTGACTTACAGATAAAGTGTTACGGACTTTTATTTATCCAAGTTTGGAATGTGTGACCGTGAAATGAACAAACATTTTCCTGTACTTTGCACTGTTAGTAGATCTTGATTTTTAACTTTAAGTCTACTAAATGCTGTGCCGACCTAACTCACTTGTAGGTTTTATAAATTTACAGCCCTAGAAATCCAGGTGTGCCTTGATGGGGGTTTCAGGCCTCCCCCCATGTTGATTGGGAATATCGATCATTTTTTTAAGCCACATTTTAGTTTTACTTTCTCTTAAGGAATTGATGTAACTAAAACTTAATTTATTTTCTCTGCAGAGTGATAATTGATGAATACCGTAATGCCTTTTTGTTACAAGTGCATTCATACTCTGCCTATTCCATGCTGCGAACCTTAGGTGTTCATTAGCAAGCAGTGGATTATGCGAAGTAAATGCAACTATTATGTCTAAATTTGAGAGCCATTTGAATTCCTGCCTAATCTCTCTCTCTGTCTCTTAACTACAGAGCTGTTGCGCAGCCGTTGGTACCTGTGTCGGGGAAACCTAACCAACAAGCGGGGAACTCGCAGCCTAAGTGGCGCAAACTTTTTCATGTCAGAGACCGAGTACACTTGCAATTGTTTATGTCATCCATTCTTCTTCAGACAGAAGATACCAAAAAATTCCATTCAAAGATCTTTTCACTTTACTCATAAATCTAATAGTAAACCAGAATGGCTGTCAACGTCAACCGCAGTGTTTCTGACCAGTTCTATCGGTACAAAATGCCCCGTCTGATTGCTAAGGTAAGCTTGATTGGAAATACTTGAATTGGTTTTAGTTTGGAACTTCTCTGTTGCAAACTAAAATGTATGATTTTCCTCAGGTCGAGGGCAAAGGGAATGGAATAAAGACAGTAATAGTCAACATGGTTGACGTTGCCAAGGCGCTTAATCGGCCTCCAACGTGTAAGTACCAGTTAAGTTATAACCATCTAGCTTCCATAATGCTAACTGTCTAAATGCTAACTGTCTAAACTTGGTGTTCCAAAGTAGGCTATGTAACTAAATGCCCACATCTTTAATCTGAGGCTTTACCTGCTGCTATCAAATTGCTTTATACATCTGCACAGAACTGTATTAAATGTGGATATTCAAAATATACCTGAAGGATATTTTTCAAATCTTAATTAGCTAACATTACATTTCCCATTAGTTACTTTTTTTTTTAAACTGGTCACCTAGTTCATGTCTAACTTCATTGCTATTCTAGTTTGAGATTACAAATATTTGTAAAGTGGACTGTTAACTGCTTTCCCCTTCCCTGCACACTCAAATGTTTTGCCAATTAGTTGGATTGTGCCACCTATTGGTCACTTGAAGTAATGAGTCCAGAGCATTGGAGCTGGTGACTACAATCCTGCAATATGCTGTAGATCTAAACTCAAGGTTGTTCCATGTGATAGTGGAAAACTGCCACAAAAAACTATTTCTTGTGGAATTTGCAACTTTTTTCATAATTGAATTTCCCAGTCATCTGTGCTTGGATCAACATTGTATTTTTCAAGACTTGTATTTGGCTATCAAGAGATGGAACCATGATCTTGCTCTTTGCACCGGTGCTAAAATTACTGCTTTCATCAGATTGCTGCAATCTGGGAATTTTGTAATCAAATTTGTGATGCATATACTGCATCATATTTGGCAATCCATTGTATAGGCTTTTTTTTAGCCCAGAGGTGTTCATTGGCTGTGTATATGTGCCATGGAGCACTATTGATCATAAAAGCTTTTTAAATCCTTCTTCCATTGAATTACTTATCAAGTTGCGGCTTAAGAATTTATCTACCAATGGAGTAAGCATTAAAAATATCCCTTTCAAAACATCTGGGACCCACAAGCTGAGCAGAAGAAACCTGCAGTGATGAGATCTGGGTTTTAATGGCTGAATTCTTGGGGCTTGAGGGCATCTTCAGTTGCTTCAATTTGGATTGCCTGATAGCCTGTTTCATGTTGGTTGTCTGCATATGAGCTAAACAAAAATTTAAATTGTGGGGTGTTTCTATGACTGCAAGCAGCCCCCTGGTACCTTCCACAAGTGGTGACTTTTTTGTATGTCTTTTTTTGTTTGGTGTATTTCCCAGAGAGATGGGGTGGTGGGGTTAGGGAGCTACAGCCAAATTAAATCTTCCATGAAGCCCATTTGTACCCACTATAGTATGTTCGTGCATAATGAATTCTGGCTGCTGATCACCCTCTTCTAGTATGAGGTGCAAAAGTCCATTGTACCACTCTCGCCTTGGCTGAAATTGAGGTAACTTGGGATGTACCATGGGTCGAAAAACTCTAAAAATCATTTTGTTTCCTAAATGAAATGCCATTTTCCTTGCAGATCCCACCAAGTTTTTTGGTTGTGAGCTGGGAGCTCAGACCCAGTTTGATTCAAAGAATGACCGTTATATTGTGAATGGATCTCATGAAGCGAATAAGCTGCAAGACATGCTGGATGGATTCATTAGGAAATTTGTCCTTTGTAATGAGTGTGATAATCCTGAAACTGACCTGGTGAGTGTAAAATCAGAATGAAATTCTGTCAATCAGCAGTGAAGTTTTTTTTCTTTTCCTTACCCCTAACAAGGAGCCCTTCAGAGCATAACATTTAAAAGCTGCCACTGGTAAATGTCTCAAACTTGGTGCACTTTCCCAGTGTCATGCCACCCAATGAGTCAGTTGGTAGATCTTAAATTGTCATTCATTTATATAATGTGGCCTACATCTTAACTTTCATTAGTTAGTGGTCTAACTCTTGCCCTAATTACTGTATTGGCATGCATGTGGTTTAGATGGAGGCCTAAATGTCAATAATCCTTTCTTGACATTTTGTTATTGCATCAATTATAACATGGTTATTTTCACTTTTAGCATGTCAATCCAAAGAAACAAACCATTGGTATTTCCTGTAAAGCCTGTGGATACCGAGGCATGCTTGACACACGTCACAAGCTCTGCACATTCATTCTTAAAAATCCACCTGGTAAGTTTGGACTTAAGTGCAAAACTTGATTTTCTTTCCCCCCCCCCCGCCCCCAGTTTTTGAGTTAAAAATATTTGACATGCAGATGTTTACCTTGCAGAAAATGGGGACGGTGGTTCAGCCAAGAAAGAAAAAGAAAAGAAAAACAAAAAGGGCAAAGACAAAGAGAATGGATCAGTGTCCAATTCAGAATCATCCACCCACAATGAGTTTGATGCTCCAGATGTAGTGGTAATCAGATTTTATTGTCCAATATAAAGTCTTGCAAGATGGTCTGAAGTTAGCTATGTGGGGGAAGCAGAGATGGCCGTTAAATGCCTAACATTGAGGGTGAACGATGCACTCTGATCAAATCCAGTACGCTGTTTAGACAAGAAAAATGTATTTAAGTAAATCCAACCATTTGAGATTCACATGGAATTTTTGGGATAGATTTGATAAACCTTACTATCTCCTAGGATGGTGAGGATGATGATGAAGACTGGTGTGAAGAAACCACAGAAGAAGCTCAGCGGCGTCGAATGGGAGAAATTAGTGAGCATGCCAAAAACTTGACTCTCAGTGATGACCTGGGGAAAACTTTGGAGGAGAGAGTGAACTTATTCTACAACTTTGTCAAGGTATTAATAGTTAATATGCAATGGTGCATGGCTCTTTAAGGTGCTTGTTATTTCAGAATTTATTTGGGGGTGATGTTTTCCTGTTTTTAATTTGAACATAAGTCACTTGGAATTCAGCATCCATTTCACATTCTAGCAATATGGCTAGCATTACAAGGTTAACATCAGTGTATTAAGATAATTAATTTTTACAAATGATAAAAATATCCTTGTAGTCTTGAATTTGCTACTTTTCTTGGTTTGGGTTTATACCCAACCATCGTTCTCTTACCACTCATTAGCTATAACAGTTTTTTTGTGGTTTCTATAAATTTTAATGCTTAAGTCCTTTATTTCTGCATGAGTAACTATAACTTAACGAAAAGTCTTTCACATCTGGAAAACATGAAGGTTGACTAATCTCAAATGTAACGGCCAAACTTGGTGTCTAGTAAATGGGTGACTAGAGTATAACACATACAATTGTCACTTAACTCTACAGAAAAAGAAGGAAGAGGGCATTATTGACTCTGCTGATAAAGACCTTCTATCAGAAGCTGAAAGGCTGGATGTGATAGCTATGGGCCCCCTCATATTGAGTGAGCTGCTTTTTGATGAGAACATTAGGGAGCAGATCAAGAAATATAAACGACACTTCCTGCGTGTAAGTTTGTTTCCTCCCCCCCCCCCCCCCCTTAAAACTAGACAGTGTTGCTTTGTTTTAATAGTGCATGACAAACTCGGTTTTCTCTTGATAGTTCTGCCATGGCAATAAAAAGGCTCAGAAGTATTTACTTGGTGGCTTTGAGTGTCTGGTGAAGATACATCGGGATCAACTGCTTCCCAGAGTTCCACATGTCCTGAAGGAGCTATATGATGCTGATCTCCTAGAGGAAGAGGTCATCCTTGCCTGGGCTGAAAAAGTAAGTTAAATGTGCAAATCTTGTAGTTTCAACTTGAGAATTGATTTAGGAGGCTGAATGTTAAATATTCAGCTTGAAATTGGAATTTAACTTGCTACCTGCTTTTAGTTAAATACAATATCACAGATGGAAGGGGCTCGTCTAGGGTAGGGGATGTCCTAATTGTGCAACACCATGACTGGTTTTCAAATTCAGATACAGTGGATACATGGTAGGAAATCCATTGTGGAAAAGAGAACCACTATCTCAAAGGCTCTTCCAAATTAGTCAAATTTTGTGGAGGCAAGGAGGATTTGCTGGATGGAGAGGATCACGTGATTTGGGAATGTTTAATTTAATCTTTGGACTTTTGTCTCAATAGTTGGGCAAAAAGTCTGCATTTGCTGCGCATTAATTCCTACCCATCTCCCGTGGCAGGATTTTTTTCTTCCTGAAACTGGTCCATTTGTTTTGGGTTTATTGTCGTCTCCCTGTTCTCCCAGGTTTTTGCATTACTAGCAGTTAGGGAAGGTGGTACAAAAAATTCCGTGCAGAAGGGAGTCATTTGGTCCATGTGCCTGACAATTCAATTAAAAAAAAAAAAAAATCTTGGACTAGAGCTATTTCTGCGCTCTTCCTAAAACCCTGCACTGTTGAAGCATGCTTGTGATGTGGCTATTTGCCTTAATAGTTGTAAACTGCTTCCTATTGGAGAATTGTATTCATCCTGTCAACACATGAGGTATTTTTGCTTGTGATTTTTTTTTCTGTAGGTTTCAGTATATTGTTTTGTGCAGATCAGATAAAATGACTAGGTAGAAATGGCTGTTCTTGACATAATTGAGAGGTCGCACAACACCAGGTTATAATCCAACCGTTTTATTTGAAATCACAAGCTTGTGATTTCAAATAAAACTGTTGGACTATAACCTGGTGTTGTGCGACCTCTCAATTTTGTCCACCCCAGTCCAACACCGGCATCTCTGCATCATGTTCTTGACATGGCATAATTTAACTTGAATCATATTACACAGGTATCTAAGAAGTATGTCCCAAAGGAACTTGCCAAAGAGATACATGTGAGGGCGGATCCATTTATTAAGTGGCTAAAGGAAGCTGAAGAGGAATCTGAAGAGGAAGAGGAGGAAGATGATGCAGAGAAGGATGTGGAGGTATTTAGAACTCTAGATCTGCCTTGGCTCCTATGCAACTTACTGAAAATTACAGCCAACTTGTGTAGATTCTTGAATACAGATGTAGAAAAGTTGTGCAATTGGCAAAACTAAACTTCTAGGCCAGTACACTCATCAGTAGCGAGGGTAATTATCCTAACTTGGCAACAGCTTTTGCAAGTTGGCTTCTGCAGCTGTATGCCTTTTAATGTAAATTGTCCCAAGGTTCTAATTGCTTCTGTACATCATGGCTGTATCATGTTCTGTTGTGTATACTGTCACTAAATTTCATTTACTTGTTTACAGGTGGTTTATGACAGCTCTGCAAGAGAACTGAAAGTGGAAACTGTGAAAACCATTAAGACAAAAGAGGAAGATGATATAGATATTGATGCTATTTGATGTATTGCTTCACTGGGGGGGGAAATTCACCAATTAGATTTCTTGCAGTGGAAGAGTCACAGTAATGAAGAAATATTCCCGTATTTAAACTGCAACTGCTGAAATCAGTCTCTGCTGTACAAATTCTACAATGGTATTGCTCTAGTGACACTTCACCACCTACCAATTAGGAACTCTTAAGACAGCATGTCCCAAGTCTAAATGGTAGAACGGTCCTATTAATCTTAGCAGTTTGTCTATGGCATTTTATTTTTCTCATTGATATTGGGCAACATTTCTGCATTTACTGCATTTATACAGGGATGTAAATGACAAATTAAAGGGGATTGTGTTCTGTATTGTAACACGTGGGTTTTTATTCAGTGCACATACCATAACTTGCCAACAATTGGTAATTTCAGAAGTTTTTGTTCTTGCTTCCTTCCCCCCACCCAAACTCACGATAGACTTAGTTCATGTTTGGTATGGCTGCATGTTCAGTTACCTCACCAAATGCCTAGTCATATGTAAGTTTAAATTGTGTTAATAGGCTATTTGATAAGAAGGCATTGCAACTGAACCACTTCCCAATGTTGGGATTATTGGGTAGCACATCAGTGTGGATCTTGCATTTTCTTCCCCATCCCTAGGCCAGGGTGCTGACAGCAATTGTAGCGTAACTGAATAGCACCTTGTGATCTGTGTCTTTACCATTCAAGCTGTTGGACCAAGTCAGTTAAATTCTGATTGCACAAATCAGTTTTCCAATGACAACAAAATAGCCTTAGATGGGTGGACTGTTTAGTACAGGGGTTGCTGAACTTGTGTGCCACCGTCTATATACCATGGAGTCCTGTGTTCACACAGTATAGAACATCACCATTGTGTAACTAGCCATAAACTCTTAACATATGAATCTAGCAGCTTATGCAATATAAGCAACAATAGAAATTAATTCACTGGTTTAGTGGACACAATAGCTGGTGCTGATAGTGACAGTGAGCGTTTCAAACTTTAGATGGGATCTCATAGCTGCGGTGGCATAGAAGTGAGGTTTTTTGAATTTTCACTCTGATTCTAAGTGAAACATCCGCATAGCCTTAAATGCATTTTCCTATCTTGTCCTTTCATTTACAGTTGCTTTGTTCTTAACCTCAGTGTATCAAGGTTTGGCATGGTAGATGTTAAATTTGTTTAGTTCAGTTTATTGTCCAAATCTGATTCTTTTTGCATTTTGAGTGACAATTGTATTTTGAGTGAGACCTCTAGCTTTGAACCCAGAACAGCTTGGAAAGACAGAGCTGTCTTATTGCTGCAAGGTCCTGTGCAACTTTTTATTTATAAAAAAAAAATTGATGCAAGAAAGGCATCAAATAATCTTCTGTCAGAACTAAAATCTGACATTCTTTAGTTTTTGTTTTTGATTTGGGGGTTTTGGATCTTGATGTTTGGTATTGGTGTAACATAATGCTGTTGGCAGTTATAGCAAAAACTGCTGGGGGGAGGGAGGGGAAAAGTGGTGTATCTTGATCCAGGGCTGACTTCAAATGCTACCTTTTTATGAGGTCTAGTCTATATTCATCTCTAGACAGAAGATGAACAGACTGAGCACCCTCTAGTTAACTGCAATAGTCTGCCCAATGTGAACATACAGGTGGATAATAAATTTGTGTTTTGCCTAGTCTATCACTACTGCATATGTTTAATTTTGTAAGCTTAGTGTTCTTCAATATCCAGCCAAAGGTGTCAACTAGTCATGGCACCAACATGACTGATCTGTTTGGTCACTGGTGTAAAACAAAGATGTCACCAAACTGCCCAGGGCCAGAATGCTTAATGGATGGAGTTGAGCTCTTATTTTGGAAAGAGGCAGGACAGTCAGTGAGACATGGGTGCATAAGCAGAGTATCTGTCCAAATAAGGACTAATGTTGCAGATGGGACTAGAATTACATTACAGGCCATGCATCTCCCAGTTAAAGCCTTTTTTAAGTTGCCATGTTGCCTTTTTTGAAGGTACCAAATCCCCTAGCTGAAGGTCCTGTTTTGAAAAACAGCTGCTGTCATTGGATCCCAGGCTCTTGAGATACTCTTGTTATTATGAACCTATGTCTACCATTAATGGCCTTAATTAGATTCTTTCCTTTCTCCTTCACTTGTCCTGCTGATGGAAGTCCAAATGCTTTCTATCTTTAAGTTGGAATTGTCAGCTACAAGGACTTGCCTTGTTTGATTAGATTTTAAAAGAACATATTAAAGTCCACCTCTACACCAAAATAGTCACTATAGCCTTGGTCAAGATAGATAATGGCCCATCTGACAATTAATATTTCGGTTGGTCATGTTGATCAGGGATTGTAGTAAGCCCTACATCAAAGTATGTTGCATTGTAGTGAAACCTGTGCCACAGCCATGGCACAATGGCTTTGAATTTCAGATCTGCATCTTTGAGTATCTACAGCACATCCTGGCCTCAAGACATCGGTCAGGCCCTCCTTGACTTTAGATTATTAGAATCCTAGAATGAATCTGAGTATTTGAGTACAGAACCAGCCCAAAATGTGATCACCAATTTTCACTTATTTTGGACATTTTCATTTAGAAAAATATTGCATGTAAATCAAGTCTGTTCTAGTTCCATGTGAGTCACCTACACTAATGTCACTCTGCTTGGATCAGCAATTTCCATTTTTAAAAAGGTGAGGGTACATTTTGCCACTTCACTACACCTAGGCAGTGGGGATTCCCTCTTCTCTTTCTTCCTCCCTCCCCCCCCCCCCCCCCCCTCCGCGGGGGGACATAGACTTATTAGCTGCTGTGTGCCTATTTTGGAGTAGAGGGTGGTGTTCTTGGACCCATTTTCCAATGGCAATTTGCAGTCAGGCCTTAATCTACTAAACTGCCTGGTTGTGGGCCAGGTGTGTATGGGGGTGGTTCCTGAGGTAGGCTGTGCACTTTTGTTACCCTTCCCCTCACAGGTATAGGCTACATAAATGCCCTCCTTTAAAAGACTTCTAAACCCTTGGATAGAATGAAAGCATTTGAAGTTGTTAAAAAGGAAAATGTCACTTGGGCTGGATTTCCTATGATTTGTCTTGGTAGTCAGAGGTTTTGGGGTAGCTTGGTCTTTGTGTTCTTCCAACCAAGTGACTTGTCATGTGTATATAATGCATAACATGATGCTCTGGATGTCATTGAACAACCAGTTAAGTGGCAACTACTGTGTATCATTGATAAAAAGCTAGTGCATATAGTTAGAAGGCAAAATCGTGCAGGGTGCTGGAGATCAAACACATGCTGGAAGCACTCATCTGTTCCCCCACGCAGTCAAATTAAAAATGCATAAACCACATTACTATAGTGGGGTCAATACATTGTGTGTAATGTGGTTTTGGTCAGTACTGTTGGTATTTTATCAGGATTATAATCACTGCAGCAGGTAGCTCTTGTCTATACCACCAATAGCCTGTGAATCTCCAAGACTTCAGTAATAAAATAAATGTGCCTAGGAATGTATAATAAAAATCCTGCTTGCAGAGGGGGGTGGGTGGAAGGCAAACTACTTGTTTTGAGATTGAAAGGTTGAAAGTCTACACGTAAAACTTGTAGCAGTCACCATGAAATATAGTAGGCAAGATTATTTTGCATATTGACTTGGGTGCTTCAACCATCATCTTTGCTGTTGTATAACTATGGTGCTACTAGTTCTTAATATCTTTTCTGTAAATTTGCTGTCAGATCTTGGCCCCTCAATCTTGTTCCGCTATTCTTAGATCATGGCTGAGTTGTATCTACTCCATTTACCTGCCTTTTCAACATAATCCCCTTGATAAACCTTACCTAACAAATCTATTACTTGCATCTTAATTGATCTAGCACCCCACAGCCTTTTGAAGAAGGAAGCTCAATTTTCACTACTCTGAACAAATGCTTCTTGAATTCACTCATGACTTTGCTCTAATTTGTTCTGGATTTTCTTGAGGAATGGCTCCTCTGCATCTACCCTATCAAACCCTTTTATCATTTTTAATGCCTCAATTAGCTAATATCGCTTCTCTTCCCCCCCCCCCATATTGTTTTTGCAACCTCTCATAATTTAACCCGTGTCCTATTCTGCTAAATCTGCACTGTCCCCCTTCCTAGACTAATACATATTTCCCAAAGTGTGGTGCCCAGAACATCGCAGTACTGCAGATGAAGTCTGTTGAAGGCTCTGTACAACTCCTAGTATCTCATTTAAAAATAGATATATATTTATATTCAAGTCTTCCTTTGATTCAAAGTGAGTGACCTCACATTTCCCCCACATTGATCGCCATGTGCCATAGTTCTACCCGCTCACTTGTCTCTTTTGTAATTTCCTGCTCCCATCCACACAACTTACTCTACCTCCTAAGTAGTGTCACCTGCACACTTGGTGGATATACAACAATTTTTTTTCAACCAAGTCAACATGTAAAAAGCTGTGTCATACCTGCCAATCTATGTCCAGGTTACCTCCAATTCTGTGCGCTTTCAGTTTTGAGGAACCTTGTATAAAATCTTTTAAGTCCATATAGGCAATGTCAAGATACCATCTATGCCAGTGATTTAAATAAAAATTGAGATTAGTCAGCCATGACCTATGCATCACAAATCCATGGTGACTGATAAACTTGTGGAATTGCTTGGTCACTGTCCCTGATATTCCAGTAACTTCCAACTGTTATTAAACTGAGGTCTGTATGACTTGGTTTAGCCCTCCATCGCTTCTTAAATAATGGAGTGACATTTGCAGTTTTATAGTCCATTGATGCAATTCCTGAATCTAGAGAGCTTTAGGAAATTGTAGTTGATGCACCTGCAGTTTCCTCCTTTTTTTAATGTTCTGGGGTGGCAACCATTAGGCCCTCGAGATTTGTCTATCTTAAGTTCTACCATTTTGCTACTTGCACTACGTCTACTATGCTCCAATTGACTTATTTTTAGTTTTCCCTTGTACCACTGATACTTTGTCCTCTTTCGCCAGTGTGAAATGAGATACAAAATACTCACTTAACAAGCCTGACATTTGTTGTCCAAAAGTCTCATCTGCATCTCTCCAATGTGCCCACATTCCGCTTTACCACTTTTTGTCTTTATTAAAACTTGCTGTGTTAAGTGTTGATACATGCATGTTTTTTCATATTCCTTTTTGCACCTCATTTCCTTTTTATTTTTTTAACTCTCAGTTTGCTGGATTTCCACCTACCCTCCATTTGTGTAAGCCTTTTAGCCTGCTGCTGTCTCTTGCCTCAGTTGTTAACCACTGGTGCTTAAGTACATATAGTGAAGACATTGTCTTGGGTATGTACTGGTTTTGTATTGTACCAAAAACTTATTTTGAATTCTTTCCACTGTTTATAGGTTTATCCATTAACAGCTCAGCCCAGTTTACCATGCAGTTTATTTCTTATCCCTTCAAATCTTGCCTTTCTTAAATTTAAAACCTTGGTTTGTGACTCTTCCTTTCAAATTTAATCATATTATGGTCACTTTGCAAGTTGTTCCTTTACCATCAGATTGTTAACTAACTTTGGTTTGTTACTCATTAAATCTAGTATGGCCTTATTCCTTGTTGGTTTTAAAACATTGTTCCAGAATACAGTTTAGAAATTTGTTGCCTTTATTACTTGAGCTGTTTTGCTTCTCCCAGTCTATGAAAATTAAAATCTCCCATTATAACCACTGTGTTTTTGCTACATGCTTCTCTGATCTCTCTTTATGCATCCCATCACTACTGTCAGGAGGTCTGTAGACAATGCCCACCAGAGTCTTGCATCCTTTGTTCTACCCATAATTTCCACTACCCAATCATCCTTGGTGAAAACTCTTTTCTACTGTGGTAATGCTGTCTTTTATCAATATTTCCACTTTCTTTCCCAATTTCCTTAAGAAAAATCTACACTATTTAGCCCCAATCATGCTCAGGTTATAGCCAGGACTTTAATGGCTACTACATACCCTTTAAGCTAAATTTGTGCTTCTAACTTGTGTTCTATTTCTTGTGCTATGTGAATTAGTGTCCAAAACAAATTTGGATGACTGTCCCCCGCCCTGCCCATATATCCCGATCAGCTCAAAAGTGAGAAATACACTATATCACAGTTTTGGAAGTTTAGTACAGGAAACTCTCTTTTAACCGGCACCCAAATAACCGGAAATCTCTCTTAACCGGCAAAATTCTTGAGTAGGTAACTGGGGTTTTCCTTCATCTGTCCTTTTAAAAATAACTTTTAAAAAAACCCAGAGGCGTTTGCCTTGTATCGGAGCATGTAGATTGGGAGGGGAATGTGCAGCCCGGGTAGGCAGCGGACACGACAGATGGTCAGCTGGCGGTCCCCGGGGAGACGGAGCTCCGAATGCAGGCGCATGTCAGTGTGTACGGGGCTCTCGTACGTTGGGAGATATAACTCCGTTATCCGGACTTTTTGATTAACCGGCACCACGCCGGTCCCGTCGGTGCCGGTTAATAAAGAGTTTCCTGTAGTTGTAATGTAGGAAACTCGACAGCCAATTTATGCACAGCAAGGTCCCTCAAACAGCAATGAGATAATAACCAGTTAATGTGGGTTTTTATTTAGTGATGTTGGTTGAAGGATCAATGTTAGACAGGACACCAGGTGTTCTTTTTGAAAAGTGCCATGGGAGCTGAATTTCCACTTTTCCTTGCATTTGTGTAAGCCTTTTTTAGCTTGATACTGTCTCTCTGCCTCATTTTGACCATGATTGCTTAACTACACAAGTTGAGCTGTTGCCTTTTCGAGGTATGTACCACATACTACTTTGAATATTTCACACTAGGTTTACCCATTAATAGTTTAGCCCAATTTACTGTGGTCAATTTTTTTTTTATTTGTTCATGGGATGCAGCTGTCACTGGCAAGGCCAGCATTTATTACCCATCCCTAATAATTTATTTCTCATCCCTTCAAATTCTACCTTTACTTAAATTTAGAACCCTGCTTTGTGACTGCTGCCCTTCTCCCTCTCAAACTTATTAACACATTTAATCATATGGTGCCAACATGTTCCCTTACCGTTAAATTGTTAACTAATTTTGGTTCGTTACTCATCAGTACATTTAGTATGGCCTGTTTTCTTACTAGTTCTAAAACATCTAGAAAGCTGGTGTGAATACATTCTAGAAATTCATAGTCTGTACAAGTTGAACTAATGTGCGTCTCCTGAAAACTAAAATCTCCCAATATAACCACACTTTTTGCTGTATGCTTCCAAGTACCTTTTCGAATGTCTTCAGAAAACTTTATCATGAATGTTGTGGAGTGTGTCCAGTTGCCTTGGGCTGTGCAATTTTTACGCATTTAGCTGTATAATGGGTATTTTTGACCATCTACTATTACTGGGTACGAAGCAGGAAATGAAACTGACTTTGCTTCAGTTAAGCCCAGGGTAATCTAATCACTACATTTTTAAATTATACCAGGAATTTATACAAGAGTCAATTGTGGCATCTGTTATAATGAACTTTAGAACTATTACAAATTATTTGGTTTTGAAAAAGGAAATTAGAAACAGCAACACCTGATATACTAGAAAATGAGTGCTACAGGTGTCAGCTGTGGCTCAGTGGTAGTAATGTTGCCTCTGAGTTAGATGGTTGTGGGTTCAAGTCCCATGCCAAGGACTTGAGCACAAAATCTAGGCCGCCACTCCAGTGCGGTGTTGGATGGTAAACTAAGTCTGCCTTCTCGGGTAGATGTAAAAGATCCCATGGGACTTTTTTTGAAGAGCAAGGGAGTTGTCCCTGGTGTCCTGGCATATAGCCCTCAACCAACATCGAAAAGCAGATTATCAAGCCATTATCAGAGTGTGGGACTTGCTGTATGCATCTTGTGTTTCCTACATTGCAATAGTGACTACACTTCAAAAAAAGTACTTTCTTGGCTGTAAAGCGCTTTGGGGCGTCCTGAGGTCATGAAAGGTGCTAAATAAATGCAAGTCTTTTCTTTGAAGCATCAAGTTGTCAACTGGTAAATGTTGTAAACATTGGTTCTGCTGGCACAGTTGGATTTGAAATTTGGGCACGAAGGCCATTCCTTCTGCCCACACTTTCTCAGCTGGTTGCGTTGTGTGCTGGAGCATACTCATGCAAAAATATTAAAATAAATATGTGGCTTAATGTTCCTACTGAGATTACATTGTTAACCTTCAAAGCCCAACGTATAATGGCTTTAAGGGAACTGAAGGGGTGATTTTTTTTTTGGTTTCAATTTTAATCATTTTTGTTAGTTTTTTTTCCAATGTTTAGAGTCATAGAGTTATACAGCACAGAAAGAGGCCCATCGTGTCCGCACCGGCCATCAAGCCCTGTCTATTCTAATCCCATTTTCCAGCACTTGACCGTAGCCTTGTATGCTATGGTGTTTCAAGTGCTCCTCTAAATGCTTCTTGAATGTTGTGAAGGTTCCTGCCTCTACCACCCTTTCAGGCAGTGAGTTCCAGATTCCAACCACCCTCTGGGTGAAAAAGTTTTTCCTCAAATCCCCTCTAAACTTCCTGCCCCTTTCTGAAATTTTTATTTAAAAAAAAAGTGGGCAGTGATGACCACCGGGGTTCTGCTACTCAGCTGCCTTAGGAGAGCCATGGAAACTCCATTAAAACTATTTGCCATGGGTTTCCACAGCCAAAGTTATGGTGGATGAGCGAGAGAACCCCTGTGGGATTCTCTCTCTCAACTCCCCCAACTGTAGTCTTCAGGTGAAAGGGATTAGCGGGCAATGGATAAGTGGAGCAGCATATTTAGATGTAATATCACCATTTTAAAATACATGCTGACATTTTTTTTACAGCAAAGGTCTTGGTATGTACCAAGGATAACCACTTCCACATCAGGAAACTAATTGCTGAGCTTTGCTGCAACATAGGTGCAAGGTCACCAGCACTCAAAGTTTGTAATTGTGGCTCTGCTAAAAATGTGTTCTCCATAGATGATCTTAAGTATTCAGTGGCACAGGTTACTCCCATATGCAGGCAGATCTCTTACATTGGGGAGGTAAGTTGCAATGACCAAGATCTACCTGTACAATAATGTAACCTGGGAGGGTGGTGTAACAACGTGCCCCTCTTATTCAATCCCAATACCATAAATTTACACATCCCTGTGTGCACTTCTCCGATCTTTCGATATGTGGAACTGGTAAGACTAGGTCAATGGCAAATCAAGAAGCTGGTTTATTCTGAAGAATACTGAACAAAACTAGAAATTACAGATTTTGTTTAAACTTTTATAATGCTTCCCATAACACTAAAGCAACAAGCACACTACACTATCTGTAATAAAACTTTTCTTTTGTGTCAATTTTGTGCTGGGAACACCAATCTGATATATCTTAAATTCAAAAAATGAAAAACTAGTTGCTGGAAATCGGAAAGAAAAAACAAAATGCTGCAAACACTCAGCAGGTGGTGATAACTGAAGAGTTGACATTCCTGGTATGGAGATGGGAACAGGAGTAGGTCATTCAGCCCCTTGAGCAATGTTCCCTCTAATTTTTTTCCACTGAGCGGGCCACAAACTCCTATGAGTGCAACCTTTTTGTCCGTGAGCAAATTTTAATATAATTTTTACAAAACAGGAACCACTTAAAAGCATATATGTACAGTAATGCCATATTACCACCCCACCGTCTAAAATCATGAAACAATCAGACAAGATTCTATACAAGTTTAACGTAACTTCTCTGCTTTTGAATTCTATTCCTCTAGAAATAAAGCTCCGTGCTTTAGTTGCACTTTTATGCCTTTTTTAAACCTGCGTTGCTACTTTTAATGACTCGTGAATCTATACCCCTAGATCCCTTTGCACCTCCACCCTATTTAGACTCTTATTTTCCAAGGAGTAGGTAGCCTCCTTATTCCTCCTACCAAAATGCACCACCTCACACTTATCTATATTGAAATTCATTTGTCATTTACATGCCCATTCTGCAAGTTTGTTTACAGTAAAATTAATTAAAAGCTCTGTTCGTCATGTACAAACTCTTAAAAAAAATTACTTGTCAGAAATGACTGGGATATAAAAGAACTGCATAATAATGCATTAACACTTCAGAAACGTTACTCAGTTACACGGTTATGCATCGACAAACAATCCAAAAGCCCAAGTGAGCTGAAAGAGGCATATCTATTCGTGCAATTTGTATTAATTTTTAAGTTTTCAACGTATTAGTCCATCCCTCGTCACTATAGCAATGGCTGCACAAGTAGCGGCTTTCCTATGGCGCTGACGTGCTGTACGACCACATAAGTAATTAGAATTAATCACAATGCAATCAGACAACCAACAAATATAAAGTGTTGTAGTTCTTTAGTTCACAGTATTAAAAAGAATTGAACAAAAACGGGTATCCATATTTCCAACTTCAATCACTTCCATTAGTAAACGTCTTCTTGAACCAGCACACCCCCCCCCACCCCATGTAACATGTCAGAAATGCAGCACTTATTCACAAGTGCAGAAAAACATACACAATTTGCGACACTGAATTAAAAACAAAAAGCAGGAAAAGCTATGATTTAACAGAAATAAACATTCATCTTTCTTCCTGGACAGGAGAACCAATCAGACTGACTTGGAAATGTTTACTAATATGTTGACGTAAAGACGTTAATTTACGAATTTCGCTTCTAATGTTTTTCTCTCAAACATTCTCCACAATATTAATCCCTGCTCTTATGAAAAATGTTGAATTATTTTAGGCACTTCCCAATTAAATAGTGGGAAACAAACTTCATTGTACTCTCAATTTTTAATCTCCTATTTCAAACATTTATACCAAATCGAAATTGTACATTATCAGTTTAATCAAAGTATTTTCTGTGTCTTAATAAACAAATAGTAATTTCCTCTAAAATAGCTTCCTGCAATTTTTATACATCATTACATAACTCTTGTTTCTATTAACACTCCACTAAACGTTCAGAGGAAATCTATATTTACATTATTCCTGGGATTTGTTAGGACTATAGAACGACAGACAAAATAAAATGGTTTGTGTTTTTCCCTCTTTTTGGTTCTCTTCCTAAACATCTTAATATTTCTTTTTAAAGTACTATGTAACTCCTACAAATCCTCCCCGCCCTCCTCCTCCTCCTCAACAGCATGGTTGCATGTTTGTGTAAAGCTTCTCACTTCAGTCAATCGTTCAAAATCAAATACTGAGAAATTTCAGCAGGTCAGGCAGCATCTGGACAGAGAAACAAAGTTAACGTTTCAGGTCGATGACCTTTCATCAGAACTAGAAAAAGTTAGAATTGTAACAGGTTTTAAGCAAGTACAGAGGCAGGGAAAGGGGGAAGGGAGGAAAGAACAGAAGGGAAGGTCTGTGATAGGGTGAAAGGCAGGAGATATTAAATGACAAAGGGATGATGGTGCAAGGCAAAAGGAGATGGTAATGGGACAAGTAAAGAAACAAAAATGGATCAAGAGGAGGTGTAAATGGGAATGGCAAAATCATTACCAACAGCTGCTGTCCAAAGAAATGGTGGTAGTGGTTATGATCTGAAATTGTTGAACTCAATGTTGAGTCTGGAAGGCTGTAAAGTGCCTAATCAAAAGATGAGGTGCTGTTCCTCGAGCTTACGTTGAGCTTCGTTGGAACGGTGTAGGCGGCCAAGGTCAGAGTGGGAGTGGGCAGAGAATTAAAATGACAGGCGACCGGAAGCTCGGGGTCTCGCTTGCAGACTGAACGGAGGTGTTCCACAAAGCGATCACCCAATCTGCGTTTGTTCTCCCCAATGTAGAGGAGGCGGCATCTGTACTTTCCCTGCCTCTGTACTTGCTTAAAACCTGTTACATCTCTAATTTTTTCTAGTTCTGATGAAAGGTCATCGACCAGAAATGTTAACTTTGTTTCTTTCACCACAGGTGCTGCCTGACCTGCTGAGTATTTCCAGCGTTTTCTGTTTATATTTCAGATTTCCTGCATCCGCAGTATTTTGGTTTTGCCTTTATAAATGCAAGTTTTGTTGTACAGACAAGCAGCAGTTTCTCCTCTATTTCATCGAGGACAGTTTGCAAATAAAACTCAGATTTTTTTATGCCTCTGTACCGTGTCTTTGTCCCGCTCTGCAAAACACTTTTCTGAAATTTCCTCCCATGGGTGCCAGCCTTTCTCTCCTTTGCTGCATTTCATCAGGAGTTTTGAAGCCTTATTAACATTCTGAGCTCTTTTCTGCCTCCTTCCAAAGTCCTGCTTGCTTTGTTGGGTGGTTCTGCCTAATCCTCCAACTGGAAGACATTATTTAAAAGTGACACAACATCTCACCTGAGTCAGCTATTGCAACTACCTAATAGTCAAATCAGTCCTGCAAAAGGATTGCTACTTACCCACTGCTCTTCCAGCCTGCTGAAATCTTTGGCCACTGCAGGTTTTTATAGTCTACACTTTGAATTTCCAACCACCACCGCCTGTGTTATACATGAGTTGTACTTAGTTAATGCCAGCAGCAATGTAAATGAGATAAGTCTGCGATTTACAGCGGGATCAATGCATCTGTGGGCAGCACAACATTGGGGCAAATGACCATGTGATATTTCAGGGTCAGTGAATTTTGTATGTATAGCAGTGTGGACGTGATGGAGAAGGAAACAAGACATAAGAGGCTGAATTCTCCTCCCATTGGGGTTAGCGGTGGAGCAGGATTATTGGCTGCCCATATAATTTCACTGCTAACCTGCTGAACTTTCCTTCCTGGCCCTCATTTGCTTTCCTCATTGGGTTACCACCACTAGGAATCAGGCGGAAGAGAAATTCAGTGATGATACTGCACCATCTTTACTCAAAACCTTTCTGTCAACTTACATTGCCTACCACAAGGGATACTGAGAGTCTTTGAAGACACTTCATTTAAAGGGACAATGCATCTCCACCTCATAATCATAGGATGCATGCATTTATATGGGGGAAGTACCGATGTCACTCACATGCTTTTAACATCATCTTCTCTCCCTCCAAAAGAAAAGCTGCCCCATAACCAGTGCCAAGAAATGTAATTCCAGGGAGGAGCACCATCAGTGAAAACTCTGAACCTGCATGAACAAGAGATGCTGGAAATCATAGTCAGGCTCTGGGAGATGGTGAAGTTGAAGGATGATAAAAACTGGGAAATGCTATTTACAGATAGTATCAGCTTTATGCGCTGTCTCAAAAGTTTTATAATGCCTTAACACCTAGCTGCTATTACTTAAAGTTGGAATATCAGTGTGGGCACAGCTAAATAAGCTCTTCTGTATTTCACATCATAGTAGGGGCTTCCATGCAGGAAGAGGCCGGCCACTCCAATGATCACCCGGGCACTTCCAGAATGGAATCTGTTGGCACATCTAGAACTTTAGCTGCTGCCATTTCATCAGTAACTCTATCACGCAATTTCACTCACTACAGCTCCAGCCCAGAGACACCCATTCAGGAGGAAGGAGTTAATGAATCAGAAGGGTTTTCACTGGGTGAACAGTATTAGTGAAAATGGAGGACCTGGGAGTGGGAGAGTGCCATTCCTCCACAGAGGGTGGAGAGGTGACTGTTTTGGCTGAGGAGTCTAGGGACCAAATCTCAAGAACCCAGTCTTTAAAAGATCTATGATTAGAGAGCATTGATCTCACGTAGAGCCAGTAGAGATAGTTTCCACGCATATGGTTGAGATGATGGATAAGTGGGAGGAGTCCACTACCCGCACCTGCAAAACATTGCATGAAGTTACACATGACCTGCAGAACACGCTGGAGACAATGACAGTCCAGGAGATTTCTGTGGCATCCAGATGCCAGGAGGAGCTTTTAAGATCATTGGTGACTCCCAGAGTAGCAGCTAACAGTACTGCAATAGATGCTTTGAACAGGACACTTTTACAGGGCTTCCAAAACCTACTGGGACTATTCAGTCTGTGACAAAACCAACTAGTTGCACCTCAGAGTTGCTGTCTCTCCAGAGAGTGGCATTACATCTACATCCTTAAGGCCCTCTCCAATGACTTCAGACATGGGCACTCCTTGCCACTTCAAGAGAAAGGCTGTTGGAAAGTGGTCCCTCTGGAACAGCTGCTTCAGTGAGACAAGGGTCATCTCCAGGAGAACCACTGCTCAATCTCTTCTTATTCAGAAAGCACTTCATAAAACTCGTAAATTATGAATTAGAACAAGTAAGTTAGCTACCACAAGGGGTAGACATGGTACTAAGATATAGTTGTAGATAGAGTGAATGGATTTTTGGCACCTTTGGGTGAATGTTGTTATGGAAGCAAACATGGCTTGAGCACTTAGAGCTGAGTTCATTTCTGTAGATACTTGCAGCTTTTGGAAGTAGGATGATAGGGGACCTTTAGACTGCTGTCTTATGAAGGAACTGACAGAAGTCTTGGACAGCAAATGACTTTTTGAGAGTGTGGAGCGAGAACAAGCAGATGTGAAGTGACTTTGGCATGCCACCTTTTATTTGTACAAGTTGTGTGCTCCCTTCTCTGGCTGCTGGCTGTCCTGATCCATGTCCTCCCCTTCCTGTGAACCCTCCTCATGCTGTGGGGATGGACATGCCTCACACCTCCCCTCCCCTCCCTTCCCCCATCTTCATCATCATCCCCCTTCAGCTGCAGGAAGCAGAAAGTCTTTCTTCATCGCAATGTGATGTAGTACACAGCAAGTGATAATTATTATGGAGACTCTGAGTTACATACAAAATCGATGGACAGGTAAAGACCTGCTGGTCCATCGAGCCTCGCCTGGAGCACCACGATTAGGCACCCACCGGGGAAGGTGCCAAACACCTCGAGTCTCTTCGCCGGGAGCAAGTGGAAGCCAAGCACAAGGAGCGCACGTTAACCCAAGCACCCCACCCATCCACCCCCTCAACCGCTGTCTGCCCCACCTGTGACAGAGACTGTGGGCTGGATTTTCAATGACCCGTGGAGTCGGGTTTGGAGGCGGGGGGGGGGGGTTAAAGTTGCAGATTCGGGGGTCCTGACCCCATCCCGCCTCCATGCCAGTTTCTCTGGTGGCGGGTACCCGACCTGTTCTGAGACCCGACTCCCCGAGGCAGGAAGGGATTAGTCACAATTAACTGCCTGTTAACAGGTAGTTAACAGGCAGTTTTTTGCATAATCCCTATTTTAAAAAGAAAAGTGTGGGCTTCCCGACAGGTGGCAACCACGCCAAGTTATCGGGGCGGGCCGTGGGTCTGCAGGGGTCGATATGTCTGGTGGGCAGGTGAGTGATGGGTGCATGTGTGCAGAGGTAAATGTGTAAGGTAAGTGCTAAGTGTTGGTAAAAGTTTTACTTACCTTAACTTCCTCCTGCAGGTGTCAGCCCTTCAGTTCTCGGGAGTTAGAAATCTCACCGGCACAGAAAGCAGGAAAGCTGTGGTTCTGTCAAAAACTGCAGCCTTCTGTTTTCTGTGCTGGAATGATTTCTAACTCAGCCTGAGAGGAAGGACTGAAGTTAGAAATCATATTGTGAGTGTTTGACAGCTTCACAGAGCTGTCAAACGCTGATATTTCATCTGTCAAAAGCTCTTGACAGATGAAATGTCAGTCTGTGACATCACCTGTTGCCGGGTGGCCCTTAATTGGCCTGCTGAGCCCACTGGGCGGGCTCAACAAGGGAAAATACAGTGGGTTGGCCACATCTCGATGGAGGCGGGTTCACAAGCCAGAATGTGTGATTCCCGACACCAACCCAACCCCAGATTCAAAATCCAGCCCTGTAGGTCCCGCATTGGACTCATTAGTCACCTGAGAACTCATTTTTAACGTGGAAGCAAGTCATCCTCGGTTCCGAGGGACTGCCTAAGAAGAAGAATACCTACTCAACATCAGTCATGTAATCTCCTGGGAAAGGCAAAGAAACAGAAAAAAAAAACACCGTCAGTTAGGGGTAAAAAATTAAAATCTGGCAAATTCTACTAGGACCCCCTAAGGTGATCGAAATTAGTCCAGGAGATCACATAAATCATGCATATAGCACCTGGTATTTTATCTAACTTCTATAAGACATGATCTTCTTCCCACTCGGGAACTGGTCCAGACTCTCTTGAAGAGCCGGTAACTTGGTTCCATAGGTCTACTATCCTCTGGGAAAAGAACAGTCTAACATCTAACCTAGCCCTACCCTTACATAGCTTATATGCATGACCTCTGGTCTTCCCCAACCTATCTAGTTGAAATAGCCTCTCAAGAGGAACACAATCAAGGCCTTTAACAATTTTGTATACCTCTATCAAATCATCCTGAAGTCTACGCATTTCCAAAGGGAATCTTGGCCCAGTTCTCCCCCTCTGATGCACCTCTGCCAATGCCTGTTCACCTCCAGCCGCTTCTCCTGCGCTGCTTTTACCATGCATTTCCATCGCTCACTCAGTGGCCCATTCTGCAATGCCTAGATTTCTACCTCTACTGCTCACCTTTCAGCTGTTCTGGGCCACCACTACTCTCCCGTCTGTCGCTATGCACTCCTGCTCCCCGTCCTGGCCGGTCAACTTCAGACCTCTATCTGGCCCCATCATGACTCCCTGTTGAGCCTCACAATAATCCCTCACAACTTATTTTCAAGTCAGGTTAGGGAAATCCATTCAGACAGAACACTCATACTGTTAGAGTGGTCAGAGCAAGACTTTCACAATCCATCCCACTTGAACACAAATCACCATAGTATCATAGAATCCTAAAATAGTACAGCACAGAAGGAGGCCATTCGGCCCATCGAGTCTGCGCTGGCTCTTTCAAAGAGCAATCCAGTTAGTCCCACTCCTTCTCCATATCCCTGCAATTATTTCTCCAATTTCCTTTTGAAGGCTACTATTGAATCTGTATCCACCACCCTATAAGGCAATGCATTCCAAATCCTAACCACTCGTTGCGTAAAAAAGTTTTTCCTCATGTCGCCTCTGGTTCTTTTGACAATCACCTTCAATCTGTGCCCTCTCATTATCGACCCTTCAGCCATTGGAAACAGTTTCTCTTTATTTACTCTATCTAAACCTGTCATGATTTTGAACACCTCTATCAAATCTCCTCTTACCTTTCTCTCTAAGGAGAACAACCCCAGCTTCAGTCTATCCACATAACTGTAATCCCTCATCCCTGGAACCATTCGAGTAAATCTCTTCTGTACCCTCTCCAAGGCCTTCACATCCTTCCTAAAGTGTGGGGCCGAACTAGTGTTTTATATAAGTTTAACATAACTCCCTGGCTTTTGTATTCTATAACTTTATTTATAAAGCCCAGGATCCCATATGCTTTGTTAACCTGTCCTCCCACCTTCAATGATTTGTGCACCAACACCCCAGGTCTCTCTGTTCTTGCACCACTCATATACTTTATCATTCAGTAAGTGTACACATTTGACAGATCGATGAAATAAAAAAAGAGTACAACATTAAAAGCTGCGTTTATAATGTGACCAGACCATAATCTCCTAATATTTAAGGTCAATTGTCTTAGAAGAATTTTTCTCAATTTTCCCCCAAATATCACCACCGGGTAAACATAAAACCTGCTTAAGTTTTTAGGAATCTTTATGTCAGACAGAGTGGACATAAAACTGCTATCTGCTCTAATCTTCACTGTCATACTCACCATCTGATTCAATCTATCAAAAAATTAATAAAAATGATCTTTCATAAAATTGTGTATGTTTTCAAAGTAGAATTAAAACTGCACATTTCTGGATATAAAATGAAAGACTGAAATAAAAATCCGACAATGGTGTTTACATTTCAGGGTGGAATACGTTTTATTCAAATTTTGGTTTCTCAACATGTTCACAAATTATTTTTTGAGCTGAAAATTATTTGGAAAATATTTATTAAGTCTGATCATCAAAACCACGTTGATAAAAACCTGTACCTTAGGTATTTTTCTGTATGTAGTTAGAAACCAGTGTGAACATTGACAGAAAAGACAACAGAGATATTGTCTGAAGATAGATTGAATATACAGTTGTCAACAGGATTTCAATATAGAATAATGGTCCTTTACAATTTATTTTTGTACTATAGATCCACTTGGACTGTGAGAAGCATCCAGCAGTACAATCAAACATTGGTATCTTTTAAACTTGGTATATTGTGTCTGGAGAGAGCATTTTGAGCTGCAAAAAAGAATGCTGAAGTGACTGACTATGGGAGCAATCTGAAGTGATAAAATAAAGAACATTACACATCAAAATGTTGTATCCTAAGTGGAATTTTTACAATACCATTTTGATACCAATATGCTAAATAATCCTAGTGACAACACTAATATATGCATGAGTATTTACACAACAGTGTCAAATGCGTACTGTACTTTACACAGATTTTACTAAGTGTCTGTCAATGTAGTTGTAAAACAGTAGCATAACCAAGATCAAAACAGCTCCAGCTCAGTTCCTACTAGAAAAACAGCAGCAATGGAAGATCACAAGATACTTATGGATGAGGAAGGCCATTCTTAATTTATTCATCCAGAATAACTTTACCCCCTCCCCCGCCCTCATTTCTGCATCTAATAGTTTCTTAAATTATTCTAGGGTTTGCACCTCTACTACTCTGCCTGCAAGTCCATTCCAAGTGTTGATCACTCTGTCCCACTACGTAAGGTCCAAGCCCATGTTAGTTAGGTAGTTATAGTCTCCTATGCCTAGTGGTATATGAGGCAACCCATTTCTTGCACTGCTATCTGTCCAGAGGAAAATATTTGACTCCATCGTCTTGCCTTACAACCAGGAGATTGTGGTTCTCCACAGATGATGTTTATATTTACATGTCTGTAGCAGACTCATCTTGTCTCTGGGTAGTTTCTATGACGAAAGGCATTTTTACATGGCTAGGTCATTAGCCTGACTCACAACCCCCTACCAGGAGGATCGGTGGACTGTCTTTAGTCTGGCACCTACCTTTTGTCCTGTCTGGCCTGGGTGGTCCAACCAGGAGTTATACCCATGCCAGCCTAGCTCTCAGGGTCATAGGAGCATGCAAGCCTTTCCACCATGTCAAGGTGCAGTTCTTAGGGAAGACGAAGCACCCATGGGCTAGATGGGAATGTATTAACATGGATTGGAAAATGGTTGGTTGGTAGTAGTAGTACACGGGCAGGTATCTGGTTGGCTGCCAGTTGCCAGTGGAGTGCCATAGGTTCACTGTTGTTTATAATTGTTCTAAATGATTTAGATGAAGGAATTGTGTCTAAAGTGTCCAAATTTGTAGACAGTACCAAATTGGAGGCAGTGGCAAATGATGAATATCAATGCGTACAAATTCTAAAGGATCTTGACAAGCTCAATCAGTGGATGAAGAAATGGCAGATCCAGCGAAATTTAAGGTTCTGAGATTTGGCAGAGGGAAGTTTGATTTGGATTATATACTAAATGAGAATGCACTTGCAATATTGGAGCAGGAGCGAGATATTGGGGTGTTAATGGACAGGCCATTAAATCCATGTTCCCAGGCTGTTAAAAAGGCAAACAAAATGTTGGGATACATAGCGAGGGGTATATATATATAAATCCAAAGAGGTCATTTTTAAACTTTATTTGGCCTGGTGCGAGTACATCTGGAGTACTGCGTGCAGTTTTGCTCTCCCTATTTCAAAAAGGATATTCAGTATTGGAGGGGTACATAGAAGGGATACACGGTTGATTCCAGAACTTAAGGGAATGATGTATGAGGAAAGATTGACTATCCTGGATTTTTTCTCTCTTGAAAAGGGATGACTGAGAGGGGATATGATAAAAATGTTTAAAATTATGAAAATGTTTGACAAATTGTATCTAAGTAAGCTTTTGTGCTGTGTACAGAATTTAAGCTCAAGGGGTCACATTTACAAATTAAGGACAACAAAATAAAATAGGAAATGCAGGAGGAACGTTTTTTACTAAAAGGATGGTAAGTATGTGGAACAGATTACCAACACGGTTAGTGGAATAAGAAACCTTAATGGGTTTCAAAAAGGAACTAGATGGGTTCTTCTCAACAAATCGGATTCAGGGTAATTAGAAATGCACCATGGGAATACTGTGGATAGATAAAGGCTAAATGGATTGAAACTTCTGCCTGAAACTGTTACTATTTAATTTTCTGTGTGAAGAAGAACCTCCTGATATCAATCCTAAAGTTGTCTTTTACTAGTTTGAACCTGTGTCCTCTTGTCCCACTCCTTAATTTATTGTGTTCTGGATTAACCTTTTCTATGATCATTTACTCTCCTATATACCTCGAGTAAATCACCTCTACGTGCCTCCTTTCCAGACTTTCCTCATAACTCAGCCCCTGACACTAGATAATCAGCCATGTGGCTCTTCTTTGCATTCCCTCCAGTGTTTCAATATCTCCCATGTTTCTCGGCACCAGATCTGGACAGAGTACGCAAGGTGTCATTTGACCAGAGACTATACAGTTTGATCACGACTTCCTCTAACTCGTTCAATAGCCTTCAATAGAAAGGAAAATCGGGCGGGGTGTACAATGAGCGGCCGATCCACTACCACCCGTTTTTGTGCCCCCACTGAAATTGAATTTTACCCCACTATGTCCACACCCACCAGCTGACTACCTTCTACCCTATGACCCATCCAGTCTGGGATCTGGTTATCTTTCTGCCCTCCACACATCTATCTAGTTTAAGTGATTTTCAATTGCTGTCTCAATGATCCTCATAGGTCTCCCTGTTTCTATTTGATTAAGATCCAGCTTGTCTCTCTCGTAGGAGTCCTTTTTATTCTGAATGTGTTCCCAGTTATTTATGAAGGTAGCATTGTTGCTTTGGCACCAGGTTACCAGCCATTCATTTAATTTTCATTTTAGTAGTGAACTCCTCTCCTTTCCCAAGTACTCAAAATATACTAGAGAACAGTGCTTTTAGTATCTTTGAGTTTTGAGGCAATCCTCGTCTATATGCCTATGAAGGCCCCTATATTATTTCTCCCCATGTCGTTTACCCCTATGTGGACTACCACCACGGGGCCTGGTCTTGACCTCTTCTGTATTTTTTCTAACCGTTCATCAATGTGCACTGCTCTAGCTCCAGGTTGACAGTTCGCCATCCTGTGGGCTTTGACTTTCCAGCACACATGGCTACTTATTTTCCCAAGCAAGGAATCCCCGACAACCACAGTCTCTCTGTGACCTACAGAATGGATCTTAGTCCACACTGTTAAAAAAAACTGGACAGACCACCCAACATCGATCTAGGCATCGGATTCGCACACGACAAAGGCACACCCGGCCCAGTCGACGCTGCAAAGTCTTCTTCACTAACATCCCACAGACAAGTCAAGCAACAGCCTGACCTAGTCACACTCACAGAATTATACCTATCAGTCAACGTCCCAGACTCCTCCATCACCATCCCTGGATATGTCCTTTCCGACCGGCAGAACAGACCCACCAGAGATGACGGCACAGTGGTATACAGTCGGGAGAGAGTGGTTCTGGGAGTCCTCAACATTGACCCCGGACCCCACGAAGTCTCATGGCATCAGGTCAAACATGGGCAAGGAAACCTCCTGCTGATTACCACCAATATTAATGGCCCCAGACGGAGACTATCAGACACTTCCAATTTTATCAATCTTTAGTATTTATGGGGCCGATTTTCACTTGGGATAATCAGCGTTAACGGGGCAGTAGGGGGCCTAAAAATAGGGTGGGGAGGTTCACTTGAAGATTAGCCTCCTGCGACTTTCACAGGGGTCTACTCTTGGGCGGCTAAAGTGCTTGCCTGAGAATATTAATGACGTAGTTAGAACCCCAATTTTAAGGGACTTTTGGGTGGAGCTTGTGGCGTGTATGCTCTGTCCATGTGTACGCTCTGTCCATGTGTACAGGCATTCCAATCTGGGAACAGCCAGAAGAATTTTAAAACTTGATTTTTTTTGTGGAGTCGAAAGGAGCAGAAGCGAATATCTTTCGGTGCCCCAGCCAACCAGCATTCCTGAGGCCGAAGAGATGCGACCTGCATTGGAACGCTTATTTGGCGTCCGCAGCTAGTCTGCCAAATTCAGATCTGGCCAAGGCCTCAAAATCGTGGCCACATCTTCAAAACCGGAACAGGCGCACTTCGCCGGTCAGCCGTCCAAAGGTCAAAATTGACCTCTATGCCCTCGGATGCCATTAGATTCTTATGCATTAGCGGGAACCCTCCAGAGGTGGGGCAGTGATAAGATATTTTCAGTCAAATTATGTTCAAACGTACAGTTACTATAGGAACATAGGAACAGGAGTAGGCCATTCAGCCCCTCGAGCCTGTTCCACCATTCAATGAGATCATGGCTGATCTGCGACCCAACTCCATTTGCCCGCCGTTGGCCCATATCCCTCAATACCTTTAGTTAACAAAAAGCTATCAATCTCCGATTTAAAATTAACAATTGATCTAGCATCAATTGCCGTTTGTGGAAGAGATTTCCAAACTTCTACCACCTTTGTGTGTAGAAGTGTTTCCTAATTTCACTCCTGAAAGGTCTGGCTGTAATTTTGAGACTATGCCCCCTAGTCCTAGACTCCCCAACCAACGGAAATAGTTTCTCTCTATCTATTCCCCTTAATATCTTGAAAACTTCAATTAGATCACCCCTTAACCTTCTAAATTCTAGGGAATACAACCCTAATTTGTGAAATCTCTCCTCGTAACTTAACCCCTGGAGTCCAGGTATCATTCTGGTAAACATAGGCTGCACTCCCTCCAAGGCCAAGGCCACCTCCTAAGGTGTGATGCCCAGAACTGCTCACAGTACTCCAGGTGTGGTCTAACCATAGCTGTAGCGTAACTTCTACCCCCTTGTATTCTAGTTCTCTCGATATAAAGGCCAGCATTCCATTAGCCTTTTTAATTATTTTCTGTACCTGTCCATGACATTGTAATGACCTATGTATCTGGACCCTCAAGTCTCTTTGGACCTCCACTGTTTTTAGCTTTTCACCATTTAGAAAGTACCCTGTTCTATCCTTTTTAGGTCCAAAGTGGATGACCTCACATTTGCCTACATTGAAATCTATTTTCCACAGTTTTGCCCATTCACTTAATCTGTCGATATCCCTTTGTAATTTTATGCTTTCATCTACACTGCCTACAATGCCGCCTATCTTTGTGTCATCGGCAAATTGGATGTATGACTTTCTATGCCATCATCTAAGTTGTTAATAAACATTGTGAATAGTTGAGGCCCCAACACAGATCCCTGCGGGACACCACTAGTCACATCCTGCCAATTTGAGTACCTGCCCATTATCCCTACTGCCTGTCTCCTGCCACTCAGCCAATTTCCTAACCAGTTCAATAATTTGCCCTTAATTCCATGGGCTTCTACCTTAGTTAACAGTCTCTTATGTGGGACTTTATTAAATGCCTTCTGGAAGTCCATATAAATAACATCCATAGACATTCCCCTGTCCACTACTTTAGTCACCTCCTCAAAAAATTCAATCAGGTTTGTCAGGCATGACCTAATTTTCACAAATCCATGCTGGCTCTCTTTGATCAACTGAAAATTTGAGGTGTTCAGTCACCCGATCCTTAATTATAGACTCTGGCAATTTCCCAACAACAGATGTTAGGCTAACTGGTCTATAATTCCCTGGTTTCCCTCTCTTGGCAATCTTAAATAGTGCAGTGACATGCACAATTTTCCAATCTAAAGGAACGATTCCTGAATCGAGAGAACTTTGGAAGATTATAGTTAGGGCATCTGCAATGTGCTCACCTACTTCCTTTAAAACCCTGGGATGGAAACCATCTGGTCCTGGGCATTTGTCACTCTTTGGTGCCATTATTTTCTTCATTACTGTTATTTTACTTAAATTAATTTTCTTGAGAACCTGTCCCTGATTTAATATTAGTTTCCTTGGGATTTCTGGCATGCTATCCTCTTCCTCTACTGTAAATACTGATGCAAAGTAATTATTCAACATGTCCTCCATTTCCTTATCATTGACAATATCACCGCTTTCAGTTTTTAAGGGGCCAACATTGCTCCTGACCACCCTCTTTTTCCTAATATAATTGTAAAAATTCTGTGTTGATTTTGATATCCCTTGCAAGTTTCTTTTCATACTCCCTTTTTGAAGCTTTTACTTTCTGTTTTGTGACTCTTTGCTGTTCTTTGTATCTTTCCCATTTGCCAGGATCTGTGCTATTTTTTGCATTTTTGTATGCTTTTTCTTTTATTTTTATGCTGTCCCGTACCTCTTTAGTCGTCTATGGCTTTTTTTTTGGCAAGTAGAGCTCTTGCCCCTCAGAGGTATAAACTGGTTCTATATCACCTTAAATTCTTTTTTGAACACCTCCCACTGATCTTCTGTCATTTTACCGATTAACAGAAGATCAGATGGTTGCTTGAGACCCATTTTGAATTCAAGTAGTAGATTTTCAACTTGCCATCCAGGCATAAAACTGGCAATGCGGATAGGTCTCCCATTATAGAAACCACTCAAGTTTCATTTCAATGGAAAAACGATCCGCAACGCCAGTTTTACGCCCAAGTGGCAAGTTGAAAATCTAACCCATTTCCCGTAATAGTGCAAGTTTTGCTAACACTTGGCCAGGCCACTAGATGGAGCACTTCATAGTACAGTACTGTAGTTCAGCTCTTCACTGCTCTGTATGATGAGATAGCAAGGAAGAAATAGCAAGATTAGACCTTTGTTACATTGTTGAGCAGTCATACAGAACTGGAAGTGTTCACAGCCTACACACAAGATAGATGCATAATTAAATTTAATTAAATAGAACAAGGTCATATAGGGATGGCAGTGCAGGTAGTGTGCCTCAACTGCAGCATGTGGGAGTTTGTGGAGAGTATTGTGATCCCGGACAACCACGTCTTCAGTATATGTCTGCATCTTGAGGAACTTCAGCTCAGAGTTGTTGAGCTGGAGTTTGAGGTGCAGACATTGCAGGGCATCAGGGAGGGGGAGAGTTACCTGGACACTTTGATCCAGGAGGCAGTCACACCCCTTAGGTTAGGTATATGTCTGGTTAGTGGTCAGGGACAGGAGGGTGTGACTGCAACTCAAAATGTATGGGGACCCCTTGTGAAGTACTGGAGGAACCTCGGTATTTGTCCTTATCCAACAGGTATGAGGTTCTTGCTGCCTGTTTGGATGAGGGAAAAGCCTGCAGGATGAATGAGCAAGCTGACCATGGTGCAGGAGGCCATTCAAGTGGGGGGAGTTAAAGGGAATGTAGTTGTGGTAGGGGACAGCATAGTCAGAGGGATAGATACTGTTCTCTGCAGCCGCGATCGGGAGTTCCGAAGGTTGTGTTGCCTGCCCGGTGCCAGGGTTAAAGACATCCCCTCGCGGCTGGAAAAGAACTTGGAGTGGGAAGGGGAGGATCCAGTTGTCGTGGTCCACGTAGGAACCAACGACATGGGTAAACTAGGAATGAGGTTCTGCTGAGAGAGTTTGAGGAGTTGGGGTCCAAATTAAAAAGCAGAACCTCAAAGGTAATAATCCCTGGATTGTTACCTGAGCCACGTGCCAATTGGCATAGGGATAAGCAGATTAGAAGGTTAAATGCGTGGCTCAAAGAGTAGTGTGGGAGGCAGGGGTTTTGCTTCATGGGGCACTAGCACCAGTATTGGGAAAGAGGGAGCTGTTCCATTGGGACGGACTCCACATAAACCAGGCTGGAACCAGTGTCATGGTGAATCGAATAACTAGGGCAGTAGACAGGGCTTTAAACTAATGAAGATGGGGTGGGAGGATTCAGGAAAGAGTAAATTTAAAAGCAGCAAGAGAAATATCAAGGCTCTAGAGCAGAGCAGAGTTTTGGGTAAAAATGAGCAGAGTGGGTCAGGAAGGGACAGAGAGAGTAACAAAGGTAACAAGACATCAGTGACTAAGGTGACATCAGGGAAAAATAGAAAAAAGTCAAAGCTGAAGGCATTATATCTGAATGCGCGAAGAATTTGCAACAAAATAGATAAATTAATAGCGGAGATAGAAACTAATAGGTTTGATCTAATAGCCATTACGGAGACGTGGTTGCACAGTGACTAAGGTTGGGAACTAAATATTCCAGGATACTTAACTTTTAGAAGAGATAGGCAAAATGGAAAAAGAGGAGAGGTAGCCCTGATAATAAAGGATGGGATAAAGACAGTAGAGAGAACATAAGAAGTAGGAGCAGGAGTAGGCCATACGACCCTTCGGGCCTGCTCCGCCATTCAATAGGATCATGGCTGATCCGAACCTAGACTCACGTCCACTTCCCTGCCCACTCCCCATAACCCTTAATTCCCTTATCAGCTAGGAAACTGTCTATCTCCGTTTTAAATTTATTTAATGTCGCAGCTTCCACAGCTCTCTGAGGTAGCAAATTCCATAGATTTACTACCTCAGGAAAGGATCTTAGCTCCGAAAATCAAGAAGTAGAATCAGTTTGGGTGGAGCTAAGAAACATCAAGGGGCAGAAAACATTGGTGGGAGTTGTTTATAGGCCCCCAAACAGTAATTGTAATGTACGGCAGAGTATAAATCAGGAAATTAGAGGCGCATGTAACAAGAGTAATACAGTAATCATAGGGGACTTTAATCTACATATAGACTGAGCAAACCAAATTTTCAGTAATAGTGTGGAGGACGAATTCATGGAATGTATACAAGATAGTTTTCCAGATCAGTATGTTGAGGAACCAACTAGGGAACATGCTATTTTAGATCTAGTATTGTGCAATGAGAAAGAGTTAATTAATAACCTTGTAATAAAGGGGTCCTTATGGGAAGAGTGACCATAATATGATAGAATTTTATATTAAGTTTGAAAGTGATTTAATTAAATCTGAAACTAGGGTCTTAAATCTAAACAAAGCAAACTACATTGTTATGAGGGGCAAGTTGGCTAGGGTAGATTGGGAAACTACATTAAAAGGTATGACGGTAGACAAGCAATGGCTTGTTTAATGAATTAATACATAATTTACAACAAATATACATTCCTTTAAGGCACAAAAACCCCACAGGAAAAGTGGTCCAACCGTGGCTAACAAGAGAAGTTAAAGATAGTATTAGATCACAGGAAGAGGCTTATAATGTTGCCAAAAAGAGTAGTAAGCCTGAGGATTGGGAGGATTTTAGAATTCAGCAAAGGAGGACCAAGAAATTGATAAAGAAAGGGAAAATAGAATATGAGAGTAAACTAGCGAGAGACATAAAAACAGACTGTAAAAGCTTCTATAAGTATGTAAAAAGGAAAAGATTAGCGAAAGTAAATATGGGTCCCTTACAGGCTGAGGCAGAAGAAATTATAATGGGGAATAGGGAAATGGCAGAGAAATTAAACAAATACTTTGTGTCTGTCTTCACAGAAGACGACGCAAAAAACCTCCTGGAAATACTGGAGAATGAAAAAAAATTAGTATTAGTAAAAAAACGGTACTGGAGAAATTAATGGGACTGAAAGCCGATAAATCCCATGGACCTGATGGCCTACATCCTAGTGTTTTGAAAGAGGTGGCTATAGATGGCCTACATCCTAGTAAGTTTTTCGCCTCGACTGTCATACCCAGAAAAATATTCCAAACGGGCAATTTTAACCCTGCATGCTCAGCACAAACCGGGCAAGCGGGCAGTTAAAATCGCTAGGTGATTTACCCACTGACATTTCGCTCCCTTCTCCCAGTCTTCCATTTTAAACTGCTCTTCTGAGCAGGCGGGAAGGATACCTACCTACTTTAAAATATGTAGATTGGACTCTGATTAAATCATTGGGTCCTGACTACTATTTTAACCAGTGGCCTGAGTAGCAAAGTCATTGTAGCTATACCACCAGGTGAATCTAGAAGGAAGAAGGTTTTTTTACATTCCTTTTGGGGCCAGGAATTTCCACAAGGAAAGTTTAGGTCTCCCCTGCCCCGGGATCCTTCAGTCCCCAGCGCAGGCCTCCTGCTGCCCAGCCAGCTGCCACTAGTTTCAGGCAGGCAACTGACCGGAACGTGCTGATGAGGCCCGTGAGTTAAAATCGCCCATGCTTCTCTCTGCCAAGGTCAGGACAGTTTGCCACCCATGTTGGTCCCTGCCTACCCAATTCCCACTCCGAGTTAAAATTGGAGCTTGTCTTGATCCGTCCATGAAGAAGTGCTTTCTGACACTTTGAAATCTTCCTGGCTGAAGGATGAAGCAGCATGATAGCCGGTGATTCTAATGGCAATGTAGTGCGGCTATAAGAATTTTCCGGTGCTGACAATCTAACTGGATAGTGAAAAGCCCTATAATGTAGTGTGTCTAGTCTTCCAAAAAGAATTTTGAGAAAGCTCCAGATGAAAGGCTACTAATCAAGTTTAAAGTACTGGGGGTTCAGGATACATCTTGGAAATAGATTTTTTTAAATTGGCCGAAGGGTAGCGAGCTGTGGCACTAATTAAGAGAGTTATATTGGGTAGTGGAAATACTGTGTGAGCTGCTGAAGGAATTAGCATTGGGATTCCTACTGTTTCTAATTTACATCAATGACTTGGAACCAGACACTCAATGCAAACTGATTAAATTTTCATATGATACCAAACTAGGACGCAAATCTGGAACTGGACAAAATATAAGTTGGTGGACAATGTTGGATGAAATTTATTGCAGACAAATTTACAGCATTGTGTACAGGAAGAAAAATTGGACAACATATGTACTCTATGAATGGTGTTGAAATAACAAAGGATGAAGTTGAATGAGATCTAGCAGTCTCAGTAGACTTAACGCCCAATATGTCTTTTTAAAATTTGTTCTTGTGATGTGGGTAATGCTGGCAAGGTTGCATTTATTACCAATACCTAGGTGCCCTGAGAAGGTTGTGGTGGTCCTCCTTGAACAGCTGTAGTCCTTGTGATGATGATGCTCCCACAATGGTGTTAGGTAGGGAATGCTTGGATATTGACCCAGCGACGATGAAGGAATGGTGATATATGGCTAACCAAGACAAAGCAGAAAACAAAATATAGAATGGTGAATGATATAGCCAAAACAGTAGAGTTCAAATCAGAGAAAATTATGCTCAAACTTTATACTGCTCTGATCAGACCACACCTTGAGTACATTTCTGGTCATCCAGACAAGGGAGACATGCTCCATAAACTTCAGCTCGTCCAAAACTCTGCTGCCCGTATCCTATCCTACACCAAGTCCCACTCACCCATCATGATCCCTGTCCTTGAGACCTACACTGGCTCCCAGTCCCCCAACGCTTCCAATTTAAAATTCTTGTCCTTGTGCTTCAATCACCTCAGGCCTCAACTCTCCCCATCTCTGTAACCTCCTCAAACCCTACAACCTCCCCCCAAACTCTCTGTTTTCCAACTCTGATTATCTGTGCCCTCTCTCCCCTCACCATTGGCTGTCTAGGCCCCATGATCTGAAATTCCCTTCCTAGACTCCACTGCCTCTCTTCCTTTAAGGCCTTCCTTAAAACCCAGCTCTATGACCAAGGTTTTGGTAACCCCTCCTAATATCTCCTTCTTTTGCATTGCTTCCATGTGAAGCACTTGTGTTAAAGGCACTAAATAAATGCAACTTGTTATTGTTGGAGACAATACAGGGAAGAACCATGCGTTAGAGACTAAGGGATACGGACCAACTGGAGAAACGTGGGCTTTTCAACCTTAAAAGCAGGAGACCTAGATATTACAATGTAGGATTAAACGAATACTTGATGCAATAGGTTAATCCGATTCAGTGAGTCTCACCGATTTTGCTCTAAAATAGTTACCTGTTAATGTGCATTTTACTGAGAATACAGCAGAGTTCTGTTGATGTAAATGGATTTACACTATGTCTCACTCAACTTATTTTTTAAATAAAGGATAACAAGATACATGCGTAGATAAAATAAGACAGGAGGCAGAGCGGCGACACGCATTTTGTGCGGAGAGCAGGGAAGACCCACACCCACTTACGAGAAAAGGGTAACCAGTTTTTAAGAGTTGTACGCCTTTTAAAAATAGCCGCATTTCCACACAATTGGGCGTATCACATCCCTGGAAAATTCAGCGAATCAGCAGCCGGCCTAAGTTGATGGTTTATGCTGACAAAATATAACTGTCTTTCCCTGGGGAGGGCGTCTATCTGTGAATTGGCCTATTGCTGGCGCAGGCTGTATGAGGGGAGGAGGGGTTCGAGGCAGTGAGATCGGCTGCGTTAACTCGGCTTGCCTTATTTTGGCAGTGAGTGTGTGTGTGTGTGAGAGAAGTTCCCTGACGCAGTGCGGCCCAGGCCCAACCCCTCTCTCGCCCTCCTCTCACCTGTTTGCCTTCAGTCGCAGTCAGTCTCCAGCCGCCGCTTCCGGTCCGACCGAGCGGTGGGCAGGCGGCGGGTGACGCGTTTCCTGCCGCTGCCCTGGGCTTGGCGATCAGTCAGAGCGGGGCGGCCATTTTCACCCCGACCCCCCTCCTCCTCTCTCTCTCTCTCTGTGTCTCTCACCCGCACCTCTGGCGGCCCCCTGACATCGCTCCGTCCCCCCGCCCCCATGCTCTCCCCATGTTAAGAGGGCCGAGAAGCGGCGTCGGGAAACGTCACGTCTTTCGCCGTCTCGGAGCCGGGAAGCTGTGCGGCGAGCGGCCGGTGAGCGCTGCCTGCCACCCACCGCTGAAGCCGGGCCTTGTTATTGAGGCTGGGAAGTCACTGCTGGCTGTGGGGTTTGCCCTGACTGGCGGCGGCAGCAGCAGCAGCTCCTGTCTGGGTGCAGAGCTCAGCAATCGACAGCGTTTGGAAACAATTGCACTTGAATATTTCCTAATCTCTCTGCACATTATTTAGATGTCAGAAAATGTGGACGGATCTTAAGGATATTCGGCTTTACTAGGCGTGTGTTGGTTATACGCTGCTGGATGTCGCTAGGTACAATATAAATACAGTCCGTCGGGCCGTTAAAGCCCATTGCTTGTGAACATTTCGCCACTCATGTTCTGTTGAATCGAGTCTGCTACAATTATTTCGGCAACGGTGCTAAATTGGAACCAGAAGAAAAACAAAATGTCTACTCGAACGCCATTACCTACAGTGAATGAACGCGAAACAGAGCATGTAAGTAATCTTTAATATAGCGTAAATGAGACTCCGGAAAAGGGAACACGGGATATCGTACACCCAGTGAACTTGAAAGTGTAAATGTCCAACTTGGCCTCGATCATGGAATGAACTTGGACCATGGCTTGGAAATGTTCTGCCGGTAAACTGGAATAAATGCCTTGAGTTGGGCTGATTTGAAAAGCTTTTCTGGCTAAGATTTGGGTGTCCGGTTAACTAGTTCACATCTTCCTGCTGCTTGCATGTTTTAGTTTTGCTCCGTGTGTTTGTCCCCCTCCCGTGTGTCAACACGGCACAGGGTAGCTGACAGGTGTCAGTGCACATCGCGCAGGCGTTAGATTTGACTGAATTAGTTAATCAGTGGTGAGTGTCAACTGAGCAGCTAGTTCGGTTTTATGGAATTTACGGTGCAAAGTAAGAATTGAAACGGAACCAGTTTATTTAAGGCATCGCCTCATCATTGTGCCTGTCACGGCTTTGCAATATATTAAGCTATTTAAAAGGAATATATTTGTTAGGAAACAATACTGTATTTAAGATCTGAATTTTAAAGCCCCAGGGTTTCGCTACTTGCTTTCGTCTTTTTAAAATGGGATAGCATGCCTGTTACAACAAGTATGTAGATCAGCAGGTATTACGAATAGTTGGAGTTGTATACTTCTTTCAGTGTTTTGCCTCATGTAATTATGCTGCAGTATCGTATTGGTAAGTCCTCTTCAAACAGCCATGGGTCTAGTTCATAGAATCATAGAATGGTTACAGCACAGAAGGCCATTCGGCCCGTCGAGCTCCTGCCGACTCTCAGCTAGTCCTAGTCCCACTCCCCTGCCCTTTCCCCATAGCCCTGCAATTTTTTTTTCTTATACTTATCCAACTCCCTTTTGAAAGATAAAATTGAGTCTGCCTCCACCACCCTTTCAGGCAGTGCATTCCAGATCTTAACCACTCGCTGTGTAAAGTTTTTTCTTACATTACCTTTTTTTTTTGCTAATCACCGTATATCTGTGTCCTCTGGTTCTCGACCCTTCAGCCAATGGCAACAGTTTTTCTCTATCTATCCTGTCCAGACCCCTCATGATTTTGAACACCTCTATCAAATCTCCTCTCAATCTTCTCTGCTCCAAGGAGAACAACACCAGCTTCTCCAGTCTATCAACGTAACTGAAGTCCCTCATTCCTGGAATCTCGTAAATCTTTTCTGCACCCTCTCTAAGGCCTTCACATCCTTCTGAAAGTGTGGTGCCCAGAATTGGACACCGTACTCCAGTTGAGGCCGAACCAGTGTTTTATACAGGTTCATCGTAATTTCCACACTTTTGTACTCTCTACCTCTATTTATGAAACCCAGGATCCCATAAGCTTTTTTAACTGCTTTCTCCACCTGCCCTGCCACCTTCAACGATTTGTGCACACATACCCCCAGGTCTCTCTGTTTGTGCACCCTCTTTAGGATTGTACCATTTAGAAACATAGAAACATAGAAAATAGGTGCAGGAGTAGACCATTCGGTCCTTCGAGCCTGCACCGCCATTCAATGCGTTCATGGCTGAACATGCTACCTCAGTACCCCATTCCTGCTTTCTCGCCATACCCCTTGATCCCCCTAGTTGTGAGTATTCTATCTAACTCCCTTTTGAATATATTTAGCGAACTGGCCTCAACAACCTTCTGTGGTAGAGAATTCCACAGATTCACCACTCTCTGGGTGAAGAAGTTCCTCCTCATCTCAGTCTTAAATGGCTTCCCCTTTATCCTTAGACTGTGACCCCTGGTTTTAGTTTTCCCTAACATTGGAAACATTCTGCCCGCATCTAATTTGTCTAAACCAGTCAGGATTTTAAACGTCTCTATAAGATCCCCCCTCATTCTTCTGAACTCCAGAGGATACAAGTTCAGTTGATCCAGTCTTTCTTGATATGTCAGTCTGGCCATCCCAGGAATCAATCTAGTGAACCTTCGTTGCACTCCCACAATAGCAAGAATGTCCTTCCTCAAGTTAGGAGACCAAAACTGCACACAATTTAGTTTATATGTCCTCATTCTTTCTACCAAAATGCATCACTTCACACTTTTCTGCATTAAATTTCATCTGTCACGTGTCCGCCCATTTCACCAGCCTGTCTATGTCATCCTGAATTCTATCACACTCCTCCTCGCTGTTCACTATACTTCCAAGTTTTGTGTCATTTGCAAATTTTGAAATTGTGCTCTGTACACCCACGTCCAAGTCATTAATATATATCAAGAAAAGCAGTGGTCCTTGAACCGACCCCTGGGGAGCACCACTGTATACCTTCCTCCAGTCTGAAAAACAACCGTTCGCCACTACTCTCTGTTTCCTGTCACTTAGCCAATTTTGTATCCAGGCTGCCACTGTCCCTTTTATTCCATCAGCTTCAATTTTGCTGGCAAGCCTAATATGTGGCACTTTGTGGAACGCCTTTTGGAAATCCATGTACACTACATCAACCGCATTACTCTCATCAACCCTCTCTGTTACCTCATCAAAAAACTCGATCAAGTTGGTTGAACACGATTTGCCTTTAACAGATCTGTGCTGGCTTTCCTTAATTAATCCACACTTGTCCAAGTGACTGTTAATTTTGTCCCTGATTACTGTTTCTAAAAGCTTCCACACTACCGAGGTTAAACTGACTGACCTGTAGTTGCTGGGTTTATATTTACACCCTTCTTTGAAAGTTGGAAGTTGTGATTTTAAAAACAAGTTCAACTGTTAGTTCAAAAGCTACTTTTATGTACTGAGGGATCATAACGTACCAGTAAGTGTGCTAAAATAGGGGGCATTGAGCATGTTGGTGATCGGTTCCATATGCTAGTTGGTTTGGCATTTATTATAACCAAGTATTATCGCCAGGAATTAAGTACAGCATAATGGGTGTTTGTAATTGTCCGTTTCAATTGTGAGAACACCTCGGAGTACAATTACAGATTTTGTCTGGAGAACATTTGAGGTATATGACACAGGAGGGAAGAACTTCCATGTATGTATAGCTCTTTTCACATCCTGGGGATGTCCCAAAGCACTTCACAACCAATGAATTACATTTGAAATACAGGTTGAGCATCCTGAATCCGGCAACCTCGGGACCGAGACCGAGCCGGTTTTCGTGTTTTTCCGGACTTCGGAACGTGTTTCTGATGTCCGAAATCCGGAAATATCGCAACCTGGGCTCGGGCATTTCCGGACTTCGGACATCAGAAACACGTTCCAAGTCCGGAAATGTCTGGGCCGCTCCACGTAGCGCTGATGCGTTTTTCCGCCCCTCCCCTTCTGTTAAAGGGGAGGGACGCTGCGAGCTCTGCAGAGCATCTGATGGCCCACACTAGGCCACCAGGGCAGCGTGGTGCTGTGGCCGCAGCCTGGCGGAAACACTTAGTGGAGCTGTGCAGATTAAGGTGGATAAAACACAACACTAAAGTTTTATTGCATCACTCGCATTTTTCATAGGATTTTTCAAAAAAAGACAACAAAAGTTAATGGCTTTTTGAAGTGCAGGTTGAGCGTCCAAAATCCGGAGTTCCGGATTCCGGACGACCCTGCCACCAATTGTTCCGGAACATTCCAGATTCCAGAATTCCGGATTTTGGACGCTCAACCTGTATAGCCAATTTGTGGCAGCCAATTTGCAAGGTCCCACAAATAGCAATGAGACTACCTAGTGAGTTAATCTGTTTGGTGGTGTTAGTTGTGGGCTGAATGTTTTCAAGGACAGTTGGAAGATTCTCTTTGGAAAAAGTGCACTGGGGCTCAAACCCACAACCTTCGAATGAAAGGTGAGAGTGCAATCACTGAGCTAATTTAAGGTTACATGCCTATCACTGGTAGCAGTGGAGGTAATTTGAGATGATGTATTTACTGGTACTTGTCGTGGTTTGAGTGATTTAAGGTGATGAATTAACATTAGCATCTCTGTGTACGGGGAAAGAAATAGGAATTTTGCAAGAAATAAATCTTGCATAGGTACCATTATAGACTGTTCTGAAAGGATTTGCAAGAATAATACATGTTGACTTTGGTTTCTAAGCACTTTGGGATGTTTTTCTATTTTGAGTATATATATCACCTCTCACGTCCTTAGGATGTTCCAAAGCACTCCAGCCACTGAAGTACATTTGAAGTGTAGTCACTGTTGTACTGTGGGGAAATGTGACAGCCAATTTGTCACAGCAAGGTCCCACAAACAGCAGTGAGGTAAATGATGCTGGTTGAGTGATAAATGTTGGCCAGGACACCGGGAGAACTCCCCTGCAAGTTCTTGTAAATTTGCACAATTGTACTCAAAGATCTTGTCAAATTTTCATTCTCTTTTAACTAATTTTATCTAAATAAATCTGGATAGCAATATTAGCCTGTACCCATTCATCCAGCTGTGTGGCATTTTTCTACCTTCTGAGATGACCGAAGAATGTTTTGGGTTATCCAGTGTATTCTCCAGTAAAATACTTAATGTGATTTTGAGTTACTTGTTGGACTGGGGCTGTGCTCACCAATACTTGGTAGAGAATAAAGATGCAGGTTTTGGTTCGTGGATTGGCACCAGTTATGGCAACTGTACATAGCTGTGAACATGAGAAAGTAGTTTGAGCAGGGGGAAAAGCTTTAACGGTAACTTTTTTTTGCTGCCAAAATATCACCTGATCTGATACCTCTCTCCTATGTTGAAATTTTAATCCATACCCTGATTGCCTCTTTGCCATCCTCTCCATCTCCACCCTCCACAAATTAGAACTCCTCCTAAACACAATGCCTCTCTCCTTGCCCAAGGCCCATATCCCTATCAACTCCATACTTGCCAAGTTCCACATAACCCAGCAAGTTGACTATACGATCCTCTTTTGAAATCCTCTATCGCCTTGCCCCACACTATGGGCTGAAATTTGCGGTGGGTACTAATGGCGAACTAACAATGGTCACCGCTATTATCTGTTTGAAACTGACGCAACTTCAGGATGTAGCGCATGCGCATCTAAACGAGGAAATCCTGAAGCTGCAGTCAGTCAATCACTGCTCTGACACTGGCTGCGCTGTGCGCCCCCCCAGCCCCAAAGCCGGCAGTGTAATCAGCGAAACTGACAAACTTGGGCTTTTCCGCGGTAATATTGCTGTTAAACACCCCATTAAAAGTTAGGCCTTGTTGGATTAGGTGTAACATCTTGTTGACATCACAGCAGATCACACTAGGCAATCCCCACTATACTGCACTGAAATACCTTGCACGTTGAAAAAGGCAAACTTCTCCGGGCAGCTTTCTTCAGGGCCAGCGGCGAACGCCTTTGCTTCGCCGCTGACCGCAAATTCCAGGCCTACCTTTTCCATTAGTATAAATGAATCTGACGTCGGCATACTCCTCATTTCCACAGTTGACAGCTGCTTCTTGAGCCACTGGAATTTGGGAACTCCTACTCCCAGCCTCTCTGCCCTGCCTCGTCCCTTACGCCCTTCAAAAGCCGCCTTAAGACTCTTCCCAGTCCTTGCTCCTTGTTCAGTGTTTACTCTTTGTCTGCCACCCTAGAAAATGCTTTTGAAGATTTCTCTTTTCACACGAGGATTGCTATAGAAATGTAAGTTGTAGCATACATTATGTAATGTTTGAAGTGCAATTTTTCCCAAATGCCTTTTGGTATTTACACATTAATTAAACCTAGTGATAGCACTATAATGCATGTTTTGAGCTTTAAAAGGGTCTCTATTAATTTCTGGCAAAGACATTTCAGATTAACATTCTAAATTCTTGAGTCAACCTAAAAAGAATAATTAAAAAATGACATACTGCAGATTTCAAATTTCTCCTTTCCTGAAGAGCAGAAAAAAGGCTTGACTTAAGAGATGAGTTCATTTTGGGCTTAGTTTGGTGGACTGAAGGGTATTGCTTTCAAGGTACATGTCAATAATGCAATAAGTGCTCACATTTTTAATTCATAAACGTTTTAAAACATAGATTTCTGACTTGGGTTTTTTGACAGGAGTTTGTTGAACTAGATTTGAAACTGCTGAAGATTTTAAACTAATATCCTTGTTTTCCCCCATCTCAGCACACTTCTCATATGGATGGCCGCTCGGAAGTTTCTTCTCGGTCGGCCCGCTCTGGGGGAGCTCGATGCCGGAATTCTTGTGCTGATGAACAGCCGCACATAGGAAACTATAGGCTTCTGAAAACCATCGGGAAGGGAAACTTCGCCAAGGTGAAGCTGGCTAGACATATCCTCACTGGAAGAGAGGTAAATTGGTCTGCATAGGCCTAGTTTATTGATTTTTTTTTTTAGTATGTTGCACCTCCACTGGCTGAATTGTTCCTTTTTTATTATAGTTTATAATTTGCTCTGCTCATTTTTAAGTTGTCACATTCTTTTTCCTGGCTCAAAGGCAAATGCTTCTGAGCCTCTGCTGATCTTAAGTCAGCCATTAGGAAATGTGTACGAGCTGTCTAGGGTGACTTTTTCTGTTTCCTCTCCTTGCTTGTGAGGGAGTGCATACCTTTCACTTGGCACCTCCCATTATGGTGGAGTTTGGAAACTCACCATGTGAAATTGAGTATAAACCAGCCAAATACTTTTCATTTACACCTTTTTTTAATCAACTGTAAATTCTATTTGTATCTTCAGAAGGTGTTGGTAGAATATTCCCTAAACCTTTATTGTCCTCTGCCACAAAACAGTTTAGTCAAACAGAAATCTGAAGTTGCGCAGCCACTTGAGCGTTTTTGGACCCTGACCTGAACTACAAGCCCCATATTTTGGACATCACCGAGCGTGCTTATTTTCACATCAACATCATCTGCCACTGCTTTTAATTCGCTTCAGTCACAACTAAAACTCTCATCCATACCTTCGTCACCTCCAAGCACAACTTCTCCAATGCATTCTTTGCTGACCTCCAACTTTCATAAACTCCAGTTTATCCATAACTCTAATGCCTGCGTCCTATCCTGCACCAAGCCCTTATTGCCCCCGTCTTTGCTCACCTCCACTGTCTCCCCACACGTTAACTTGAAAATCCTCATACTTGTTTACAAATTCCTTTAAGGCCTTGCCATACCTAACCTCTGGAAATTCCTTCAACCCTGCATCCCAGCTCATTCCCTTCACTCATCTACATTTGACCTAGTGTATATTCCCACTCCAGTCTACCATTGGTTGTAGACCCTTCAGCTATCTCAGCCTGCACTCTGGGAACTCTCTCTATAAATACCTCTTGCCTTGCTACTTTTTTTTCTACTTACAAAAAAACCCAACTATCTTTTCCACCATCTATCCCCCTTTCCTAATACTTGCGCTGCTACTGCTTACGGTTTGTTTATTTTCCCCCTTCTATGAAGTGTCTTGCGACGTTTATTATGTTAAAGGCATTGTATAAATGCAAATTGTTTTATTTCTTTTAAATTGTATAAAATTCGTACAACTAGCTACAATGTTTGGTATGAATTACATAAAATCTACAGCACAGAAACAGGACACTCAGCCCAACTGCTCTATGGTAGTATAAGTTCATAAGAAAAATCATGAATGAAAAAAGCCAATCAGTCCACCAAACTCGCCCTTTTAATACATTACTCCCCATCACTGTATTTTGAATAACCACAATGTTTTTGCCTCTTGTATCTTTCTAGAATCGTAGTATTTTACAGCACATAAGGAAGCCATTGTGCCTGTGCTGGCTCTCTGTAAGAGCTATCTACTTATTTCAATTCACCTGCCGTTTCTCATTCACTTTCTTTTTCAAATATTTATCCACTTCCTTATTAAATTATAATAATTCTGCTTCTATCACTGTTTTTGGTAGGCCATGGCATTTCCTAACAACCCTTTGTGATGGGGAGAATTCTCCTAACCTCTTCCTTAGTCTTTTGATAACATTGATGCACACCACTGTTAAATCCCTCCAGTCTGAAAAACATCCATTAACCGCGGTTGATTATTCCAACTATTTATCAATCTTTGAGTAAAAATTCCTAAAATAGCTTCTAAAATTTACTTTTAATTTCCTCTGGTCCTACTCGGTGTACTTTGAAGTAATGATCTAAAGTTGGGGTCCCCCTCTTTCTTGGATAGCGTGAAGTTAATCCAGTGAGTAGTTGAGCTATACAAATCAGGAAGGTCCCAAGCTCAAACCCTGGTCCCTGCTGAGTTGGTTGATTTCAATTGGGTTGGTGGTATGGGCACCACAGGTGACCTCGGCACCCTTGGGTTAGGGAAGGGAGAATAGGCCAGGGTTTCTGCTGCAGAAAATGTGAATGCAGACATTAGGTGAGGATAGGATCATGCTACAGGAAACTCTTTATTAACTGGCACCCAAATATCCGGAAATCTCTCTTAACCGGCAAAATTCTTGAGTAGGTAACCGGGGTTTTCCTTCATCTCTCGTTTAAAATTAACTTACAAGGCAAACGCCTCGGGGTTTTTTTTTATCGGAGCGTGTAGATTGGGAGGGGAATGTGCAGCCCAGGTAGGCAGCGGACACGACAGATGGTCAGTTGGCGGTCCCCGGGGAGACGGAGCTCCGAATGCAGGCGCATGTCAATGTGTACGGGGCTCTCGTACGTTGGGAGATATAACTCTCCGTTATCCGGACTTTTTGATTAATCGGCACCACGCCGGTCCCGTCGGTGCCGGTTAATAAAGAGTTTCCTGTATATATTGAAGATAGGCTGTACTGTGCTCTTTCATTTCAATGGCCTACCAACACTCACTGTTGAGGCCTAATATATTAAAAGTGGCCACTGAGCAATGTACAAGTATTTGAGGGTGACTGATGCCTGTGTAACTGTACGTACTTTCAGGGGATGATGGGAGAAAATTAAATGAGATGGCAAAATGTGCTATTAAACTACTTGTGTGATTTTCTTAATTTATTGCCTCAAATTACTGCCACAAGTACCACCTTCTCTAATCTTTTCATAGCTTTCCTCATAGGATGAATATTGGGCTCTACAGTATAGGAAGGATATTATGACTTTAGAGCGGGTACAACACAGATTCAGTAGGATGCTGCCTGGTATGAGGAAATACAAATGTGAAGAAGGACTTGGAAAAACTGGGGCATTTTTCATCAGAATAACATAGATTATGGGACAATATAATAGAAGTGTTTAAAATTGAGATAGGATAGAAAGCAGCAGACTGTTTCCAGTAGTTGAGGGGTCAAGAACCTGGGCCCATAGATACGTGATTGAATATATGAGATTTAGAACCGAGGGCAGGAGAAACTCCTTCACACACAGTTGTGAGGCTGTGGAATTCACTTCCAGGGTTAGTGATTGAAGCAGAAACCATGTCAAAATTCAACATGCAGATGAAGGAAAAGGGGTTGATGGGAACAGGGTGGGTAAATGTGATTAGAATTATTTGCTCGCATGGAGGGTAAATGTCGACTGGACAGGTTGGGCCTAATGGCCTGTTTCTGTGTTGTAACTTTTGTGTATTTCAGTATTGCTGTTTTCTTATGCAATTACAGAAAATTTTTTGTGATGTGGTAACCAAAGCTGAGTGTGGTATTATGAATGTGGTCTAACCAATACATTGCAAAACCTTGGTATAACTTTGAAAAACTGGTATTCTTTTGTTCTGGTAATATATCCTAGCATTTTAATTTCTTTGCCACTTTGGGTGTTCAATCTCTGTGCAATACTTTAAATGTAGCTGCATTTAATTACATGTGCCACGTTTTGCCCAAATGCATAACTAACTCAATTCCTTTTCCAAATCTTTAGCTGCAACTTTTTTTCTACTGCTCACCATAATTTTGTACCAATGACGAAATATACCGATATGCTACTTGTGTGATTCTCTTAATTGATCATCTCAAATTACCACCACCATTACCAATGACACGCCTATACTTCTTCCTGGTTTTGTATAGTTCAAAATGTCTCTTGAAACACACATGTTCGTGTTGTATCTTGGTGAAAATGCAAATGTTTATTAAGCAATTTACTAACACCAAAACCTGTTTATCGATGCAATATATTTCAAGACAGAAATTGAGACTTTATGCATTTATTACTGTCTTACTGTTGTATTCTTTTGGGTTTCCTGTTCACAGAAACAGAAGTTGAATAACTAAAAGGTTATGAAATAAAAAAATCAAGTTTTTAATCCATGATTCCTAAATTTGTTTCTTCCAGGTTGCAATAAAAATTATCGACAAAACCCAGCTCAACCCCACCAGTTTGCAAAAGGTAAGGATTTGTAGTTATTTTGGAAGCACCTATTTGCTTTAAATTCCTTTAAGGTCTATTTGTACTCCATTATTTTAATGTGACTTGGTGTAAGCTGTGAATATAGCTGTGTTTCAAAGGATGTACGTATACAGGGCTGCTTGAAATAAGCATTGGCAGACTTGTTTTGCGATGCGCTTAAAAAAAAAAAAGGCCGAAGAATCATATGGTTACAGCACAGAAGGAGGCCATTTGGCTCGTCGAGCCCGTGCGGCTCTCTGCAAGAGCACTTCAGCTAGTCCCACTTCCCCACCCTTTCTCTGTAACCCTGCAAATTATTTTCCTTCAGGTACTTATCCAATTCCCTTTTGAAAGCCACGATTGAATCTGCCTCCACCACCCTCTCAGGGAGAGCATTCCAGATCCTAACCACTCGCTGCGTAAAGTTTTTCCTCATGTTGCCTTTGGTTCTTCTGCCAATCACCTTAAATCTGTGTCCTCTGGTTCTCGACCCTTTCGCCAATGGGAACAGTTTCTCTCTATCTCCTCTGTCTAGACTCCTCATGATTTTGAACACCTCTATCAAATCTCCACTCAACCTTCTCTGCTCTAAGAAGAACAACCCCAGCTTTTCCAGTCTATCCACGTAACTGGAACCATTCTTGTAAATCTTTTCTGCACCCTCTCTAAGGCCTTCACATCCTTCCTAAAGTGCCCAGAATTGGACACGATACTGCAATTGAGGCTGAACCAGTGTTTTATAAAGGTTCATCATGACTTCCTTGCTTTTGAACTCTATGCCTCTATTTATAAAGCCCAGGATCCCATATGCTTTTTTAACTGCTTTCTCAACCTGCCTTGCCGCCTTCAATGATTTGTGTACATATACCCCCAGGTCTCTTTGTTCATGCATCCCCTTTAGGATTGTACCCTTTAGTTTATATTGCCTCTCCTCGTTCTTCCTACCAAAATGTAACACTTCACACTTTTCTGCATTAAATTTCATCTGCCATGTGTCCGCCCATTCCACCAGCCTGTCTGTCTTCTTGAAGTCTATCACTGTTCACCTATACTTCCAAGTTTTGTGTCATCTGCAAATTTTGAAATTGTGCCCTGTATTCCCAAGTCCAAGTCATTAATATATATCAAGAAAAGCAGTGGTCCTAGTACCGACCCCTGGTGATTAGAATTCTCTTCCCCAGAGAGCTGTGGAGGCTGGGTCATTGAATATATTTAAGGTGGAGATAGGCAGATTTTTGAAAGGTAAGGGAGTCAAGGGTTATGGGGAGCGGGTAGGGAAGTGGAGTTGAGGCCATGATCTTATTGAATGGCGGAGCAGGCTCGAGGGGCCAAATGGCCTACTCCTGCTCCTATGTCTTATGTTCTTATGAACACCACTGTGTACCTTCCTCCAGTCCGATAAACAACTGTTCACCACTACTTTCTATTTCCTGTCACTTAGCCAATTTCATATCCATGCTGCCACTGTCTTTTATTCCATGGGCTTCAACTTTGCCGGCAAGCCTATTATATGGCTTTTCAAATGCCTTTTGGAAGTCCATGTACACCACATCAACCGCATTGCCCTCACCAACCCTCTGTTACCTCACCAAAAAACTCAATCAAGTTAGTTAAACACGATTTGCCTTTAACTAATCCGTGCTGGCTTTCCTTAATTAATCCACACATGTCCAAGTGACAATTTTGGCCCGGATTATAGTTTCTAAAAGCTTCCCCACTACTGAGGTTAAACTGACTGGCCTGTAGTTGTTGGGTTTATCCTTGCACCCTTTTTTGAACAAGGGTGTAACATTTGCAATTCTCCAATCCTCTAGCACCACCCCCATATCTAAGGAGGATTGGAAAATTATGGCTGGTACCTCTGTAATTTCCACCTTTACTTCCCTCAGCATCCTAGGATGCATCCCATCTGGTCCTGGTGACTTGCTACTTCAAGTACAACCAGCCTTTCTAGTACCTTTTTTTTTTATCCCATCCAGTATCTCAACTGCCTCCTCTTTCACTATGACTTTGGCAGCATCATCTTCCTTGGTGAAGACAGATGCAAAGTACTCATTTAGTACCTCAGCTATGCCCTTTGCCTCCATGCGCAGGTCTCCTTTTTGGTCCCTAATCTGCTCCACCCCTCTTCTTACTACACGTTTACTATTTATATGCCTATAGAAGACTTGAATTCCCTTTTATGTTAGCTGCCAATCTATTCTCATACTCTCTCTTTGCCCCTCTTATTTTCTTTTTCACTTCCCCTCTGAACTTTCTACATTCAGCCTGGTTCTCAATTGTATTCTTAACCTGACACCTGTCATACGCCCCTTTTTTCTGCTTCATCTTACTCTCTATCTCTTTCGTCATCCAGGAAGCTCTGACTTTGGTTGCCCTACCTTTCCCCCTCATAGGAATGTACCTCGACTGTACCCGAACCATCTCCTCTTTAAAGGCAGCCCATTGTTCGATTACAGTTTTGCCTGCCAATCTTTGATTCCAATTTACCCGGGCCAGATCTACACTCAACCCATTGAAATTGGCCTTCCTCCAATTAAGTATTTTTACTCTAGATTGCTTCTTGTCCTTTTCCATAGCTAATTTAAACCTTATGATACTATGATCACTGTCCCCTAAATGTTCCCCTACTGACACTTGCTCCACTTGACCCACCTCATTCCCCAGAACCAAATCCAGCAATGCCTCTTTCCTCGTTGGGCCGGAAACTTACTGATCAAGAAAGTTCTCCTGAACACACTTCAGAAATTCTTCCTCCTCTCTGCCCTTTACATTATTACTATCCCAGTCTATATTAGGATAGTTGAAGTCCCCCATTATCACTACTCTATAGTTCTTGCACCTCTCTGTAATTTCCCTGCAAATTTGTTCCTCTATATCCTTCCCACTAGTTGGTGGCCTATAGAATACACCTAGTAGTGTAATGGCACCTCTATTATTTCTTAACTCTAACCAAATAGATTCTGTCCTTGACTCCACCGGGACATCATCTCTCTCTAGCACTGTAATATTCTCCTTCTTCAATACTGCCACCACACCTCCTTTCTTTCCTGAACACCTTATATCCAGGAATATTTAGTACCCAATCCTACCCTTTTTTGAGCCAGGTCTCCATTATCGCCACAACATCATATTTCCATTTGGCTATTTGCACCTGCAGCTCACCAACCTTATTTACCATGCTTCATGCATTTACACACATGCACTGTAAACCTATCTTGGACCTTTTTGTATTCTCTCTTCGTCTGACCCCACCTAATACCGTACTATTTCTTACTCTAGTGCTATCTGTCTCTCCCAATCCTTTGTGCACCTTGTTTCTCCTTTCTAATGCCACATCCTGGTGCCCATCCCCCTGCCAAGATAGTTTAAACTCTCCCCAACAGCACTAGCATACCCCCCTCCCGTGAGGACTTTGGTTCTGGCTCTGTTGAGGGGTAACCTGTCCGGCCTGTACAGGTCCCACCTCACCCAGAACTGGTCCCAATGTCCCAGGAATCTAAAGCCCTCCCTCCTGCACCATCTCTCCAGCCATGCATTCATCTACACTATCCTCCTATTTCTATACTCACTAGCTTGTGGCACCGGGAGTAATCCGGAGATTACTACCTTTTGAGGTCCTGCTTTTTAATCTCTTTCCTAGTTCCCTAAAATCTTGTAGGACCTCATCCCTCTTTCTACCTATGTCGTTGATACCGACATGGACCATGACCTCTGGCTGTTCACCCTCCCCCCTCAGAATGTTTTGCAGCCACTCAGTGACATCCTTGACCCTGGCAACAGGGAGGCAACATACCATCCTGGAATCACATCTGCGGCCGCAGAAACGCCTGTCTGTTCCCCTAACTATCGAATCACGATTGCTTTCCAGATCTCCCCGCCCCGTACAGCTGAGCCACCTGTGGTGCCGTGGACTTGGCTCTGGCTGTACTCCCCAGAGGAACCATCGCCCTCACCAGTATACTGGCTAGAGAGTGAGATGCACTCAGGGGACTCCTGCATTACCTGCCTGGTCCTCCTTGTCTGTCTGACGGTCACCCATTCCTTCTCTGCCTGCACACTCTTGCGCTGCGAGGTAACCACCTCCTGAAATGCGCTATCCACATAGCTCTCCACCTCATGGATACACCGCAGTGACGCTAGCTGCTGCTGGAGCTTGAGCTCTTCCAGCTGATGACACTTCCTGCACATGTGGTTGTCCAGGACACGGGAAACATCCTGGAATTCCCACATGGCACAAGATGTGCATTCCATGGGACTGAGGTGCCCTGCCATGCCTCTACTTAATAGACTATTAATTAACTTAACAGAAATAATCTCAAGACTTTAAAAAAAAAAATCACCAGCTACTCGTCACCAGCTACTCGCCACCAGCTACTCAGCACCAATCAGCTCCTTCCCTTGTGCTGACGTCACTTTAGGTTTTTTCTCGCACTCCCTCCGAGCTCTGGGCTCTCTGGCCTACCTTTGCCTGCGGCCGCTCCTCTCACTCTCCCGCAGGTCCGTGCTCGTGCCTATTAACTTAGAGTCCTTGGGTTCTGTGGCTCCACTTCTCCTTTTCAGTTAGACGTCTCAACCGCCTTCCTGCTTTCACCAAATTTTTCCACTCTGCTTGTGATCCACTTCGTTTGCGTTCTCCCAGCTGTCTCCAAGCTCTGTGCTCAAGCTCAATCAGGAATATAATGCATCACAACAGCCTAATTATAGTATACAAGGGTTAACAGCATGGGTGTGATTTGTGAGAAAGGAGAAGGAGTTCTAAAGGTTGAATAATGTAAAGTGTTTTGATTCATTATTGTATTGTCCATGACATAGGTGAAGAAACCGTGTCCGCTTTCCTGCAGTGTCTTGAAATAACCATTGATTAGGCCTGCTCCCTTACCCAAGACAAACCTGCTGAAGTGAGAGGCAACAATGTAGGATGAGCCATTCAGTAATTATATTGTTTAGCTGGGGCATATGGAGCAGATTGTATTGACGTAACATCTTCAAATACAGTTCAATTTTTTTCATTGTGGCTAAGACTGTGTGTGAATTACAAAATCACTTGATTTTGTTTTGTGTAATTATCAAGTATGTCAATTTAGAACTTTTATGTACTTCAGAGTCTTCAAACTTGCACAAGGAGCGTTGCAAGGATTTGAAGCTAAACCAAGTGATAGGCTATCATAGAATGATACAGTACAGAAGGAGGCCATTTGGCCCTTTGGTAGAGCTATCCAATTAGTCACACTCCTCTGCTTTTTCCCCATAACCCTGTAAATTTTTTCCCCTCGAGTATTTATCCAATTCCCTTTTGAAAGTTGCTATTGAATCTGATTCCATCACCCTTTCAGGCAGTTCATTCCAGATCATCATAACTCGCTGCGTTAAAAAAAAAAAGTTTCCTCGTGTGGTGCCCTGAATTGAACACGATACTCCGGCTGAGGCCTAACCACTGTTTTATAAAAGTTTAGCATAATCTCCATGCCTTTGTACGCTCTGCCTCTATTAATAAATGTGAGAAGTCGCACAACACCAGGTTATACTCCAACAGCTTTATTTGAAATCACAAGCTTTCGGAGCGCTGCTCCTTCATCAGCGCTCCGAAAGCTTGTGATTTCAAATAAAGCTGTTGGAGTATAACCTGGTGTTGTGCGACTTCTCACATTTGTCCACCCCAGTCCATCTCCACATCATGTCTATTAATAAAGCCAAGGATCCCATATGCTTTTTTTAACAACCTTCTCAACTTGTCCTGCCACCTTAAAAGATTTATGTACATAAACCCTAGGTCTCTCTCTTCCTGCACTCCCTTTAAAATTGTACCACTTAGTTTATATTGCCTCTACTCATTCTTTCTACCAAAATATATCACTTCACACTTCTCTGCATTAAATTTCATCTGCCACGTGACTACCCATTTCCCTATGTCCTCCTGAATTCTGTTACTATCCACCACATTGCTTATTACATTTCCGAGTTTCGTGTCATCTGCAAACTTTGAAATTATAGCCTGTATACCCAAGTCCAGATCATTAATATATATCAAAAAGAGCAATATGACACTTGTCTCGATTTAAAAATTCTCATCCTTGTTTTCTAATCCCTCCATGGCCTCTCCCCTCCCTATCTCTGTAATCTCCTTCAACCCCCCGAGATATCTGCACTCCTCTAATTCTGACCTCTGGAGCATCCTCGATTTTAATCGCTCCACCATTGGTGGCCGTGCCTTCTGTTGCCTAGTCCCTAAGCTCTGGAATTCCCTCCCTAAACCGCTCCGTCTCTCTACCTCTCTTTCCTCCTTTGTTCTTTAAAACCTTCCTCTTTGACCAAGCTTTTGGTCATCTGCCCTAATATCTCCTTATGTGGCTCGGTGTCAAATTTTGTTTTAGAACGCTCCTGTGAAGCGCTTTGGGACGTTTTACTGCGTTAAAGGCGCTATATAAATGCAAGTTGTTGTTGCATGTTGAGCCTCTGACAGGAAAAGTTGATGCTCTCCATTTTCAAGTTTTTAATAGCATTTCTATTTAAAAAAAAATAAAACTGTTGTACATGCACATCTTGAATGTTTATTGAACCTGTTAGAAAATTCAATAAAATATCAATGAATAAAGGTATAATTAAGGAGTTTACACAAGACTGTAAATTACCCTATTTACTCATTTCCTTGACTTCATTTGTTAAAATCCTCTTGTGTGTTTAACCAATTGCATGTACAGACCATACATTTTAGAAATTGAAATTTTTCAATATTATTAAATGTTCAGAAATATTTTAGGTTAAATTAAAGCAGAAAATTGTTGGAATTTTCAGGGGATCTTGGACATTTTCACAGATTGCAAATATATAGGATATCACTGAATGGTACAGGGCATTCTGCGAGGGGAAGGGGAACAGCCAGAAGTCGTGGTCCATAGGTAGGAAAAGGGTAGAGGTCCTACAGGTAGTTTCAGGAACTAGGAAAAAGATTAAAGAACAGGGTCTCAAAGATGGTAATCTCTGGATTACTCCCAGTGCCATGTGCTAGTGAGTACAGAAACAGGAAGATCGTGCAGGTGAACACGTGGCTGGAGGGAGAGCTTCAGATTCCTGGGGCATTGAGAACAGTTCTGGGGCAGGAGGGACCTGTACAAGCCAGACGAGTTGCACCTGAACAGGGTTGGGACCAATGTCCTCGTGGGGTGGTTAACTAGTTCTGTGGGGGAGAGTTTAAACTAATTTGGTAGGGGGAGGGGCACCAGGATGTAGCAGCAGAGAGGAGAAACAAGATGCATAGAAAACTAGGAGGGAGGGAGGGACGAACAGCAACAGAACAAAGAATAGTGTTGAATGAGCAGGAATTAGATGAAGGATAAAAGCAAAGCCGACTAGCATGGTGTTGGAATGCATGTGTGTTAATGCGAGGAGTGTACACAAATAAGGTTGATGAGTTACAGGCGCAAGTTGCCACATGCAATTATGATTGCTAGTGCTGTTGGGGAGGGTTTAAACTAAAATGGCAGGGGGTTGGGAACCTGTGCAGGGAGACAGAGGAAAGGGAAGCAAGGATAGAAGCAAAAGACAGGAAGGAGAAAAGCAAAAGTGGCAGTCAGAGAAATCAAGGGTGTAAATCAAACATGGCCACAGTAATTAATAATTCTAAAAGGTCTAAGAGTGCTTAAAAAAAAAAAAACAAGCTTGAAGGCTTTGTGTCTTAATGCGAGGAGCATTCGTAATAAGGTGGATGAATTAGCTGCGCAAATAGATGTAAACGGATATGATATAATTGGGATTGCGGAGACATGGCTCCAGGGTGACCAAGGCTGGGAATTCAACATCCAGGGGTATTCAATATTCAGGAAAGACAGGCAAAAAGGAAAAGGAGGTGGGGTAGCATTGCTGGTTAAAGAGGAGATTAGCGCAATAGTAAGGAAGGATATTAGCTCTGATGATGCGGAATCTGTATGGGTAGAGCTGAGAAATACCAAGGGGCAGAAAACGTTAGTGGGAGTTGTATACAGACCCCCAAACAGTAATGCTGAGGTTGGGGATGGCATTAAACGGGAAATTAGAGACGAGTGCAATAAGGGCACAGCAGTTATCATGGGTGACTTTAATCTACATATAGATTGGGCTAACCAAATTAGTAACAATACTGTGGAGGAGGAATTTCTAGAGTGTATACGGGATGGTTTCCTGGACCAATATGTCGAGGAACCAACTAGAAATCAGGCCATCTTAGACTGGGTATTATGTAATGAGAAAGGATTAATTAGCAATCTTGTTGTGTAAGGCCCCTTGGGGAGGAGCGATCATAATATGATATAAGAATAAGCATATGGGATTGGGGGTAAGGTACTGATTTGGATAGAGAACTGGTTGGCAGACAGGAAGCAAAGAGTTGGAATAAACGGGTCTTTTTCCGAGTGGCAGGCAGTGACTAGTGCGGTACCACAGGGATCGGTGCTAGGACTCCAGCTATTCACAATATATATTAATGATCTAGACGAGGGAACTAGATGTAATATCTCCAAGTTTGCAGACGACACAAAGCTGGGTGGGCGTGTGTGCTGTGAGGAGGATGCAGAGAAACTCCAGTATGATTTGGACAAGTTGGGTGATATGGCAGTTGCAGTATAATGTGGATAAATGCGAGGTTATCCACTTTGGTTGCAAAAACAGGAAGGCAGATTATTATCTGAATGGCAATAGATTAGGAAAAGGGGAAGTGCAACGAGACCTGGGTGTCCTTGTGCACCAGTCGCTGAAAGTAAGCATGCAAGTGCAGCAGGCGGTTAAGAAGGCAAATGGTATGTTGGCCTTCATAGTGAGAGGATTTGAGTACAGGAGCAAGGATATCTTGCTGCAGTTGTACAGGGCCTTGGTGAGACCACACCTTGAGTATTGTGTGCAGTTTTGGTCGCCTTATCTGAGGAAGGATGTTCTTGCCCTGGAGGGAGTGCAGCGAAGATTTACCAGACTGATACCTGGGATGACGTATGAAGAGAGATTGGGTCGATTGGGCTTGTATTCGCTGGAGTTTAGAAGAATGAGAGGGGATCTCATTGAAACTTATAAAATTCTAACAGGACTAGACAGACTAGATGCAGGAAGGATGTTCCCGATGGTGGGGGAGTCCAGAACCAGGGGCCACAGTCTAAGGATAAGGGGTAAGCCATTTAGGACTGAGATGAGGAGGAATTTCTTCACCCAGAGAGTGGTGAACCTGTGGAATTCTCTACCACAGAAGGCAGTTGAGGCCAATTCATTAAATATATTCAAGAAGGAGTTAGTTATATTCCTTAAGGCTAAGGGGATCAAGGGATATGGGGAGAAAGCAGGGACAGGGTACTGACTTTGGATGATTAGCCATGATCTCATTAAATGGCGGAACAGGCTCGAGGGGCCGAATGGCCTACTCCTGCTCCTATCTTCTATGTTTCCTTAAATATGGGCAGGAATGGGAACCAAACATTCCTGGCATTCAGGAGGGATAGGGAAGGAAAAAGATAGGAGGGGGCGTGGCAGTATTGATCAAGGATGATAGTTCTACAGAGGGACGAATTACTAGCGGGTTGAAAGACTGAATCTATTTGGTTAGAGTTAAGGTACAGAAATGGAACTGTTCTATTGCTGGGTGTTTACAATAGACTGCCAAATAGTGTGCAGGTGATAGAGGTGCAAATCTGTAGGCAAATTTCCGAGAAATGTAAAAAGAGTAGGGGACTTCAATTACCTCAAAATAGACTGGGGGGAAAAAACAGAGTAAAGGGCAAGTAGGGTAAAGAATTCCTAAAACGTGTACAGGAGAACTTCCATCAGTGTGTTTCTAGCCCAACCACGAAGGAAGCAGTGCTGCATCTAGTTCTGGGGAATGAAGTAGGGCAAGGGGAGTGTGTTGTAATGGGAGACCATCTGTGTAATAGTGATATAATTAGGTTTAAAGTAGTTATGGAAAGGGACAAAGAAAAATCAAAGGTGAAAATACCCAACTGGAAGAGAGCCAATTTCAGTGATATGAGAAGGGATCTAGCACAGGTGAACTGAAAACAGTAAATGAGCAATGGCAGGCCTTCAAAGCGAGGATACTTTGGGTACAAACCAGGCATATTCCCATAAGGAGGAAAGATGGGGCAGCCAAAACTACAGCTCCCTGGATGACAAAAGAAATAGAGGTTAAACTAAAACAGAAAAAGGAGGTTCATGACAAATGTCAGGTACAGAATACAGTTGAAAATCAGGCAGAATGCAAGGGGAAATTGAATGAGGATACAAGAAGGGCAAAGAGAGAGTATGAGAAAAGATAAGTGGGTAACATAAAAAGGAACACAAAAACCTTTTATAAACATGTAGAAAAATAATTGAAGGAATGGTGGGGCTGATCAGGGACAAAAAAGGAAATCTTCTTGTGGAGGCAGAGAACAAAAGAACATAAGAAATAAGAGCAGGAGTAGGCCATACGGCCCCTCGAGCCTGCTCCGCCATTCAATAAGATCATGGCTGATCATCGACATCAACTCCACTTTCCCGCCCGATCTCCATATCCCTTGATTCCCCTAGAGTCCAAAAATGACTGAGGTACAGAATTAGTACTTTGTGTCTTCACAAAAGAAGAGATTGAAGTTAATATTGCAGTACTGGAGTGGGAGTAGAGATATTGGGTAGGATAAAAATAGATAGAAAGCAGTTGCTAAATAGGCTGGCATCACTCAAAGTTTAAAAAGTCACCCAGTCCAGATGGGATGCATCCTAGGTTGCTGAGGGAAGCTAGTGTCGAGATAGCAGAAGCTCTGATCACAATCTTTCAATCCTCCTTAGATGTGGAGTGATGCCAGAGGACTGGAGGATTGCAAATGTTACACCGCTGTTCAAAAAATGGGAGAGCGATAAACCTGGTAACTACAGGCCAATCAGTCTAACGTCAGTGTTGGGAAAACTACTAGAGGCCATTGTCAAGGCCAAAATTAATTCTCACTTGAAGTCACATGGGTTAATAAGGAACAGCCAGTGCGTATTTGTTAAAGGCAAATTGTGTCTGACTAACCTGATTGAGTTCTTTGTACCTGCATGTTAACTTTCTGTAATTCTTGCCCTGTACACGAATGACAAAGTTAACATGCAGGTACAACAAGCAATTATGAAATCAAATGGTATGTTAGCCTTTATTATAAAAGGATTAGAGTATAAGAGTAAACAAGTCTTACTGCAATTATACAGGGCCTTGGAGTACTGCGTACAGTTTTGGTCTCCTTAACTAAGGAAGGATATACTTGCCTTAGAGGAAGTGCAACGAAGGTTCACTAGACTGATTCCTGGGATGAGGGGATTGTCCTATGAGGAGAGATTAAGTAGCCTAGGCCTATATTCCCTAGGGTTTAGAAGAATGAAAGGTGATCTCATTGAAACATATAAAATTCTTTAGGGGCTTTAGATGCTGGGAGGATGTTTCTCCTGGCTGGGGAATCTAGAACTAGGGGGGGTCACAGTCTCAGAATAAGGGGTCGACCATTTTGGACTGAGATGAGGAGAAATTACTTCACTCAGAGGGTTGTGAATCTTTGGAATTCTCTACCCCAGAGGGCTGTGGGTGCTCAGTCATTGAGTATATTCAAGACAGAGATCGATAGATTTTTGGATACTAAGGGAATCGAGGGATATGGGGATAGTGCGGGAAGGTGGAGTTGAGGTAGAAGATTAGCCATGATCTTATTGAATGGTGGCGCAGGCTCGAAGGGCCGAATGGCCTACTCCTCCTATTTCTTATGTTCTTGTGTTCTTTGACGTAACAGAAAGGGTTCTTTGATGTAACAGAGAGGGTAATCAGTAGTGCAGTAGATGTTATATACAGTGAAACCTGTAAATTAGGGCCATCTAAGGGACTTGCATCAGGTGTCCTTTATTTGCAGGTGTCCTTATTTTCAAAATGATCATTGAATGTACAGTAAACCGGATGAGCCTAATATTCCAGGATTGGCTGTATCTCCTGCAGCGTTCCTTTTTTTCGGCCTCACCTGGGATCGTGCTTAATTCTGGAGTCCTGCCAATGGGATGTGATTTTAGTTCATTTTCTGTTCGTTGGGTTTCCTAGTTTGCTGCCATCCCATGGTCCTTTTCCAGCCAAATTGGGGGGGGGGGGAAGTGGGCGGGATTAATGTCGTGGGTAGGGGGCTGATAGCTCATCAGTACTGGACGTAATGGTGGAGTAGGCCTGCCAACTCTGGTTTGACCCTGTGGCACCGGACCACATGGTATTGAATCACATGACTTCTACAAATGTTATTAGATTTACCTTATAAAAGTTGGGCCCACTGTAGTTGAGAATCTTAATTTGTGGTTTCATGCCAACTGCTGTTGTGAGAAGTTCCAAGAACCAGGAGGCCACCCGAGAGCAGACAAAGAGGGGAAACTGAGGACCGGGAAAGAGGAAACCATTGTCTCCATCTCTCCCCCCAAGCCCCCAATCTCCATCTCTGACCCGTGGCCCCCCCCCAGCCCCATTCCACAGTCGCCCTCTTTTCCACCCCCCCCCCCCTCACTTAAGCCCCTGCACGAGTTCAGGCCACCCTCCTGCAATTTCAGGGTCTCCAATTCCCAACTCCTTCCCCCCTCTTTCCCCCACCCCCTGACCGGCAGTTCCCGGCTTCTGTGTAATGGAGATCTTTTTACCCTGCATCCATAGTGCCAGAGAAATCCCTCTATCCCTGTGATAGAGCTGTGTAAGCATTCAATCCCAGAGATAGAGGGAATAAAGAGGTTGCCATTACACACAAGCCGTTTTGTCACCCGCACTTGCACTTATCTGCATGTCTGCTGTTTGAAGTTGTAAACGGACTTGGTGCATTGAAGGCAGACTGTAGGTCGCAATCTCCGAGAGTCCGTGGTTTCAAGGGGTAATTTGTATCTACTATAATGTAAGTTATTTGGGACTGTCAGTAAGTGTCTGTTTTTTGCAGGTGTCTTTTTTTTTGGGTGTGTCATACTTTATAAAATGCCTTTTGAAAGTCAGTATCACATAACAGACTTACTCGGAAAAAAGAAGCACGTGGTATTAAAGGGACGGTGGTAATTTGGGTACGTAATTGGCTAAGGGATAGGAAGAAGAGAGTAGTGGTGAATGGATGTTTTTCTGACTGGAGAGAAGAATGTAGTGGGGTCCCCCAGGGGTCGGTATTAGGACAATTGCTTTTCTTATATATAAATGACTTGGACTTGGGTATAGGGAGTACAATTTTGAAGATGATACAAAACTTGGCAACGTAGTAAATAGTGAGCAGGATAGTAGCAGACTTCGGGGGGCCATTGCCAGACTGGTGAAATGGGCAGACACATGGCAGATGCAATTTAATGCGAATAAGTATGAAGTGATGCACTTTGAGAGGAACAACATGGAGAGGCAGTATAATTTAAATGGTACTAATTTTGAAGGGGGGTGCAAGAACAGAGGGCCCTGGGGGTGCATATTCACAAATCTTTGAAGGTGGCAGGGCAAGTGGATAAGGTGGTTGAGAAAGTGTATGGGATACTTGGCTTTGTAAATGGGGCATTGAGTAGAAAAATAAGGAAGCCATGCTAAATCTCTGGTTTTACAAATCTCTGGTTAGGTCTCAGCTGGAGTATTGTATACAATTCTGGGCACCACACTTTAGGAAGGATGTCAAGGCCTTGGAGAGGTTATAGAGGAGGTTTACCAGGATAATACCAGGGATGAGGGACTTCAGTTATGTGGAGATATTGGAGAAGCTAGAATTGTTCTCCTTAGAGCAGAGAAGGTTAAGGGGAGACTTAATAGAGGTATTCAAAATTGAGGTGTTTTGATGGAGCAAGTAGGGAGAAACTGTTTCCTCTGGCAAATGGGGCGGTAACCAGAGGTCATAGATTTAAAATAATTGGCAAAAGAACTAGAGGGGAAATGAAGAGAGATTATTTCTCTGAGGGTTGTTGTGATCTGGAACGCACTACCTAAAATGGTGGTGGAATTAGATTCCATAGGAACTTTCAAAAGGCAATTGGACATGTATTTGAAGAGAATTAATTTTCAGGGTTATTGGGTAAAAAGCTGGGGAGTGGGACTAATTGGAGAGCTCTTTCAAAGAGCTGGCACAGGCACGATGGGCCAAATGTGTTGTAAGATTCTATGATTGAGTAGCATGATAAATGTTGCTGCCTGGCAATTTTGATATATTTTAATAACTTGTTAAGTGAAAATACTGTATTTAAAATGAGTCAAATTATTCTATTTGTATTTTTGAGATGTATGTAATCTCCTGTGGTGCTGCTCATGGTAAGTCAGAGGATGTGCTGTTTTATAAATACAGGAACATTATACCATATAAAATGTAATATTATTTTGCTGCTGTAATTGTGTGTCCCTTTAATGCTACAAAGTCTAATTCATAAGTAAACACTGTTTGAGTTCATTCAAAGATCCATTGCTCTTTAGACTGGAGCTGGGAACCCCGGCTTTGCTTACGGAATGGTCAACAAGAGCATACAGACTTGGTAGCTCCAGTATTTTCGGTCCCTGAAGAGTTTATGTACATTGCAAATGACTACATTTGTTTCTTTATGCTTTTTTTTTAAGTGTGACACAGAAATTTGCAATAGATTGCATAATGTCTGAATTGCAATAGATATCTTAAGTGTATGCATATGTAAACTTTTAATAATACATATAGATATGTATTAGAATCTGCACAATAGCACAAATTTCTGGCTGTATAACACTTTGATGATTTTTGATTGGTTCAAATCCTGCTGTTAGGCTTTTCTGAGCATTCAGTTCCAATTTCTTTGAGACAATCAAATTGCTCAAAATTGTTTTCAAAAACCTTAGTCTGGCAGCTTTCTTTTTCCACAAGCTCAAATATGCAAGGTTTGAATAAAATTTCTAACTTTAAGATATGAAAAAATTACATCACACATTTCTTGATTAAACTTGCCTATAACATTGTCTTTTGTGTCTGAGTACCTTTGTTAACAAGCCTAAGCCCCCCTCAAAAGCCTGTGTATGCAATTGATACTTTCCCCAGAGCTGTCATTCTGCTAGCTCAAAACAGGTACCAACTACACCTGTACCTGTTGTTCCCAGGATGCTGAAATCTGAATTTGGTCATAATTTAGTTGCAACTTGAAATTTGTCTTTCTCCATACTGTAGTAGAATGAGTTTTTCTTTTTCTTTTCCTAAATGATTTAAAAACCAGCTGAATGAATTTTAAAGGCCTTTTTCAGGTAAAGTTTTGCATTTCAACAGTCAAGTGCTTAATTTTTAATTCAGAGCGAGAGCCTAGCTCCAAGAGAAGAACAAAAGTGATTACAGCATCCGTGCTTTCTTTTCTTTTGTTGTTATGATCATTTTCAGAATTTCTCAATACAAATGTCAAAACCTGTCTTTGTCCAGGCTGTAACAGAGTCATAGAGTTATACAGCACAGAAAGAGGCCCTTCGGCCCATCGTGTCCGCGCCGGCCATCAAGCCCTCTCTATTCTAATCCCATTTTCCAGCACTTGGTCCGTAGCCTTGTATGCTATGGCGTTTCAAGTGCTCATCTAAATGCTTCTTGAATGTTGTGAGGGTTCCTGCCTCTACCACCCTTTCAGGCAGTTAGTCCCAGATTCCAACCACCCTCTGGGTGAAAAAGTTTTTCCTCAAATCCCCTCTAAACCTCCTGCCCCTTACCTTGAAACTATGCACCCCTGGTTATTGACCCCTCTACTAAGGGGAAAAGTTCCTTTCTATCTACCCTATCTATGCCCCTCATAATTTTGTACACCTCAATCAGGTCCCCCCTCAGCCTTCTCTGCTCCAAGGAAAACAACCCCAGCCTATCCAGTCTCTCTTCATAGCTGAAGCGCTCCAGCCCAGGTAACATCCTGGTGAATCTCCTCTGCACCCTCTCCAATGCAATCACATCACTCCTATAGTGTGGCGACCAGAACTGCACACAGTATTCCAGCCGTGGCCTAACTAGCGTTTTGTACAGCTCCATCCTAACCTCCCTGCTCTTGCCTTCATTAGCCGAGGCATAGAATATAAGTATCCCATATGCCTTTTTAACCACCTTATCTACCTGTCCTGCTGCCTTCAGGGATCTATGTACATGCACACCAAGGTCCCTCTGATCCTCTGTCCTTCCTAGGGTCCTACTATTCATTGTGTATTTCCTTGCCTTATTTGTCCTCCCAAAATGCATCACCTCACACTTTTCAGGGTTAAATTCCATTTGCCACTGTTCTGCCCAGCTGACCAACCCGTCTATATCGTCCTGTAGCCTGAGGCTTCCCTCCTCGCTATTTACCACTCCACCAATTTTCGTGTCATCTGCGAACTTACTGATCATACCTCCTACATTCATATCTAAATCATTAATGTACACTACAGACAGCAAAGGACCCAGCACCGATCCCTGCGGTACACCGCTGGACACAGGCTTCCAGTCACAAAAACAACCTTCGACCATCACCCTCTGCCTCCTGCCACTAAGCCAATTTTGGATCCAATGTGCCAAATTGCCCTGGATCCCATGGGCTCTTACCTTCTTGACCAGTCTCCCATGTGGGACTTTGTCAAAAGCCTTACTGAAGTCCATGTAGACTACATCAACTGCACTACCCTCATCCACACACCTAGTCACCCCCTTGAAAAACAGTATTTAAGTTTGTTTTTCCAGCTGGACTTGCTTTAGGAAGATTTTTTGGGGGTAAACGTTTCACATGAAAACTATTATCTCTCCTATATAAGAGCAACAGACATGAACACGAGAGCAAGACTTAGTATAATTAAAGCATTATAGTAAGAACTCAAAAATAGGTTGTATCTGGAAAATGTAATTAAGCCGATGTGCGAGCTATTTATCCAACTGCAGTGGGCAAGGTAAACAATTATTTATTTTTCTAGGAACCCATCAGAAAATACTTGCTTCACTGTCTCTTTCACCAGAACTGTGCACCCTTATGCATGTCCACATCCTTTGCAACAGAGTAATGGCTGAGCTCATGAGCAATGCCATGGAAATCACTAGTAACATAATAAAAAAGGTACATCTTGTACACTTCGCTGTCACATTTCGGGTGTAATTAACGCAAATTTCTGTGTCACCTTTTAAAAAAAAAAAAGTAAGCCATTTTATATGTACAGAGAAACTCTTTCAGCAATTGAAAATACCCCAGATACAGAAGTCGTAATGTCTAAATTCTGATCTTTGGCTTTCTTTTTGTTGAGAGATTGCAGTCATTTCACTCTACATTCTGATCAACGGCCTGAAGAACAATTAAACTCTAACCTCACCTGGTCCTCTCAACAGCAGTTGATCCTTAAAACAACACACATTCACTTTAGCAGCAGAATAATACATTGAGCATTACATACATTGTTTTACAATGACAAGATATTTATAGTATCCTCAGATTTTCCAAGAGCAATACCACAAGAAGATTTGTTAGTATAATGTATTAAAAATGGCAGATTTGCATGAGCTTCTTGTCAATCACTGTTAAGATGTTGCATGTTAGCGTCGCAGTTTTTTGCTGGGCTCAGAATTCATATTCTTAGAACAAATTAGAATGCCAACTATAAAGGTTGATAAAGATTTACCAATTTAAAAAGCAGAAACTGAACCTTCTATCATTTAAATTTTTTCAACATTTGACTACAGCAAATCAGAAGTCATTAACCGTGAGAAGGAACCAAACTCTACCAATCAAATGGCTTTTAATAACCGTTGTCTATCATTTTTCTTCTTCACAAATTCAAATCTAAATAAAGTTCCTAACATAATGAAAACCTAAATATGTTGACTTTACCTTTTTTTGTATTTTTGAATCTCTTCATTGTCTGTATTCTCTGCCTCTCTGACAAACCTATAGCTTTTTTCCTTTTGCTATCACTAGTACTTCAAAGTCTCATACAGCACAGATGGAGAACCTGTCACTATATGCTTGTGGAAAAAATCTGTCCCTCGTACTCACTCAAATTTACATTCAAACTCCCAATTCCTCTTCTCTAGCCCTGCACCATTATGACACCTCTGCTACTTTTGGACCATTAAATTGTTCCCTCTATTCTGTTTTCGACCCCCTTGTTCCACTGAATTACTCTCCATCTCTCACCCCTGCAGTTCTCTCTGGCATCTTAATCCTCAAGTAAGAGAGCTGCAAGCTTGAGTGTACCTGGCGCACGTCCATTCTCATCTGCCATCGCCGGATTTCGTTTTGACCATGTCGAACATTACCATCACTTTCTTCACCCAAAACTGCTCAGTACTCCACCATCAACCTGGAGGGCAAGGACAACTAAAGGTTCCTTTTCTCCACAGATAACTGCCTTCTCAAACACTTTTTCCCCATCCCTCTATCCTCATCTCCAACCTGTGCAAAAAGTTTTTGCATTTCTTTGTCTCTAAAACAATCTGAACAGCTGCCTCTGCTGCTATCCCCTTACTCTTCCTCCTGCTGACCCCCCAATCACTACAGTCTCCCCCCCCCCCCATGTTTTCTCCACACTCCTTTCCTCCATGAGAGTCACCATCTGCAACCTGATCCCATTCTTATTCAATTAGGGACTACTCAGCTTCTCCTCCATAGCTCCCATTCTGGCTGGGACTTTGCTTGAGAACAGTTACCCCCCCTCAAAATCACATCACCCCTCAAAAAACTCTCCCATGACCCTCCTCACACCTCTGTAAGATCGTCAAACATACCCAGTTATATGCTGATCGCTGCATTGTTTGAATCCCTTCAGTTCAACTTCCATGCTTCTGAATACTGGTGCATTATCTTTCCATAGTGTTTGATATGGTGGACCACAGCATCCTTTTCAATCACCTTTCCTCCATTGTCTTGTTTGCTGAAGTACCCTTGCCTGGTTCCATTCCTACATATCTGAATGTAGCCAGCGCATCTCCAGAAATAGCTTCTCTTCCTGCCTCTGCACTGTCACTTTAGAATCTTCCAAGGATCTATCCTTGCCCCCCTCCTCTTCCTCGTCTACATGCTGCCCATCGGTGACATCATCCACAGACATGGAGTCAGCTTCCATATACATGCCAACAACACCCAGTTCTATCTCTCGACCCAATAACAGTCACTATGCTGTCAGACTACCCGTCCAACAGCAAGTTCATAACTTCCTCCAAATGAATCTCAGGACAACTAAAGCCACTGCTTTTGATCCATACAATAAACTCCACTCCCTGCCCCTCATTCTGTCCCCTGCCCCAGCCCTCACTCAGGCTGAACCAGACCATGCAAAATCTTGGCTTCCTCATCAACCCAGAGCTAAGCTTCAAAACTCACATCCTATTGCCCACTTAATTTCACCCATGCAATGCTGTGCACATCCACCCCTATTTTAACCCCTCTGCCGCTGAAACTCTTGGCAACCTCTATACTTGCATACTCCAGTACCCTATTTGCTGGATTGCCATCCTACATCTTCCATAAACTCCCAACTTGTCTAAAACTCAGCTGCCTGTATCCTGTCCCACACTAAATCCTGCTCACCCATCATCCCATCTTGCTGGCTTTCTATTCCCCCCCCATAAATCCCCATCTTCAAATACCTCTGGTCTTATTCCACCCAATTTCTGTAACCTCGTATCCCCCCTGTATCCTTCAATCTGCTGACTGGCTTTTATTATATTCTCCTTTTTGCTCCACCATTGGTAGCAGAGCTTTCAGCTGCCTTGGTCCTACTCTCTAGATTTCCCTCCCTAAACCCTTGTGCCTCTCCACCCTCCTTCTTACCCTTTTAAAAAACCTTCTCGAACCCCATCTTTTCACATGTTTTTGGTGATCCCTCCTAGTCTCTCCCTCCATGGCTAGGTGTCCATGTCCCCCCATCTGTTTTCCATTTGTCAAGTGCCTGCAAACTATTTTACATTAAAGGCGCTATTTAAATGTAAGATGTTGCTGTGGACAGGGCATAGAGAGACGTGAGCACTCAGTTGTTAAACAACAGTGCATTCAAGAACCTTAGGGAGGTAGAAATTGGAGTGAGGTCAATGGTGGGCTCCTTGAGGAGAATGGCGATGACAGAAGTTTTGATGGGGAGGGAAATGGTTCTTGTACACAAAGAGCCATTAATGATGTCAGTAAGCTTTGGGATAAGGAAAGGTAGTTGAGTGGTTAGGTGTCAGATGGGGAGAGGAATTGGAGGTGAATCTCGTGGAGTAGGTGACCTTGGTGAGGGCAGAGGAGGGAGAAGCTACAATAATGAGGGATTGTTCAAGACTGTGGTCCTCAGACGTGATGGTGAAAACTACTGAGGGAATATTGGGGCTAGATGACCATGAGAGACTTAGTGGGGGCGAGGGCATTGAAGGCAGAACCAAGGGAGGCGTTTAGGAGGTCGACAATGGGAACGGTATTGTGGAGGACCAAAGGCGAAGAACGTATTAGTGAGGGTAGTAAAGTTTGAGGTGCTCGTCGTGGGCTAGAATTGTCAGGCACTTAATTCTGCTTATCACCATTATGATTTCATTAGTTCTGGGTTTTGTAATTGGGATGAAAAAGTTATAATAGTAGAATGTACCACTTTGTGGGCAGAGAGTGCGTGCAGTAATGCGACTCCATTGACACTACAAATATGGTTTTTATTAGTTGTTTACAGAGCATTAAAACAAACATACTAACGTGCTGAGAGAGCAGGAAATCACGTGTGAGATTGTGATGTTGAATTTTTGCAAACTAATGCAACATTGAACCCGTGAGAAAGGCAGTAAAAGCGCAACATGTATCAGTGTATCTTAGCAATTTTAGCAATGTTTGAACTGTTAGGAAGTGCTAGAAGTGTCCACACAAATGGGCTCTTAACATGATTTTAATATGCTTCATAAGTCTGTATAATTATTTAAAAACTCACCTTTTTCCATTTTGGTTGATTTTCAAAACATTTGATTTTAAAGTATGCGTTTCCACAGTTGGGTAGGTGGACATGGAAACTGAATACAGGAAGTAGACTATGAAAAACAAGTAGTGTAATTTGTACTCGAATATACATCAGGTATATTTCTAAAATTGTTTTATTTCATATTTGGATTTAATGATCGACAACTGGAATACGTATGCAATACAGGACCTGAAGGTTCACCCCAGTGAGCAAGAATGAAATTGTGTCAACTCATTAAAGCAAGGATCTGTTCTTCCCTTCCATTCCTCCCAAATGAATCACAAATTGTGATTCACTTAAAAGATCTGAATACTTTGAGACAGAGTTTCAAACAACCAAGCAGAGGAAATGACCACTACATTGTTTACTTAAATACAGCAAGGCAGCACATACAAAATGTTTTCCTTTTGAGCAATTGCTTCATTGACAGGACTGAGCAAAAGCTCCAAAAATAGAGTGGCAGCCCCTCAGGTTGCATGGCTTAATTAATTTGTAAATATAAACTCTGATTTGATACTGCAAAATGGGCTTGGAGAAGAAGGCTCTTTGAGTCATTTAATTTGATCCTCGCCCTTCACAACTTATAACCTGTTCCCTCATATCCTGCGGTTTGGTGTGTCTGAGGTATTGTTCTAGATTTAATTGTTCTACAGGTATTTTACATACTTCTAATACGTCCACCAGGATCATGTCTCTTTTGGAGTCTGGAGCCGGAGGTTAACTAGTCATTTCGCACAGCTTAATCCTCAAACACTGGATCAGCCTAATTGTTCTCCTCTTCACTTTCTCTTGGTCCTGAATGGAACAAGTGCTTAGGTCAATTAGCAGTCCCTGGCTGAGATCAGCTAACTTAATGTAGGCTGGAGATGGAGCCTGGTACCATCCTACTCAGTATATATCATCTAGTCACTGCCTTATCAGCTGAACCATTGGAGCAATGGAAAGGAGGCATTTATCAGTTTAGGCTGGATTTGAACCAAGATGTGAAAGGATAGTGAACCAACCTGCTTCACAAGCCTTTTCCACGAGCCATTTTTAGGTTAATTTTTTTTTACAGTTTCATTGTTTTCCATTGCTAAAAAATTTCAGAAATTCTCCAAGTACAGTTCACCTTCCGAGTGCCATGGACTAATATACTCATCCAAGTGCTGTCAGGCTGTAGAGGCCTTTGACATCTCTATCTCTCTATCTCTTTTCCTTATTCTGATGCTGAAAAAATGTCTAAAATTGAGGGGTTACATCAGTGATGCAACCTTTTCAATCTTAAGGTCTTTTCCATTCTCCCAATAAACTGGCTTTTCGAGTTGGTTTTTCGCCAATGAAATGGCAATTTTTATGAAGTTGCATCCACTTTCAAAATAGATGGTGGGAGCAGGAAAGAAAAAGGAGAAAAATAACAAAAAGGTTAGGATAGAGTTTGTGTGTGTGTGTGTGTGTTAAATCTATCTGTATAATAAAATTGGTAAGCGAATCATATGTTCCAATGTAGAGATGGATAAACATCACCTATGGGGTTTCCATGTTGAAATGTCAATAGTTTGCTATCTCTATTCCCTGTAATGTGTGTAAGTGTCCCCTTAATAAGATTTCCCATTGTAAAGTGAGCAACAAATAGCCACCACGGTCCAGTCACACACTCGCATTAGACGAAGCTTGAGATTCCACATCCCACCTCGCAATTTCCATGGCAGCTTCAGAGCCTCAACTTCCCCAGACCACAGCCATTATTACAGCCTCTCTGCCTGGATGGAGTAGGTTCCACTGCCCATTAGCCTGTTCTTTCTAAATTTTTACTACTTAGCTAATTGATTTTTTTCTGTACTTTACAAATTCTAAATAATTAAAAGTCCGAGATTGGGTCCTTGGGCCTATCCCAGCTGCCCTCCTCCATGATTCCTGGCTCCTGCTGTCCCCAAATTGGGGAGTTTAAAAAAATTAAACAGTAGAAGAGAACATTCATGATAGAATGAACTGATTATTTGCCTGTTGCAGCTCTTACTGGTTTTGAATTATGATCTACAAACTTCAGAAAATGTATTAAGCTGAGGGGCGCGCACACACGCACATACATTCCTCATCCTAATTTGAGTTCTTTTTAAAAACAAAGTTGAATTTTTAAAGCAAATGTAGCCCCTCATCACCTTTATTGTCTTCTGATTTTTGCTGATGGTTAAAATTTGTAAATGTTTTAATTACTGACCCCTGTGAAATAGCAACAGAGAGAGAACACTTCCAGGAACCAATCACAAAACACCAAACTTAATGTTTGCAGAGATCTCTTACAAAGTTATGGTGCATCCAAATCTAGTATGCCCAGACCCACCCACTGCTGTTAGGCCCATGCCTTCCCCCTTCCCTTATTATTGCCAGGCACCAGGAATCCACCAGTAAGTAAAACCTCATAGTCCATCCCTGGTTTCCAAAGCTCAGGTTCTTCCTCCACAGTTCTGGAAAACCCTAGGTTTCTCCTCCATAGTGATACAAGATCAAATCTCCCAAGCTGCCAAATTCCAATAGCCTTACAACTCTGCTGCCAAGCTCCAAGGCCCCCACCCTAGTGCTGCATAATGCAGAATCAGCCCAAGTGCAGATAAACCTCCTCCCCTACCCAATACTAAATATCTAATTCTAACTCTACATCTTGCATACCATTATATTGTATATTCTCTGCTTTAAAATTACAGTACTTGTAAGTTGCACACTTGCTTCCCATAACACCCACTGGTTTGGATAAACCGTCTGGGTCAACCTGAGACAATGGCCGGGGAGGGAACGGAATTGGTGGCAAGTGTACAGAGTTTATGGTGGGGGCTGAAAACTGGTCATCAGTGTTTAACTGATTGTTGCTCATGCAGTCTGATTTTTTAAAATTTGTTTCTTGGATATGGGAATCACTGACAACGCCAGCATTTATTGCCCATACCTAATTGCCTTTGAGAAGGTGGTGGTGAGCTGCTGCCTTGAACCACTGCAGTCTGTGTGGTGAGGCTACTCCCATAGTGCTGTTAGGGAGGGAGTTCCAGGATTTTGACAGTGACGATGAAGGAACAGCGATATATTTTCAAGTCAGGATGGTGTGTGACTTGGTGGGGAACTTCGAGGTGATGGTGTTCCCATGCGCCTGCTTCCCTTGTCCTTCTAGGTGGTAGAGGTCACGGGTTTGGGAGGTGCTGTCAAAGAAGCCTTGGCGAGTTGTTGCAGTGGATAACAGAAGCAGCAGAGAGGTCAAGAGATGTGGTGAAGTGGTAGAGCTGGATGTCATTAGCGTACATGTGAAACCTGACCCCATGTCTTTTGACTATGTCGTCGAGAGGCAGCGTGTAGTTGAAGAAGAGGAGGATAGAGTTGACTTGGGAGCTGACTTCCCTTGACTTAAACTTCAAAATTAAAACCCCAGCCGTGAGAATTGGCCAGGTTCTTTGATATAGATGAGTGAAGATGCAGAAGCTTGATCCTAGGTGCTAATCAAATTATTGGTTCTTTTGAACAACAATGGATATTTTATATGTAGACCATGGCAATCAGACATAGGAACGGCTTCAATAGCTGGTAATTGTATGTGATGCGGAGATGCAGGTGTTGGACTGGGGTGGACAAAAATGAGAAGTCGCACAACACCAGGTTATAGTCCAACAGTGTTATTTAAAATTACGAGCTTTCGGAGCGCTGCTCCTTCTTCAGGTACAGTGAGGGAACACAAATTGATTACACCGTATATAAACACAGAGAACAATGTGTTTGCAGAGATACAACGTTGGACCCCCTGTGACCCACCTCATTGTCTTAGCTGTACTCTGATGTGTCTTTGATGTAATGCCTCCCTAACAGATTGTATCTCTGCAGACACATTGTTCTCTGTGTTTATATACGGTGTAATCAATTTGTGTTCCCTCACTGTACCTGAAGAAGGAGCAGCGCTCCGAAAGCTCGTAATTTTAAATAAAACTGTTGGACTATAACCTGGTGTTGTGCGACTTCTCATTTTGGTAATTGTATGCAAGCTTACAGAAGAATTCATTACATCTTAAATGGCTAAACCTCGAGGGAACATAGGAGCAGGAGTAAGCCATTCAGCCCCTTGAGTCTGTTCTGCCATTCAGTTGATCCTGGCTGATCTGTATCTTAACTCAATTTACCCACCTTGGTTCCATATCTCTTAATACCCTTGCCTAACAAAAATCTATCAATCTTCGTTTTGAAATTTTCAATGGACCTAGCCTCAACAGTTTTTTGGGAGAGAGAGATCCAGATTTCCACTACCTTTTGTGTGAAGAGGTGCTTCCTGACATTACCCCTGAACGGCCTAGCTCTAATTTTAAGGTTATGCACCCTTGCTTGGGACTTCCCACCAGACAAAATATTTTCTCTCGATCTGTCCTATAAAATACTTTACTCTTCTATACTCTAGGGAATACAAGCCTAGTCTATGTAGCCTGCCCTTATAATTTAACCTTTTATAGCTCTGGTATTCTGGTGAATCTGCGCTGCACCCCCTCCAATGCCAATATATCCTTCCTGAGGTGCGGTGCTAAAAGAAGTTCCGGTTGTACATTGTTTAAAAGCATTAGGTCATCGACCTGAAACGTTAACTCTGTTTCTCTCTCCACAGATGCTGCCTGACCTGCCGAGTATTTCCAGCATTTTCTGTTTTTGTATGAAATGAATTGATTAGTTGTGTTTTAGCCTTGCCCATTGATCTGACATTGTGGCATTTACCTCCTTTCGGAATAGGCCAGAGAATATGATGAGCGTTCAATGTGGTCTTCAGTGTGATATGCCGTGGTTGAGGGGTAATTGTGGCACACGATCCTGCTTGTGGAATGCATATTGATATAAGTTTCAGTTCATCAACAAACTACTTGTATGCTATGAAGACTACCTCTCTACTTTGACCTTCAATTAATAATGCTGGGAGAAAACATAAATTGTAACAAGTATGATCATTTCCTTAGGGATTTTAACACTAAATTTTTGTTTGAAAAAGAAATGTAACATTTGTAAGTTGGTTGTAAATTTACACTAGATCTGGCATCTTAGGTTAGAACTATGCCAGTTTAGGGAGCTGAAGCTGAATGCACAATTGCTTGAAGCTTGACTCTATTTAAGCTACAGAGAGAAAGCATAATATATATCATCTCTTGAGAGAGAGGACTCACCATTCAGACTTGATTTATTAATCAAATTATTCTGGTGAATTACAGTATGATTAACTTGAGATAACAACAGAAAATGCTGGAAACACTAAGCAGGTCAGGCAGCATCCGTGGAGAGAGAAACAGTTTTCCAGATTTCCAGCATCTGCAGAATTTTGCTATTGTATGATTAACTTGAGCACTTGTTTTGATTTTCTTCTGTGTGTTTTATTATTAAGAATCATTGAAACAAAGAAAGGCTTGCATTTATATAGCGCCTTTCACGACCACCGGATGTCCCAAAGCGCTTTACAGCCAATGAAGTACTTTTGAAGTGTAGTCACTGTTGTAATTATCTACAACAATGTTAGTACCGGCATGGATGATTTACCGATTCTCACAGTCTAAGGGGGGCTGAATTAACATCAGAGAGTACTATCTATCATTGACCCAAGCTGCTTCAGCTGTAGGGATTTTCATTCCATTTCTCATACTTTTGGACACAGTAATTCCTCCAAGGGCCTTCTGCTAAATTATATCGGCACTTACAATTTGAACAAAATTTTAAAAGATATAAACAGAAATTAAATAAATAAAGTTAAAGTTTAGACCAATTCTTTGAATTGATTAGCTTATTTTAAAGGATTGTCGTAAGGAGTTTTAAAAAAAAAAAGGCATTCTTACTACATATGTCTTAATCAATTACAAATTATGATGTTGATTTGGGATTTTTAAGTTTAAAAATTTATTTTCCCTTTGGCAGCTTTCTCCGTGCTGACTGACTCTGCTTCTACTAATTGGCTCCCTCCATCTCAACCCCAACTCCAGGGTCTGGGCTGTTGTTCCACCTCTCTCAAATCCTAGAATGTGCCTCTTCGTCCCTTACACTGGCCCATGTATTTCAGTGGATGTGTGGTGGATGTTGACTGTCATTTACTTTTAAACTGTTTGGCATTGCAAGCTACCTTGGAGTGATTCAGCAGAAAAAGCGACAAGACCAGATAGCGATGAATAACAGCTATCTCTGGCATCTGACAAACACAACCCCTAACTTTCCTGTAAAACATTTCAAAAACAGTCTGACCAGGTGGTCAGGGTAGGGTTGCAAGATGATGGCAGGATTATGATGGTCTATAGTTTGATTGAAGTGTTTCTGTGGTGCTTGGATTCATCTGAAGGGAGTTTCAAGATTACACTGTTAGAAAAAGAGTTGGACACCGAGAACTACTGAGACGATAATTAAGGAGTGAGAGTCATAGGGAGAGAAAGAGCTAGATGGTATGGAAGATCAACATATATTGAAAGGAGGACAATAATTGGAGGGTAGGGGCTGAGGAGAGGAGCAGAAAAACAAGAATACATTTTTATTTTGTCAGAGTAATGTCATGGGGGATCAACTAATATAACCTTAAAAATTTTTGAGAACAGGAAAAAGCCGAGTAGACCTGTTCCTTTTTTAATGCTTAATCATGCATAGCTACCTATCTACCTGTCATTTACACTCAATTTCTTCTTTCTCCAGAAAGCATCAATTGTCTCTAGAATACATTGCACTGTCGGTTTCAATGGCCTACCCTAGTAACTTATTCCATTACTAGTCTTTGGATGAAAAAGTTAAGCCTTTTACTCCCAACTTCTTAATTTTTCATTTGTGTCTCTTGGTTTTTGAATCCTTCAATGGTCATTTTTTTTAGATCAGTTTTGTTATTTCTCTTCATATTCTTGAAAACTTCAATGAGATTAACTCAACTCAACTCAAACTCCTTTTCCCATGCAAACAAGCCCAAGTTCTTCAACCTTTTGTCAGAATTTACAGTTCTGATATCTCAGAGCCTTTACTCATCTCTGTACTGTCTTGACAGTAGTATCCTTGCTATACTGTGACCAGAACTGATGTACTACCCCTATAGGGGTTTTGCTAATGCCGTATACACTTTAATGTAAATACTGATCTAGAGCTGTAGTCTGGTAATAATATCCTTCCTATGAACAGAAGACCAGAGCTGCACACGGTACCCCTGGTGAGTTCTTGCCAATGCCTTATAGAGAATAATGGAAATAATTACCTAGAATAGATTGCATGTCATTCATCCGGTAACATTTGTAAAGATAGAATCGTGTAGCATTATGCTACTGCAGACAAACCAAAATAAAACCTAGTGTAGCAGCATTAGCTTTGTTAGAATTTTTTGAAGTAGACTAAACAATCTTGCTGCTTCATCCGTTCAGTATCAGATATGTGGGGATTATGGCCTTCTGTCTTTGTCACATTCATCAATTCAGATTTACAGACCTTAAAAAGAGAACTATTATAAGCTGAAGCAAAATGCTGGAAATCTGAAATAAAAACAGAAAATGCTGGAAATACTCAGCAGGTCAGGCAGCATCTGTAGAGAGAGAAACGGAGTTAACGTTTCAGGTCGACGATTATCGTCTGTCAGAACTGGAAAAAGTTGGAGATGTAACCGGTTTTTAAGCAAGTGTAGGGGCAGGGAGAGGCTGTGTTGTTTTGTTCTTCAGCATTCCAGTAGCATAGGTCCTGTGCATTCAGCAGCAGCACGAAGATAAACTTACTGCATTTTGTATGTTTGGCAGCTCCAGACCCATTTTTACTGGATCCTCCTGACTTCAGTTAGTCTTCCTGGGACCAGTGATTATGCTGTTCTTGTACAGCTGCACATTTAGTGTAATATCATGTCACACATGCACACTGACCAAACTACTATGACCAGACTGTGCATGTGTGAGATAAAGAACTCTGCAGTGCAGCTGATTTGCAAGCAGACTGACTGCAAGAGGAAGAGTGGTGCATTTAGGTCACACTCTCAAAACCTAAGCTACTTTATAGAAGTAGCTATAGTTACTTGTGCAACATCAGTATATTGGATCTGCATGGAGGAAGCGATTGCAGTGATATGATTATTTTAAAGTTTAGCTCCAATAAAAACATGGGTAGTTCAGTCCATAGCATCCTCACAAGCTTTTAGATGTTGGCTTCAGAACCACACTGGCAGTGACCTAGAGGTGTGCTGCTTTGTTTCTTAGATTAGAAATAGAGAGTGACACAGGATACTTGAAAAAAGAAGGGTGAAATTTCTGAAAACATTTGGAGAAAATTCAGAATTAAGTTTTCCCTTGAGTTTCATGCCCCCCTTCAAAATAACACACATGATCTGTTTCTTTAATCACTGCATTATGAAATGAGTGGAATGCTTTAAAATTTCCACTAAGGAAACTGAAATGCACATTGACTGTACTTGCAAAAAAACTAGTTGTGTAGAATAAATTAATTTCAGAATATATCTGATGTAACACGAGGCCTTTGATCAGGTATGTGGTACTGAATTTTAAATTTGTATGCAATTTAATGATAATTAAATAAAAGTTAGTTTCTAATCGAAGCAGAGGAAGAAAGCATTTGCTCTTGTATAGTGCCTTTCACGTCCTCTGGATATCCCAAAGCGCTTCACAGCCAATGAACTACTTTTGAGATGTAGTTTGAACAAAAAATGTTTTTGTCTTCTAATACTCCTGTGAAGCGCCTTGGGACGTTTTACTACGTTAAAAGCGCTATATAAATACAAGTTGTTGTTTTTTTAGTCGCCGTTGTAATGTAGGAAATGCGGCAGTCAATTTGCACACAGCAAGGTCCCACAAACAGCAGTGAGACAAGTGACCAGATTATCTGTTTTAGTGGTGTTGACTGAGGGATAAATGTTGACTAGGACCATGGGAAAACTCCCCTGCTTCTCTTCAGATAGTGTCATAGAATATTTTACGTCCATCTGAGGGGGCAGACGGGGCCTCAGTTTAACGTCTCATTCGAAAGAGGGAAACTCCGAGAGTGCAGCACTCCCTCCGTACTGCACTGGAGTCTCAGGCTAGATTATGTGCTCATGTTTCTGGAGTGCATCTTGAATCCACATCTTTTTGACTCAGCTGAGATTGCTATCACTGAGTCAAGGCTGAAAATGTATGTGTACATTATTCATGTTATTTGTATATTATTTAATTGCAAACAAACGTTACTAAACACTGTAATGCAAACATTGACATTACAGTAATCTAAGATTACTTGGAAGGGTTCTGAAGTTTTGAAGTACTAGTTTCTGAGTAGAGAAAAGATGTGAATTTGAAATTGTAGATGTTTCAGCACAGAAGGAGGTCATTCGCTCACCAGTACTAGTTCTGATTCAGAGCTATGTATCCTTTTCTAATCCCTTTTTCCTGTGTGTCTGTATTCTGCCAACCGGCTGGATTTATTAATGGGGTGGTTGCAGTAACTTTTTTAATTAAAATATTTTCCAGTTTGCTGGAGGATCTGTCATGTTGCTATCATCTATTCAATTGAGACAGCTGGTGGTCTTTTCTCTAATGGCTGTTGATAATTCTCAGTGTGTCCACCATTGCCCATTACTTAGGTAGATGGAATCTTTGTTTTGGAGAGGATTCTTTTCACTTTTTTAAAAACTGGGTGCTTGCAAAATCAATTTGATATTTGTCCTGTTGGGTTTCGGCACATTTTCTTTCATAATTTACAGGAACTGCAGCAATAACTACATAAAGTCCAAAGTAAATGAGGTATTTTATTTGCCATTCTATTCAGCCATTGAGTTAGTGGCCTCACACTAGGTGCAATAGTATCATATTGGCTTAGACCTATTCTAGGATTCTGCAAACATCTATGCTCCCCATTAATGTTTACAAATTCTGTATCACTTCAGATATTATAAAGTTTATAGTACAATAGCAAGAGTTGCCTGATGGTTCATTTGTTAAAGCCTGTGTTTTACTGAGAATACAAACCAAGAAGATCCCTAGTTGAATTTTCAGCTTATGCTGAATTGGTTGATCTTGGCCAGGAGGAATTCTATATTTGGGCTGAGCATGCCTGGACAAAATAGGGCCCCCCCCCCCCCCACCCCAACCCCCTGATTGCTGTCCACTAATCACAGTTGAAGTCTGTGTGGACATCAGGTGAGGACATCTTGACCGTGGTCATTTTGCCTCCTGTTGAAAAGTCTGCCAGTCCTTTTTTTTTTTAATCGTTCCTGGGATGTGGATGTTGCTGCCAAGGTCAGCATTTATTGCGCATCCCTAATTGTCCTTGAGAAGGTGGTGGTGAGCCGCCGCCTTGAACCGCTGCAGTCCGCATGGTGAAGGTACTCCCACAGTGCTGTTAGGGAGGGAGTTCCAGGATTTTGACCCAGCGACAATGAAGGAACGGCGATATATTGCCAAGTCAGAATGGTGTGTAACTTGGAGGTGATGGTGTTCCCATGCGCCTACTGCCCTTGTCCTTCTAGGTGGAAGAGGTCGCGGGTTTGGGAGGTGCTGCCGAAGAAACCTTGGCGAGTTGCTGCAGTGCATCTTGTAGATGGTAAACACTGCAGCCACGGTACGCCGGTGGTGGAGGGAGTGAATGTTTAAGGTGGTGGATGGGGTGCCCACAAGCAGGCTGCTTTGTAATGGATGGTGTCGAGCTTCTTGAGTGTTGTTGGAGCTGCACTCATCCAGGCAAGTGGAGAGTATTCCATCGCACTCCTGAATTGTGCTTTGTAGATGGTGAAAAGGCTTTGGGAGACACGAGGTGAGCCACTCGGCACAGAATACCTAGCCTCTGACTTGCTCTTGTTGCCACAGTATTTATGTGGCTGGTCCAGTTAAGTTTCTGGTCAGTGATGACCCCCAGGATGTTGATGGTGGGGGATTCGGCGATGGTTATGCCGTTGAATGGTTAGACTTGCTTGTTGGAGATAGTCATTGCCTGGCACTTGTGTAGCGCGAATGTTACTTGCCACTTATCAGTCCAAGCCTGAATGTCGTACAGGTCTTGCTGCATGGGGGCATGGACTGCTTCATCATCTGAGGAGTTGTAAATGGAACTGAACATTGCAATCATCAGCGAACATCCCCACTTCTGACTTTATGATGGAGGGGAGGTCATGGATGAGGACACTGCCCTGAGGAACTCCTGCAGCGATGTCCTGTGATGATTGACCTACAACAACCACATCCATCTTTCTTTGTGCTAGGTATGACTCCAGCCAGTAGAGAGCTTTCTCCCAATTCCCATTGACTTCAATTTTACCAGGGCTCCTTGATGCCACATTCGGTCAAATGCTGCCTTGATGTCAAGGGCAGTCACTCTTACCTCGCCTCTAGAATTCAGCTCTTTTGTCCATGTTTGGACCAAGGCTGTAATGAGGTCTGGAGCCGAGTGGTCCTGGCGGAACGCAAACTGAGCATTAATGAGCAGGTTATTGGTGAGTAAGTGCTGCTTGATATCACTGTCGACGACACCTTCCATCACTTTGCTGATAATTGAGAGTGGACTGATGGGGTGGGACTTGGCCTAATGGGATTTGTCCTGCTTTTTGTGTACAGGACATACCTGGGCAGTTTTCAACATTATCTGGTAGATGCCAGTGTTGTAGCTGTACTGGAACAACTTGGCTAGAGGCACGGCTAGTTCTGGAGCACAAGTCTTCAGCATGTCAGCCGGGATGTTGTCTGGATCCATAGCCTTTGCTGTATCCAGTGCGCTCAGCCGTTTCTTATTATCACATGTCGTGAATATAATTGGCTGAAGACTGGCTTCTGTGATGGTGGAGACCTCGGGAGGAGGCCGAGATGGATCATCCACTTGGCACTTCTGGCTGAAGATGGTTGCAAATGCTTCAGCCTTGTCTTTTGCACTTGTGCGCTGGGCTCCACCATCATTGAGGATGGGGATATTCATGGAACCTCCTCCTCCCGTTAGTTATTGAATTGCCCACAACTATCGACCAGTTAGCCTAACATCTGTCATTGGGAAAATACTGGAGTCCATCATTAAGGAAGTGATAGCAGGACATTTAGAAAATCTTAATATAGTCAAGCAGAGTCAGCATGGTTTTATGAAAGGGAAATCATGTTTGACAAATTTGCTGGAGTTCTTTGAGGATGTAACGAGCAGGGTGGATAAAGGAAAACCAGTAGATGTGTATTTGGATTTCCAGAAGGTATTCGATAAGGTGCCACATAAAAGGTTACTACACAAGATAAGAGCTCACGGGGTTGGGGCTAATATATTAGCATGGATAGAGGATTGGCTAACTAACAGAAAACAGAGAGTCGGGAAAAATGGGTCATTTTCAGGTTGGTAAACTGTAACTAGTGGGGTGCCGCAGGGACCGGTGCTGGGGCCTCAACTATTTATAATCTATGTTAATGACTTGGATGAAGGGACCGAGTGTAATGTAGCCAAATTTGCTGATGATACAAAGATAGGTGGGATAGCAAATTGTGTGGAGGACGCAAAGAATCTCCAAAGGGATATAGATAGGCTAAGTGAGTGGGCCGAAATCTGGCAGATGGAGTTTAATGTAGGAAAATGCGAGGTTATCCACTTTGGTAGGAAAAATAAAAAAGCAAATTATTATTTAAATGGGGAGAGATTACAAAATGCTGAGGTACAGAGGGATCTGGGGGTCCTTGTAGATGAATCACAAAAAGTTAGCATGCCGGTACAGCAAGTAATTAGGAAGGCAAATGGAGTATAAAAGTAGGGAAGTCCTGTTACAACTGTACAGGGCGTTGGTGAGACCACACCTGGAATACTGCGTACAGTTTTGGTCTCCTTATTTAAGGAAGGATATACAGGAAACTCTTTGGTATCCGGCACCAACGGGACCGGGGTGGTGCCGGTTGTTCGAAAGTTCCGGATAACGGAGAGTTATATCTACCGAGGCTATTTTTAACATAAAAAAATCAAGAAATGTGCAGTATACAGTATTTGGTTACTCACCTACAGAATGTTGTGTTAAATGGATGGTGGAAGATGCTTGATTAAGTACAGTACTGCCAGTTGAGGGTAATCCATAACTCTTTAATTACTTAACAGTAAAACAAAACTTACACACAGTAAAATGGCCGATCAGAAGAGACTCCCGGCAGCGCGGGAGAATCAGACTCCTGTTACTGCAGTGTTCGGACTTCCGACAGCGCCAGGAGGCCGAGTAGTGGCACTTTGGAGAACTACCCCCACTGACTAACTCGGCGTTCACGGGAGACTCGGACTCGGCAACATTGACGGTTATTTGAGAGGAGTTTTCGGAGTACTCGGCGTTCGTGGGAGACTCGGACTCGGCAACATTGCCGGTTATTTGAGAGGAGTTTTCGGAGTACTCGGCGTTCGCGGGAGACTCCGACTCGGCAACATTGCCGGTTATTTGAGAGGAGTTTTCGGAGTATGATTTTTGCCGGTTAAGAGAGAATTCCGGATATTTAGGTGCCGGTTAAACAAGAGTTTCCTGTACTTGCATTGGAGGCAGTTCAGAGAAGGTTCACGAGGTTGATTCTGGAAATTAAGGGGTTATCTTATGAAGAAAGGTTGAGCAGGTTGGGCCTATACTCATTTGAGTTTAGAAGAATGAGAGGGGTTCTTATTGAAACATATAAGATTCTGAAGGGGCTTGACAGGGTAGATGCAGAGAGGATGTTTCCCCTCATGGGGGAATCTAGAACTAGGGGGCATAATTTCAGAATAAGGGGGCACCCTTTTAAATCGGAAATGAGGAGGAATTTCTTCTCTGAGGGTCGTGAATCTAGGGAATTCTCTACCCCAGAGAGCTGTGAAGGCTGGGTCATTGAATATATTTAAGGTGGAGATAGACAGATTTTTGAATGATAAGGGTGTCTAGGGTTATGGGGAGCAGGCAGGGAAGTGGAGTTGAGGCCAAAATCAGATCAGCCATGATCTTATTGAATGGCGGGCCAAATGACCTACTCTTGCTCCTACGTCTTGTGTTCTTAGCTTTGTCTATAGCATGCTGCTTCTGCTGTTAAGCATGCATGTAGTCCTGTGTTGCAGCTTCCCCAGGTTGGCACCTCTTTTTTTTTTTAGGTATGCCTGGTGCTGCTCCTGGCATGCTCTTCTGCACTCCTCATTGAACCAGGGTTGGTCCCCCAGCTTGATGGTAATGGTAGAGTGAGGGATATACCGGGCCATGAGGTTACAGATTGTGGTGGAATACAATTCTGCTGCTGTTGATTACCCACAGTGCCTCATGGATGCCCAGTTTTGAGCTGCTAGCTCTGTTCTGAATCAATCCCTTTTAGCACAGTGGTAGTACCACACAATACGATGGAGGGTGCCCTCAGTATGAAGACGGGACTTCGTCTCCACAATGACTGTGCGGTGGTCACTGCTACCAATGCTGGACAGATGCATCTGCGACAGGCAGATTAGCGAGGACGAGGTCAAATAGGTTTTTCCGTTGTGTTGGTTCTCTCACCAGCTGCCGCGGGCCCAGTCTTGCAGTTATGTCCTTCAGGACTCGGTCAGTAGTGGTGTTACCGAGCCACTCTTGGTGATGGACATTGAAGTCCCACCCAGAGTACACTCTGTGTCCTTGCTATCCTCAGTGCTTCTTCCAAGTGGATTCATCAGCTGAGGGAGGGCAGTGGGTGGTAATCAGCAGGAGATTTCCTTGCCCATGCTTGATCTGAAGCCATGATAATACATGGGGTCTGAAGCAAATGTTGAGGACTTCCAGGGCCACTCCCTCCCGAATGAATACCACTGTGCCGCCACCTCTGGTGGGTCTGTCCTGCCAGTCGGACAGGACATACCCAGGGATGGTGATGCAGGACTCTGGGACATTGGATGAAAGGTATGATTCTGTGAGTACATAAAAACATAAGAAATAGGAGCTGGAGTGGGCCATTTGGCCCTTCGAGCCTGCTCCGCCATTCAGCAAGATCATGGCTGATCTACCTCAACTCCACCTTCCCGCACTATCCCCGTATCTCATAATTCCCTTAGTTGTCAAAAATTTATCGACCTCTGTCTTGAATATGCTCAATGACTGAGCATGCGCACCTCTCTGGGGTAGAGAATTCCAAAGATTCACAACCCTTTGAGTGAAAAAATTTCTCCTCATCTCAGTCCTAAATGGCCGACCCCTTATTCTGTGACTGTGACCCCGTGTTCTAGATTCCCCAGCCAGGGGAAACATTTTCCCAGCATTAACCCTGTCAAGCCCCTTAAGAATTTTATGTGTTTCAATTAGATCACACCTCATTCTTCTAAACTCTTGGAAATATAGGCCTAGTCTACTCAATTTCTCCTCATAGGGCAATCCCCTCATCCCAGGAGCCAGTATAGTGAACCTCGTTGCACTCCCTCTAAGGCAAGTATGTCTTTCCTTAGGTTAGGAGACCAGAACTGTACACAGTACTCCAGGTGCGGCCTCACCAATGCCCTGTATAATTGTAGTAAGACTTCTTTACTCTTGTACTCTAATCCTTTTGTAACAAAAGCTAACATACCATTTGATTTCTTAATTGCTTGCTGTACATGCATGTTAACTTTCTGTGATTCATGTACAAGGACACCCAGGCCCCTCTGAATGCAAACATTTCCCAGTCTCTCTCCATTCAAAAAATATTCTGCTTTTTTTGTTCTTCCTACCAAAGTGGATAACTTCACACTTCCCCACATTGTATTCCATTTGCCATATTCTTGACCACTCAGTCAACCTGTCTATATCTCTCTGCAGCCTCTTTGCGTCCTCCTCACAGCTTACTTTCCCACCTAACTTTGTATCATCAGCAAACTTGGATACATTACATTCAGTCCCTTCATCTTAAGTAATTAATATAGATTGTAAATAGCTGAGGCCCAAGCACTGATCCTTGCGGTATCCCGCTAGTTACTGGCTTGCCAACCCGAAAAAGTCCCATTTATTCCTATTCTGTTTTCTGTCCATTAAGCAATCCTCAATCCATGCTAATATATTACCCCCAATCCCAGGAGTCCTAATTTTGTGTAATAACCTCTTGTGTGGAACGTTATTGAATGCTTTTTGAAAATCCAAATACACTACATCCACTGGTTCCCCCTTATCCATCCTACTAGTTACATCTTCAAAAAACTCTATAACAGATTTGTCAAACATGATTTCCCTTTCATAAAACCATGTTGACTCTGCCTAATCATATTACGATTTTCTAAGTGCCCTGTTACCACGTCCCTAATAATAGATTCTAGCATTTTGCCTACTACTGATGTCAGGCTAACTGGCCTATAGTTTCTCGGTTTTTTTCTTCCTCCTTTCTTAAATAGCGGGGTTATGTTTGCTACCTTCCAATCCTTGTGAACTGTTCTGGAATCTAGGGAATTCTGGAAGATTAATACCAATGCATCCACTATCTCTGCAGCTACCTCTTTTAAAACCCTAGGATGCAGGTCATCGGGTCCAGGGGATTTGTCGCCACCTGGTCCCATTAATTTCTCCAGTACTATATCTTTACTTATATTGATTTCTTTAAGTTCCTCATTCTCTCTAGACCCATTGCTCCCCATTATTTTTGTGTCTTCTACCGTGAAGACAGATACAAAGTATTTGTTTAATGTCTCTACCATTTCCTTATTGTCCATTATAATTTTTCCTGTCTCTAATGGGCCCACGTTTACATTTACTAATCTCTTCCTATTTACATACCTATAGAAACATTTACATATGACTGTGTCAGGCTGTTGCTTGACTAGTCTGTGGGACAGCTCTCCCAATTTTGGCAAAAGTCCCCAGATGTTAGTGAGGAGGACTTTGCAGGGTCGACTGGGCATGTCATTGTCGTGTCCGAAGCCGGTGCCTAGGTCGATGCTGTCCGGTTTTATTTTTCTTGTTTTTCGTAGCGGTTTGTTACAACTGAGTGGCATGCTAGGCCATTTCAGAGGGCAGTTAAGAGTCAACCACATTGCTGTGGGTCTGGAGTCACGTATAGGCCAGACCAGGCAAGGACGGTAGATTTCCTTCCCTAAAGGACATTAGTGAACCAGATGGGTTTTTACGACAATCCAAGTTTCATGGTCACCATTACTGATAATAGCTTTTTATACCAGATTTATTGAATTAACTGAATTTAAATTCCCCAGATGCCGTGGTGGGATTTGAACTCGCATCTCTGGATGATTAGTCCAGGCTTCTGGATTATTAGTCCAGTAACATAACCACTCTGCTACCATTCCCTATTGTCTAGGCACCTGCACGAAGGATGATTTGGAAAACATCCCAGGAGGAGTCCATGATTCAGGACAGGTTAGGGAAGAAAATTGACAAAAGTAAAGAAAATAAAATGATATATATGATGACACATAAACAATAACAACTACTTGCATCCTCTACCACCCCCCGCACCCCTTCCCCTTCGCCCGGCACCTTCCCGTGCACGCGCAGGAGATGCTACACATGCCCTTACACCTCCCCTCTTCCCACTGTCCAGGGCCCCAAACACCCCTTCCAGGTGAAACAGCGATTTACTTGTACTTCCTGCAATTTAGTATACTGTATTCGCTGCTCACGATGTGGTCTCCTCTACATTGGGGAGACCAAACGCAGATTGGGTGACCGCTTTGCGGAACACCTCCGTTCAGTCCGTAAGGGGGACCCCGAGCTCCCGGTGGCCTGTCACTTTAATTCACCGCTTCACTCCCACTCTGACCTCACCGTCCTCAGCCTATTACACTGTTCCACGGAAGCGCAGCGTAAGCTCGAGGAACAGCACCTCATCTTTCGTTTAGGCACGCTACAGCCCTCTGGACTCAATATTGAGTTCAACAATTTTAGATCATAACCTCAGCTCCAATCACATTTATATTTTATTTTTTCCACCCTTTTATTTGCCCCCCTTTATATAGTGGGGGAAAAATTCAGTTGGTTTGCGCCTCCCGTTAGCGCCTTAAGAGGGCGTTAATGGGGCGCAAAGCAACTAGCGCCCGGGTGCAGCGCCTCCCGCGAAATTCAGCAGGAGGTTAGCGGCGGCACTAACCGGTAGCACTCTGTGGCGCTGCGCCGCTGGCGATGACATCATCGCCGTGCGCAGCGCCCCGCTCGCGCTCCGGCCGCGATCTTCGGTAGCGCCCCTTGACTTACCGCCGGACGCTATGTCCGACGGGGTCAGGAGGGCCTATCTGCGGCCGGGGCGGCGCTAGTTAAAGGGGAGGTGGCAGGCGGCCATTTTTGTTGCTGGCCGCCTGCCAGCACCTGCCCCCGTTGCTGTCCCTGGCCCCCGTGAAGCCCCCCCCCGCAAAGTGCCGGCTGCGCTCCAAGAGCCCGGCACTTCTCTTGAGTGCCGGGCTCTTTTGCCGGCACTCCCGATCCCCGGGGGCCCAGCTGGGCCCCGGTTCGCGCTGCGCAAGGCCCCTCCCCTTGAAGGGGAGGAAGGCCTGCAATACCGCGGTGCGACGTGCTGCAGCGCCAGCGCCCCAAGAGGGATGCGGGGCGCTTCCAGTAGCGCCCCGCTTCCATTTTGGGGCGCAACCACTCAATTTCCGGCACAGGGGCACTTAAAGTAGCGCCCCGGCGAAGTTAGCACCCCAAAGGGGGCGCGACTCAATTTTTCCCCCAGTATCTTTAATGTAGAAAAACGCCCCAAGGTGCAATCATAGTACAGGTACCTATCTTCAACCATTGCCTTTTTTTTTTGGAATGCCAGACCAACTGAATTAAACTACTGCCTGCAGTGTTGCTTTATGCCCAGGAACAATGTAGCTCTAAGCAAGAGTTCTTGCACATATGCACGGAGCTCTACTCATCGGCATCCACTAACCAGCATCTGCATACCAGCTATATTTTAACATTTGGCGACAGCCAGTAGCCCCAGCAGGTCTCTGAAGAAGAAAGAGCATGCATTTATTTACCATTTTTCACATCCTCACGGTGTCCCAAAGTGCTTTACAACCACTGGATTACTTTTGTGGTGCAGTCACTGTTGAGTAGGCAAACACAACAGCCAATTTGTGCACAACAATGTCTCACAAACAGCAAATTCATTCATGACCAGGTAGTCTGTTTTTGGTGGTGTTGGTTGAGAGAAGAATATTGCCCAAGATACCAAGAGGACTGACTCCCTGCTCTTTGAATAGGGAATTGTTTCTTCTGCATCCACCTGACCAAGCAAGGGAGCCCTCAGTTTAGCATTTTCAACCGAAAGACAGCCTTTCCAACAATGTGCCACTCTTCAGTACTGCACTGAAGTGTCGGTCTAGATTACGTGGGGCTTGAACCCACAATATTCTGACTTTTGGAAGAAAGAGTTCTTCCAAATGAGCCAGGCCAAACCAAGAAATCACACACTTCAATCTCATTCTCGGGTTAAGAACATAAGAACATAAGAAATAGGAGCAGGAGTAGGCCCTTCGAGCCTGCTCCGCCATTCAGTGAGATCATGGCTGATCTTCTGCCTCAACTCCATTCACCGGCCCTATCGCCATATCCCTTGATGCCTTTACTAGTCAGAAATCTGTTGACTTCTGTTTTGAATGACTGAGCCTCCACAGCCCTCTGGGTAGAGAATTCCAAAGATTCACCACCCTCTGTGTGAAGACATTTCTTCTCATCTCAGTCCTGAATGGCCTACCCTTTATTAATTACAGCAGATAAAAACAGGCATTCTCTGCACTTTGTTGAGGAATTTCACCCCTTCCCATATAATTCTGTCAATTTGGTACTCAGTGTTTGAATTGACAACTTCAACGCTGAATTAGATTTCCTTTTGCAGGATCTTCTCTCACCCGCATATTTTACCATTTGCGCATCTGTGTATGGACCAGGATTGAAGGTATTCCATGATCATCTCTTTTGCCCAAATATTCTACCAAGCGGCAACTGATGAAGTCCTAGATTAAGAACATAAGTGGCTTCATACACAACCAAATGGATGAGGAATCCATCTGGAGTTGCTCTTAAAAGGGCAGTGTTCTGTTTCACCTCTGTTGAAATGATGCTCTACTCATTTGTATGTCAGGGTAGAACTGTCAAATATAAGGAGGGCTTACATCTACAATAGGCAATCAAATGTGATGAAAACATGCCGGGTACTTGGCCCATTGGTTTAAGTTGGACCCTCCTTTCTTTTCCTAAATCCCGGCTCTGGGTGAGGGAAGGCATTAAAATGCGAATGAAGTAAATTGATAAATTGTAGCACTGGATGTTTGTAAAGGAATAGTCCATAGAATAAAGTGTTCTATCCAATGAATGAATTCAGGTCAGAATCACCTGAATGAACACTGTATGTAAATTTGCCTTTGTTATGAAGTTGTTTTGCTTCTTAAACAAACTGTGATTGGCAGTTGTATGTATTGGTCTTGAAATCAACTTCATTGTTCGATATAGAAAGGAGAAAATTGCTGAAAAACAATTTCATGTTTCATGCACGTGACCTGAACCTGCACTGCTTATCTCTACTGAGAATATTTTAAGCTATTGGATACATTTTTGTTTTTGTTTTTGCCAATTCTAGTTAATTGTTCCTACAATACAACAATGACTACACTTCAAAAGTACTTAATTGGCTGGAAAGCTCTTTGGGATGGGCCGTGGTCAAAAGGTGCTATATTTCAGGGCACATACTCTTTAAATAGGCCTTTTGTGTGCCTAATCTTGGTGGAAATACAGATTTTTGGTGAATGTTCTCACTTACACTGATGGATGCAACATTTTATATTAAGCTACTGGCTTTGTAAAGAAAAAGTACACATCAGGGTTAACTTCCGAATCCGCTGTAATACATCAGTATAGTTGTATACCAGCAGGAAAATTAACATAGCAAAGGATGCTGGGCCAGAAGTTGCTGTAACTGGCAAATGGAATGCGCCCGCTGTTCATTGGACTTGCTCTTGACTGTTTAATTTCCATGAGCTTTTGCATGGCAATTTGCTGCAAGTGGGACATTGAAATGGCGTGGCGTCCTCTACAGGTCAGCTGGGACCTGTGTGAGCAGGGAAAGCAACTGTGTATCTCTTTAACCAATCAGAATGAAGAATTGTTAATGAACAGCACAGAGTCTGAACCAGGGAGTGTAAGTTAGAATAGTGAATTCAATGCCAAATCAGGTACAGAAAGCAAAATAAAGAGGGAAAGAAAGATAGAATCATAGAAGATAGGAGCAGGAGTAGGCCATTCGGCCCCTCTAGCCTGCTCCGCCATTCAATGCAATCATGGCTGATCATCCAAATTCAGTACCCTGTCCCTGCTTTCTCCCCATATCCTTTGATCCCTTTTGCCTTAAGAAATATATCCAACTCCTTCTTGAATCTATTTAATGAATTGGCCTCTACTGCCTTCTGTGGTAGAGAATTCCACAGGTTCACCACTCTCTGGGTGAAGAAATTCCTCCTCATTTCTGTCCTAAATGGCTTACCCCCTATCCTTAGACTGTGACCCCTGGTTCTGGACTCCCCGACCATCGGGAACATCCTTCCTGCATCTAGTTTGTCCTGTCCTGTCCTGTCCTGTCAGAATTTTATAAGTTTCAATGAGATCCCCTCTCATTCTTCTAAACTCCAGCGAGTATAAGCCCAATCGACCCAATCTTTCTTCATACGTCATTCCTGCCATCCCAGGTATCAGCCTTGTGAATCTTCGCTGAACTCCTTCCATGGCAAGAACATCCTTCCTCAGATAAGGCGACCAAAACTGCACACACTACTCAAGGTGTGGTCTCAGCAAAGGCCCTGTACAACTGCAGCAAGACATCCTTGTTCCTGTACTCAAACCCTCTCGCTATGAAGGCCAACATACCATTTGCCTTCTTAACCGCCTGCTGCACCTGCATGCTTACCTTCAGCGACTGGTGCACAAGGACACCCAGGTCTCGTTGCACTTCCCCTTCTCCCAATCTATTGCCATTCAGATAATAATCTGCCTTTCTGTTTTTGACACCAAAGTGGATAACCTCGCATTTATCCACGTTATATTGCATCTGCCACGCTTCTGCCCAATCACCCAACCTGTCCAAATCATCTTGGAGTTTCTTGGCATGGGATTAAGAGAGAGAGATAAGAGAAACAGAAAGTTAAGTTTTTTAATTTTTTAAATCTCCCAACAACAATGAAGGAACAGCTGAAGGAATGAGACTCCGCACTTGTAGAAGTTAATTTTCAGGGCCAGAGAGGTTGTTTGGCAGTAATTAAGACTTATCACGCAGTTAAAAAGGGTACTTAGACGGAAATGGACAAGCCGTAACTTTCTGTGGTAAGTTTAGTCTGTATCTACGATGCAAGTACAGGAACTTCACGGCATTCAATACATTTAAATGGGAATCCACACGGCAAGATGCCATTTTTGCGCCTCTTACGGTGGAGCGACGCATCTCTGACAGCAACTTCTGGATTTTCGTGTTTAACTGTGCCTCTGCGCGTGTCTGAAGTTGCTGTCCAATTTGAGCCTCACTGTTATTTTTACAGCAAATTCTGCCCGCTGTCTTTGTGACAGACATCAGCTGAGCAAAAATTGGACCTCCACCTGACCTGAAATAACATTCGCTTGGGCATTTTTTTGGGGGGGGCGGGGATGACAGAGCAATGGTGTAATTCGGGGCTTATTAAGCCAGTGAATAGCTGAGCGATTCAGACCAATCCCCAGCATCTGCGGAGTTAGTTGATTTCACCCAAGATGGTGGTAGGGATTCTAAAATTGCTGTCACATACCTCTTAGGTTAGGATTTGTTGTTATCACAGCAGTACTAATGCAATGAACATTTTAACATTGACTTAATGTAATTTTTGCCACCAATGCTTGCACCATACTCTGAACCCTTAAAGGGGAAGGAAAGTCAAGGAGGAGTGCTTTCAATAAAAATTACTTTTCCTCATCCCTCAACCCCTTTGACACGGTCCATCCTCCTCCAACGCCTTTTCGCAGTCGTCCAGCTGGGTGGGACTGCACTCGCCTGGTTCCATTCTTATCTATCTAATCGTAGCCAGAATCACCTGCAGTGGTTTCTCTTCCCACTCCTGCACCATTACATTTGATGTATTCCCAAGGATCTATCCTTGGTCCCCTCCTGTTTCCTATCTACATGCTGCCCCTCGGCGACATCATCTGAAAACACAGCGTCAGTTTCCACATGTACGCTGACGACACCCAGCTCTACCTCGCCACCACCTCTCTCGACCCCCTCCACTGTCTCTAAATTGTCAGACTGCTTGTCCGACATCCAGTACTGGATGAGCAGAAATTTCCTCCAACTAAATATTGGGAAGACCGAAGCCATTGTCTTCGGTCCCCGCCACAAACTCCGTTCTCTAGCCGACTCCTCCATCCCTCTTCCTGTCAACTGTCTGAGGCTGAACCAGGCTGTTGCAATCTTGGTGTCATATTTGACCCTGAAATTATCTTTGACCACATATCCGTGCCATAACTAAGACCGCCTATTTCCACCTCCGTACATCGCCCGGCTCGGCCCCTGCCTCAGCTTATCTGTTGCTGAAACCCTCATCCATGCCTTTGTTACCTCTAGACTCGACTATTCCAATGCACTCCTGGCCAGCCTCCCAAGTTCTACCCTTCGTAAACTTGAGATCATCAAAAACTCAGCTGCCCATGTCCTAACTCACACCAAGTCCCGTTCACCCATCACCCCTGTGTTTGCTGACCTCCATTGGCACCTGGTTAAGCAATGCCTCAATTGTAAAAAAAAAAATCCTCATCTTTGTTTTCAAATCCCTCCATGGCCTCGCCCCTCCCTATCTCCGTAATCTCCTCCAGCCCAACAACCCCCCGAGATATCTGCGCTTCTCTAATTCTGGCCTCTTGAGCATCCCCGATTTTAATCGCTCCACCATTGGTGGCCTTGTCTTCAGCTACCAAGACCCGAAGCTCTGGAATTCCCTCCCTAAACCTCTCTGCCTCTCTACTCCTCTTTCCTCCTTTAAGATGCTCCTTAAAACCTACCTCTTTGACCAAGCTTTTGGTCATCTCCCCATATATCTCCTTATGTGGCTCGGTGTCAAATTTTGTTTTATAACTCCCCTGTGAAGCGCCTTGGGATGTTTTACTACGTTAAAGGTGCTATATAAATACAAGTTGCTGCTGTTCTGAATATTTAAATAGTGTATCTTTGTCCGTATGCTTGAGTGACTTCAGAGCTTGTTGCTATTCATTCAGAAGAGTTACTTTGCATATGCATTATTATTCCCTGCATTTAACGGGGCCGTACAAACTTGATTAGAATGTGAAATGTTGTGCCAGCACTGGATTATTGCAATCCGGATAGATCAAATCTAGATTCTGATGAGGTGTAACAGAAACTAGTGACTTCTCTGTGTGTATGTACATACTCAGAAATGTAAGATGATATCTCAATAATTGACTGACCTTGTGTAAAGAAATTGGTGGTCTGTTTGAAGTGCTTCAGCAGAGAGGCACATTGGGACAGTGCTGGATGTTTGTATATTTTTTTATTCTATTGCTAAGAATGCTAAAATGAAAGGAGCGCAGTCAAGCAAACAAAAGTGAATGGTAAAAGAATTATTTAACACTGGGTTGGAATTGCTATGCAAAAGGTTTTTAGTCTTACAGTTAGAACTGCCAGAGTTAATTTTAAACTTGACCAAGAAAGGTACGTGGCCAACTCCTAAAGGTACAAGAATAGAATTTGTTATGATCTATGAATCATCCATACAACAAGCCACTTGATTATTGCATAGCCTTTGAAGAAGGGGAGTTTTATTTTGGATGACAAATCAGTAGCAGAAAGCCTACTAATTGAGCTTCCACCAGTTTTGTGGAGATTTGTTAATTCGGCACAATCGAACCTGCAATCTTTGTGTTCAGTATGCCTCAGTGCCACATCCAGTGGTGGATTTATGCATTGGGCAATAATGTTCATTTTCTCCCATTGGCTGAAGGTTGTTTAGCTAAACCTTCTACCCCTTCAAATAACTGCTTGGCCTCCATCAGTAACAGAATCAAAACAGCCTGTAAGGCAGAGCTCATGTTTCAGAGATTGTGAACAGCCTGACTGGATGATTCCATTACTTGACCTTGACATCTTCTTGCTAACTCTATATGTAATTACATTTCAGCACTGTTCATTTTATTAAAAAGATGTGCTGCTGTTGGAAACTTCCTGAGGGATTCCAATAATGGCGCAAATGCCTCAAATGAAATGAGATAAGAGCACTAAACTAAAATTGAGTCAATAAAGCACATGGTTTACATTAGAAATCCACTGAAAATTGCACAGTTGAGCTTATGTACTTTTTGATAATAAATGAACATAATTATGAACTCTGTAAAATGATAGGCAATTTTGAAAAAAAAATGGTTTAATTAGATCAAATCTAGGAGATTATTGAAAAAAATACACTCAACTTTATTTTTTTAATTCGTTCATGGGATGTGGGCGTCGCTGGCAAGGCCAGCATTTATTGCCCATCCCTAGTTGCACTTGAGAAGGTGGTGGTAAGCCGCTTGCTTGAACCGCTGCAGTCCGTGTGGTGAAGGTACTCCCACAGTGCTGTTAGGGAGGGAGTTCCAGGATTTTGACCCAGCAATGATGAAGGATCGGCGATATACTTCCAAGTCAGGATGGTGTGTGACTTGGAGGGGAACTTGGAGGTGGTGGTGTTCCCATGCACCTGCTGACTTGTCCTTCTAGGTGGAAGAGGTCGCGGGTTTGGGAGGTGCTGCCGAAGAAGCCTTGGTGAGTTGCTACAGTGCATCCTGTAGATAGTACACACTGCAGCCACGGTATGTGGATGGTGGAGGTTGTGGATGTTTAAGCCAGTGGATGGGGTGCTGACCAAGAGGTCTGCTTTGTTCTGGATGGTGTCGAGCTTCTTGTGTTGTTGAAGCTGCACACATCCAGGCAAGTGGAGAGTATTCCATCACACTCCTGACTTGTGTCTTGTAGATGGTGGAAAGACTTTGGGGAGTCTGAAGGTGAGCCTCTGACCTGCTCTGGTAGCCATGGCATTTATGTGGCTGGTCCAGGTCAGTTTCTACTCAATGGTGACCTTCAGAATGTTGCTGGTGGGGGAATTGGCATTGGTAATGCCATTGAATTTCATGGGAAGTGGGCTATCCTCTCATTGGAGATGGTCGTTGCCTAACACTTGTGTGGCATGAATGTTACTTGCCACTTATCAGCCCAAGCCTGGATGTTGTCCAGATCTTGCTGCATGTGGACATAGACTGCTTCATTATCTGAACATGTTTTTAAAGTTTTATGAAAACTGCTTTCAGTAATTGGACTTTTTAAAGTACCCTATTATGCGAGTAATGTTTTCTTCCTTCTGCTCCTGAAGACTCTGACTCTTGCTGGGATATGGTTCCATGACTTCCTCTGGTACCTCACCAAAGTGACGAAGGAGCAGCGCTCCGAAAGCTTGTGATTTCAAATTAAACTGTTGGACTATAACCTGGTGTTGTGCGACTTCTCACATTTGTCGCTTGTTCTAGACATAGGTAGTGGATGTTGACACACTATTTGACTGTGGAGGAGGTCACCCCTGAACTCCGTTCTGTCCTCGCCCAATGCCGACATCACATGTTTAGCAGAGGTTCCTGGAAGTGGGACAAGTGGCCTTTTTAAAAAAAAACTCTGCTCCCTATTCCAGAGGCACAGAGGCTAATGGTAGCGCGGCTGTCCTCTGCTCTGGCTGAAATTGGCTACCTCAACATAGACCAGAAATCAAACTTGGGACCATGCTTGTCTGTACAGCTCCGTGCTTTACCAACTGTGTTTTAGGGAACCTCTGTATATTTGTAATTTTGCAAAGAGAAAGTGCGGCGCTTAGAAGAGAAGACCACTTCAAAATGTTCAGTGAAAATTGATGATGTCAGTACCTTCATTAACAGTTAGTTTGCTGAATAATCAGCAACTACATTGGTTGGATCAGTAAATTCTACAGCTTGTGCCTTAAACAATATTTCCACCCAAATTGAAAGCTTGAAATCTTGAAACCAAACCATGTCAGTTTATTGAATAGTCAAATAATGTTTTTGATATCTGCAGCATTCAGAAGTTCCAGTTCTACATTGTATTTGCTGAATATAGACTTCATGTGATCATTGGTTTCTGATTACACAATTTTTCATGTGGTGGTCTGAAAATAGACCAAAACAAAAACTAACCAGTCCATTGGTAGCAGTAAAAATGTCACAGAGAATCATAAATCTTACAGCTCAGAAGGAGAGCATTTGGCCCATTTTTCCTGCACTGGCTCTTTGAAAGAGCTATCCATTTAGTCTCTTTTTTTATTTGTTCATGGGATGTGGGCGTCACTGGCAAAGCCAGCATTCATTGCCCTTGAGAAGGTGGTGGTGAGCTGCCGCCTTGAACCGCTGCAGCCCGTGTGGTGAGGCTACTCCCACAGTGCTGTTAGGGAGAGAGTTCCAGGATTTTGACCCAGCGACGATGAAGGAATGGCGATATATTTCCAAGTCAGGATGGTGTGCGACTTGGAGGGGAACTTCGAGGTGATGTTTCCATGCGTCTGCTGCCCTTGTCTTTCTAGGTAGTAGAGGTCGCGGGTTTGGGAGGTTCTGTCGAAGAAGCCTTGGCGAATTGCTGCAGTGCATTTTGTAGATGGTACACACTGCAGCCACAGTGTACTGGTGGTGGAGGGAGTGATTGTTTAAGGTGGTGGATGAGGTGCCAGTCAAGCGGGCTGCTTTGTCCTGGATGGTGTCGAGTTTCCTGTGTTGTTGGAGCTGCACTCATCCAGGCAAGTGGAGATTATTCCATCACACTCCTGACTTGTGCCTCGTAGATGGTGGAAAGGCTTTGGGGAGTCAGGAGGTGAGACACTCACGGCAGAATACCCAGCCTCTGACCTGCTGTTGTTGCCACAGTATTTATGTGGCCGGTCCAGTTAAGTTTCTGGTCAATGGTGACCCCCAGGATGTTGTTGGTGGGGAATTTGACGATGGTAAAGCCGTTGAATGTCAAGGGGCGGTGGTTAGATGCTCTCTTGTTGGAGATAGTCATTGCCTGGCACTTGTGTGGTGCGAATGTTACTTGCCACTTATCAGCCCAAGCCTGAATGCCATCCAGGTTTTGCTGCATTCGGGTACAGATTGTTTCATTATCTGAGGAGTTGCGAATGGAACTGAACACTGTGCAATCATCAGCAAACCTCCCCACTTCTGACTCTATGATGGAGGGAAGGTCATAGATAAAGTTGAAGATGGTTGGGTTTAGGACACTACCCTGAGGAACTCCTGCAGTGATGTCCTGGGGGCTGAGTTGATTGGCTTCCAACAACCACAACCATCTTCCTTTGTGCGAGGTATGACTCCAGCCAGTGGAGAGTTTTCCCCCGATTCCCATTGACTTCAATTTTACTAGTGCTCCTTGATGCCACAGTTGGTCAAATGCTGCCTTGATGTCAAGGGCAGTCACTCCAATACTACAGCAACCTGGAGTAACTCCTCACTTCTGGAATTCAGCTCTTTTGTCCATATTTGGACCAAGGCTGTAATGAGGTCGGGAGCCGAGTGGTCCTGGCGGAACCCAAATTAAGCATCAGTAAGCAGGTTATTGGTGAGTAAGTGCCGCTTGATAGCACTGTCGATGACACCTTCCATCACTTTGCTGCTGATTGAGAGTAGACTGATGGGGCGGTAATTGGCCCGATTGGATTTCTCCTGCTTTTTGTGTACGGGATGTACCTAGGCAATTTTCCACATTGTCATGTGGATGCCAGTGTTGTAGCTGTACTAGAACAGCTTGGCTAGGGGTGCGGCTAGTTCTGGAGCACAAGGCTTCAGCACGACAGCTGGGATGTTGTCAGGGCCCATAGCCTTTGCTGTATCCAGTGCGCTCAGCCGTTTCTTGATATCATGGGAGTGAATCGAATTGGCTGAAGACTTTCTTCTGTGATGGTGGGGACCTCAGGAGGAGGCTGAGATGGATCATCCACTCGGCACTTCTGGCTGAAGATGGTTGTGAATGCTACAGCCTTGTCTTTCGCACATGTGCACTGGGCTCCGCCATCATTGAGGATGGGGATATTCATGGAGCCTCCTCCTCCATTAGTTATTTAATTGTCCACCACCATTCACGACTGGGTGTCACAGAACTGCAATGCTTTGGATCTGCTCCGTTGGTTGTGGGATCACTTTTCTCAGTCTATAGCATGCTATTTCCTGTTTAGCATATAACTCCCCTGCTCTTTCCCCATAGCCCTGCAAATGTTACCTTTTTTAAGTATATATCTAGTTCACTTTTGAAAGTTGCTATTGAATCTGCTTCCACCTGCCTTTCAGGTAGTTCATTCCAGATTATAACTTACTGTGTAAAAATATTTTTTCTCACCTCCCCTCTGCTTGTTTTGCCAAATATCTTAAGTCTGTGTCTGCTAGTTACCTTCAATTAAATGTTTGGTTCACTTCAACTAAATGTTTTAGTTCACTTCAACTAAATGTTTTAGTGATGCAGCCCAACATCAGCAACCAGTCTTAATCTTTTGGAACTTCTAGTTTGTTTTGCGCCAATCTTTCTGAGCCAAAATAGCCAAATAAAGAAATTTCTGTGTTGCCTATTCGCTGACCAGTGAAGAGGAAATAGTAAAAGAAGTTGTTAATCAATCTTTCATTGTTGCTTTAGGTCCTGGTCTGGACTTTAAACTTTGATCTTCAGTAAAAGTGGCAATATATTTTTCAATGGTTGGAGGCATAGATGACCTCACCTCTGAATTGCACTGATTACTGGACTATGATTTGACATGCACCTGAGGTGTACCTCTAATGTACGGTACGTGAACAACAATGTGAAGTCTTCATACAGTGACGTGCTAGTATGAAGTCATTGCGATCAAGAAACCTAGTATACTGTATATTGGTAGGAAGAATAAGAAGGCCACATATTCCTTCGAAGTTGAAACCCTCATGCATGCTTTTGTTACCTCTAGACTTGACTTATTCCAATGCTCTCCTGACCGGCCTCCCATCTACCACCCTTCATAAACATTAGCTCAGCCAAAACTCTCTCGCCCGTATCTTAACTTGCACCAAGTCCCTTTCACCCACCACCCCTGTGCTCGCTGACCTACATTGCTTCCCGGTTCGTTTTTAAAATTCTCATCCTTGTGTTCAAATCCCTCCGTGGCTTTGACCTCCTTATCTCTGTAGCCTTCTCCAACCCTCCGAGAACTCTGCGTTCCTCCTACTCTGGCCTTTTGTGCACCCCCCACTTGCTTCACTCCACCATTGATGGCTGTACCTTCAGCTGTCTAGGCCCTAAACTCTGGAATTATCTCCCTAAACCTCTCTGCCTCTCTCTCCTCCTTTAAGACACTCCTTAAAACCCACCTCTTTGACCAGGTATTATTTTCACTTACTTTTACATTTCTCCTTGCCCACCAAGCCAAACCTCTCCTCTGGTTCCCCCTTCTCCCAGTCTGGGTCCCACATCTCTCTAGTTTCTCTCCTATGTCTTCCCAAGCCCTCTTCAAACTCATCTCATCCATGAGACTAACATTTTGCACTAAACAGTTGATCACCCAACTTCCTCTCCATGGCCTAGCTGACATTGTAAATGGTTTAATCTCATTCGGTATTGTCTCCCTCCTTTTCAAAACCTCCTTGATTAGTCACCTTCAAGTCCTTGCAAACTGCCACCCCATTTCCAACCTCCCTTTCTTCTCCAAAGTCCTTGAATATGTTGTCTCCAGAATCCACACCCATCTTTTTCACAGCTCCATGTTTGAATCTTTCCAATCAAGTTTCTGCCCTAGCCAAAGTCACACATTATGTCCACTGTGACTGTGGTGCATTATCACTCCTCGTTCTCCTTAACCTCCCTTGCAGCTTTTGACACATGTAGCCGTCTATACCGTTTACCTCCAAGCCCCCCATCTCCGTTGTTTAGCGTGATGTGGCTGCCATCGCTTGGTTCCACTCTTAACTCTCCGATTGTAGCCAGAGTATTTCCAGCAATGGCTTCTTTTCCTGCCCCTGCACCATTTCCTACGGAGTCTCAAGGATGAATCCTTGGCGCCTCTTTCTTATCTATATGCTGTCACTTGGCGATATCATCTGCAGATATGGGCTCAGCTCCCACATGTATGCTGACAATTCCCAGCCCTACCTCTTCAGCATCACTCTCGATCCCTGAGCTATCAGACTACTTGTCTAACATCCAGTCTTGAATGAATTGCAATTTCTTCCAGCTAAACATTGGAAAGACCGAAGCCATCATCTTTACCCCCGACACAAACTCCATACCCTTTCCAGTGATTCCATTTTTTTCCTTGGCCACTATCTTAGGCTGAACCAGACTGTTCACAACCTTGCCTTCGTATTCGACGCTGAGCTTCCGACCCCATATCTTCTCCCTCACAAAGACTATCTACTTCTATCACTAGCATTGCCCACTTCACCCACCTCAGCTCCTCTGCTGCTGAAGCCCTCATCCATGCCTTTTTCACCTCCAGACTTGATTATTTCAGTGCTCTCCTGGCTAGTTCCATCCTCCACCCTTTGTAAGCTTCAGCTCATCCAAAACTGTGCTGTCCATATCCTATTCTGTACAAAGTCTCCCTCACCTATCATCGCTGCGTGACCTCACTGACCTATATTGGCGCCAGGTCCCACAGTGCCTCAAATTTAAAATTCTAATCCTTGTGTTTAAATCTTTTAATCGCCTCTCCCCTCTCAATCTCTCTAACCTCCTCCAGCCCCACAACCAGATTTTTGGCTCTTCTGTTCCTAGCCTCTTGTACATCCCCTTCTTTCAACCCCCACCCGCCGTTGGCAGCCATGCCTTCAGCCAACATGATTCCATACACTACTTAAACCCCTCCACCTCCCTCTCCTCCTTTTTAAGACTCTCCTTAAAACCAACCTCTTCAACCTAGTGTTTGGACACCCCTCCTTTGGCTTGGCATCCATTTTTATTTTTATTTATTTATTCATTCATGGGATGTGAGCGTCACTGGCAAGGCCAGCATTTATTGCCCATCCCTAATTGTCCTTGAGAAGGTGATAGTGAGCTGCCTTCTTGTGCCGCTGCAGTCCGTGTGGTGAGGTACTCCCAAAGTGCTGTTAGGTAGGGAGATCCAAGAGTTTGACTCAGCAATGATGAAGTAACGGCAATATATTTCCAAGTCAGGACGGTGTGTAACATGGAGGTGGTAGTGTGCACCATCTTGTAGATGGTGCACACTGCAGTTACGTTGCACTGGTGCTGGATGGGGTGCCAATCAATTGGTCTGCTTTGTCCTGGATGGTCTCATGCTTCTTGAGTTTTGCTGGAGCTGTATTCATCCAGGCAAGTGGAGAGTATTCCATCACACTCCTGACTTGTGCCTTGTAGATGGTGGAAAGGCTTTGGGGAGTCAGGAGGTGAGTCACTCGCCACAGAATACCTAGCCTCTGACCTGCTCTTGTAGCCACAGTATTTATGTGGCTGATCCAGTTAAGTTTCTGGTCAATGGTGACCCCCCCAGGATGTAGATGGTGGGGGATTCGACAGTAGTAATGCCAAGGGGAATGTCAAGGGTCATTGGTCATTGCCTGGCACTTGTGTGGCACAAATGTTACTTGCCACTTATCAAACCAAGCCTGGATGTTGTCCAGGCCTTGCTGCATGTAGGTATGGACTGCTTCATTATCTGAGAATTGCAAATGGAACTGAACACTGCAATCATCAGCGAACATCCCCACTTCTGACCTTATGATGGAGGGAAGGTCATGGATGAGGCAGCTGAAGATGGTTAGGCCTAGGACACTGCCCTGAGAAACTCCTGCAGTGATCAGTGATGTCCTGGAGCTGAGATGATTGGTCTCCATCAACCACAACCATCTTCCTTTGTGCTAGGTATGATTCCAGCCAGTAGAGAGTTTTCCCCCTGAACCCCATTGACTTCAATTTTACTAGGGCTCCTTGTGCCACACTTGGTCAAATGCTGTCTTGATGTCAAGGGCAGTCACCTCGCCTCGAATTCAGCTCTTGTGTCCATGTTGGGACCAAGGCTGAAATGAGGTTTGGAGCCGAGTGTCCTGGCGGAACCCAAACTGAGCAGTGGTGAGCAGGTTTTTGGTGAGTAAGTGCTGCTTGATAGGACTGTCAGTGACGCCTTCCATCACTTTGCTGATGATTGAGAGTAGGCTGATGAGGAGATAATTGGCCAGATTGGATTTATCCTGCTTTTTGTGGACAGGACATACCTGGATCCTACAGAAAATAGATGTTAAATGTGAGGAGGAATGGATTCCTGGATATGACAGCTAAGACTACAAATTATTAGGGTGATTAGAAACATAGAATTTTTAAGCAGAGAAGGCGACCTTTCGTCCCATCACATCTGTGCTAGTTCTTTGCTGGAGTAATCCAAAACAAATCCCATTGCTCTGTTCTCTCCCCATAGTCCCATATCTTTTTGTGCTTCAATTAATTATCCAATCTTCCTTTTAAAAGATGCAGTGAACTCTCCTACTGCTTAATTTGGCCAAGCATTCCATGCTCGTGCTCTGTGTAAATATTTTTTTCCTAACCTCGTTCTGTCAGTCGCAATTTTAAATTGCTGACCGTTTGTCACTAACTTCCCAACCAGAGGAAATAGTCTTTCTCTATTCATTCTATCCAAACCTTTCATAATCTTATAAACTTCTATTAAATCTGCTCTTAGCCTTCCAGATCTGCTCCAGTGGAAGTAGTGCCAGTATCTCAGGACAACACTTTGGGCCTAGATGCTTTACCTTCATCTCCTGCACCTGGGTTTGAATCCTCCACAGATTGATGAGATAAAGTCTGCTAACATAGAATCTTTTTTTTTCTGATCACTCTGCTTTCACAATTTTTCCAGTAATCATTTTGCTACTTATTTTATATAATTCCATTTTGTTTAAAAATACTTTATTCAAATTTCCATTAGTGGTTATATGTAGTATGAAATTACAGCTTTTCAAAGGTAACTTTTTTTTGCCAAAATACAATATGTTCCGATAAGTTTTAGATTAGCAAATAATAAAAGAAGCAAAAAACTAACATTTTTTAAATGATAAAATCCTGCAAAGTTAGCAGTAAAGTGGTCTTAATATTATCTCTGTTTTGGAACTAATCAGAAATGATACACAGACATTAATGTGACAGCACCATGCAGCTGCTTGCTTTAACTATTTGAAGTAATAATCTGGAGAACTTAATATAACTACAGATTCCATGTAATGGTTTAGGCAGGTGGCAGAAGCTAACATAGTCCTTTGAACTGGTGTTTATGTTCATCTGTTGACAGTATGCTTAAAGGTTAGGATGAGATACCCTTTCAGTGTAACTGAAGATATACATGATTCTAGTTGGTAGTTGTCAGAAAGCTGGGTGTTATATTTTTGGATAGATAGATTGAACTATTTACTGTCCATGAACATTTAAGCACAACATTAGAACCTCTTTTCAATTTCTTCATATATGCTTATTCTGAAGCCAAATTTTGAGTAGCAGTCAAAGACTGCTTTGATATTTCTCTGCAGCAGGTACATGGAGCAAACATGTAGGATGTATAATGACATTTATATTAGTTCACACCAAAATATTAATATTGTTCTTCAATCTTGTTTAAATGAACACATCCAAAAACAGTTTCCTAATCTCTGCTGCTTCAAAAAAGAAAGAAAAGTATGAGCTCCTGTCTCCTATGTTGGGAAGAGACAGAGCAAAAGTCACCAATTTCCTGGGAAGGGACACAACTCTGGGAAAGAGTTTCTCTCTTCCCTCTTTCCCCCCCCCCCATTGTTTGCACACTATAGCAGCATTGACAGAGGCCTGGGCACACATCACATGTCTAGCACTTTTGAATGCTGCCTAGGGAGACATTGAGAAAAGTGTTGTCAGGGTTGTTATAATTTCTATTATGCAAGTCTCATTGTTCTCCATGCAGCCTCTTAATCCTGGCATTAAAAAGTCCAGCAAGTATCCTAATCTATTATTATTTCTTTTTTCTGGCACTCGAAAATGTTCCTTTCTTTTTAATGAATGTCGTATATAGATTGCATTTAGTAGTTACCACTATTAGATTTGTCATGTTAGAATTATGCTCAAAAGAGGCTTCGATGATGTGCCAACACCTTTGCTTTTCATGCTGACAATATGGTTCAGATCAGAATCCTGCCACTGCATGGTGCAACAATATGCTGGTTTTAATTATAACACTTAATGTTCCTTACAGTTACCTTGTAAATGATATTGCACATCATTCAGTCAATTAGTACAAATGGCAATAGCTATATGAAACTTGGAAGGTAGCAAATGTAACCCTGCGATTCAAGAAGGGAGGGAGAGAGAAAACCAGGAACTAGAGGCCAGTTAGCCTGACATCAGTAGTAGATTCTAGCATTTTCCCTATTATTAGAGACGTGGTATCAGGGCACTTAGAAAATCATAATATGATTGGGTAGAGTCAACATGGATTTATGAAAGGGAAATCGTGTTTGACAAATCTGGTAGAGTTTTTTGAGGTTGTAACTAGCAGGGTAGATAAGGGGGAACCAGTGGATGTAGTGTATTTGGATTTTCAAAAAGCATTTAATAAGGTGCCACACAAGAGGTTATTACACAAAATTAGGGCTCATGGAATTTGGGGGTAATATATTAGCATGGATTGAGGATTTATTACTGGACAGAAAACAGAGTGTCATTTTCGGGTTGGCAGGCTGTAACTAGTGGGGTATCGCAAGGATCAGTGCTTGGGCCTCAGCTATTTATAGCTATAAGGGATATAGACAGGTTAAGTGAGTGGGCAAGAATGTGGCAGATGGAATATAACGTGGAGAAGTGTGAAGTTATCCACTTTGAATAGAAAAGTAGAATATTTTTATAAGGTGGGAAACTGGGAAATGTTGGTATTCAGAGGGACCTGGGTGTCCTTGTACACGAATCACAAAGTTAACATGCAAGTACAGCAAGCAATTATGAAGGTCAAATGGTATGTTAGCCTTTATTACAAAGGGATTGGAGTACAAGAGTAAAGAAGTCTTACTGTGATGAGGGAGAAATTTCTTCACCAAAAGGGTTGTGAATCTTTGGAATTCTCTACCCCAGAGGGCTGTGGGTGCTCAGTCATTGAGCATGTTCAAGACAGAGATCGATAGATTTTTGGATACTAAGGGAATCAAGGGAAGGTGGAGTTGAGGTAGAAGATCAGCCATGATCTTATTGAATGGCAAAGCACGCTCGAAGGGCCAAATGGCCTACTCCTCCTATTTCTTATGAGACTAAGATCACAGCAAAAGTGTTCCTCTTTGCTATAGTATGTCTGCAGTGACCTCCATTTGATAATGATTCCAGCATAATTGAGAAAAACTGCCACATACTAGGATCTGCAGCAAGTGCTCTCACTGGAAGAGCCCCACCCTGAAATGGTTTCTGTTTTAAACTTTAATGAAATATTTTGAACTATGCTTCTTAACCCAAAACCTTGGCCACATTGTTATCGGCTGATTGATGTGCTGCATATCTAGAAGGAGCTGGCAATTTATATTTACAATTGTAGATCAGTTATACTGCGGATTATTTTACCTGTGCTTTTTTGTCACTATGTTCTGTATTTCTAATGTATACAGTATTGATATATTTTCAATAGTTTGTCACTGAAGTTTGTTGCATACTCAAATTGCAGTTACAAGTAAACTGCAGTTACATTGTCTGTTGTTTAGTTTGGTTCTCAGGTGAACTGCATCCGTGTTACCTGTGTTTGCACTGCTAAAACTTAATCAGATCACTTTCTCATGGGTTTATGATTCTGTTGCAGAGCCAGTTTTAGCAGTGTAAAAGGAGCTGGAACACAGATGCCTATCTGTCTAATCCAGCTTAAACATGTGCCAACATAAAAGCACCCTTAATGCAAGTGGTTTCACCAGAAGTAGGAAGAAAATGGCTACAAACTGCCAAGCTCCTCTCCCTATTGTTACCTGAATTTGCTGAAAAGATGCCTTCTCTAAGTGATAATTCTTGGAATCAAATAAAAACTCCACATACATCAGACACCTCCAGACTTGACTATTCCAGTGCTCTCCTGGCTCGACTCCCATTCTCCAATCTCCATAAGCTTTGCTGCCCATATCTGATCTCCTCCAGGTCCCGTACGCCATCACTCCCGACCTCAGTAACTTGCATTTGGATCGTCGTTCCCCCAAAGTTTCATATTTCAAATTCTCATCCTTGTGCTTAAAGCCCTTCATGGTCTTGCCCCTCCCCATCTCTATAACCACCTCAAACCCTGTGACCCCCCCTCCCCGACCCACCCCCCATCCACACCAACTCTCAATTCCTTTAACTCTAGCCTTTTGTGCATCTCCCCCTCCCTTCAACACAGCATTGGCAGCTGTACTTTCAGCCATTTGATCCCTCATTCTGGAGTTCCCTCCTTTGACCAAGCTTCTAATATTTCATTTGACTCTGCATCCATTTTTTTAAATTCTACCTCTATGAAGTGCTTTGGGAAGTTTTTCTACATTAAAGGTACTATATATGTGCAAGTTGTTGTTGAAAGATGTTTTATCTGAGTGGCTTTCCCTTTAAGCTGGCTTTTTTTAACTGTGGCAAAACACTTCAAGACTTTTCACAGGGGTCGGACGAGGGGTAAATTTAGACACCAACTAGGAATTAGCAGAAGAGTTGGAGGAGGTGACCATGGGTGAGATTAAAGAGCTAGGGTTTGAGGAGACTTTTGAAGGTGGGCAGGAATATAATGTAAGAATTTAGAAAAAGAATTACACAGAGCTGAATGCTCCACCACCAACGGACTAAGAGGTGGGACCAGAAATGCAAATAGTCCGGGCTTGGAAGAGTGGGCGTTGTGAACTGAGATGTAGGACTGGAGCAGATTTCAAAGGTGGGGTGAAGCAAGGCAATTGAGGGATTTGTAAATGAGCAAGAGGATTTTGAAGTAAAGTAATTGCTTATGTGAATCCCGTGATGATAACTGAGAACACAGTCATTGGTGAGTGGAAGCTTATGGAAGGTAGTAAGTGGATGGCAAATAGGAGTGAGGTAGAAACAAGAGGGAGGCAGTGATTCAGAGGTGGGAATAGGAGGTCTTGATGATGAATTGGATTTGGTGTTTGGGGCTCATCTCAGAGTCAAATAGATTTTATTTAAATCTGAGATTGCACACTGTTAGAGTTTGGCCTGAGCATGAAGCTAGGAGAGGATGAAGTCTGGAGCTAGCGTTCATTCATTTTGCTTATCTGTTACCGGAGTCTGAAGTCAAGTTAGGTGTTTGATAACGCTGTAGTGTGACAATGCTGTGGTTTCCCTTACAGCCAACCTCAGATGAGCATCATACTGAGTACCTCTGAGCCATGGCTACTAAATTCAGTCTTTGAGATGGTACCTAGTAACAGATGACTACATATAAGTACTCCTGCAATTACACATTTTGTTCCTTCTCCTGAGGTGGAGATTCTGTTTTTTCTTTATCCTCCTTCCTTTTCTGCCAGTTCTCTCTCTCATCTTTCCTGATTCCTTATTGGGCTATGATTCGATGAGTGCCAGATACCCCCAGCCCTTGCCCAAATGACCATTTTTCATGTATGAGCTTGGAGAGTGCATGTTGGTAGGCTGTTCCACTGTGGGGGCATCTGAGCTTGATGCTGTCCTCACCCAAAATTGAAACGAGCACCCTTCCAGCAGAGGTTTGCAGATAGCAATCAGGAGTGGGAACCTTAGCCAATTTACCCCTCCCTAACCCAGGACACCAAAACCAATTGTAACGACCATCATTATAATTGGCTTCTGGCTGAGACCTGGCTGAGACTTGCCAACCCAGCATAAACCAGAGATCAAAACGAGTTATTTCCTGACCTGCATGACTTAATTAATGTACTCGCTACCCCAGCCACCTGAGCCATCAAGGGACCTTCATTTTTCATTTTTATTAAATGAAAGGTGGCACATATGGATAACTTTCTGATGCTGAGTTACAGTTTAAAAAAAAATGTCCTCCTCTTTCTCTCCCCCCCGTGCAACCTTTTACAAAACAACTAAAGGGAACATTGACTTTTACCACATTTAATTAAGTTTGAGTGGCTTGTAGTTGCAACAAAACACTGACCTTTTAAAAGCCTGTTTGTTTTAACTGTTTTGCTATACTTCAAGTGGGTTTAGGACTGTTTGATCAATATTGTGGGCCAAAAAATTCCACAAGATAACTTGAAATGGATTTCACTCTGTTGCATTCAAAGTTCCACCATTTGATTTTCACAATGCTAGAGTGTGCTGTCGCATCTGTTTGAATTGTAATACCATGTACACAAATGCTACATTTTCTGCAGAAATTGAAAATATCCCAACGCCTTTTTAAATAGACCACTTCAGAAATGTTATTAAATCTATAATCAATTAACCAGTGACCTTTTTGGTGAGCCTGAAAAGTATATAGGCTGTTTAGAGATATTTGTGAATTAATGTGGATTTGTAAAATTTCTTGGCGTGCCATTTTGGAATGAGTACTGCAGCAGGGAGAATATTTAAACATGATGATGTGACAAGTGTCCAATCAAAAACCTGCTGAACTGTTAAATGTGCCCAAACCATAGTAATTATGATAGAACTTTTCATTTAAGTTCTAAGTTATAGTTTGTACATGCATATTGTGTACTTTTGCATCAGTATTTAGTGAGCTTTATTTGACACTGTTGAATTGCATGGTGGATTTCACATACAGTATTATTACATCTGGTTGTAGTCCAAGGACCAGATTTGCTTCACAACAGCTACAGTGATGCAGTATTTTCACTTTGCACTGTATAAGTTAACAAAAACCGGAACTTAAACTACTAAAATTAACATTAATTAGGTTTACCGTTGGATAATTTCTGATTGTTGATCCATACTGAATTTGACCTCTATAATTTGCACTGTGGTGCACCTTTGAACTTGAGTAAATTGTACTATTTCAAATTACACATTGAGGAAGGATTGGAATCATATCCTCTTGGTTTGGAGCTAGTTTGAATGCTGCACAACCAGTGATTTTTTTTTTCTAACTCTGCCACCTCATTTTTTTGTAACAAACAGAAGCACAATTAATGTGATTCAAATCCTGTTTATCACTATAAGCATAGATTTTTTTTTTAAAAAGTGAATTAAAGCCCAACCTTGTGTTCTACTTGAAAATTTGAGAAGGGGAGTCACTGCGCAGACTTGTCCCCTAAAACCATTTTGATTGAAGCAAAAATATAGCTGTTGAGTTGGCAGTGACTATTTTGGGCACCAAGGCTACTTCCCCCCACTTCCCTGTCAGTAAAACAATGCTACAGCATAAATGGAGCAGGTTCATCTGCAAGAGGGAGAAACTGCAAGTGCTTGTCGTTCTACTATTAAGAGTACATACTGTTCAGGCAGAACAATTTTAATTTAGAATCTGTGTGAAATTATTTTTACAACTGTGGTAAAACATGAAAAAAAAATCTTTCCTTCTGCCCATCCCCACTAATTTTACCCCCTTTTGCATACTTTCCAGGAGACTGATTGGATAGCAATCGGAAATGAGAGCCCTGGCTGATTTTTTTTTCTCTCTCTTTCCCCTCTTTCTTTCACTTCCCCACGCTTCCTCAACTCCCCCCCCCCCCCCCCTCCCCACCCTCCTCACCCTCCTCAGTCAGGTCTATGGTTAGTTGGAAAGGAATGGGTCTGGAAAGGAGACCTTTTCTGAATAGAACGATACCGCTCCTTTCTGGGTGTTTACCCACCTGGCTTTAAAAATTCATTGACTACTGCAAATGACAGCAGAAACCTGGCATATAATACCCAATTCCTGTAACATAATTCCCTTGCTCATAAATCTGCCTCATTTATACCGTACGGCAGATTTAGCAGCAGTGGATAACTGTGTATGTATGAGGTTTGTATACACAGTTGCTCCAAAGTTACAAATGTGATTTTATTGCAACTGCATCATGTCTGGTGCAAACTTTGGCCAGGGACTTTGGGGAGGGTTTAAGCTAGCTTGGCAGGGGAATGGGCACCAGCATGTAGGAGTAGAAAAGAGGAATAAGGTGCATAAAAGAGTGAGTGTGCTGGCTAGTACTAGAGAAGAAAGTAGCACTCGAGGTGGAAGTAGTACCATATTAGATAGGAACAGACTAAGAAAGACTACGAAAAATTCAAAAATGGGTTTAGAATGCACGTACGTAAAGTGTGGTGAAAAGGTTGGTGAGCTACAAGCACAATTAGCCGTGTGGCAATATGATGTTGTAGAAACATAGAAACATAGAAGATAGGAGCAGGAGTAGGCCATTCGGCCCCTCGAGCCTGCTCCGCCATTCAATGCGATCATGGCTGATCATCCAAATTCAGTACCCTGTCCCTGCTTTCTCCCCATATCCCTTGATCCCCTTAGCCTTAAGAAATATATCTAACTCCTTCTTGAATATATTTAATGAATTGGCCTCAACTGCCTTCTGTGGTAGAGAATTCCACAGGTTCACCACTCTCTGGGTGAAGAAATTCCTCCTCATCTCAGTCCTAAATGGCTTACCCCTTATCCTTAGACTGTGACCTCTGGTTCTGGACTCCCCCGCCATCGGGAACAGCCTTCCTGCATCTAGTCTGTCTAGTCCTGTTAGAATTTTATAAGTTTCAATGAGATCCCCTCTCATTCTTCTAAACACTAGCGAATATAAGCCTAATCGACCCAATCTCTCTTCATACGTCATTCCTGCCATCCCAGGAATCAGTCTGGTGAATCTTCGCTGCACTCCCTCCATGGCAAGAACATCCTTCCTCAGACAAGGCAACCAAAATTGCACACAATACTCAAGGTGTGGTCTCACCAAGGCCCTGTACAACTGCAGCAAGACATCCTTGCTCCAGTACTCGAATCCTCTCGCTATGAAGGCCAACATACCATTTGCCTTCTTAACTGCCTGCTGCACCTGCATGCTTACCTTCAGCGACTGGTGCACAAGGACACCCAGGTCTCGTTGCACTTCCCCTTTTCCCAATCTATTGCCGTTCAGATAATAATCTGTCTTCCTGTTTTTGCCACCAAAGTGGATAACCTCGCATTTATCCACATTATACTGCATCTGCCCAATCACCCAACCTGTCCAAATCATACTGGAGTTTCTCTGCATCCTCCTCACCGCACACACGCCCACCCAGTTTTGTGTCGTCTGCAAACTTGGAGATATTACATCTAGTTCCCTCATCTAGATCATTAATATATATTGTGAATAACTGGGGTCCTAGCACCGATCCCTGCGGTACCCCACTAGTCACTGCCTGCCACTCGGAAAAAGACCCGTTTATTCCAACTCTTTGCTTCCTGTCTGCCAACCAGTTTTCTATCCAAGTCAGTACCTTACCCCCAATCCCATGTGCTTTAACTTTGCATGCTAATCTCTTTTGCGAGACCTTATCAAAAGCCTTCTGAAAGTCCAAATACACCACATCCACTGGTTCTCCCTTATCTATTCTACTAGTTACATCCTCAAAAAATTCTAGTAGATTAGTCCAGCATGATTTACCTTTTGTAAATCCATGTTGACTTTGTCCGATCCTGTCACTGTTTTCCAAGTGCACTGCTATTACATCTTTTATAATGGACTCTAGCATTTTCCCCACTACCGATGTCAGGCTTACCGGTCTATAATTCCCTGTTTTCTCTTTACCACCGTTTTTAAATAGCAGGGTTACATTAGCTACACTCCAATCCATGGGAACTTTTCCAGAGTCTATATAATTTTGGAAGATGACCAGCAATGCATCTACTATTTCTAGGGCCACTTCCTTAAGTACCCTAGAATGTAGATTATCAGGCCCTGGGGATTTATCGGCCTTCAATCCCGTCAATTTCCCCAACACCACTTCCCTACAAATACTGATTTCATTCAGTTCCTCCCTCTCATTAGACCCTATGTTCCCCGACATCTCTGGGAGGTTATTTGTGTCCTCCTTTGTGAAGACAGAACCAAAGTATGTATTTAATTGGTCTGCCATTTCTTTGTTCCCCATTATAAATTCCCCTGATTCTGACTGCAAGGGACCTACGCTTGACGTCACCAATCTTTTTCTCTTCACATATCTATAGAAGCTATTACAGTCAGTTTTTATGTTCCCTGCAAGCTTACTCTCATACTCTATTTTCCCCCTCGTAATTAATCCCTTTGTCCTCCTTTGCTGAATCCTAAACTGCTCCCAATCCTCAGGTTTGCTGCTTTTTCTGGCCAATTTATATGTCCTCTCCTTGGATCTTATGTTATCCCTAATTTCCCTTGTTAGCCACGGTTGAGTCACCTTTTTTGTTTTATTTTTATGCCAAACTGGGATGAACAAATTCTGTAGTTCATCCATGCGATCTTTAAATGTTTGCCATTGCCTATCCACCATCAACTCTTTAAGTAACATTCCCCAATCCATCCTAGCCAACTCGCGCCTCATACCTTTATTTAAATTCAGTACCCTAGTCTCTGAGTCAACTCCATCTTAATGAAGAATTCGATCATATTATGATCGCTCCTCCCCAAGGGGCCTCGCACAACAAGATTGCTAATTAATCCTTTCTCATTACATAATACCCAGTCTAAGATGGCCTGATTTCTAGTTGGTTCCTCGACATATTGGTCCAGGAAACCATCCCGTATACACTCTAGGAATTCCTCTTCCACAGTATTGTTACTAATTTGGTTAGCCCAATCTATATGTAGATTAAAGTCACCCATGATAACTGCTGTGCCCTTATTGCACGCATCTCTAATTTCCTGTTTAATGCCATCCCCAACCTCAGCATTACTGTTTGGGGGTCTGTATACAACTCCCACTAATGTTTTCTGCCCCTTGGTATTTCTCAGCTCTACCCATACAGATTCCACATCATCAGAGCTAATATCCTTCCTAACTATTGTGTTAATCTCCTCTTTAACCAGCAATGCTACCCCACCTCCTTTTTCCTTTTGCCTGTCCTTCCTGAATATTGAATACCCCTGGATGTTGAATTCCCAGCCTTGGTCACCCTGGAGCCATGTCGCCGTAATCCCAATTATATCATATCCATTTACATCTATTTGCGCAGCTAATTCATCCACCTTATGACGAATGCTCCTCGCATTAAGACACAAAGCCTTCAGGCTTGTTTTTTTTAACACTCTTAGACCTTTTAGAATTATTGTTTACTGTGGCCATGTTTGATTTACACCCTTGATTTCTCTGACTTCCACTTTTGCTTTTCTCCTTCCTGTCTTTTGCTTCTATCCTTGCTTCCTTTTCCTCTGTCTCCCTGCACAGGTTCCCAACCCCCTGCCATTTTAGTTTAAACCCTCCCCCAGAGCACTAGCAAACACTTCCACTAGGACATCGGTCCCAGTCCTGCCCAGGTGCAAACCGTCCAGTTTGTACTCATCCCACCTCCCCCAGAACCGGTTCCAATGTCCCAGGAATTTGAATCCCTCCCCCTTGCACCATTCTTCTAGCCACGTATTCATCTGAAATATCCTTCTATTTCTACTCTGACTAGTACGTGGCACTGGTAGCAATCCTGAGATTACTACCTTTTGAGGTCCTATTTTTTAATTTACCTCCTAACTTCCTATATTCAGCTTTTAGGACCTCATCACGTTTTTTACCTATATCGTTGGCAATAACGGAAACGTGGCCTAAAAACGGTGAGGACTGGGCACTTAATATTCAAGGGTACAAGGTGTTCAGAAAAGATGGGGAAGGAAAAAAGGGAGGTAGGGTGGCAGTGCTGATTAAGGAAGACATTGTAGTGTTGGAAAGGGAGGATGTTCTTGAGGGGACAAGGACAGAATCCATTTGGTTAAAGTTGAGGAGCAAAAAGGGTATGATGACTCTATTGGAGGTATTCTACAGGCCTCCAACTAGTGAGAGGGAGGTAGAGGAGCAAATCTGCAGGGAAATCGCACAGATATTCAAGAGCTATAGAGTGGTGATATTGGGGGACTTTAATTACCCAAATATTGATTGAGACAATGCTAGGGTAAAGGGAAAGGAGGGGATGGAATTTCTGAAATGTGTGCAGGAGAATTTCCTTGACCAATATGTTCTTGGCCCAACTAGGAAGGAGGCATTGCTGGATCTGGTGCTGGGGAATGAGGTGGGCCAGGTCGACCAAGTGTCTGTGGGAGAACACTTGGGTACGAGTGATCATCGTATCATAAGATTTAGATTAGCAATGGAGAGGAGCAAGGAACAATCTAGAGTGCAACTTCTAAACTGGAATAGGGCTAACTTCAATGGGATGCGAAAGGATCTAGCCAGGGTAAAATGGAACCAAAGACTGACAGGAAAAACTGTAACGGAACAATGGGTGATCTTTAAAGAAGAGATGTTCCAAGTACAGGCTAGGTACATTCCAACGAGGGAAGGGTAAGGGAACCAAAGCAAGGGCTCCTTGGATGACAAGGGAGATAGAGAAGATGATGGAAAAAAAACCAAGGTGTATGATGCATGTCAGGTGAATTCTTCAAGGGAGAACCAGACCAAATACAATGAGTTGAGAGGGGAAGTGAAGATGAAAATAAGATTGGCAAAGAGAGAGAATATAAGAGTAGAATGGCGGTTAACATAAAAGGGAATCCAAAAATCTTCTACTGGCATGTAAACAGTATGTGGGTAGTAAGAGGCAGGGTGGGGCCTATTAGCGACAAAAAAGGTGTTATATGCTTAGAGGTGCAGGGCAAGGCTAGAATACTCAATGAGTACTTTGTATCGGTGTTTACTAAGGAGGTGGATGCTGACAAAATATGGAAAAAGTAGAAGCAATGGAAGGGGTGAAAATTGATGGACAGGATGTACTGGAAAGGCTGGGTATGCTTAGAGTGGATAAGTCACCTGGTCCAGATGGCTTGCATCCCAGATTGCTAAGGGAATTGGGGGAGGAGATAGCGGTAGGGCTTGCCATAATTTTCCAATCTTCCCTAGAAGCGGGGAAGGTGCCTGAGGATTGGAAAGTGGCAAATGTGACACCATTGTTCAAGAAAGGGTGTAAAGACAATCCTAGTAACTACCCTCCCTGTTCCCTCATCAAAAAACTCGATCAAGTTAGTTAAACGTGATAACAAGGGTGTAACATTTGCAATTCTCCAGTCCTCTGGCCCCTCCCCCGTATCTAAGGAGGATTGGAAGATTATGTCCAGTACCTCTGCGATTTCCTCCTTAACCTCAGCATCCTAGGATGCATCCCATCCAGTCCTGGTGACTTATCAACTTTAAGTACAGACAGCTTTTCTGGTCCCCCTCTTTATCAATTTTTATCTCATCCAGTATCTCCACTACCTCCTCTTTCACTATGACTTTGGCAGCATCTTCTTCCTTGGTGAAGACAGATGCAAAGTACTCCTTTAGTACCTCAGCCATGCCCTCTGCCTCCATGCGCAGGTCTTCATTTTGGTCCCTAATCGGCCCCACCCCATCTCTTGCTACCCGTTTATTATTTATATGCCTATAGAAGACTTTTGAATTCCCTTTTATGTTAGCTGCCAATCTATTCTCATACTCTCTCTTTGCCCCTCTTATTTTCTTTTTAATTTCCCCTCTGAACTTTCTATATTCAGCCTGAATCTCAACCTGACATCTGTCATATGCGCTCTTTTTCTGCTTCATCTTACTCTCTATCTCCTTCATCATCCAGGGAGTTCTGGCTTTAGTTGCTCTACCTTTCCCCCTCATGGGAATGTACCTCGATTGTACCCGAACCATCTCCTCTTTAAAGGTAGCCTATTGTTCGATTACAGTTTTGCCTGCCAATCTTTTATTCCAATTTACCCGGGCCAGATCCGTTCTCAGCCCACTGAAATTTGCCTTCCTCCAATTAAGTATTTTTACTCTAGATTGCTCCCTGTCCTTTTCCATAACCTTATGATACTATGATCACTGTTCCCTAAATGTTCCCATACTGACACTTGCTGAACTTCACCCATCTCATTCCCCAGAACCAAATCCAGCAATGCCTCTTTCCTCGTTGGGCCTGAAATGTACTGATCAAGAAAGTTCTCAAATTCTTTCCCCTCTCTGCCCTTTACACTATTACTATCCCAGTCCATATTAGAATAATTGAGGTTCCCCATTATCACTATTCTATAGTTCTTGCACCTCTCTGTAATTTCCCTGCAAATTTATTCCTCTATCTTTCCCACGAGTTGGTGGCCTATAGAATACACCTAGTAGTGTAATGGCACCTCTCTTATTTCTTAACTCTAATCAAATAGATTATGTCCTTGACCCCTCCAGAACATCCTCTCTCTCCTGCACTGTAACATTCTCCTTAACCAATACTGCCACCCCACCTCCTTTCTGTCCTTCCCTATCTTTCCTGAACGCCTTATATCCAGCAATATTTAAAACACAATCCTGCCCTTTTTTGAGCCAGGTCTCTGTTATCGCCACAACAACATATTCCCATGTGTCTATTTGCGCCTGCAGCTCACCAACCTTATTTACCACGCTTCGTGCGTTTACACACATGCACTGTAAACCTGTCTTAAACCTTCTTGTATATTCATTCTTTGTCTGACCCCACCTAATACTTTACTATTTCTTACTCTAGTGCTATCTATCTCTCCCCAGCCTTTGTGCACCTTGTTTCTCCTTTCTAATGCTACATCCTGGTGCCCATCCCCCAGCCAAATTAGTTTAAACCCTCCCCAACAGCACTGGCAAAGCCCCCTGCGAGGATATCGGTTCCGGCTCTGTTGAGGTACAACCCGTCTGGCCTGTACAGGTCCCATCTCCCCCAGAACCGGTCCCAATGAACCAGCAATCTGAAGCCCTCCCTCCTGCACCATCTCCCCAGCCACGCATTCATCTGCTCTATCCTCCTATTTCTATACTCACTAGCTAATCCAGAGATTACTACCTTCTCTAAAATCTGCCTGCAGGACTTCATCCCTTTTTCTACCTAGGTCGTTGGTACCGATATGGACCACGAAATCTGGCTGTTCGCCCTCCCCCCTCAGGATGTTCTGCAGCCGCTCAGTGGCATCCTTGACCCTGGCACCAGGGAGACAACATACCATCCTGTGGAATCCCCTAACTATTAAATCCTCTACTACTATTGCCTTTCCGATCTTCCTCCTTCCACCCCCCCACCCGTCCTGTACAGCTGAGCCACCCGTGGTGCCGTGGACTTGGCTCTGGCTGTACTCCCCAGAGGAACCATCGCCCTCACCAGTATACTGGTTGGAGAGCGAGATGCACTCCGGGAACTCCTGTAATACCTTCCTGGTCCTCCTTGTCTGTCTGACGGTCACCCATTCCCTCTGCCTGCACACTCTTACGCTGCGGGGTGTCCATCTCCTGAAACGTGCTATCCACGTAGCTCTCAGCCTCACGGATGCACCTCAGTGTCGCCAGCTACTGCTCAAGCTCCAGAACCCGGAGCTCAAGCTCCTCCAGCCGACGACACTTCCTGCACATGTGGTTGTCCAGGACACAGGAAGCGTCCTGGATTTCCCACATGGCACAAGATGTGCATTCCATGGGACTGAGGTGCCCTGCCATGCCTCTATTTAATAGACTATTAACTAACTTACAGAAATAAACTTAAGACTAAGGGGGAAAAATTGGGTATTGCCCATTTTGGGGCGCTAATATCGGCCGGGCGCAAAGTTTACTGCCTGGCGCTAATTATCGCCTCCGACTGCAAAATTCGCCCCGCGAGGTGATTTGAGCGCTAAATCAAGCGCTACACACCTCTCCAGGCGCAGACGTCGGTGAGCGAGGCGCTACCTCAGAACACTACCGAAGCTCAGGCGATGCCAGCCAGACTGGCGCCGTCCAGTTCTTAAAGGGGAGTGTCCATATTGCTGGCCAGCCACACCCCACTCCTTGCAGCCTTGAATCTCGACCTCTAAAGCAATTGTGTTGGAAGCACTAATGGATAGACCCAGGGTAATAGAGCTCGGCGCTTAGGAACCTCAAGTGGTGCTGAGGACCAAACCTCCTTAGGACAGTGTTAAATCTCTCCAGACGTGTCTCTTCCTCTCAACCTGTGTGTACCAACAATTTTGCCGACAAGAAAAAGCAGGAAGTGCACGCCTTTAAATGGTGCTCCCCCAGCCCCTTCCCGACTTGAAAACATTCCCCTCTACCTGTTGTTCCTAGCGGCAGGCGCTAAGGCAGGGGACGCGACTCAATTTCCGGTCCGGGGTGCTAGGATGCACGCTTGCATGACGTCGCGATCTGCAGGCACAGTGTTTAGTGCAATTTCACGAGCAGCACTAAAATCGCCGCGCTCGGGCGCTAAGTTGCTAGCACCCCCGGAGGCGCTAACGGGAGGCACCAACCAACCAAACTTTTCTCCCTAAGTCTCTTAAAAGCCGGGCCTATCTTTATCTCAGGCCACTTTTCTCGCTCTCTTAGTTAAAGTCTTTATTCACACGATTATTTATAGCTATATTAATTAGTTTATCTAGTTAAGTTAGAGAGAATAAAACGGTAAAACTCACCCACCAATCACCTACTCGCTGTCCTGTGATGTCACTCCTTGATTTTGCTGCTTTTTTGGTATTCGCTGGAATTGTATCGGCTGACTCCGCCTCCGACTCCGCCTCCGACTCCGCCTCCGACTCCGACTCCGCCTCCGCCTCCTCCTCCGACTCCTCCTCCGCCTCCGACTCCGCCTCCGCCTCCTCCTCCGACTCCGCCTCCTCCTCCGACTCCGCCTCCTCCTCCGACTCCGCCTCCTCCTCCGACTCCGCCTCCTCCTCCGCCTCCGCCTCCGACTCCGACTCCGCCTCCGACTCCGCCTCCTCCTCCGCCTCCTCCTCCGCCTCCGACTCCGCCTCCTCCGCATCCGACTCCGCCTCCTCCTCCGACTCCGCCTCCTCCTCCGACTCCGCCTCCGCCTCCGCCTCCTCCTCCTCCGACTCCTCCTCCTCCTCCGCCTCCTCCTCCGCCTCCTCCTCCGACTCCGCCTCCTCCTCCGACTCCGCATCCTCCTCCGCCTCCGACTCCGCCTCCTCCTCCGACTCCGCCTCCTCCTCCTCCTCCGCCGCCTCCTCCGCCTCCGCCTCCTCCTCCGACTCCGCCTCCTCCTCCGACTCCGCCTCCTCCTCCGACTCCGCCTCCTCCTCCGACTCCGCCTCCTCCTCCTCCGACTCCGCCTCCTTCTCCGACTCCTCCTCCGACTCCGCCTCCTCCTCCTCCTCCGACTCCTCCTCCGCCTCCGACTCCGACTCCGCCTCCGACTCCGCCTCCTCCTCCGACTCCGCCTCCTCCTCCGACTCCGCCTCCGACTCCGCCTCCTCCTCCGAGACCGCCTCCTCCTCCGAGACCGCCTCCGCCTCCGAGACCGCCTCAGACTCCGCCTCCTCCTCCGACTCCGCCTCCACCGACTCCTCCTCCGAGACCGCCTCCGCCTCCGAGACCGCCTCCGACTCCGCCTCCTCCTCCGACTCCGCCTCCTCCTCCTCCGACTCCGCCTCCTCCGCCTCCTCCTCCGACTCCGCCTCCTCCTCCTCCGACTCCGCCTCCTCCTCCTCCGACTCCTCCTCCTCCGCCGCCTCCTCCTCCTCCGCCGCCTCCTCCTCCGACTCCGCCTCCTCCTCCGACTCCGCCTCCTCCTCCGACTCCGCCTCCGACTCCTCCTCCTCCTCCGACTCCTCCTCCTCCTCCTCCTCCTCCGATCCTCCGACTCCGACTCCGCCTCCTCCTCCGACCGCCTCCGCCTCCGACGACTCCTCCGCCTCCGACGACTCCTCCGCCTCCTCCTCCGCCTCCGACTCCGACGCCGACGCCGACTCCTCCGCCTCCGACTCCGCCTCCTCCGACTCCGCCTCCTCCGACTCCGCCTCCTCCTCCTCCGACTCCGCCTCCTCCTCCTCCGACTCCGCCTCCTCCGACTCCGCCTCCTCCTCCTCCGCCTCCGACTCCTCCGACTCCGACTCCGACTCCTCCGCCGACTCCGCCTCCTCCTCCGACTCCTCCTCCGACGCCGCCTCCTCCTCCGTCTCCGCCTCCTCCTCCGACTCCGCCTCCTCATCCGCCTCCACCGCCGACTCCTCCTCCTCCTCCGACTCCTCCTCCTCCTCCGCCACCGCCGACTCCGCCTCCTCCTCCTCCGCCGCCGACGACGACGACTCCTCCTCCTCCTCCTCCGCCGACTCCTCCTCCTCCGCCGACTCCTCCTCCTCCGCCGACTCCTCCTCTTCCGCCGACTCCTCCTCTACCGCCGACTCCGACTCCTCCTCCGACTCCTCCTCCGCCGACTCCTCCTCCTCCGCCGACTCCTCCTCCGACTCCTCCTCCGCCGACTCCTCCTCCTCCTCCGCCGACTCCTCCTCCGCCGACTCCTCCTCCGCCGACTCCTCCTCCGCCGACTCCTCCTCCGCCGACTCCTCCTCCGCCGACTCCTCCTCCTCCGCCGCCGACTCCTCCTCCTCCTCCGCCGACTCCGACTCCTCCTCCGCCGACTCCTCCTCCTCCTCCGCCGACTCCTCCTCCTCCTCCGCCGACTCCTCCTCCTCCTCCGCCGACTCCTCCTCCTCCTCCGCCGCCGACGACGACGACGACTCCTCCGCCGACTACTCCTCCTCCTCCGCCGAATCCTCCTCCTCCTCCTCCGCCGACTCCTCCTCCTCCTCCGCCGACTCCTCCTCCGCCGACTCCTCCGCCGACTCCTCCTCCGCCGACTCCTCCTCCTCCTCCGCCGACTCCTCCTCCTCCTCCGCCGACTCCTCCTCCGACTCCTCCTCCGACTCCTCCTCCGACTCCTCCTCCGACTCCTCCTCCGACTCCTCCTCCGACTCCTCCTCCTCCTCTGCCGACGACGACTCCTCCGCCGACGACTCCTCCGCCGACGACGACTCCTCTTCCGCCGACTCCTCCTCTTCCGCCGACTCCTCCTCTTCCGCCGACTCCTCCTCCTCCGCCGACTCCTCCTCCTCCGCCGACTCCTCCTCCTCCGCCGACTCCTCCTCCTCCGCCGACTCCGACTCCTCCGCCGACTCCTCCGCCGACTCCTCCGCCGACTCCGACTCCTCCGCCGACTCCTCCGCCGACTCCTCCTCCTCCTCCGCCGACTCCTCCGCCGACTCCTCCTCCTCCCAAGCCGACTCCTCCTCCTCCTCCGCCGACTCCTCCTCCTCCTCCGCCGACTCCTCCTCCTCCTCCGCCGACTCCTCCTCCTCCTCCGCCGACTCCTCCGCCGACTCCTCCTCCTCCGACGACCATTCCTCCTCCTCCTCCGACGACCATTCCTCCTCCTCCTCCGACGACCATTCCTCCTCCTCCTCCGACGACCATTCCTCCTCCTCCTCCGACGACCATTCCTCCTCCTCCTCCGACGACCATGACTCCTCCTCCGCCGCCGACCATGACTCCTCCTCCGCCGCCGACCATGACTCCTCCTCCGCCGCCGACCATGACTCCTCCTCCGCCGCCGACGACTCCTCCTCCGCCGCCGACGACTCCTCCTCCGCCGCCGCCGACTCCTCCTCCGCCGCCGACGACTCCTCCTCCTCCGCCGACGACTCCTCCTCCGCCGACTACTCCTCCGCCGACTCCTCCTCCTCCGCCGCCGACTCCTCCGCCTCCTCCTCCTCCTCCTCCGCCGACTCCTCCTCCGCCGACTCCTCCTCCGCCGACTCCTCCTCCGCCGACTCCTCCTCCGCCGACTCCTCCTCCTCCTCCGCCGACTCCTCCTCCTCCTCCTCCGCCGACTCCTCCTCCTCCGCCTCCTCCTCCTCCTCCTCCTCCTCCGCCGACTCCTCCTCCGCCGACTCCTCCTCCGCCGACTCCTCCTCCGCCGACTCCTCCTCCTCCGCCGACTCCTCCTCCTCCGCCGACTCCTCCTCCTCCGCCGACTCCTCCTCCTCCTCCTCCGCCGACTCCTCCTCCTCCTCCTCCGCCGACTCCTCCTCCTCCTCCTCCGCCGACTCCTCCTCCTCCTCCTCCGCCGACTCCTCCTCCTCCTCCTCCGCCGACTCCTCCTCCTCCTCCTCCGCCGACTCCTCCTCCTCCTCCTCCGCCGACTCCTCCTCCTCCTCCGCCGACTCCTCCTCCTCCTCCGCCGACTCCTCCTCCTCCTCCGCCGACTCCTCCTCCTCCTCCGCCGACTCCTTCTCCTCCTCCGCCGACTCCTCCGCCGACTCCTCCTCCTCCTCCGCCGACTCCTCCTCCTCCTCCGCCGACTCCTCCTCCTCCTCCGCCGACTCCTCCTCCTCCTCCGCCGACTCCTCCTCCTCCTCCTCCGCCGACGCCGACTCCTCCGCCGACGCCGACTCCTCCTCCTCCGCCGACTCCTCCTCCTCCGCCGACTCCTCCTCCTCCTCCGCCGACTCCTCCTCCTCCTCCGCCGACTCCTCCTCCTCCTCCTCCGACTCCTCCTCCTCCACCTCCGACTCCTCCTCCTCCACCTCCGACTCCTCCTCCTCCGCCGACTCCTCCTGCTCCGCCGACTCCTCCTGCTCCTCCTCCGCCGACTCCGACTCCTCCTCCTCCTCCTCCGCTGACTCCTCCTCGCAGGTCAGCTCTGTCCTCGCCTTCCTATGTATTTGTGCCTCCTCCTCCGCCGCTGCTGCCGACTCCTTGTAGGTGATAGAACCTGATGGAAATTGCATCAATAATGAGTAATGTGGCTCGGTGTCAAATTTGTTGTCTTATAATTCTCCTGTGAAGCTCCTTGGGACGTTTTACTATGTTAAAGGCGCTATATAAATACAAGGTGTTGTTGCTATGTGTGAAGAAAAGGACAGAGATGGGCACACATTTAATATATTTGATGTATTTTGCAACAGAAGTATTGCAAAGAGTTGGTTAGCTGAAAATTTTCAAAAATGGCTTTGTAAGTTTTTAAGTACAGTCCAATACAATAACCTTCTCAAGGGCAATTAGGGATGGGCAATAAATGCTGGCCTTGCCAGCGACGCCCAGATCCCATGAACGAATAAAAAAAAATAATGCACTTGTATAAAATGAACCAAAATTTACATACGAAAATCTAATTCAGAATAGTTTGACTTGTATTAACTAACTGGCGTAGTGAAAACTTTAGTGGTTCGTAACTACATTGTCATCTCTGCAATATTTAAAATATTGCAGCAATGACTGGTTTAAGATTGGTTATTACACTTTAAAATGCATATGACTTATTTTACTTTTCTTTTCAATCCTTGCAAAATTTAAAAATGGAGCTATAAGTGTTTGCATCATTTTTTATTGGGAATGATTTGAAGAATTGGTATATAAAGGTTCAAAGTGTTTTGTTCTTTTGCATTCAGTTAGAGGGAATGAACACTCGCCTCCCTGATACTCAAATGTGTCAAGATATTGCTCCATAAAGACACAAGTTGAGATAGGGGCCTAAATTATTGGTTTATATCACGATTTGACATAGCTTTTATACTAACAAAACTCTCCCTTTTATTTTCCAATGCTATTACCAACCCTTGACCAAGCAGGCAGACAAAGATGACTGTTGGGAGACTGATGACAGACGATTTGATCACATAGAGCATCAAAACCTAGCTTGATCCTGGCTTCACCCAACAGTTGCACGCATGTATTTTCCAGCAAGGATCACTAGAATAGTGATTAGAAATGGGAATCCTGGCTGGTTTTCCTCCCTTTTTACATTCACTTCCCCAACATAAGGGTGCTGATGCCAACTCTGGAACCTTTATTGATGCTCTAGTTGAGATTAGCTAAATCAGAACAGATTGGAATTGACGTTGGGGACTCTTGGTTTGAATAGCTCAGTTACATGCTATCTTTACCAACACTGGCATCAGGAGAGCTGGCTCTGGTACTTTCAAACTCTTGTATGCAGCTCTTTAAGCATTGGAAAAGGAGCTGTAATGCAAGCAGTATGGGTTGACTCTGAATTTTCTGAGAAAGAACCCTTCCCAGGTAGCCTGGCAAATGGCAGATACTTGGTGTTGGAGAATTTGACAGGGATATCTTCCCTGTTTATCCTGTTTTAACTATAATGTGCCATTGTGTTGTCTATTATTGATTAACATTCTCCTTGCATGTTGAAACTTCACTTAGCTGCTTGCTACATTTAATAAATTCTGTTCAATTTTGTGTAGAGATTGGTGCATGAAATATAACCTCAAAAAATATATATTTTCTATTAGAGTATTAAACTTTCCGCTCATCCATGCTTTTGTTACCTCTAGACTTGACTATTCCAACGCACTCCTGGCTGGCCTCCCACATTCTACCCTACGTAAACTTGAGGTCATCCAAAACTCGGCTGCCCGTGTCCTAACTCGCACCAGGTCCTGTTCACCCATCACCCCTGTGCTCGCTGACCTACATTGGCTCCCAGTTAAGCAACACCTTGATTTCAAAATTCTCATCCTTGTTTTCAAATCCCTCCATGGCCTCTCCCCTCCCTATCTCTGTAATCTCCTTCAGCCCCACAACCCCCCGCCACCCTCCCCCCCCCCACCAAGATATCTACACTCCTCTAATTCTGCCCGCTTCAACATCCCTGATTATAATCGCTCAACCTTTGATGGCCGTGCCTTCTGTTGCCTAGGCCCTAAGCTCTGGAATTCACTGCCTAAACCTCTCCGCCTCGCTACCTCTCTTTCCTCCTTTAAGACGCTCCTTAAAACCTACCTCTTTGACCAAGCTTTTGGTCACCTGCCCTAATTTATCCTTGTGGCTCAGTGTCATTTTTTGTCTTTTTAATACTCCTGTGAAGCGCCTTGGGACGTTTTACTACATTAAAGGTGCTATATAAATACTTGTTGTTGTATAGTAACTGTATCCTAAAAAGGCATAGATAACAGTGGATTGCTTTTCATGGAAGAAACTTGTATTTATATAGCACTTTTCACATCCTCCAGACATCCCAAAGTGCTTTACAGCCAAATAATTACTTCTAAAATATAGTCACTGTTGTTTTGAAGAAATGGGAGAGTTAGTTCCATACAAAATGTCTTGTTCTGTTGTATGCTCAACTCTCCTGCGTACTTAACACGAGGAAATTTAATCCTGTGTGGATACAAGTGATATTAATCAACTGGCTCTATTTCACTGACCTTCCTTGTTTCACAGCACTATATTTGGGAAGTTGGTCCATGTATAGTACACATGGTAGTCCCTGTGGTTCAGGCAGCCCATTTTTAGAATTGAATTGATCAGATTTTAAATTGGTTTGAATTTTAATTTAATCTAAAATACTTTATATGTTGATTTTAAAAAGGATAATTCATATCTTCACTTTTAATTCACCTTCCAGCCAATGATACAGTGGTCACAATATTTGCTTCACAAGAAGAGTAGGCAGAATTTAATTTCAAAGTATACAATATCCCCACCCCCAACAGCCCTAACAACACAGATGGTTAGGGACTTGGGCATCCTTGGCGTCCAGCGTTGCTTATGACGTAAATAAGGGATCTATCCTTTTCAGTGTACAGGAATCCCGCCCCAACCGTGGTTTTGCCATACGCGGATTTCAAGTATATACGGTTTCCTCTCTGCGACAACTTTTGCCAACCGCGGCAGTGAATTTTGCGTATACGCGGTTTTTAATTTAGGATTAAGGTAAATAACATGATTTTATTGCTTTTATATTCTTTTTTTATTGTGTTATTTGAACATTTATACTGTATTTGCCAACCGCGGTTTTACTAACCACGGGGGTTTTCAGGGACGTATCCCCTGCGGTTGGGGAGGGATTATACACATATACAGGCGAATTTAGGCCTGTCCATGGAAGTACCAGAACCTCCGACTGTAGTGAGTGAGGAGGACATAAAAAACCTGCAAGGGGACATAGACAGGCTAAGTAAGTGGGCAGAGATTTGGCAGATGGAATACAACACTGGAAAGTGTGAGGTGATGCACTTTGGCAGGAAAAATCCTAGAGCAATTTATTATCTTAATGGCAAGAAACTGGAGAGTACTGAAGTGCAAAGGGATCTGGGGGTCCTGGTGCACGAAACTCAAAAGGTTAGTATGCAGGTGCAGCAAGTGATTAAGAAGGCAAATTGAATGTTGGCTTTCATTGCTAGGGGGATAGAATATAAAAATAGGGAGGTATTGCTTCAGTTGTACAAGGTATTGGTGAGACCGCACCTGGAATACTGCACACAGTTTTGGTGTCCTTACTTAAGGAAAGACATCCTTGCTCTCGAGGCAGTGCAAAAAAGGTTCACTCGGTTAATCCCGGGGATGAGGGGGTGGTCATATGAGGAGAGGTTGGGTAGATTGGGACTCTACTCATTGGAGTTCAGAAGAATGAGAGGCGATCTTATTGAAACATATAAGATTGTGAAGGGGTTGGATCGGGTGGATGCGGGGAGGATGTTCCCGATGACGGGTGAGACTAGAACTAGGGGACATAGTCTTAGAATAAGGGGCTGCTCTTTCAAAACTGAGATGAGGAGGAACTACTTCACTCAGAGGGTGGTAGGTCCATGGAATATGCTGCCACAAAAAGCTGTAGAAGCTACATCATTAAATAAATTTAAAACAGAAATAGACAGTTTCCTAGAAGTAAAGGGCATTAAGGGTTACGGGGAGCGGGCAGGAATTTGGACATGAGTCTAGGTTCGGATCGGTCATGGCCCTGTGGGTAGTGGAGCGGGCCCAGGGACCGTGTAGCCTGATTCTGCTCCTATTTCGTGTGTGCAATTCTGTTAGATGCAGGAGATGGTTCTGTGATAGATAGATAGATTGGCGGTTAGGATCAGATCAGCCATGATCTTATTGAATGGCGGAGCAGGCTCGAGGGGCCGATTGGCCTACTCCTGCTCCTATTTCTTATGTTCTTATGAAATGGGGTAGAACCCTGCTGGACTTGAGTTCCGCCCCAAATTCCAGTGCCCCACTGCCATTGCATTGTGAAACTGCCCTCCGAGCCTCAGGAATTTCAGTTGTCTCATCATCTCTGATGCCATTAATGTGAATGCAAAACCAGGTTTGTTATTGTCAAAAACTGATCATATGAGGTGGTTTAAAAAAAAAATTAACTATGAACCAGAGATTTAAAATCCCCAAGAATAAAATTAGGATTAGTGCTATTTGATTCAGGAACCATATACAGTTTTCAATACATCATTTTGGTGCTTTTTTTGCTTAAATGTAATTTGATATTTAAATTTTTCATGTAGTCCATGCAGACTAGGCTTTTAAAATGTTTAAATTCTTCCATCACTTCTCCCCTCCTTATCTCCTTATTCTCCTCCAGCCCAACAATCTTGACCATGGACTAAAATTGCAATCTAAATAGTTTGACCATTTGTTGAGTTAGAATGGATCTTTATTGATCATATTTACATTGTAGTAGATGGACATAGATTCTGCAGATGGAAAATATCTGATCATGCCCAAATCAATTTTAAATGTGCTTCACTGTAGTGGAGATGGGGTTAGTTGCTGCGGAAGTGTAGCTTAACCACATGCAGACATTTTCAGCCACAAAGGCCTTTCAGTTTGTTTCAAGATGCTATTTTCCTTTTTTTTGCTGAACTTAACTTTAATTTCAAACATCCAGATGCTAAACATACAGTTACTAGATTTTAATAATACGCTCCTAATTCGGAACATTTGAAAGTTACTTAAAGTGCCTGTAGTGCTGTTTTTACCACTTTTTAACAAATAGCAAATTACAACCATTGTACTTTTTGTCATGATTTACTTAAAGCCGCAGTAATGTATAAAATATAGTTTAAAAATTCAGCCTATGTAGGTCTGTAGAAGGAATGTATTTTTACTTTTCCTCTGAAGGTGTTTTTAATCTATATTCTCCACTCATTGATTATATTCTAATAAAAAAAGTGTATTTCAAAGTGTTCAGAAACCTTGTATGTGCTTGGCTGAGGCAACACATTGGTAATGCAAGTCAAAGAACAAAGTTGTGGTAACAGCAGCGTTCATGAACCACAGCCTCCGCCCTTTCTGCTAATCTTGATATTTCCTCCACATTCGCAGTTGCATTTTTTTTCTAATTCTAAATAGCTTGGGCACTGTTCTTTAATCATTTTAAATCAATTTTAATTGTGAAAGAGTCCTATTTATAAAACAATGTACTGAATGTTCGACTGTACTATTGTGAAGCTTTAAAAGTTAATTCTAACTATTGTGCAAGAAATTTGTCTTCAACTGCGTGAGAGACTAAAATGATAGTTTTAATTAATTGAGCATTTGAGTCCTGACCAGAAGGTTGTGGGTTTTGAGTTAAGTCCAAGGACAGACTGTCACAGGCCTTTTCTGTGGTTGTTTTTTGATGGGTGTGTATATGTCGGCATTTTTACATTTGGCACTTTTATGGTTTTAGGTCTCGTGAGAGTGATATCAATGCTTGCTACATTTACTTTGCTGAAACTGGACCTCTTATCCCGACAGCAGAATTGTAGACCAATGAAAACATTGCGGCAGGAGGGGAAAGACGTGGATATTTTTTCTCTCTCTGCTAGTCCAATCCAAAGTTCCAAGGCGCTGCACCGAGGCACGTAAGGCGATATTAGGACAGGGAAAGAGGTAGGTTTTAAGGAGCGTCTTAAACGAGGAGAGAGAGATAGAAAGGCGGAGGGGTTTAGGAAGGGAATTCCAGAGCCTAGGGCCCAGGCAGCTGAAGGCACGACCGCCAATGGTGGAGTGATTAAAATCGGGGATGCACAAGAGGCCAGAATTGGAGTAGCACGAAAATTTCAGAGGGTTGTAGGGCTGAAGGAGGGACGAGGCCATGAGGGATTTGAAAACAAGGGTGAGAAATTTAAATCGACATTGCCAGACTGGGAGCCAATGTAGGTCAGCGAACAGAGGGGTGATGGGTGAATGGGACTTGGTGCGAGTTAGGATACGGGCAGCAGAGTTTTGGATGAGTTCAAGTTTATGTAGGGTTAGGAAGATGGGAGGCTGGTCAGGAGAGCATTGGAATAATCAAGTCTAGAGGTAACAAAGGCATGGATGAGGGTTTCAGCAGCAGATGAGCTGAGGCGGGGCAGAGATGGGCGATGTTACAGAGGTGGAAGTAGGTGGTCCTGGTGTTGGAGCAGGTATGTGGACGGGAGCTCATATCAGGATCACAAGATGCCGAAGTTGTGAACAGTCTAGTTCAGCCTCAGACAGTGATCAGGGAGAGGGATGGAGTCTGTGGCTAGGGAACGGAATTTGTGGCGGGGACTGAAGATAATGACTTCGGTCTTCCCAATATTTAGTTGGAGGATGTTTCTGCTCATCCAGGACTGGCTGTTGGACAAGCAGTGTGACAAATCAGTGTGAGGTAGAGCTGGGTGTTGTCAGCATACGTGTGGAACCTGACATGTTTTTGGATGGTGCTGCTGAGGGGCTGTATGTAGATGGGAAATAGGAGGGCGCCAAGGATAGATCCTTGGGGTCTCCGGAAGTAACGGAGCGGGAAGAGAAGCCATTGGAGGTGATTCTCTGGCTACGACTGGATAGATAAGAATGGAACCAGGCGAAGGCAGTCCCACCCAGCTGGACGACTGTGGAGAGGTGTTGGAGGAGAATGGTGTGGTCAGCCGTGTCAATGGCTGCAGACAGGGCGAGACTGATGAGGAAGGATCGTTTACCATTGTCACAGTCACATATAATGTCATTTGTCATTTTGATAAGTGCAGTTTCAGTGCTGTGGCGGGACGGAAATCCGATTGGAGGGGTTTAACATGGAGTTGCGGGAAAGATGGGCATGGATTTGGAAGGCAACACGTTCAAGGATTTTGGAGAGGAAAGGGAGATTGGAAATGGAGTGGTAGTTTACAAGGACAGAGGGGGTCAAAGGGTGTTTTTTTTTGAGGAGAGGAGTGATGATGGCAGATTTGAAGGGGGGTGGGGGGGTAGACAGTACCTGAGGAGAGGGAGCCGTTAACAATATCAGCTAACATGGGGGCCAGGAAGGGAAGTTGGATGGTCAGCAGTTTGATGGGAATAGGGTCAAGGGTGGGTCTCATGGACAAGATGAGCTCGGAGAAGTCTTGAGGCTTTGCGAGGACAAATAGTGAAAGATTAATTCCACTGGTTGGTTAATTGGAGCATAAATTTAGAATTAGTACTGGAAGGTTAAGCAGGAGGCTTGGGAAATGTTTTAATGCAAAGGGTTATTTGAATAGCCACTTACTGAAGCTGAGTCCATTGTGACATTTAAGAGGGAATTAGAATTGGAGGAAAAATATCGAGTATGGTGAAAGAACAGAACAATATTAGTGCAGTAGAAAGCTCCAATGTGGAGCTAGCATTGAGACAGACATGATCAGTCTGCTGAAAGTTTGTTGATTCTACGTTGACAATAAATAATGCTTACTTTAACTTTAAGCTACTGTAATATACTCCAAGTGCATATGTTGCAATGGATCTAATATGTAAAAAAAGAGGAACAGTCTATCTGGTGTACTGAATAAGCCTGGACTCTCAATGAAAACTAGACAAAATGACTGAAGTCCTCTTTAGCCTTAAATATGAGTAGTTACTAATTATCTGTAAAATAGAACTGTGGTTATGAAACGAGATTGCCATTACCTGCTCCTAATCTGCTGTGTTAAGCATTACTCATACATATAGTCTGGATATTGTACATGCGCATCTTAAAAAGCTTTATATACATGATGGTCTGAGCGCCACACCTGTTTCTGACCGTAATTAATTTAATTCCACAATCACCTACAGGTGGGTGAGATATGAGGAAGCAGACGGATAAACTATCCAAGTCTTTCTCCTCTTCCTGCTAAACTTTGTTAATAGTGTCAATAGTGTTTTAACTATTGTTTTTACTGATAAGAAAATCTGATGACTCATTGGGTAAATGTCCCATGTGGTTTGGTAAGGAGTCCGACAGATCTAGGAGGCCCTAGGTTCCGACCCCTGCTCTATACAGTATTAAGTTAGCTGACCTCAGCTGGTGAAGCAGTGAGTGCTGCACCGTTTGCTTGAGTGTACCCAAGCTTGAGTTACTGACTTTGAGTGAAGAAGGCTGGGAGTATAGGTGTATATCTGATGTTGTGTCAAAAGTGTTATGTAAACAATTGACTGGAAACTTAATGAATGTAAATATTTCCCTTGTACTTTATGCCGAAGAGCAGTTTCCACGTTATGGTTATTTGAAGTCAGATAGATGTAGTGAAGTGATAGTAAGAAGTCATTGCTATCAAGAAAAACAATACACTGTATATTGGTAGGAGGAACAAGGAGGCCACTTGTTCTTTGGAAGGTAAGAAACTAAATGGGGCAGAGGAGCAAAGAGATCTATAAATACAGATACATCAGTTGCTAAAAGTAGCAACACAAGTTTGATGAGGCTATAAAGAGTGCAAACAAAGTACTGGGGTTCATTTCTAGAGGAATAGAATATAGCAGGGAGGTAATGTTAAATTTATATAGAATCTTGATTATGCCACACTTGGAGTATTGTGCGCAGTTCTGGTCTGCATACTACAAAAAGGATATTGAATCACTGGAGAAAGTGCAGAAAAGATTTCCAGTGATGTTACCAGAATTGAGACTATCAGGAAAGATTGAGCTGGCTGGAGCTCTTTTCTCTGGAAAAGAGAAGACTAAGAGGAGACATGATAGAGGTCTTTACAATTATGAAGGAGTTTGATAGGACGGACGTGGAGAAACTGTTTCCATTTGTGGGTGAGTCTAGACAAATGGGCCTAAATATAAGATAGCCACTAACAGATCAAGTAAAGAGTTTAGGAGGAAGTTCATTCCACAGAGAGTGATGAGAATGTGGAACTCGCTGCCACATGGAGTGGTTGATGCAGGCAGCATTTACACAGTTAAGGTTAGGCTGCATGCATACACGAGGGAGAAGGGAATAGAAGGAAATGGGCAGGGTGGGAAGAGGTAATTCGAGTGAGAGGAGGCTCATGTGGAGTATAAACTCCAGCATAAAGCAGTTGGGCTGAATGACCTGTTTCTGTGCTGTAGATTCTGTGTAATTCTATGTAAATGGTTAGCTCTCCAGTTGTAGATCACACATGAATTTGTTTCCCTGAACGCCTTGACTCTTAGCTGGCTTCATGCACACATTGTACAAAAGTGTGGACTTCTGTGCAGAGTAACATTGCGAATGCTGCCCTCTTTGCATTATCTCTCCATGTTCTCCTTGACCTTTTTACAGTGCTCGACACAGTCAACCACTCCATCCTGCCTGGTGCCTCCTTTCCATTCTTGGCTCCCTTTCCCTTGTCTACACACTGCCTCTACTGTCTTCCGGTTCAGCTCGCCCATGAAGCTTCTGGACATCCTGTCTCCTGAAAATGGTTCGGGCCTCCTATGTTAGCTGTAGATGGCAAGGTTGTTCTGGCAACTTCACACCCATTTTGGCTGGAAATTGTAAATCACCTTCATTATCTACCTTTTGCATAAAGAAAAATGAATTGGAGACTGAAAGCCAACCAATTTGGAAAGGAAAAATTGAATGAAAGGCGGGGTGAGAAAGTCTATCCCTTTCTCTTGCGCAAAAAACTAGGCAGTGATTTGCTGAGCTCTACCGTGCGAGTTTCATTTACAACACAGATGGCAATTTACCATTTTGCTGCATATGTTCAGCTCTTTTTCATAACTGACCCCAGTACTCCTCCCAACCATGTGTTCACTTTTTTTCCTTTTCAGCTTTAAAACAAAATGGCTTAAACATAATCTTAATCCCTCTTAACGATGACACCCTTCAATGGGGGATTCCCCAAAATAAATGGGTTACTTAAATATACAAAAGTGAGAAGTCGCACAACACCAGGTTATAGTCCAACAGTTTTATTTGAAATCACAAGCTTTCGGAGCGGCTGCTCCTTGGTCAGGTGAAGTGATATTTCTTCACTTCACCTGACCAAGGAGCAGCGCTCCGAAAGCTTGTGATTTCAAATAAAGCTGTCGGACTATAACCTGGTGTTGTGCGACTTCTCACTTTTGTCCACCCCAGTCCAACACCGGCATCTTCACATCATTAAATATACAACAATACTGAGAATGCTGGTCAAGTTGAAACAAGTATAGTATGAAATCCAATAATGTAATTGCGTCACCTAGATATTATACAATGCAGTTCCTGTTTTATGTTGCCAGAGTTTTCAATGCTGTGGTTGCCTTGAGGGGAAATTAAAAATGGGGAGAGATGCTGCTGTTTAAGTTGTGTAGGTGCTCCGCATGGAAAAAATAGTTGGATGCACAGCATCGGTTAAAAAAAAAATTAATCGTTGATGGGATTCTGGTGTTTCTAATGAAAACTCTTAATTGCATTTACCACATCATAGTCATAACTGAGATGCATCCTTTATGGAATGTATATACTTTTAAACACTAACCGTAGTTATATGTCGTTTAAAATGAAGGTTGGCATTCTGGACCAAGCAAGGTCTTAATCACCGACTGTAGATTTTCAGCCATGTTCTTATAAAATCCCTCTAGTCTTTTAGTATAAGATCTGTTGTTTCATGCCTCAGACTAGACTTCCTAATTGGGAATTGACTTGTCCCAATTTTATATGCAGGGTGGCTGTATTGTTGGGTCTTGACTAGTGCACATGCACTGTATCTGGTAAATGCACACAGTTGTTCCCCGTAACGGGAGGGAAAAGATGTTTCCCAGTTTTCCCCAAACACAATACATGTGTTCAACAGGTATTGCAAATAAGTTAGCCTTTGCATATTTCAAATACTTGTTTCTGGGAAGAACGTTTCACTGAATTGTTGCATTAAATATATAACGTGTTGCTACTAAAAATCAAAGGGGAAGGGAAACTAGCATAGGTAATACACCAGTAATTTTTGAGGAGAAGGGAGTTGCCCAGCTTGAACTGTTTTACGGTGCCATGGATCGGAGAAACTAACCCTTAACAGGGATCTTCACGCTGGTATGAATTCAAATTGTATAATTTGCCAGGGTTTCAACATTCTTATTTGAACCAGAATGTAATCCATGATGGAACTGAGTCCGGTACTAGTCTGGTAGTGTAAGTGGAGGATAACAGACGGCTGGGGTGGGTGGGTTTCCAGTACCAAAAGCAGAATCGAGGCAAGTGATTGGAGTACCTGGTATTGCTTGTTCAGACACTGATAATATGATATACAGAAATACTTCAAGGTCTTCAAAATTAAGTTTTTAGAGGAAAAGCAACTTGAGTAAAACTGACAATTTGAAATACTGTATTTCAGTGCCAGCTGGGACCGATTTCTATTATTTTATTGGTAGAATATTTAAATGGCAAATATTTTAGTAATAGATGGTTTGATTGTTTGAAACAGAACGAAATGGTGGCCCACAAATCCAATTTTTAAGGAGGAAATTTTGCCTGTAAGTGGGAGTTGGCCTTCAAAGAACTGTTCTCACCAGAGTTTGTTCCACTTTCTCTATTGGTGTTTCTAAAGCTAACAACAACTTGCATTTATATAGCATCTTTCATAGAATCATAGAAATTTACAGTACAGAAGGAGGCCATTTGGCCCATCTTTTCCGTGCCGGCCAACAAAGAGCTATCCACCCTAATCCCACTTTCCAGCACGTGGCCCGTAGCCCTGTAGGTTACGGCATTTCAAGTGCGTATCCAAGTACTTCTTAAATGTGATGAGGGTTTCTGCTTCTACCACCCTTTCAGGCAGTGAGTTCCAGACCCTCACCACCCTCTGGGTGAAAATATTTCTCCTCAAATCCCCTCTAAACCTCCTACCAATTACTTTAAATCTATGCCCCCCTGGTTTTTGGCCCTTCTGCTAAGGGAAATAGGTCCTTCCTATCCACTCTATCTGGGCCCCTCATAATTTTATACATCTCAATTAGGTCTCCCCTCAGCCTCCTCTGTTCCAAAGAAAACAACCCCAGCCTATCCAATCTTTCCTCATAGCTAAAATTCCCCAGCCCAGGCAACATCCTCGTAAATCTCCTCTGCACCCTCTCTAGTGCAATCACATCCTTCCTGTAATGTGGTGACCAGAACTGCACGCAGTATTCTAGCTGCGGCCTAACTAGTGTTTTATACAGTTCAAGCATAACCTCCCTGCTCTTATATTCTATGCCTCGGCTAATAAAGGCAAGTATCCCGTATGCCTTCTTAACCACCTTATCTACCTGTCCTGCTACCTTCAGGGATCTGTGGACATGCACGCCAAGGTCCCTCTGATCCTCTGCACTTCTGTGTCCTACCATTTATTATGTATTCCCTTTCCTTGTTAGCCCTCCCCAAATGCATTACCTCACACTTCTCCAGATTGAATTCCATTTGCCACTGTTCTGCCCACCAGTCCAGTCCATTGATACCTTCCTGCAGTCTACAGCTTTCTTCTTCATTATCAACCACACGGCAAATTTTTGTATCATCTGCAAACTTCTTAATCATACTTCCTACATTCAAGTCCAAATCATTGATACATACCACAAAAAGCAAAGGACCCAGTACTGAGCCCTGCGGAACCCCACTGGAAACAGCCTTCCAGTCACAAAAACACCCTTCGACCATTACCCTTTGTTTCCTGCCTCTGAGCCAATTTTGGATCCAACTTGCCACTTTGCCTTGAATCCCATGGGCTTTTCCTTTCTTGACCAGTCTGCCATGCGGGACCTTATCAAAAGCCTTGCTAAAATCCATATAGACTACATCAAACGCACTACCCTCATTGACCCTCCTTGTTACCTCCTCAAAAAATTCAATCAAGTTAGCCAGACACGACCTTCCCTTAATAAATCCATGCTGACTGTCCCTGATTAATCCGTGTCTTTCTAGATTTTTATCCTGTCCCTCAGGAATTTTTTCCAATAATTTTCCCACCACCGAGGTTAGGCTGACTGGCCTGTAATTACTCGGTCTATCCCTTTCTCCCTTTTTGAACAACAGTACCACATTAGCAGTCCTCCAGTCCTCTGGCACCACACCTGTAGCCAGAGTGGTTTGGAAAATGATGGTCAGAGCCTCTGTTATTTCCTCTCTTTCTTCTCTTTACAGTCTGGGATGCATTTCATCCGGGCCTGGGGATGTATCCACTTTGAAAGATGCTAAACCGCTTAATACTTCCTCTTTCACTATGTTTATGTTTATTTCATCTAATATTTCACACTCCTCCTCCCTGATTGCAATGTCTGCATCGTCCCTCTCTTGTGAAAACAGACGCAAAGTATTCATTAAGAACCATACCCATGTCTTCCGCCTCCACACACAGGTTACCTTTATGGTCCCTAATAGGCCCTACTCTTTCTTTAGTTATCTTTAATGTAGAAAAACATCACATGATGCTTCACAAAGGCATAATCAGACAAAAATGGATGCTGTCATAGAAGATATTAGGAGTGGTGACCAAAAAACTTGGTCAAGGGTGGGTTTTAAGGAGGGTCTTAAAGGAGAAGAAATAGGTGGAAAGGTGGAAGGGTTTATGGAGGGAACTCCAAAGCATAGGACCTAGATGGCTGAAGGCACGGCCGTCGTGGGTGAAGAAAGGGGTGGTTGTACAAAAGGCCAGAGTGAAAGGAACAAAGATTTTGGGGGGCAGGGGGATGGAGGATGGGTGTCTAGGACTGGTAAAGTTTACTCAGATAGGGAGGGGCGAGGCCATGAAGGAATTTATACACGAGAATGAGAATTTTAAATTGGAAATGTTGGGGGACCAGGAGCCAATGTAGGTCAGCAAGGACAGGATTAGAGGTGAACAGGAGTGTGGAGGATTGGAGGCTAACTAGGAGAACATTGGAATAGTTGAGTCTGGAGGTGACCAAATCATGGATGAGTGTTTCACTGGTAGGTGAGCTGAGAAGGAGGCAGGCGATATTATAGAGGTGGAAGTAGATGGTCTTAGTGATGGAGAGTATATGGGATCGGCAGCTCCACTCAGGCTCAAATAGAACACTTGAGATTGCGAGCAGCCTGTTTCAGCTGAAGACAGTGGCCGGGTAGGGGGATGGAATCGGAGGTGGGGATATGGAGTTTGTTGTGGGGTACAGAGATGGTGGCTTTAGTCTTTCCAATGATAAAAATCTCAGCCCATCCATGACTAGATATTGGACAGGCAATCTGACAACACAGAGGCAGTGGAGGGGTTGAGAGAGGTAGATCTAGGTGTTGTCAGCATACATGTGGAAGCTGAACCCGTGCCTGTGGATGATGTTGCCAAGGGGCAGTGTATAGATGAGAAAGACGGGGTCAAGGATAGATTCTTGGTGGATTGCAGAGGTGGGAAGAGAAGTAATTGCTGGAGAGGCTCTGTCTACACTTGTACAGGTATGAGTGGAACCAAGGAAGGGCAATCCCACTGAGCTGAACAACGAAGGAGAGAGCAGTAGAGGCAGCTGAACAGATGGTCTTAATCGTAATGACAAAGAAGCCCATGAGCTCCTTGCACTTGTGAAAGTGGAGGGGATGGGGAGAGGGGTTTAAAGCGACAGTTGGTAATGGAGAAAAGAAGCTGGGGGTTATCTTTGTCCTGCAGGATGATCCTGGAGTAATGGGTAGTTTTGGTTGAAAAGCATGAGGTCAGATAGTGCTTGATGTGGTCCAGCTAGATATGGTGATGGATGGCTACACCATTTGTGCACCAGATATATTTAAATGTGCACCTCTTAGACTTGAGGGAAGAAAGATGGAGCTATACCAGGGGAAGCAACCAGGATGGGAGAGAGTAAAGGTTTTGCTGGAGGCAACCAAAGGTAGATGTGGGTGGTGAGGGATACAAGGAGGTGGTTTGAGATGGCCCTATCTGTGATGGAGATAGAAAGCTAATATCCAATAAGATACAGATGATTCATTTTTTAAGAAAATACAGTATACTTTATCTCCTCCCCTTGGCCTGCTATTTTCAATAATCATAACCAACAGGTGGTGGAACAACAAAGCTTAATGGGTTTCAAGAAGGAGCTGTACAAGTTCTTACCAACAAATGGGATTCCGGGTTGTTCGACATGTACCAAGGGAGACTTCAACAACAACAACTTGTATTTATATAGCGCCTTTAACGTAGTAAAATGTCCCAAGGCGCTGCACAGGAGTATTTTAAGACAAATTTGACACCGATCCACATGAGGATAAATTAGGGCAGATGACCAAAAGCTTGGTCAAAGAGGTAGGTTTTAAGGAGCGTCTTAAAGGAGGAAAGAGAGGTAGCGAGGCGGACAGGTTTAGAAGGGAATTCCAGAGCTTAGGGCCTAGGCAACAGAAGGCACAGCCACCAAAGGTTGAGCGATTATAATCAGAGATCCTCAAGAGGGCAGAATTAGAGGAGCGCAGATATCGCTGGGGGTTGTGGGGCTGAAGGAGATTACAGAGATAGGAAGGGGCGAGGCCATGGAGGGATTTGAAAACAAGATGAGAATTTTGAAATCAAGGCGCTGCTTAACCGGGAGCCAATGTAGGTCAGCGAGCACAGGGGTAATGGGCGAACGGGACATGGTGCGAGTTAGGACATGGGCAGCCGAGTTTTGGATGACCAAATTTACGTAGGGTGAAATGTGGGAGGCCAGCCAGGAGTGCGTTGGAATAGTCAAGTCTCGAGGTAACAAAGGCATGGATGAGGGTTTCAGCAGCGGATGAGCTGAGGCAAGGGCGGAGACGGGCGATGTTACAGAGGTGGAAGTGGGCGGTCTTTGTTATGCTGCGGATGTGTGGTTGGAAGTTCATTTCCAGGTCAGATATGACACCAAGGCTGCGAACAGTGTGGTTCAGCCTCAGACAGATGTTAGGGAGAGAGATGGAGTCAGTGGCTAGGGAACGGAGTTTGTGGCGGGGACCGAAAACAAAGGCTTCGGTTTTCCCAATAGTTAATTGGAGAAAATTTTTGCTCATCCAGAACTGTATGTCGGACAAGCAGTTACTTCGGGTAAGTAGGCTAGATGGACCGAAGGTCGTCTTCTGCCTGACACTGTTAATATGTTACTATGTACAGCTGCAATCGCTGGTCTTGGTCAGCAACAACCTGATAGTGTTTCCCTGACAATGTTATTTACAGAGACACAATAGGCCTACTATTCCATCTGCTAGTGTATCTGGCCTAGGGTGGCCTCTGAGCACCATAAGACAAGTCAGTTTTATCAATGCTACATTTTATAAACAAAGTACTTGCACATTCTAAATGGCATCAAAGCACAAATAGAAATGTTGCTTAAATCATGCTTTCAATTCCCCCTATTTGGGACACTATCATTAGCAACTCTAATCTTAGACTTGTATCACCCAGCACTGCACATTGAAAGATATTAACAAGTAAATATTTATTGTAAACCATTAAATAGCTCCCTTTGATCTGTTTTAGTAATGTGCAACAAACTACTCTGTCCCAATAAAAGGTACAGATCTCATAATGTTCAAATGTGTTCTTAGAAATTGGTTTACAATGGTTCTACCAAAATAGATAGAATATTGTGACTTGATACCCAACTTCAAAAAGAAATGAAATTGATTACCAAAACTTAAAAAAAAAAGAGGTTTAATTCTAAACCTAAGAAGTACAGCAGTTGACAAACATTATAAAAAGGCACGCACTCGACATTAAAGATTAAAATGTTGGAAGCTGTGACCTAATGTTTCAATGCTTACAGTTTTGGCACATAATTATGGCATTTAAAAATTAGAGCTGGGCAGCTCTGTATAGTACCATTTGCCTTTTATTCTACTCAACTCACTTCATTAGTCGCTTTGATTCACTGATTCAATACTGTGTTTAGCTTGAAAACCTTAACTAGTCTGGCAATATGTTGGAACGGAAATCGATTGTTCATTTTAATACAAGATGACCAATGTGAGAGTTCATTGTAGTTGAGTTTGGATTTGAGGAGTTGGGTTGAACATCCCAGTTCCCATTTCCGCCCTCCCGTCAGTTGGATTGTTATGAGGACATCCTTTCAGACCAGCTAGGGTAATTGATTGTGCTTTCAGAGTGTATAGTATGACGCATCCAACAATTCAGTGTCCAAACCTACTTATGGCTCTTTTCTTTGTAACTGGCTACAAGCAGTAGGAAAATGTACTTGTGCGTATACAAGTACAGGACTTAATATCAAAATATTTAATTAGGATGTGTTTTATTGTACTCTGGGCTCCAAGAATTCAACGGCACACGAAGGCAAATTTCTGTGCCAACATCAACCGAATTCTGCAGCAAGACTGTCCAGGGTTTGGGGACATCTCAATCTCAACAGAATAAATATGTATAATACAGTGCTAAACTGGCAGTTTAGTTTTGAAAAATTGTGCAATCAGCGCCAATATAGCTGCTACTTAAAGCCTAGCTATATCTTACCTGGCTTTTCTTCTAGCCTAGGGAGACAGCAAGGGTCAAGTTACCTGTGGTACCAATAAAAACTGAAAATACACAATAGTTCACCAGCACCTGAAAAGACAGGATAAGGTTTCAGGTGTAGACACTTTGTACGTTCCTTCATTTCCGTTGTTTATGTGTATAATTTTTCCTGGTATTCTAATTGCAAATTGTGTTACATGATATTAGTCTTCTAATTCCCAATGATTTTCACCACGCATTTCATACTTTTCACACTTGCCAGCCAAACTGGACTCCGGAATCTTCTACAACGACAATTGAATAAAGAGTTGACATCAATGGGGTTCTGTAATCCCCATGCACATTCACGTTTCAGGTGAATTGTGCAAGGCATGAAATGCATGGGGTATTAAGGAGTTTCCAATCAATAGAGATTAGAAGATTCGTGTCATCTTGTATCATTCAGAACCAGTACACCAGGTATTGGTTGAAATACACTTACAATGGGGAAACTGGGGGAGGAAAGCAAGAAAAAAAAGAAACGGCTAGGCAGGCCCTAAATTCCTTAGCAATTTCTGTAGATGTAGAATCACAGAGGGGGTTGATTAAGGTAATGCAGTAGATGTGTCTATACGGACTTTCAAAAGGCATTTGATAAAGCACCATATAACAGACTTATTCGGAAAATAGAAGCACGTGGTATTAAAGGGACGGTGGTAACTTGGGTACGTAATTGGCTAAGGGATGGGAGGCAGAGAGTAGTGGTGAACGGATGTTTCTCTGATTGGAGAGGTATGCAGTGGGGTTCTCCAGGGATCAGTATTGGGACAATTGCTTTTCTTATATATAAATGACCTGGACTTGGGTATAGGAGTACAATTTTGAAGTTTGCAGATGATACAAAACTTGCCAATCTAGTAAATAGTGAGGAGGATAGTAGCAGACTTGAGGAGAACACAGACAGACTGGTGAAATGGGCAAACACATGGCAGATGCAATTTAATACGGATAAGTGTGAAGTTATGCACTTTTGAGGAACAGCATGGAGAGGCAGTATAATCTAAATGGTACTATTTTGAGGGGGGTGGAAGAACAGAGGGCCCTGGGGGTGCATATTCACAAATCTTTGAAGGTGGCAGGACAAGTGGATAAGGTTAAGAAAGCGTATGGGATACTTGGCTTTGCTAAACCTTTACAAATCTCTGGTTAGGCCTCAGCTGGAGTATTCTGTACAATTTTGGGCATCACACTTTAGGAAGGATGTCAAGGCCTTGGAGAGGGTACAGAGGAGGTTTACCAGGATGATACCAGGCATGAGGGACTTCAGTTATGTGGAGAGATTGGAGAAGCTGGGATTATTCTCCTTACAGCAGAGAAGGTTAAGGGGAGACCTAATAGAGGTAATCAAAATTATGAGGGGTTTTGATAGAGCAAACAGGGAGAAACTGTCTCCTCTGGTAAGTGGGTCGGTAACCAGAGGCCATACATTTAAAATAGTTGTCAAAAGAACTAGAGAGGAAATGAGAAATTTTTTTCAAACAGAGGGTTGTTAAGATCTGGAATGGATTACCTGAAAGGGTGCTGGAAGCAAATTCCATAGGAAATTTTAAAAGGTAACTGGACGTGTACTTGAGAACTAATTTGCAGGATTATGGCGGGGAAAAGCTGGGGCGGGGGACTAAATTGGACAGCTCTTTCAAAGAGCCGACACAGGCATGACTGGCCTAATGGCCTCCTTCTTTGCTGTAAGATTCTATGAATCGCAGAGGACTGGAGTCCCCGATTATATTCCATCACTGGGTTTCTCTCCGCTATCTAAATTCTAGAGCTCCCTCCAGTGGCAGAAAACCATTACAGCAGCAATTTTCTCCTTGTTTTACTTAGTTTTTGAAGCCTGCAGAATGCACCTATTTGTAGACCTATGGAATTTTCCATCTGTATTTCTGCTCCGCGGTTGGAGCTCCACATAGTTGCCCAACTGGTAAAGCCTTGGTACTTGGAACAATTGTTTGCATTAAATTTCATGTGCCATTGTTTTGCTCACTTACCTATTTTATCCCACTTACTCTGTAGCTTCTGAGCTGCCTCCCCTGGACCACTGCCTTTCCTAGTTTGATATCATCTGAAAATGGGACCATTTTGCATTAAGTTTCTGAATCCAAGATATTTATGTAAATTAGAAACCGTAGTGGTGCCAAAACCGATAGCGGCACCACGCTCAATACTTACTCCCACCCTGACTTAATTCCTCCGCTAAGTACTCATCATTTTCTACCCTTCAGCCAATTTCTCTGCATTCCAATGATTTACCCTGAATCCCCACAGCTTTGAGCTTAATTAATAACCTTTTGTCAAATGTCTTTGGTGAATGGATTATTGGCCTGAGGGGTGTACATTTTGTTGATGAAATGTGCTGCAGGACAACTTGACTTGTTGAGTGACCTGCATCAGAAATGGCAAGGACATAACATTGCAACCAAAATAACATTAACCTGTGCCTGTATGTGCATGTGTAGTGGATGCATTGTACTAGGATGCATAAAATAAATGTCAATGAACTGTTTCTGGATAGCACTGTACAGATCCTGGGATAAATCATATTCAGTAAAGGTTATCATGGCCCAACCTGAATGGAATTACAAGAGATGAAAGTTTGTATACTATTATCATGATCACACTGTGATTCAAAACAAATTTTATTTAACTATATTATGAAGATTTTTATTTTTCCTTTTTAGTGGCTGTATTATTTGGTACAGTGGTGCCATGCTTTGCGGGAGAGTCATCCCAACCTGCCTTCATATACTTCGAGGCAGCCAGTTCACACAACAGTGGTGAAGGCCTAGAAGCATCGTGCCTTTTTTGGCAGTTACTTAGGCTATGGGAGAGATACTGGAGAGAGAGAGAGAGAGAGAGAGGGGGGCATTTGCACATGATTGGGAAGGGTGAATAACAAAATTGAGCTGACTCCATTGTAGCATTAAAGCTGCGACGATGGATCCTTCTGTATTGTATTAGAGTTATAAAATCAAATGATCAAAGAGCACTATAGTAAGGACTCAGAGTCATAACGGCACAGAAGGAGGCCATTCGGCCCATCGAGTCCGTGCCGGCTCTCTAGAGCAATCCAGTCAGTCCCATTCCCCCGCTCTATCTCCGTAGCCCTGCAAGTTTATTTCCCTCAAGTGCCTATCCAATCTCCCCTTGAAAACATTGAGTGTGTCCGCTTCCAGCACTTCCATCGGCAGCGAATTCCAGGTCATTACCACTCGCTGTGTAAAAAAGGTTTTCCTCACATCCCCCCTGTATCTCTTGCCCAAAACCTTAAATCTGTGTCCCCTAGTCCTTGTACCATCAACTAGTGGGAATAGCCTTTCCCCCATAGACTCAGAGAATCATAGAATGGTTACAGCACGGGAGAAGGCCATTCGACCCATCGAGCCCGCGCCGGCTCTCTGCAAGAGCACTTCAGCTAGTCTCACCTCCCCGCCCTTTCCCCATAGCTCTACAGATTTCTTTCCTTCAGATACTTATCCAATTCCCTTTTGAAAGCTGTGATTGAGTCTGCCTCCACCACCCTTTCAGGCAGTGCATTCCAGATCCTAACCACTCGCTGCATAAAGAAGTTTTTTCTTACGTCGCCTTTGGTTCTTTTGCCAATCACCTTAAATCTCTGTTCTCGACCCTTCTGCCAATGGGAACAGTTTCCCTCTATCTACTCTGTCCAGACCCATCATGATTTTGAACACTTCTGTCAAATCTCTTCTCAATCTTCTCTGACTCAAAACTCAATAAAGTAAAATATGCTCTTGTAACCACATTTTCTTTTTTCTTTCAGCTTTTCAGGGAAGTAAGAATAATGAAATGTTTGAACCATCCAAATATAGGTAAGTGTTTCTTTTTTCCCATAATTTTGAGGGATAAATTGGGCACAGAACCATTTTCTCCTGTTGAAAAATTCTTACTTAATGTGATGGGCTAACCTGCTTTGCCTTAACTCTGATTAGCTGATATGCTCTGCCCAAACTCTAATGGGCTAGTATGCTCTGGTGTAGCTATGATGGGTTAATATGCTCTGCCCCAAGTCTGAGGTACAATTCTTGGATAGACATTTAACTACTCGACAAGAACTTATGGTATCAACTAGCATCACTCCTGTTCGAGTCTAGCAAGGGATTTTGCTCATTAAGCTCAGAAGATAAACCATAACTCTATTTGGATACTGTTCCTGATGCACACCGCACTCTATTAGTACTGTAATCAACAGAAGCTCTTACTTCTTTAAGTAATTCCTAGAATATTAGTTGATTAGCTAGCCTTCCCTATCCTGCATCCATAAACACCAACTCATTCACAGCTCTGTGGCCCATATCCTATCCTGCACTAAGTCCCGCTCACCCATCACACCCAGCCTCACTGATCTATACTGGCTTCCTGACCTCCAAACATTGAATTTAAAATCCTTGTCACCTTAAAGCCCTTCCACAACATCATGGGGTGGATCTTCTGGATAAATAACGGTGTGTACTCCCCGTTATTAACGTGCAAATCGGCCAGCAAGTTCAAGGGATTAAGAAATACACCGTGAGTTGCGAATCTCCAGAACTTGCTGGTTGATGTACGCTGCTCCACTGTTTGCTCTGCACAAATGGCATCTCGCCCTTGGCCTCCATGTTATTTTTAAGAATTTGCTGGATTTGCACATTAATTGCCCATTAAACTCTCCACAGAAAGTTAAGTCTGGTAATTATCAGTGTAAGTACCTTTTTAACAACATGATAATTGTTAATGCAGTGCCAATCAACCTCTCTGGCCCAGAAATTGAACAATTTAAACAGTGGACTCTTATTCCTTCAGGTGGTAAATTGTTCTTGGAGATTTTAAAAATGTCATATTAAATTATATATTTTTTCTTTTCCTTTCTAATTGTATGAATGTGTCACATGCTGAAGTGCAGCAGAAATTCCTTAATTTGGACCCTCAAAATAAGCTTTATTTTACAAAAGCTGAATGGATGCACATTGCATTAATATTATCGTTTCTTGGGTATGCAGACAAAAATTTCAATAAGCTTTGTCTCGAGCCAGACTAGGCAAACAATCCATTCATACAGCTCTTCAATTCCTCACCCACCCAGGTGATAAAAATAACTAACTTTTAATACCAGACAATTGAGAGATATGTTATGGTTGACCCATTGCTAGCAAGATACTTGCCTGTTGTGACAGGTCTTCTTTGTCTTTTGATGTGTGGGAAGTTGTTTGGGAGGTTTATGCAAGTTTGCGATCAGCTCACTCAGTTTAACAGTATGTGCAAGTCACGAGTGAGAACTGTGTGAGCGTAAACACATTTGCTTATGTAATAGTTCACCAAAAGACTTTGGTCTCAAACAAAAGTTTTGAAGTGAAGGAGACAGTTAAAAGCTATTATTTTATCTGCTGATTTAACTTGCTATCTCTTGTTTTAGCCAAATTGCACTCAGTGTGGTGTTTTTCCATCTATTTGAGCAATCAGGAGGAACAGTGGGAAAGACTGTCCTCTTTCCAGCACATACCCAATGATACAAGGGTTCATTGTGCACCTTGTGGTGTCACACTATCGCATATACTTCACACATATTTGCCTCTGGAAGCTAACATTTACAGTGAGCATGAATAAAGTGTATTGGGGAAATTGCCTGAATTGTAACATTTTTTTACGCCATTGCATCAAATTTCTAATTATCAGGACATTTTCGCAAACTATAAAATAGGATTGGTATTCTCACTTGTTGTGCTTTTAAAATCTACCTGGTCTCGCTGGCAATTCAAGTAGCAAGCACCCACTGCTTGCAGAATATTGGAGATAATCTTTCAAGGTTAGATGCGTTGGTATTGCAGTATAGATGCAGATGGTGCTGAATCTCATGGGAAATGTGCCGTAAGCCATGGAGTATATTGGTTCTTAACTTAGGCTGGGATTTATTGAAATTAACTATAACAGAAATGAAATGTAGCAAATGATTCAGAATTGTTTTAAAAATCAGACAATGCAGTGCATATTAAAAGGAACATTAATATTGTGGAGACAGTGAATTTATCAATTTTTGTTATTTTTCACCCCACGTTGTGTAGAAGCACATATAATATCCACTCAGATGATATCCACCATCTATCTCCAGCAGGATGCCATTGGCCTAGCAGGGATTGACATCCTTTTTTAAATGCAGCGCTCAGTGCTCAGATGTGAATGTGAACTCTTGTACTGGCACGAACTGACTCCAGCCTCTGGGATCATGTAAAGTGGGCACTGTTGTGATTTTAGGGCTTCACCAGACATTTATTTTGTACTCTGCACCAAGACCCGCTCCTGTAAATAAGCCCTCACTTCCCCCAAACTGAAGTATGACCGTATACGCACAATATCTGAATTTAGCTTTGCCCAGGTTGAACAAACACCTTTGTTAGTGTAATTCACTCACTGTGGAATTGACAGGAGCCTCCTTGTGTTTTCTTAGTTTTCAGATAGTGGAAGAAGAAACACATTATCAGACCATATGCCTTAGGCTACAAACTAAGAATCAAGATTTATATTCAAAGTAAAAATTAAACCATAGCAGAAAATCAATACAGTAGATTTCGCTTGATTACAGAACATTTAACTTGCACCTCCTTGGATACAAAAATACTAAAAGATACAGCACTTCACCCAGTGCCTGTAACACAAAACCTTTTGAGAGTTTTAGTCTGTCCCCATGAAGTCTTCGTGCACTCACCTCTACACGGGCTGTAGTAAAGTGGAACAGGAAGAACTCAAGATCTGACGCAGGCTGAACTGAGATATACTTCCTGTCCTCTATGAAGTTCAAACTGGGGCAAAGGAAATCAAAAAGGTATCTTTCACAATTAAATAATGCTGGCAATCAATCATAGGATTTAACATACAGAGATTGCATGCAGCCATGAAATTGCACTCAAAGACTCAAATGATTAGCTACATCTCCTTCATGTAATCAGATTCAACAGTTTCTGAAACCTAGCTGTATTTTGAAACTATTCCTCAATTGCTGAACAATTACCATAATTTACTAATTCCAGAACAAAGCAAGCAGGTAAGCAAGGCTGCAATTAAAATATTAAGAAAGCTTTGTTTCATTGCAACATCTTTAAGCCATTTTGACTCTTGGGACAAATACACTGGCTTAATTATAAGCAGAGTTGTTTCAGTAGCCTGCAAATACTGCAAAGCAAAAAATAAATATACACCATGGACCAAATGCTCCATTTTTGTCATGGTCACCTTGACTCCAAAACTAAGACTTAGCAAAAATAGGCTTTGTTTTTAATGAACCCACCCACAGACCAGTGCTGAGTGGTCCATCATACTGATGACTTGAGCCTTGTAGAAGGTGGAAATGCTTTGAGAAATCAGGAGGTGTACCACTTGTCACAGAGTACCTAGCCCCTACCCTGCTCTAATAGCCATGTTGTTGATATGGTCGATCCAGCTAAGCTCCTGATCAATGGTGACTCCCCAGGATGTTGGTGGTAGGTACTCGATGCTGTGGAAGGTTGGAGTGGGGGTTGGGCCTTTTCTTGTTGAAACTGGTCAGTACATGGCAGTTATGTGGAATGCATGATACTTGTCAGCCCAAGCCTGGATGTTGTCTAAGTCTCGCTGTAGACTAAAATGGGCTGATTATTATTGGGAGGAGTTGTGAATGGAGCTAAAAACCATAGAATCAGCAGCAAACAATCTCACTCCTAACCTTTATGATGGAGGAAAGCACATTGAAGCAGCTGAGGGTGGGCTTAGGATGTTGCCCTAAGGAATTCCTTTAACGTTCTAGGATTGCAGTGATTTAAATCCTACAGCCATGATCATCTTCAGCTTTGTTAAAACTATAGTTTAATCCAGACAGCTTTGGAATTATCCAGTCGTCCAGGCTTCGATTAATTTGATGAATATTGCACACGTAGCAAAGACATATGACTCTGGATTTCAGAAGAATCAGTATTGCTAATAAGAAATTTCTCAGCGGGATGGTTGGAAATGTAAAGTCACACTTGTGTATTAATGGGTACTCTGTACTGAAATTGAGGTTAAAAGAATACACAATTTTGACAGAACGTACTACATCAAATTCTTAATTTTAGTTCAGTCCCAAGTATTTTATTCTTTTTAAATCAGTCACATTTACAGGACTACGTCATGAACCTGCTGGTATGCTGTAGTTTAAGGGGAATCCACTGTGTAATTTAAATTTAGAACACATTTTCTCCTTATCTGTTTTAAAACTTAAAGTTTTATAACATGTTTAATATTTTTCAAGATTCTAGGAGTATGAGACTAGAACAAAACAGTTCACAATTATATAGGCACCAAACTTCTGTCAGCAAATAAATCTCTTCACTTCATGACCACATTCATTGACACTTCCTTTTGTCGGGTTCCTTTCCAAAAACAATTTCTGTACACCTTTTGAAAATTTAATCGTTGGATGTTTTTTCCAAATAGCGCCACATATTGTTGAGAGAAACCTTTTTTATTATTGATAAATTCTATCATCTTTTCTACCATTTAGTATTTCTGCATGACACAGAATTCAGTATACAGGAATCCTGCCCCGACCGCGGTTTGCCATACACGGATTTCCCGTATACACGGTTTCCACTCTGTGACAATTTTTGTCAACCGCGGCAGTGAAATTCGTGTATCCGTGGTTTTAAATTTAGGAATAAGGTAAAAAACATGATTTTTATGCTATTTATATGCTTTTTTATTGTGTTTATAGTGAATTTGTCAACCACGGTTTTACTAACCACGGGGGTTTTCAGGGACGTATCCCCTGCGGTTGGGGAGGGATTCCTGTATTCACTGCAGCAAAATAACATTCTGGATGTAATTTTGACATTGAGAAAAAGAATTCCATCATATCATAAATGAACCAAAGCTTAAATAAAAGTTGTTTGTTTTTTTTAATCTGCGATTGGCTTGTTCATATACTTGCCTCCAATCAGGTTTCCGCCCCGCCACAGTACCGAAACAGCTCTTGGCAAAGTCACAAATGATATTCTATGTGACTGTGACTGTGGTAAACTATCTCTCCTCGACCTGTCGGCAGCCTTTGACCAGGTTGACTACACCGTCCTCCTCCAACGCCTCGCCACCGTCATCCAGCTGGGTGGGACTGCACTTGCCTAGTTCCATTCTTATCTATCTAATATTAGCCAGAGAATCACCTGCAATGGCTTCTCTTCCCACTCCCGCACCATTACCTCTGGTGTCCCCCAAGGATCTATCCTTGGCTCCCTCCTATTTCTCATCTACATGCTGCGACATCATCCGAAAACACAGCGTCAGTTTCCACATGTAGCCTGACGACACCCAGCTCTACCTCACCACCACCTCTCTCGACCCCTCCACTGTATCTAAATTGTCAGCCTGCTTGTCCGACATCCAGTATTGGATGAGTAGAAATTTTCTCCAAATAATATTGGGAAGACCGAAGCCATTGTTTTCACTCCCCGTCACAAACTCCGTTCCCTAGCCACCCTCTACATCCCTCTCTCTGGCAACTGTCTGAGGATGAATCAGACTGTTCGCAACCTTGGTGTCCTATTTGACCCCGAGATGAGCTTCCGACCACACATCCGCGCCATCAATAAGACCGCCTGTTTCCACCTCTGGAACATCGCCTGACTCCGCCCCTGCCTCAGCTCATCTGCTGCTGAAACCCTCATCCATGCCTTTTTTACCTCTAGACTTGACTATTCCAACGCACTCCTGGCCAGCCTCCCAAATTCTACCCTACGTAAACTTGAGGTCTTCCTAAACTCTGCTGCCCGTGTCCTAATTCCTGCTCCCCCATCACCCCTGTGCTCGCTGACCTCCATTGGCTCATGGTTAAGCAATGCCTCGATTTTAAAATTCTCATCCTTGTTTTCAAGTCCCTCCATGGCCTCGCCCCTCCCAATATCTGTAATCTCCTCCAGTCCCACAACCCTCAGATATCTGCGCTCCTCTAATTTCAATCGCTCCAACATTGGTGGCCGTGCCTTCAGCTGGCAAGGGACTAAGCTCTGGAATTCCCTCCCTAAACCTCTCTGCCGCTCTACCTCTCTTTCCTCCTTTTAAGATGCTCCTTAAAACCTACCTCATCTGCCCTAATATGCCCTCGGTGTCAAATTTTGTTTTATAACGCTCTTGTGAAGTGCCTTGGGACGTTTTACCACGTTAAAGGCGCTATGTAAATGCAAGTTGTAGTTGTTGTCAGTCTATTATTGGTACATATTGGTGAATATTCGTAAGTAGTGTAAGCAGTCTGAGTGATAATGGGGGAGAGGATATAGGCTGGGTGGGGCTGTATAATTTGAATAACAGTTGCAGGTGCCAATGTTCTTTTGCAATCTATGATTCAGAAAATTCCATGCACACTTTTAGACTCCTGTAAAAACAAGCTAGGTTACAATTTTAAATGTTTTCTTTAATTTTAGTTAATGTAGCCATATATCTGAACCTCACATCTCTCTAATTTAAAATCATTTTGTTGAGCAGCACTACATTTTCCATATGCTCATCACATAATAACTTACTATGGCACAATTGTTGTAATGTGGTGCTCAGAAATATCGACCTATCTGCTTTCATGAGATGAGATACAAATTGGAGGCTTTGCAAGTAACCATGTTGACTTTTCCCATTTGTGTTGAATCCTTCCCTACAGTTTGTATTTGCTTCCCTGCTACTTGTGATCTGCAGGAAGCAAAAGTATACTTTACACCTATTTATGATTCATTTCCTCTGGTTCATGTTCAAGCTAGGTTTTGTTACGTGACTCATTTAAACCATCAACAGATGAAGTGAGACCTGTCTTTTCCATTCCAATATACTGTTAGCTATTTTTTAGTTCACAGACATTTTGTTTCCTGTCCCATGGTAACTGGTAATTTTTGGACACTTGTCCAGTTTTGTAAGCAAAGCAAGAGTTGATGGCAGAAAGCAGGCCATCTTAGTTTAAATTGCATAGAAACAAACTGTCCAACATGAATTTCAGGATCTTAATCATATCTGTTCTGATCATCAACAATGATTCTGTACCTGACTTGGGGGGGTTAACTAATGTGGATTGCAAATCATTTAGTCACCTTGCTTCACCACTTGCTTAATATAGGTTTCCTCCTCCTCCACTCTCTCTCCCTTTATCTCCTATTCGTTCTCTTTCCAGATGGTTTACAGACTATTTAATTTTTTTTAACTGTTGGGACAGACAAATATGCAGTTTGACCAGCATATCCATTTTGAATGCCAAAAAAACATAGAATTTTACAGCACAGAAGTAGGCTATGCGTGCTGTGCCTGTGCCAGCTCTCTGAAAGAGCTATCCACTTAGTTTCTTCCACTGTATGCTTTTAAATATTTATTTTTCAGCTATTTAACCACTTCGCTTTTAAAAGCAATTATGGATTTTCTGGTAGGACACTCCATGCCACAGCAACCTTTTGTAAAAGAAAAATAAATTGTCCTAAATGTTCCCTTCTTTCTTTAGATGATTTTAAATCTATGCCCCCTAGTTACTGATTCACTGACCAGTGGAAATGGTTTTTCCCTATTTACCATATCAACATTTTTCATTATTTTGAATACCTTTGCCAGATGGTCTCTAACCTTTGCTGTTCTAATGAAGAGTCCCAATTTCTCTAGTCTTTCCTTTATAACTGAAGTATTTCATTTTATTATCTTAGTGAATCTCTTCTGTATCGACTCCATGGGTGTGACATCTTTCCTAAAATGTGCTGGCCAAAACTAGCCAAATAATCTAATTTTAGAAATCTAAGAAATTATAGAATAATGGATAATGTTTGAGCATATTCAAGTGATATAAGCCACATTATGCATTTTGGTGCCAAATACACTTGAAAGTATTGAAATTTACTGTATGTCCAAGAATTTGGTGGTTTTGCCACTGGGAAGCAGCAGTAAAAGTGTAACTTCTAGTAGTTTTGGTTTACTTTGGCTAAATTTCTAACTGAGCACATTGTTTCTATTTAATGAATAAATAAAAAATATGAAACCAGGGCTCCCCCAATGGCTCAGCTCATTTAAACAGTGAGCAGCTGAGTAATACAGACCAGGAAGATGCCAGGTTTGATCCATGGTGTGTGCAGATTTAGCTGATCTCACTGGGGCACTGGAAGAGATATTACAATTGGCTTTACTGCCCCTTAATTAGAGGGGAAATTCAACCATGGTTCCCACTCTTCGTTATTGTGTAGGACCGCTGCTGGACATCTGGTGAGGATAAGATTGGGCTTGGCTGTGATGAACCCTCCAACCGTGCCAACATTTACTGTCTAGACCCACAAATGAAAGATAGACACTTGGGTGAGGTAGCAGACGACAACCATAATCCAGCAAGGAGCCAATGCCTTCAGAAGATAGAGACAGGAGAAAAAATGTGGGAAAAGGGAAAATAAGTTATTTTTAACATGAAACAAAATCTGCTGTTTTGTCAACTGAATTTACAATTGGCTCTTTAAAAAAAAAAATATTGCTCATAAATTAGCTGAAATTTAACTCTGTTAATGTTAATGTAGTTCAAATATGTTGGGTAAATGTGTTGAATTTGATGTTTATCTACGCTTATCAATATGCCAGTTTTTCATTTTTGCTTTCCAGTGAAATTATTTGAAGTAATTGAAACAGAGAAGACTCTTTATTTAGTGATGGAATATGCAAGTGGAGGTAAGTAGAATTCAACTGAGAAAATATTGTCCAGTTTTATTTTGAGATTTGGTATTTTTCTGACTTTAATGAGAAAGAATATTTGCTTTCATCTAGTGCTTTATTACGTCTAAACTTCTCAATGAATTATGTCTTGAAGTGTATTGACTATTCTGTCAGCAGCTTTGTGCAACTTCCTACAAACAACAGTGAGATGAATGATCAGTTGATCTGTTTTCTGATGGTTTTTGTTGAGCGAGGTATATTGGCCAAGACACCAGGAAAACCTTGCTTTTTGAATAGTGCCACACTATCTTTAATACACCCCAAACCATCACAAAAGGCAGAGTTTCAGTGCTTCATCCGAAGGACATTACCTCTACCAATGCAGGAGGACTCCCTCATTACTCCATTGGAGTGTCAGCCTAGATTATGCACTCCAGTTCTGGTGCATGCTTGAATCAACAACCTTCTGGTCGAGAGACACAAGGGCTATAAACTGAGCCAAAAAGACAACTGAGCCAATAAGGTGGTGAAAATGAACAGCGTTTGTTACCTTAATGGTTTGTGCTAAATTAGTAAGACTCAGCTGGGAGTGAATGCAATTTCCCCCAGTCTCTTCAGGATAAAAAGGGGAAAAATGGGTTGGGATTTGCTGATTGTTACACTTTAACCCATTTTGAAAGTGCTTGGGTGTTTGTGGACTATAGGTATGCTGGGTCAAAGAGATTACCAACGTTCACTATCTAATGAAAGAGCACTTGGGCAAGATAATGGAAAACTGCTGGTGCCTTTGGTACTGTCACTGCCTTCAAGAGAACACATTAAAGGAAGAAAATCTGAGGATCTCTTCTCTTTCCAGAAGAATATCTAGTTGCCTTTTGAACCCATTTATACTGTTTGCTTCAGTGGCCTTACCTGATAATTTATTCTATAAATCTATTTCTCTTTGTGTATTTTTTTTAAAGTTTTGCTTGATTTTCTTTCTTCTTTCCACCTCCAGTTTTTAATTTGTATCCCCCTGGTATTTGAACCATTTGCCATATCAATCTTCAATTCAATCACCCTGAAATTTTTTTGCCAAAGAGAACAAGCCCATTTTCTTTAATCTTTCCTCATAACTTGGGTCCAAATCATTTTGGTTGTTCATTTGTGTACACTCTCAAGGGCATTAATACCTTTCCTATGCTTAGGTGATGATAACATTTCAACAGTGCTGAAAGCATGCTGATCAAGGCCTTCTGCAGCAACAATGCAGCCTTTTCTGATTTGTATTCTATCTCTCCATTAATGCAATTCAGACCATAGCTGTCTTTTTTGGTGTAGCCAAGCGCTGAGTTGATAGTTTCATAATTTATCTACAGTGACCTGTAAATCTTTTTTACTTGTTGAGTTCATTGTATGACTACTCCATTGAACACCTATTCTTTTCTTTTCATTTTTTGTTCCTATGCTATTTTCTGCTTTTCCACATTGAATTGTATCTGGCACCAACCAGCTTACTCAAATCCTTCTGAATCTGGTTGCGTTATTCTTCATTATTTGATCTGCCTTCTATTTTGTTCTCGTGAAGCCATAATAATCGGATGTTCATCCCCTTGTCACAATACCTATACAAGAGTCCCTCAAGAAGTGTGCTTTTTTTTCAACAATCTGCCAAATATGCTCAAAAGTGATTATTTTGCTGGCGAAGCCATACACTACAGTGTAGTTTACTTCCCTTGAAGGACATGCAGTCGTTAAATCATCACGGGCAGATGTAGGAAAAAATTGGCAAGTGAATGGAGTGTTAAGTAATGAGAAAACCACCATCAGCTCACCGTGGCACTTTATATAGCTTGGCTGCCTTTGGTTCCAGATATTTAGTTAATTGGTTTCGCAAATACACTGGCATAACTGAGGAAGAAAAAAAAGCTCGCAAATCTGGTAACGTTAGGAGTCCTTCAAGATTGGCTATGCTTGTCACTGTTTGCAACTTTGGTTTCCCACAAAGCCTATATCCATCCAGTGAAGAAATATTAAATCCCTGTTTGGCAGGATGTAGACAAACCTCACCTTTCATTCCTCACCTCCACCCTTTGAGGGTAACCACTTCATGAACTGGGGTTGCTTGACCATGTATGGCAGTGTGGCAAATCTGTGACTTGTTCACTGGAACTCCAGCATAATTTCTCCAAGCAACTTGTGATTTTAGCCAGGCCAGCAGTAGGATACTAAACTTGGATCAGTGCCCCCAGCCTGAGGAAAGAAAAAGTTGCCACACCTGATCGCTATCTAACAATCATGGAAGTGTTTTGGCAGACTCAGTTGTAGTGGCACTCTCACTCAAGTAGGCTGCAGAAGTCCAAGGGGGAAATATTGGGTCGCGCCCCATCTGGGGCACTAACTTCGTCAGGGCACTACTTTTAGCGCCCCGAAAAAGTTAGCGCCCGCGCCAGAAATTAAATGGTTGCGCCCCAAGCAAGAGGTGGGGCGCTACTGGAAGCATCCCCTCCCTCTTGGGGCGCTACCGTTCAATATCGCGGCGCTACGTGCAACAGCGACACGCGCGTCGGCAGGTGGCGCCGCGGTACTACAGGCCTCCCTCCCCTGATTAAAGGGGAGGGGCCTAGCACAGCGCGCACCAGGGCCCTGCTGGACCACCGGGGAGCAGGGTGCCGGCAAAAGAGCCCGGCACTCGAGGAGTGTCGGGCTGACCGATCGCGGCCGGCACCCCGCAGGCGGGGGCAGGTACTGGCAGGCGGCCCAAAAAAAAGGCCGCCCAGCACCTGCCCTTTAATTTGCGCGGCCGCAAACACAGCACCCTGACCCTGTTGGACATGGCGTCCGGCGGTAGGTCAGGGGGTGCGAGTGAAGTTTGCAGCCGGGGCGCCGCGCACGCCGATGACGTCATCGCCGGAGGTGCGGGGCGCTACCGCTGCCGCTAACCTCCCGCTGAATTTTGCAGGAGGCGTTAGCGATGCCGCGCCCGGGCGCTAGGTGCTTTGCTCCCCGTTGGCACCCATCGGGGTGCTAACGGGAGGTGCAAAGCAACCCAATTTTCCCCCCCAAGTTTATAGATGAAGAATGGACATTTCAGTGCGACACTGGAGGACAACCTCTGCCCATGCAAGTGTACTTAAGTATGGGCCTCTGCCTTCAAGAGAAGAGAAAAATGTTAAATGTAGACCACTCAAGATAATGCTAAGAATGATCCCAATTCAAAAAAAAAAGTTTATAAGCCAGGTACTTGGGGAGGGAGTTCATATATTTACACAAGAAGACTGAACCTATGCACGTTCACGGTTCATGAATTATGAGGTCAGCCTCACTTATTGGCTCTTCCTAGCCTTTCCAAAAATGTGTGGGTTAGGTTGATTTGGCTATGATAAATTGACCCTTAGTGTTAGGGGGGATTAAATATGTGGGGTTATGGGGATAGGATGGGATATGTTAGGGGGAATTAAATACATGGGGTTACGGGGGTAGGGTGGGATATGAGTACTGTGGGGATTAAAGCAGGGACAGGGTACTGGATTTGGATGATCAGCCATGATCGTATTGAATGGCGGAGCAGGCTCGACGGGCCGAATGGCCTACTCCTGCTCCTAGATTCTATGTTTCTATGTTTCCCCACCCCAAAAAATTCCATCATTTTATCTTATAACAGGATACAAATTTTGATTATGGAAAGATTTCTATTCTCCCTGTAACAGGGATGATCTGGATGTATTAGTTCACCATTAATACTATTCTGATTGTTCAATTCACTGTCTGTCAACCAGTGTTTCATCTTGGGGAGGGGAAGAAAATTAATGCGTTTCTGCACACTGCTTGAATTTGTGACTTGAATTGTGCATGTCATCCTTGTTTATTTCTAACATTTCCAAATATGATAAAGGTGAACCATATTTTTTGTGAGGGAAGTTATTTTTACATTTTGGGCCATAATTTGAATATTCCCACATTAGTATCTTATTGATACTAATTTTATGTTCAATTTGAGCAAAGAACAGAATTAGCTTCAGAATGCATCCTTGGGTAGCAGAGCACAGAAAGATGTCACGTACTATCTAAATCCTGAGTCAAGGTGATGGTGAATGTTTTGATCAGTGCCAGAAAATGCTGACGCTATCCAAAGGTTGACCTTCAGTCTGTTCATCAGTTTGAATTTAAAATCTATGTACTCCACTCTACTATTGGGGTGGAGTTCTTATCGGACACAAAAGGGATGAGAGTCAACTTCAGCAAATCAGCCGCATATTATAAACCCCGGCAGATTTTTCTTTCCTCTTGCTGAAGTTGAATTTCACCTTCCAAACAGCTTTAGGGAATATCTGCTGTAGATTCTAAATGTCAGTTCATTTTAATAGAATGTCTCTTATTTATTTTGAACTACGAAGCAAAATGAACCTTGTAGATAATAAGGCATAAAATATAAAGCATTAAAACTGCCAGTCTCACGTTGAAGGCCTGTGACTGTAGCTTCTAACCTTTACCCTGCTGATTTGTAACACTATAGGCTAAATTTTCCTATGTGGTAGATTTAGTGTAGGAATAGCACTGAAGCTACAGTGCTGCCCATCAGTATAATACCACCAAGAACCAGTCCAATTTTCCTTGGTGCACTTTTGTTGCATATTCATGGCAGATTCCCATCACTATTAGCACATTCTGTTTAGGCAATCTACCTCTTCTGGGGTGGGAAGGGGGAAGAGAAACTATTTCCTCTGGTGGGGTATCCAGAACAAGGGGGCATAATCTTAAAATTAGAGCTAGGCCATTTAGGAGTGAAATCAAGAAGCACTTTTTCACACAAAGGGTAGTAGAAATCTGGAAAGCACTTCCCCAAAAGGCTGTGGATGCTGAGTCATTTGAAATTTTCAGGACTGAGATCAATAGATGTTTGTTAGGTAAGGGTATCGAGGGATATGGGAAAAAGGCAGGTAAAAGGAGTTGTGGAACAAATCAGCCATGATCTAATTGAATGGCGGAACAGGCACGAGGGTCTGAATGGCTTACTCCCGTTCCTATATTCTTATCCTATGTAAAATCCAGTGCTGCTGTAGGAACTGAAAACACTGAGGCAGCTGTTTTGTGGCTGCTGTAATATGGCTCACTGCAGTGTCTGAATCTGGCATTTCTTCAGGGCCAATGTTCCCTTTAATTTTTTTGGGGGGGTGCACAGCCCCTTTAACAGGCTGCACGGCCCATTCAAATTCCTGTGCATGTGCAATTTTTCCTATTGTAAATCGGCCTGTGCAGGAGCTCCGGACAGCTGCGCGACCACGTAGCTCAAAGGGAACATTGTTCAGGGCACTGAGCCCACAAATTTAAATACTTTTGAATCAAGGTGTTAATGTTTGTAATCGGCAAAGGAGCACCCTCTTTTTTGGCCCAGAGGGAAGGTAGGCCCATGAAGGGGATAATCCAGGCTTATGGGAGGAGGTGGACGTGGCAGTGGTTACACCTCCAGCAACCCCCACATGGCTACTCAGTTCCAGAAAATGTTTACTGATTTCTCCAAACAGCCAAAGTACCTTGCAACAGTACATTGTAATAAAGATGTTTCCCAGTAGCCGCCACCTTGCCCTCACTCATCATCTTCAACTTAGCACCTATATGCAGGAGGTACCACAATACCATCTTTCTTCTCCTGCAAGTGTTCCACTACTCACGACTGGACATGTTGGGAATCAGTGAAAGATTCAATTCCCCAAGACTTCTGCTGCAAATCACCTCATAATCTCCTGCCACTGTAGAAGAAGTAGGAGGTTAGGACTGAAAGGGTTCACAAGAGTAGGCATCAAGGTGAGATACAGTGGTCTTAAACAATGTGAAGGTGGTCAGATTTGCTGTCAGTGTGTTTCTTTTGTTACTCATAGGATATATGCAACATGATTTGGGGCAATATGGGGGATGCCTGTGTGAAAGAGTAGCAGAATGATCTCCAAATGGGAGCTTTGGTAGTTGTGGAAGAGAGCTCAATGTCAGCAAGTGACTGAATTAAGTTTGTTGCTAAAGGAGGATTGTGATGGTAGAACACAGATCTGAGGCCAAGTAAAGGTCTCTGTTACAAGTTTAGGGTCTTGTCCTGGATAGTCTCTTGGGTTCAGTCATGCCAGACAATCCTGTAAGCAGTTTGAGCATCTTGTGTTTAGGGGTGTGCCCATACTGCCCAGTATCTAACTATACGATAGTGTAACCCAAGGGTGTAACAGTGGTATCCCCATATGATTTGAATTGGATATTTGTGTCTTTTACATGTGCGCTTCTTCAAACTCTTTGAAGGTAGAGCAAAAAATACTTGGTAAGACTAGGCCAGTTATTAATTGTTAAGCTACTTTATTACAAAGTGAGTGAGCACATTAGTTATGATCAAATTCACTTAATTGAATCAGTACAACTCGACTTTGCTTAATAATACAAAATAATGAACATGCTACGCTCCCCCACATCAGTGGGGCAGCTTGCTTGATTTAAAGTAACTTCTAACCACATTTCTGCACTTTAACCTTCTCAGCAGTTGCTGGATTTGATTGCCTGTGCCTGTCTCTTTTTGAAAATTCTTTTTGTCATAAAGGAGCAAATTGGACTTTCTCAGGAAACTAATAATCTTTATTGCATCTACCACTTAAAATAATTTTTCCTGGCTAAGCTCCTTGAACATTCATCTGGGGAAAAAAAGTACAATCCCATATGAGATTTTTGTTTATATACAAAATGAATAAAATAAAGTTTTAGATTATAAGGTGGCTGAACTCTTAATCAGCGCCACCATTTTTACAGTGTTTTCTAGGTTTAGCACTTAGCCATGCCAAGAGCATCTCCTGCTATTTATTACAGTAATTAAAAGGAGTTGGAATATTGGGAGCAGAGGCTTTAATAAAATACACTCTTCACATTAGAAACACAACAAAGGTAGTGATCCTGGTTGGGAGACTAGCCACATTGTACTGAGTTTAATGTTTTTACTTTATTAAAAAAAAAATGCGTACAGGAATTTGTTTTTCCCCCGAAGACAAATACTTAAGGATCCCAAGTCCAGTTTTAGGACTTTGCCCTCAATTATTCCTCTAAGCATATCTGACGTGAAAGTATAATAAGTTTTGTTATTTACAACTTATGATTTTAATGGTCTAAATTATCTGAAGGTGGTCAAGACACCCAGTGCACAATTGACAGATTTTGGCTTTGAGCTTATTTAAATTTTTGTTGATGGTGACAAGGGTTTAGAAAGTTTGAACTCCAATTTTAAACCTTTCATTCTCTCATGCATTAGAATTGAAATTACAATGCATCTTTAGCTTTAATGTGATGGCCAGTGAAGGTTATGAGAGAGCAAACTACATAACCTGTCTCCTTGAGATCACAACATTCTTCTAGTATTTTTTTGGAACCTTGTAGAACACTTTAAACAATGTTCTAGAAAGCAAAGGGAAGACTTGCTTTGACACCATGTGTGCCCATAGAGACTAATTTGCCATCACAATTTAATATTTCATTGGATTAATGTCATACGTATTTTCTACTTATCAAACACTGGTTTCCTTTAAAGAGGACCACGTTTGTAAACATGGAAGTGTTTGTGTCTTTTTTTTCTAGCAATAACTTTGTATTAACAATTTGGTGCGATGCTTGCAATATAGAAATTTGTTATGACAGTTAGCTGTAACATCCTTGTTTCTCTTGGGGATGTATTACCATGCCTTCATTCTTCACGATCAGTTTGTTGGGGCACTGTCGTTCTTGCAGCTACTTGCAGAGATGCTGGTGATGAGAGGAATGTACCATCTCTTGGTGATTTAGGTAAATGCACTGTGTTTCTGTTTCACACAGCAACTTGTTATGAGGGTCTAATATGGCACAGTGATGGAATCCAGTGCCCTTGTTCCTAGCAGTGATTCGCTATTGCATTAGAGAAGCATTACTTTACATTGTTCATTTGACAACCTCATATCAAAGTAATAAGTCTGGAACTTATCCCAGTTTCTCAAATATGTCATAGACTTTGGCAGCATACACACATACCACCTGTTCCATTTTGTAAAAAGGTCAGTTTGAAGCTATATTACATTTGTGTTTTGTAAATTTAACTTCTCACTTCATGAAGATTTGCTTCTCAAGTATAACTAATTAGTCCCACATATAGCATTCATATAACATTTGTAAATTCAAGGTCACATTTGTCTTTCGTGGCTCCAACAATACTTTAACCACAACCCTGAAATCAGAGCATCATCTTCTGCAAGAGTGTTTAAATTTTCACATCAATCATTCTTATGGCATCTATCAGTAATTTAGTGTAGAATAATGGGGCAGTCCATACTATGGAGTAATACACGCAATAAATCCATCGGATTTGAGTCTAACTTTATCCAGCCATGCTTTTAGGCCATTTGTCCAACCTACAGTCTTCGATGAGCTACAGTTTCCTCCAGTTAAACGTCGTCTTAGGCCCTGCCACAAACTCAGTACCCTTGCCACTGATTCCATCCTCCTCTCCGGCCAGTGTCTCAGGTTAAACCAGACTGTTCACAACCTCGGTGTCGTAATCAACTCTAAGCTGAGCTTCTGACCCCATATCCATTTTATCTTCCTACTTCCACCTCTAACATTGCCTACCTCCACCCCTGCCTCAGTCCATCTGCTGCTGAAACTCTCATCCATGCCATTTTCACCTCTAGACTCAACTATTTCAATGCTCTCCTGACCAGTCTCCCATGCTCCATAAACTTCAGCTTATTTAAAATTCTGGTGCCTGTATCCTAAGCACCAATCCTGCTCAACCTCCAGTCTTGTCCTTGCTCACCTACATTGGTTCCTGCTCCCCCAGCACCTTCAATTTAAAATTTGTATCCTGTGTTTAAATCTCTTCATGACCTTGCATCTCTGACCTCCTGTGTATCCACCTCCCTTTGCCCCACCATTGGCAACCATGACTTCAGCCAACTTGATTTCACACTCTGGAATTTTCTCCCTAAACTCCCACGTGTCTTCACCCTCTCTCCCCCTTTAAGTCCCTCCTTAAAACCCACCTCTTTCACCTCATATCTTTGTTTGGCTTGATGCCCATTTTTTTCCTAATTTACAACTGTGAAGCACTTTGGGACATTTTTCTATGTTGAATGCGATATGTAAATGCAGGTTGTTGTTGTTAACATGACATTTTACAAAGTATCTGTACAGCATTAACCTGCTGATGCTCCTTAGTGGGTTTCTGTGGTCATCAAAGGCAAGCATGTTAATACTGATGAACAGAATACTTGACCAATTCAGCATTGTGCACTTCCAGGTCAGGTATAGCACTGCTTGCTGCAAAGTACCACTCTACTCTGTGCCTTAACTTCAATCTCAATAGAGTATCCACACTGTTCCATGTACCATGCACCATGACATATACTAATCTTGGTTTTCTCCTGTTCTTGGTACAAATCTTACTATTGTTGGAATATAAGAAAGCTGTTCAAGGTCTTTTTGTGGTCTTACTAAAGTAATGGCCTCAATTTTTGTATTTTCTCATCATTGACTTGATGTCTGAAGTTATCAGTATCACTATAATACCAACACTGGGGCACTTCTCACTTCCCATCTAGTTCTGTTGAGATGGCATTCTGATTGAATTCAAACATGTCTTCGGTCTTTCTCATACCAGGCTTCAAGCTCTATACATCCTAGCTTGGGTTTTTTTCAGCTGGTGATGTATGTAACAGATAAACAATTGAGAAAGAAATCTATCCTCAGTACGGTCTTTTATATTCTCTGAAGTTTACCCTCCACGTATAAAATTCTCTTAATTTCTTCCTGTGAAGGCTCAGTTCCCTTTTAGGCTGCCTCAGCTATAAAAGACTGAGGTTTGTTGTGAAGTAGAAGAGGATCACGTGGCTGTTGTGAGGGAATAGGTCTTTAACCCTGGGAGTGCACCAGTAAGTTATCTTGTTGAACAGGGGCACTTCCTTTTGGGTATCTCTCCTTTACCTCCCCTCCCAAAATATATAAAGGTCTGTTGCATCTAGCATGAGTAAGTCGAACTGCAATAAGGCCAACATTGGTTGGATGAAAGAAAAAACATTAAATTGGTTTTCAGCCAATTAGAGAGAGCTTTTAAATCATTTGCATCCCTAAAATGGATGCTGGATCAATAGAACCTGAGGATTAAGTATAAATTTTATATTTAAAAAAAGGTAAAATCTCAATGAATTAAATGATAAAGTAGATAATTATTTAAGAAATAAAAAATAATAGATAAAATGACAAATAGAATAATTTTATTTTTATTTCATTCTTGGGATCTGGGGGTCACTAACAAGGCCAGGAATGTATTGCCCATCCCTAGTTGCCCTTGAGAAGGTGGTGGTGGTGGTGGTGAGCTGTCTTCTTGAACTGCTACAGTCCGTGTGGTGAAGGTACTCTCCCAGTGCTGTTAGGTAGGGAGTTCCAGGATTTTGCCCCAGCAACGATGAAGGAATGGCAATATATGTCCAAGTCAGGATGGTATGTGTGACTTGGAAGTGATAGTGTTCCCATGTGCCTGCTGCCCTTGTCCTTCTAGTTGGTAAATTATGAATATATAACCTAGTAATAAACTGCTCCTGATACCTGAGTAATATTACTGTAACAGGTGCTTTCAACCTTGGTGTTGAGCTGAAATTTAAATAAACAGCCCAGTCTGCACAAAATTCCCTGGAGATGCTGTTATAAGTGTTAAAGACACACGCTATCTGTTGATTTGAGTAGCCAGACCAGCTGTGAATTTTTATAAACTGTGCTGCAATGGTCTATCACAGTGTGGCTGTGTATCACACATTATTTTTATTGTCAAAATAACACAATTCGTAAAATTGTTAATTGTTTGGCTCTTTAATTGCTTGAAGTTTTTTTGTTTGCAGGAGAGGTATTTGACTACTTGGTTGCTCATGGAAGAATGAAGGAAAAGGAGGCGAGAGCTAAATTCAGACAGGTACATACTCCTACATTTTCTTGGACGTTGATGTACAAAATTGAATGCTAAAACTAAAAAAATTAGTTTGAAGGGATTTGAATAAATTCTGGTTAATGTATAAACATGAGAGGTATATGAACAAAGAAAAAATAAATATGCTGCTAATCTTTAGCTTTTGATCTAGATTTCAATATTTAGGTCAACAGCCGAGTTCTGAGTGCACCTAAAAGATGAATGAGGTTACATTTAGCAAAGTACTGTACTTGCTCTAAAATTAGAGCTGCAAAGGCAAATTTTAAGTGCAGGCAGGAAATTGGTGGCACATATCCTTTAATCTGATGCTTAATTTTGGCATGTTATCAGCAATTAAAAATATATCGAAGTTGATTGCCATTCTTTATTTCACTCTCGAGAATTGTAAGATGAACGGAGATTTCCTATCTTACAGAAAAGAAGACAATTCTTAGTAATTCTACCATAACTAGAGCATAGAATACAATATTGACTGTAGACAACAGATTCCGCAACAGTTAATCACTGAGCTAGTATTTGTGAGACACATGGGATTAGTGGCTTTTGCATTTAATTTTATTTACACATTAATTATGAGCACACAAAAGGTTTCAGATTTCCAGCATCTGCTATTCTTTTGTTTTAAGGTTCGGTTCATGTATTTTTAGAACGTTTTTTTTTTATCTTTTAAAAAATAAATAAATGAAACCGTTTAGGTCATCTGCTCTCCTTACGACATATGAATGCAGGAACACCTGATTAAAGAATGTGACAGTTCTGTTCTATCCTGTACCTTAACATTAGTAGTATCTGTGAAAAGAGCACCGAAGGTGGAATGCAAGGTAAAAACGCTGCATGCAGAGCACTGTTGTGGCTTAGGTATGGCATAGCCATCCAGTCTGTTCAGAATTCATTACAGTACTAAATGTGTTATAACCTATAGATTATTTTAGATCAGATGAAAAGGAGGGAGCATAGTACATAAATATTTGACTGCAGTTTTCTAAAAAATTTGTAATGTGAAGGTATAATATGAATGTACAACAAAAAGAATGGGCCAGAAATTCAGCTCTCCGGCTTCCCGCGGGTGCAAGGATCGCGCGCGTACTTACCTACCGCGCCTGCCGTTGTGCTTCGGGCCCGCGTGGACTTCGGGTCCTGGGCCTCCTGCAGCTGCCGGCGCGCAGTGCTCGCGTATCCCAGGGGCGCAGTTAGTTCGAAGCGTCCCCTGGGATCACGTGGGCCATGGAGAGCCAATCGGAGCAGGGAATCTCCATTCATAGATTTTGACAGGAAGATCTGTCAAATCTATGAATAGAGATCGGCCCCAAAACCTCACTTAAACTTCAAATAATTTTTTTTTTAAATCTCATTTTTAAAATAACTATAAATTACATAAATTAACTACTTTAAACAAAATTTTAATTTTTGAAAAATTAATTACACATTTTAACGGTGCTAAAAATAAACTTACCTTTCTTTAAAGTATGTAAAAAAAAAAGATAAACTTGTTGGAAAAAATGTTTAAATTCTACTTAATTCACCACTTACCTTGTTAAAAGCAGGCCTTGCGCCTCCTTTTTTCCTGCGCAGCTTCTCCATACTTACCCTCACGGAGAAACCTGAAAAAAAAACTGAAGTTCGCTGCGCGCGCGCTGCCTCTCCGGCGCACGCGGTTGACCCTCGAACCCCTTCTTTCACGAGACCGGAAGTTCTGGTTTCCCGTGCATGTGCAGTGCATGCGCGAAACCGGCACTTCCAGTGGCCCTACGGGTGAGTACACAGCGCATACTCACCCGTGGAGACCCGAATTTCTGCCCCAAAATAAAATCACATAATTATTGTTACAAATGTGGTATTGATTTCACTTAATTTTATTGCCAAAATCCAGTTTACAATTAAAGCCCTATAAGTGATTGCATTCAGTTTGAATCAGTGTAACTTAAACTCAATGGAATCCCTTTGGATTTACAGTTGGGGCTGTCCATATTCAGTTTATATGACAAGAGGTATTAAGTTGCCTATCTGTCCAATGTATATACTGACCTTCATCCTGACAGAAAATAGCAAGAGATTTGCATGAGGTGTTGATACCAGCCGGTTGACAGTCTCTTTCACAACTTGAACACACTCAGGTCAAAAGGTAGAAATTTTTACTCCAAGATGTCATTGGACTAAGTAAAAGTCCCTAACCATTGCCTGCAAATTTGGTTAGCAGCTGCTGTTTAGACTGGGCTAGATTATACAGTTGTGTACAATGACAACATGATTTCACCTATGTGTATATTCTTCATAGTAGTTGATAATTGTGCAAACTTTTGTTTTATTAGTTTAAGTCCATGTATAAAGTAAACCTATCAAGTGTTTTGAATGCAAGGTGCAACAATAATGATAGTGCTACCTCAGTTCCATCCCCCTCCTGGCCACTGTCTCAGGTTGAACCAGACTCTGTGCAATCTCGGTATCTTTTTCATTTCCATATCCTCTCTATCACTAAGACCCCCTACTTCCACCTCTATAACATCGCCTGCTTCCATCCCTGTCTTCGGCCATGTGCTGCTGAAATCCTCACCCATGCCTTTGTCACATCTTGAGCTGAGTATTGAAATCTTCTAGCCGGCCTCTCATCAGACATGTTTTATAAACTTCAGCTCACCCAAATCTGCTGCTCGTATCCTGCCCCGCTTACCCATCACCCTATTTATGTTACCTCCTCTAGCCGTACAAACCCCTGAGAAAACTCTGTTCCTCTGATTCTGGCCTCTTATGCATCCCCTTCCTTCTGCCCCACCTTTGTTGGCTGTGCCTTCAAGTGTCTGGGCCTCATGCTCTGGAATTCCCTGCCTCAACTCCTCCATCTCTCCACTTCTCTTTCCTTTTTTAAGACCCTCCTTACAACCCACCTCTTTGACCAGTCACCTCTCCGAATATCTCCTTCTCTAGTTCAACATCCATTTTTGTCTGGTTACATGCCTTGCGATGTTTCTCTATGTGAATGACACTATAGAATTACAAGAGGTTGTTGATGATGGAATGTCAACCATGTCAAATGCAGCAGAGAGGAAGAGGAGATACAGAAAGCCACAGTTGCAGTCACACAGGATGCTGTTTTTAACTGGCCAATGCAGTCAGTGCTGAGCAGGGTAGAATCCAGATTGGAAGAGCTTGAATAAGGAGAGGTGGGAGCAATGTTCCCTCTAAGATGCGCGCATGCATAGCCATGCAACAATCTGAAATGTACCGCGCATTGAAAGAAACAGGCCACTCACAACAAAGAAAATTTAGAAGGACTATTGGGTGGCAGCATATTTTCAAGATGGCAACATATTTTCAAGATGGCAACATAGTGGAGTAATTTGGAAATAAAGGGAAAGTTGGAGATTGGGCAGTAGTTGGAGAAAGTGGCGAGATGAAGAGTGGGTTTCTTGATAAGGTCCCACACAAGAGGTTGGTGAACAAAATTAGGGCACATGGAATTGGGGGTAATATACTAGCATGGATTGAGAATTGGTTAACAGACAGAAAACAAAGAGTAGGGATAAACGGGTCTTTTTCAGGATGGCAGGCTGTGACTAGTGGGGTACTGCAAGGATCGGTGCTTGGGCCCCAGCTATTCAAAATCTATATCAATGATTTGGATGAGGGGACTAAATGTAACATTTCCAAATTTGCTGATGACACAAAGCTAGGTGGCAGTGTCAGTTGCGAAGAGGATGTGAAGAGGCTTCAAGGGGATCTCGACAGGCTCAGTGAGTGGGCGAGAACAGGCAGATGGATTATAATGTGGATAAATATGAAGTTATCCACTTTGGTAGAAAAAACAGAAAGGCAGAGTATTTCCTAAATGGTGAAAGATTGGGGAATGCAGATGCTCAAAGGGACATGGGTGTCCTTGTACATGAGTCACTGAAAGTGAATGTGCAGGTGCAGCAAGCCATTAGGAAGGCAAATGGTATGCTGGCCTTCATTACAAGAGGATTTGAGTACAGGAGTAAAGAAGTCTTACTCCAATTATATAGGGCCTTGGTGAGACCACACCTGGAGTACTGTGTACAATTTTGGTCTCCTTATCTAAGGAAGGATATACTTGCCATAGAGGAAGTGCAACGAAGGTTCAGGAGATTGATTCCTGGATGGCGGGACTGTCATATGAGAAGAGATTGAGTAAACTAGGCCTGTATTCTCTTGAATTCAGAAGAATGAGAGGGGATCTCATTGAAGCATACAAAATTATTACAGGGCTTGATGGTGTGGATGCTGGGAGAATGTTTCCCTTGGCTGGGGAGTCTAGAACCAGGGACCACAGCCTCAGGATAAAGGGTAGGCCATTCAGGACTGAGATGAGAAGAAATTTCTTCACACAGAGGGTGGTGAATCTTTGGAATTCTCTACCCCAGAGGGCTGTGGAGGCTCAGTCATTGGGTATATTCAAAACAGAAGTCGATAGATTTCTGACTAGTAAGGGCATCAAGGGATATGGCGATAGGGCCGGTGAATGGAATTGCGGCAGAAGATCAGCCATGATCCCATTGAATGGTGGAGCAGGCTCGAAGGGCTGAATGGCCTACTCCTGCTCCTATTTCTTATGTTCTTATGATGGAGGTGATAATGGCAGTCTTGAAGGAGGACAATGCCGGAGGATAGAGACAAGTTGATATCTGCAAGCAAGGGGCTGAATAAGTCAAGTTTGGTTGTCGTGAACTGGGAAGCGAATTGAAAGAGCAGGTAGTAGGCTTCATGGATGAGATGAGTTTGTTGGGTAGATGGCAGAGAATGGGGTGGGTGAGGACTCAGTTGGATAGAAAGCAGGAAGGAGAATTTGGAATTGAGGGAGATGGGAAATTTGTGGGACTGTCAGAGGAGGCAGTGGGAGCTATTTGGATGACTTTAATTTTAGACACACAAGTACATCAGTTTCTTGCACTTAAAGTTTGAGGAGAAGATGGAGGAGAATAGTCTGAGGTGGAGAAAAGGAGTTTGGGGTTATTTCTGTGATTGAAAATGCCAGTATTTGAGCAGATTATTGGAATAAGTCCATTTCTTTTGCTTTGAGATGCACAACGTAGCCTATGTTGAGTCTGCTTTTGCCCACTGCTTCCACTCTGTATCACATTGCCCTAATCAGTAAATCTTTGCTGGGAATATCACTTTAGCACAGTATTAGTACACCAATGTGCTACACTATCACATAGTAAAAATCCTTTGCTCTGTATACAGTATAATTTCCTATCTACACCCAGATTTGCTTATTGTATCTAATTTTATTTCTCTAAATATTTACTTGAATCTTTGTTTCTGCCAAATTCAGTGTATATAGAACTGCACTGAGATTATTCTCTGCATCCTGTTTTTCCTCTGTGGTTCTTCTGTGACCTTTTACTCACCCCGCTGAGAGATGAAAATACATTTGAACACTGTATATAATCCTGTCTAGGCCTAAAGGTCACAAAATGGCCTATTCTGTGGTTAAATGATGTGCTAGATGAGCTTTACTGCTGGGGAACAGTAGCCTTTTTAGCCTTTACCTAAGATTTTTTTTTCTGTTCTCTTTTATTTCTTTTGAAATTCTGTTTCTCTTTTTTTTGTATTTTTCTGGTTCTCTTCTCACATTTCCAGTCCCTGGGGAGTGGGACTAGCTGAAGTGCTCTTGCAGAGAGCTGCATGGGCTCGACGGGCCAAATGGCCGCCTTCCGTGCTGTAACCATTCTATGATTCTAAAAGGCTTCCATCCATTGCAGTCCCTTATCTAAAAGAAACTAATTTAAAAGATAAATTGTCTACAGTTCAAAGCTATTTTTAGAAATGTGAATATCTACGACTCAGCAGGCGTTCTTCGTGTGACTTGCCAAAATATCAGTTTGATTAGATGTGGGAGAGAGTAATAGACATGAGTAGAAGTAACTGAACTTGTAAAAAAAATTCTTGCTAGAAACCGATTGTGTTTGAAGTGGAAAAGATCATATGCACACATGTGATGTGAAGCTTTCTTTTAAATAAATTGGTGAAAGGACTTTGCAGGGTTACCACACCTGGTATCACTAACCTTTGTTGGTGTTTTCTTTTGTAACAGATAGTGTCTGCAGTGCAGTACTGTCATCAAAAGCAAATTGTACACCGAGATCTTAAGGTAGGTCTTACCAGTATTTTGTTCACACACAAATGGTCTGCTTGTTGTACAACACTTCCCAAAATGCTATTCTTAGTTTTTGTATTTTAATGTGTAAAATGTAACTTTCATTAGTCCTGTGTTTTTTTTCTCTCAACTTATATTTGAAGGTAATATTGAATTTGTTTTTTCATATGCATAATAATTCTAGGAAAAATTTATCAAAGTTTCAGCTTTTTCCTACTTTTTGAGCTTTTTGTGCCCCGTAATAAGGATATAAGCATTTTTGCGGGTGCAGCAACCCACCACCTCTAAATGAAGCTACCGAGAATTCTACACCCACCTGTAGAATTTCTGTGCCTAATATGGGGTGCGCGTTCTCTCTCCAGAGGGACACATCCCACTTACCCAGGTCCAGACCAATTGGGTCCAGGTTGGCAGAATCATGTCTTAAGGAGTCCCAAGTGTGCTACTGACATCTGACCAGCACAACTTATCAGAGTTGGACAAGCAGAGGAAAGCAGCTCTTGGCTTGCAAGGTTATCTGGAACCAAGTGGGAAAACTCGCAGCCCTCTGACAAGTCTACGCCTCCAAGTTCCATTAGTGATGCACACCAGCTGATCAGTCATCAACAGTGCCCTGGAGTACTGCAAACCTGCCTGTTTTGGGTATCATATTATCAAGTCTGCCACAAAGGATTGACTTAGTTCTGAGCTTCCATCGCCAGGTGTGAAATATGAGAGTGACCTTGATCCTAAAGAGATCTTGCCCAAAAGCCCAAAAAACAGCTGATATTCAGTTTAACAGGGATTGGTTCTGGCTGCTGCTGTGCTTTTTGAATTTTGTTCTGCTGCCACAAATAATGTTGAGGATTAAGAAGGATGCAATGTTCGCTTAGCTCAATGGCATACAGAAAAAGGCGGATCAGTCAGATGTTATCCAATATTTTTTCTCCAGGAAATTTGACAGTGGTCTCTCTGATGGTGCTTTTCTAGTGACAGAAGGGGAAACTTCACGACGGTGGAGAATTTTTCTGTTTTAAATCCTTACATCAGTATTACCTATGAAATTATTTTTGGCTAAAATATCTCCTCCCTCCCCAGCACAATACTGTTCTCTTTAAATAGACTGAGGAAAGATATTGTAGTTTGCATGCAGTTTCCTTTGATTTGTAACTTCCTTCTTCAACTTAACATTGACATAGAATCATAGAATGGTTACAGCACAGAAGGAGGCCATACTGTCCGTCGAGCCCGTGCAAGAGCACTTCAGCTAGTCCCACTCCCCGCCCTATCCCCGTAGCCCTGCAATTTTTTTTCCTTCAGATACTTATCCAATTCCCTTTTGAAAGCCACGATTGAAACTGCCTCCACCACTCTTTCAGGCAGTGCATTCCAGATCATAACCACTCGCTGCGTAAAAAAGTTTTTCCTCATTGTCACCTTTGGTTCTTCTGCCAGTCACCTTAAATCTGTGTTCTCTGGTTCTCGGCCCGCCACTGGGAACAGTTTCTCTCTATCTCCTCTGTCTAGACCTCTCATGATTTTGAACACCTCTATCAAATCTCCTCTCAACCTTCTCTGTTCTAAGGAAAACAACCCCAGCTTCTCCAGTCTATCCATGTAACTGAAGTCCCTCATCACTGGAACCATTCTTGTAAATCTTTTCTGCACCCTCTCTCAGGCCTTCACATCCTTCCTAAAGTACGGTGCCCAGAATTAGACACAATACTTCAGTTGAGGCCAAACCAGTGTTTTATTAAGGTTCTTCATAACTTCCTTGCTTTTGTACTCCTTGCCTCTATTTATAAAGCCCAGGATCCCGTATGTTTTTTTTTAAACGCATTCTCAACCTGCCCTGCCACCTTCAACGATGTGTGCACATATACCCCCAGGTCTCTCTGTTCCTGCACCCCCTTTAGAATTGTTCCCTTTAGTTTATATTGCCTCGTTCTTCCTACCAAACTGTATCACTTTGCACTTTTCTGCATTAAATTTCATCTGCCACGTGTCTGCCCATTCCACCAGCCTGTCTATATCCTCTTGAAGTCTATCACTATCCTCCTCACTGTTCACTATACTTCCAAGTTTTGTGTCATCTGCAGATTTTGAAATTGTGCCCTGTACATCCAAGTCCAAGACATTAATATACATCAAGAAAAGCTATGGTCCTAGTACCGACCCCTGGGGAACACCACTGTATACCTTCAGTCTGAAAAACAACCGTTCACCACTACTCTCTTTTTCCTGCCACTTAGCCAATTTTGTATCCATGCTGCCACTGTCCCTTTTATTCCATGGGCTTCAACTTTGCTGGCAAGCCTATTATGTGGCACTTTATCAAACACCTTTCGGAAGTCCATGTACACCACATCAACCGCATTGCCCTCATCTGTTACCTCATCAAAAAAACTCAATCAAGTTAGTTAAACACAATTTGCCTTTAACAAATCCGTGCTGGCTTTTCTTAATTAATCCACACTTGTCTAAGTGACTGTTAATTTTGTCCCAGATTATCGTTTCTTAAAGCTTCCCCACCACTGAGGTTTAACTGATTGGCCTGTAGTTGCTGGGTTTATCCTTACACCCTTTTTTGAACAAGGGTGTAACATTTGCAGTTCTCCACTCCTCTGGCACCACCCACGTAGCTAAGGAGGATTGGAAGATTATGGCCAGTGCCTCTTCAATTTCCATCTTTACTTCCCGATGCATCCCATCCGGTCCTGGTGACTTATCTACTTTTAAGTACAGCTAGCCTTTCTAGTCCCTCCTTTTATCAATTTTTAGCCCATCCAGTATCTCAACGATCTTTGACTATGACTTTGGCAGCATCTTCTTCCATGGTAAAGACTGATGCAAAGTACTCATTTAGTATACATATTTCACCTTTAGGTGCTAAGAAACAAGTCTTTTGTTGGATTACTTTTGTTAAAGTAGTTTAATATATTGGATAAGATGGCTGATATTGCAAACATAAAATTTATATACATATTCTTCATTTATGATTGATGATTTACTTTTATCTTTCTTTAAACCTAGGCTGAAAATCTACTGCTAGATGCAGATATGAATATTAAAATAGCAGATTTTGGCTTCAGCAATGAGTTTACAATTGGCAACAAACTGGACACATTCTGTGGAAGTCCACCATATGCTGCCCCAGAACTCTTCCAAGGGAAGAAATATGATGGGCCTGAAGTGGATGTTTGGAGTTTAGGTGTTATACTCTACACATTAGTCAGTGGTTCATTGCCATTTGATGGACAGAACTTGAAGGTAAATCACAGCTTTGCTTTTTAAAAGCTTTGACTCTATGAAATAAGTGACCTCAGTGATTTTGTCAATTTTATTTTACTGCCTAACTTTGTGTAATGCATTTGAATCTGTCCACCATGAAACAAAAGCTTCTGATATCACTTGGTTGTTACGTCAGCCGTTACCACTTCACTATCTAGCGAGAATAAGGAACTGAAAGAAATTAGTATTAGTAAAAAAATAGTACTGAGAAATTAATGGGACTGAAAGCCGATAAATCCCGTGGACCTGATGGCCTACATCCTAGGGTTTTGAAAGAGGTAGCTATAGAGATAGTGGATGCATTGGTTGTCACTTTCCAAAATTCCATAGATTCTGGAACGGTTCCCGCGGATTGGAAGGTAGCAAATGTAACCACACTATTTAAGAAAGGAGGGAGAGAGAAAACGGGGAACTACAGACCAGTTAGCCTGACATCAGTAGTAGGGAAAATGCTAGAATCTATTATTAAGGACGTGATATCAGGGCACTTAGAAAATAATAATAGGATTGGGCAGAGTCAACACAGATTTATGAAAGGGAAATCGTGTTTGACAAATCTGTTAGCTTTTTAAGGTTGTAACTCTTCTTCTTCTTCTTAGGCAGTCCCTCGGAACCGAAGATGACTTGCTTCCACATTAAAAATGAGTTCTCAGGTGACTGATGAGTCCAATGCGGGACCTACAGTCTCTGTCACAGGTGGGGCAGACGGTGGTTGAAGGGGCGGGTGGGTGGGGTGCTTGGGTTGACGTGCGCTCCTTCTGCTGTTTGCGCTTGGCTTCCGCTTGCTCCCGGCGAAGAGACTCGAGGTATTCGGCGCCTTCCCGGATGCTTCTCCTCCACTTTGTACGGTTTTGGGCCAGGGATTCCCAGGTGTCGGTGGGGATGTTGCACTTTTTCAGGAGGCTTTGAGGGTGTCCTTGAAGCATTTCCTCTGCCCACCTGGGGCTCTCTTGCCGTGTTGGAGCTCCGAGTAGAGCGCTTGTTTTGGGAGTCTCGTATTGGGCATGCGGACGATGTGACCCGTCCATCGGAGCTGATCGAGCGTGGTCAAAGCTTCAATGCTGGGGATGTTGGCCTGAGCGAGAACACTGACGTTGGTGCACCTATCCTGCCAATGGATTTGCAGGATCTTGCGGAGGCAGTGTTGGTGGTACATCCCCAGTGCTTTGAGGTGCCTGCTGTACATGGTCCATGTCTCTGAGGCATACAGGAGGGCGGGTATTACTACTGCTCTGTAGACCATGAGCTTGGTGCTGGGTTTGAGGTCCTGGTCTTCAAACACACTCTTCCTCAGGCGACTGAAGGCTGCACTAGCACACTGAAGGTGGTGTTGGACTTTCGTCATCGACGTCTGCCCTTGTTGACAGTAGGCTCCCGAGGTATGGAAAGTGGTCCACGTTGTCCAAGGCCTTGTCATGGATTTTGATAATCGGGGGGCAGTACTGTGTGGCGGGGGCAGGTTGGTAGAGGACCTTTGTCTTATGGATGTTTAGTGTAAGGCCCATGCTCTCGTACGCTTCGGTGAAGGTGTTAACGATGGTTTGGAGTTCGACCTCAGAGTGTGCGCAGACGCAAGCGTCGTCTGCATACTGTAATTCGACGACAGAGGATGGGACGACCTTGGATCTGGACTGGAGGCAACGGAGGTTGAACAGTTTCCCGTTTGTTCTGTAAATTAGCTCCACTACAGTGGGGAGCTTACTGAGGGTGAGATGGAGCATTGCCGCAAGGAAGATCGAGAAGAGCGTTGGTGCGATGACACAGCCTTGCTCAGGCCAACATCCCCAGCATTGAAGCTTTGACCACGCTCGATCAAGCAGAATAGCAGAATATATGTGGTGTATTTGCATTTTCAGAAGGCATTCGATAAGGTACCACATAAGAGGTTATTAAACAAAATTAGGGCTCATGGGATTGGGGGTAATATACTAGCATGGATTGAGGATTGGTTAATGGACAGAAAACAGAGAGTAGGAATAAAGGGTCATTTTCAGGTTGGCAGGCTGTAACTAGTGGGGTACCGCAAGGATCAGTGTTTGGGCCTCAGCTATTCACAATCTATATCAATGATTTGGATGAGTGGACCAAATGTAATATATCCAAGTTTGCTGATGATACGAAGCTGGGTGGGAATGTAAATTGTGAGGAGGATGCAAGGACGCTTCAAGGGGATATTGAAAGGCTAAGTGAGTGGGCAAGAACATGGCAAATGAAATATGTGGAGAAATGTGAAGTTAATCCACTTTGGTAGGAAAAATAGAAAAGCAGAATATTTTTTAAATGCTGAGAGATTGGGAAATGTTGGTGTTCAGAGGGACCTGGGTGTCCTTGTACACAAATCACTGAAAGTTGACATGCAGGTACAACAAGCAATTAGGAAAGCAAATGGTATGTTGGCCTTTATTACAAGAGAATTTGAGTATAAGAATAAAGATGTCTTACTGCAGTTATATAGGGCCCTGGTGACACCACACCTGGAGTATTGTGTACAGTTTTGGTCTTCTTACCTGAGGAAGGATATACTTACCATAGAGGGAGTGCAACGAAGGTTCACCAGACTAGTTCCTGGGATGGGGGGATTGTCCTATGAGGAGAGATTGAGTAGACTAGGCCTATATTCTCTAGAATTTAGATGGAGAGGTGATCTCATTGAATCATACAAAATTCTTACAGGGTAGATGCAGGGAGGATGTTTCCCCTGGCTGGCGAGTCTAGAACCAGGGATCACAGTCTCAGAATAAGGGGTCAGCCATTTAGGACTGAGTTGTGGAGAAATTTCTTCACTCAGAGGGTTGTGAATCTTTGGAATTCTCTACCCCAGAGGGCTGTGGAGGCTCAGTCGTTGAGTATATTCAAGACAGAGATCGATAGATTTTTGAATATTAAGGGAATCAAGGGATATGGGGATAGTGCAGGAAAGTGGAGATGAGGTAGAAGATCAGTCATGATCTTATTGAATGGCGGAGCAGGCTCGAAGGGCCAAATGGCCTACTCCTGCTCCTATTTCTTATGTTCTAGCCACTTGTACTTGTTCTTTATTTGGTAACAAGACAGACTTCACGGTAGTAAATTGACAAACACATTTGACTAAATTATATTAGTGCACACAGAGTGACTTTCCTTACCAACAAAAAGATTATAATGTTACCCATTATTGACCAGAACAGCGTTATAGGGCCAAGTTCGCCATCTAACCAAACTGATGTCACAACACATGGTTTAGTTCATGTTGTTCACAATGTTAAGTACATCGGTGTTAGCTGTGGGTCAGTGGTAGCACACTCTCTTCTGAGTCAGAAGGTCGTAAGTTCACATCCCACTCCAGGGACTTGAGCACATAATCTAGACTGATACTTCAGTGCAGTACTGAGGGAGTGTGTCGTCTTTCGGATGAGACGTTAAACCAAGGCCCCATCTGCCCCCTCAGGTGGATGTAAAAGATCCCATGCCACTATTCGAAGAATAGCAGGGGAATTTTCCCTGGTGACCTGGCCAATATTTATCCCTCAATCAATATCACTAAAACAGCTTATCTGGTCGTTATCTCATTGCTGTTTGTGGGACCTTGCAGCCACGGTCCCTACATTACAACAGTGACTACACGTCAAAAAGTACTTCATTGGCTGTAAAGTGTTCTGGTCATACTGAGGTTGTGAAAGGCGCTATATAAATGCAGGTCCTTTCATTAAACCAGCAGAGAATAACTGTCTTGTTTAAATCTGGGCCATACAGTAACACAGGAGAAATGCGTGCATTAATCAGAGAACTGGGGCAGTCTTTGAATAGCCCTTAAGTACTTAGTAAAAAAAAAAGCAAAATTCTCCATTAGCACTATCTATCTTTGTTTAGCACATGCTTGTTTAGTATCTTTTACATAGGGAAGAATTTTTTTCTTAGTTTTAAGGAATACCATATCGAGAAATGTCTGACCGATAAACGCAATCAATAATTAGCATTGCCATTCTTTGTATTGACTGTAGTTTTAGTAATCTGGGCATGGACAAAAGAGGGAGCTGACATTGTGTCTGTGAGCTGTGCTTTGTCCTCTTTTGAATGACTTACAGATTTGCTGGATGTTTGCTGTAGATTTGGTTAATATCAGCACAGTACTTCAGGTGGTGTCACAGTAACTCCTTGGTTTAGAACTGTTTTAGCCAACAGACATTGGTGCATTCTGATCTATTGCTACTTTAGGTGGTACTTCACAATAGTGATTAATGTTTTTATTTGTTCTAGTCGTGTACTGCCTTCCCAAAAGCCTGATTGCAAATGGAATTGTACAGTTGATGAGAATCCTTGTAGAAAATAATAGTCATACAGTGCTGTCCACAAAAAGAACCATCATAGAAGTTTGCAACACGAAGAAGGCCATTCAGCTCATTTTGTCCATCCTAGATCGTACATGAGCACTCCAAAATCCCACTGCCTTGAACTCTCTCCACAGCCCTGTATCTCCCCCTGCTTCAAGTGTTTGTTTACTCTTCCATTAAACAATACAGTACAATGGTCTTTACCTCAACTACTTTCTGTGGCAAAGCATTCCCTGTTTTAACAACTCTGTGTAAAAAAAAAAAAAATTATCCAACCCTCTCCTCCCTTCATTAGTGACTATTTTAAATTGATGATTACTCGTCATTGACTCCCCAACCATAGGAAATAGTCTTTCCTTTTTCACTCTGTCAAAACACTTTCTAATTTTAAAAGCATCTAGTCAGTCTCCTGTTTCCTCTTCATGGTCCAGTGGAAATAATCCCAGTATCTCAAGTCTTTCCTCATAACTATAGTTTCCCATCCCTGGGAGAATCCTGATGAATCAACGCTAAGTTATTTACAGCTTAAGTTCCTTCTATAAGATTTATACTCATTCTTTGAACGTGCAGCTACAAATGAGATTTGCACACATTGTGGAATGGATGGCTTTTGTGCAGCCATTTTGGCTAGGTAATCCTCTCTCTCCACAAACACACCACCCCCCCACTCCGTTCTTTTGTATATAATACCTTATTCTGGACTGCACCAATGGTTGCTTATTTCCTGTCCTCAGCAGAAGCCTTGACTACATACATACAGGTAAAAGATACAAACTCAGTTTCTAGGAAGTCTGATTGCACTGACTCTGATATCGAACTAATTTGATCCAAAAAAAATCCCTGTGCTGGTTGATCATCTATGATGTTTCTCTACTATTTACTGAAGGAGCTGGAAGTTAAACAGGGTTGCATTGATGTTTTTATTTTTTTTTACTAATAAAGCAACAATATGCACATCAATGGATAATTAATATATGTATATATATTTATTGAACTTTTCCTTTAAATTTTAAATTGCTGGAGCTCCCCTGATGGCATACTGGGTAAATATATCTCTTGGGGTATTTTACTGAACACAGCTTAGAAAGGTCCAACGTTTGGTCCCTCGACTGCTGAGGTGACCGTGGAGCCCTTCGAGTAAGAAGTGAAAAATTACAAATTCAAGCAATAAATTGTTACATAAAAGCTACAGTTCAGAGGCATTTTGATTTCTTTATTAAATTCAAGAGGTAACTACAATATCCAGCAAGATGTTAATTATACTGAATTTTGTGTTAAAGGAACTAAGGGAAAGGGTGCTCAGAGGGAAATACCGGATTCCTTTTTACATGTCTACAGACTGTGAAAACCTTCTTAAACGCTTTCTGGTGCTCAATCCTTCTAAAAGAGGCACACTAGAGGTAAGAAACCCAGATTACATTACTTTTGTTCTCCTGGTATAGTGGAATTTTGTCATACCACTATTCAGACACGTGTCCATGAAAACTAACCTCACCATAATAAAATGATGCGGAGATGCCGGTGTTGGACTGGGGTGGATAAAAGTAAGAAGTCGCACAACACCAGGTTATAGTCCAACAGCTTTATTTGAAATCACAAGCTTTCGGAGCGCTGCTCCTTCGTCAGGTGAAGTGAAGAAATACATATGGGCACAGCATAAATAATAAAATGAAGCATTGATAGAATTTAAACAAAGTTTGTGAAGTGGCCAACTTTTTTTGAGATACGCAGATTGTGATGGAGTTCTATTGTTGAACTGCCCTTCAAAATATCTAATTACTGAAAACATTGTGTTCGTATACTTGTTTGTCTTTCTTAAAATTCCAGCCATAAAGGTTTGAACAATATTTAAATATAACTGCAGACAAACATGTTTTTCCATTGCACACATTTGGGAAAGGATGCATTATAGTAGGCTGCTGGGTAGCCACATTTTGGGAGGAAAAAATGGGCAATCTTCACTTTCATGCAGGCATGCTTAAAATTAGCATGAAGGATACAGACTCAAAACAAAATTGTGAAAGTAGAATGCAACATGAATGTATTCCTACAATGGGGGAAGAGATTACAGTGGGGGTGAGGAGCAGAGAAGGAAGAAAATGGGTCTTCAATGCAGTGAATCAGCAAACACACTGCACTGCAAAAGTAGCCCCACATTTATGGAAAGACTGTACCTTCTTATAAGTACAGAAATAGAACTTTTAACTTTAAAAAAAATCTGATTTCTACAAAGCTATTTATACACACCTTTATTGCAGGAGATATTTTTTCTTTTTCTCGTTCCTGGGATGTGGGCGTCGCTAGCAAGGCCAGCATTTAATGCCCATCCCTAATTGCCTTTGAGAAGGTGGTGGTGAGCCGTCGCCTTGAACTGCTGCAGTCCGTGTGGTGAAGGCACTCCCACAGTGCTGTTAGGTAGGGAGTTCCAGGATTTTGACCCAGCAACGATGAAGGATCGGCGATATATTTCCAAGTCAGGATGGTGTGTGACTTGGAGGGGAACTTGGAGTTGATGGTGTTCCGATGCGCCTGCTGCCCCGATGCGCCTGCTGCCCATGTCCTTCTAGGTGGTAGAGGTCGTGGGTTTGGGAGGTGCTGCCGAAGAAGCCTTGGCGAGTTGCTGCAGTGCATCTTGTAGATGATACACACTGCAGCCACGGTGCGCTGGTGGTGGAGGGAGTGAACGTTTAATGTGGTGGATGGGGTGCCAATCAAGCGGGCTGCTTTGTCCTGGATGGTGTCGAGCTTCTTGAGTGTTGTTGGAGCTGCACTCATCCAGGCAAGTGGAGAGTATTCCATCAAACTGCTGACTTGTGCCTTGTAGATGGTGTAACGGCTTTGGGGAGTCAGGAGCTGAGACACTCGCCACAGAATACTGACCTGCTCTTGTAGCCACAGTATTTATGACTGGTCCAGTTAAGTTTCTGGTCAATGGTGACCACCCAGGATATTGATGTTGGGGGATTCGGCGATGGTAATACCGTTGAATGTCAAGGGGCGGTGGTTAGTCATTGCCTGGCACTTGTGTGGCGCGAATGTTACTTGCCACTTATCAGCCCAAGCCTGAACGTCGTCCAGGTCTTGCTGCATGCAGACATGGACTGCTTCATTATCTGAGGAGTTGCGAATGGAACTGAACACTGCAATCATTAATGAACATCCCCACTTCTGACTTATGATGGAGGGAAGGTCATTGATGAAACAGCTGAAGATGGTTGGGTCTAGGACACTGCCCTGAGGAACTCCTGCAGCGATGTCCTGGGGCTGTGATGATTGGCCTCCAACAACCACAACCATCTTCCTTTGTGCTAGGTATGACTCCAGCCAGTGGAAAGTCTTTTCCCTGATTTACATTGACTTCAATTTTACTAGGGCTCCTTGATGCCACACTCGGTCAAATGCTGCCTTGATGTCAAGGGCAATCACTCTCACCTCACCTCTGGAATTCAGCTCTTCTGTCCATGTTTGGGCCAAGGCTGTAATGAGGTCTGGAGCCGAGTGGTCCTGGCGGAACCCAAACTGAGCATTGGTGAGCAGTTTATTGGTGAGTAAGTGCCGCTTGATAGCACTGTCGACAACACCTTCCATCACTTTGCTGATGATTGAGAGTAGACTGATGGGGCGGTATGGCCGGAGTGGATTTGTCCTGTTTTTTGTGGAGAGGACATACCTGGGCTGTTTTCCACATTGTCGGGTAGATGCCAGTTTTGTAGCTGTACTGGAACAGCTTGTCTAGAGGCACGGCTAGTTCTGGAGCACAAGTCCTTCAGCAAAACAGCCGGGATGTTGTGGGGGCCCATAGCCTTCGCTGTATCCAGTGCGCTCAGCCGTTTCTTGATAGCACATGAGAGTGAATCGAATTGGCTGAAGACTGGCTTCTGTGATGGTGGGGGCCTCAGGAGGAGGCTGAGATGGATCATCCACTCGGCACTTCTGGCTGAAGATGGTTGCAAACGCTTCAGCCTTGTCTTTTGCACTTACGTGCTGGGCTCCGCCATCATTGAGGATGGGGATATTCGTGGAGCCTCCTCTTCCCGTCAGTTGTTTAACGGTCCACCACCATTCACGACTGGATCGGTAGGTCTGCAGAGCTTTGATCTGATCTGTTGGTATTGAGATCACTTAGCTCTGTCTATAGCATGGTGCTTCCGTTGTTTAGCATGCATGTAGTCCTGTGTTGCAGCTTCCCCAGGTTGGCACCTCATTTTTAGGTACGCCTGGTGCTGCTCCTGGCATGCTCTTCTACACTCCTCATTGAACCAGGGTTGGTCCCCTGGCTTGATAATGGTAGAGTGAGGGATATGCCAGGCCATGAGGTTACAGATTGTGGTGGAATACAAATCTGCTGCTGCTGATGGCCCACAGCGCCTCCTGGATGCCCAGTTTTGAGCTGTTAGATCTGTTCTGAATCTATACCATTCAGCACGGTGGTAGTGTCACAAAACACGATGGAGGGTGTCCTCAGTGTGAAGACGGGACTTCGTCTCCACAAGGACTGTACGGTGGTCACTGCTACCAATACTGTCATGGACAGATGCATCTGCGACAGGTAGATTGGGGAGGACGAGGTCAAGTAGGTTTTCCCCTCGTGTTGGTTCTCTCACCACCTGTCGCAGGCCTAGTCTGGCAGCTATGTCCTTCAGGACTCGACCAGCTCGGTCAGTAATGGTGATGGACATTGAAGTCCCCCACCCAGAGTACATTCTGTGCCCTTGCTACCCTCAGTACTTCTTCCAAATGGTGTTAAACATGGAGAGTACTGATTCATCAGCTGAGGGAGGGCAGTAAATGGTAATCAGTAGCAGGTTCCTATGCCCATGTTTGACCTGATGCCATGAGACTTCATGGGGTCCGGAGAGGGTTGCTTATTTTCATATAATAGTTTCAAAATCTGCGAACATTTCAGAAATTCAAATGGTCATTTGCCATACAGCTATGTCAAAATGAGCATTAGAAGGTTAATTCCCCATAGATGAGACAGGGAAAAAAAAGTTCCATTTTGAGAAAGCAGATATGAATTGATTTGTGAGTGTAAGTTCTCATTAATTCAATTTTGATCACAGTCTTACAAGACTTTGATATCTTCTGATGCATGGAGCACTATCCAAATTTGATCAATGGTAACAGATATCTGCAAAATACTAGAACTTCTGAGTCACTAATATGTTTACATATTACCAAACTTGAAAATATAGTCATACCTGTTTGTTTGCATCGCACTTAATTGCAATTTCCGTTTTAACGCAACCATTTTTATAGTCCCTTTTTTTTCCCTCTATACTTCCAATTGTGAAAAATTTCTGGTATTGCAATTTAATTCATTGCAATTCCCACTTGTATGCAAGTGTGGAGGCAGAAATGTTGTTTTAGCGAGACCTTTCAGCTTTGAACCCAAGGCTTTTACTTTTCAATCTTTTTGGGTTCGTTGGTCAACATACCTATAAACTAGTGTGACCTGGCTTTCAGTCATCTCTAATGTTAGTCTTGTGTGGAAGTCAAATTGCTTTTCAAGATGGCTCAACTAAAACATTGCCATGACTTGTCGCTGCACAAGGAACTGGATGTTTTGAACAGTGTGAAGGAACTGAAGATTAGAAGCTAGTCATACAGAAGCATGGCATTTCTAAATCTCAGGTTTCTAGAATTCCGAAAGAAAAGTGAATATCTTGAAGAACTGCGAAAGAAATGAGAATTGAGATAGGAAATGGAAGCATCAATAACAACTTGTATTTATATCGTGCCTTTAACGTAGTAAAACGTCCCAAGGCACTTCACGGGAATGTTATAAAACAAAATTTGACATCGAGCCACATAAGGAGAAATTAGGGAAGATGGAGGTAGGTTTTCAGGAGCATCTTAAGGAGGAAAGAGAGGCGGAGAGGTTTAGAGAGGGAATTCCAGAGCGTAGGGCCTAGGCAGCTGAAGGCACGGCCACCAATGGCTGAGCGATTAAAATCAGGGATGCTCAAGAGGCCAGAATTAGAGGAGCGCAGATATCTCGGAGGGTTGTGGGGCTGGAGGAGATAGGGAGGGGCGAGGCCATGGAGGGATCAGACAAGATGAAACCTCATGATCAGGAAAACCAAGAACCCTCGTTGTTTTAGAAATGTGAAAGCTTTACCAACTGATTATGAAAGCAGCGCTAATACTTGGAGGATGCAAAGAATTGACATAAAGTTGCTGCGGCCTTTCAATACCAAGATGAGAAAGTGGCGCAAGACGGTATGGCTTTTGATGGATAGTGCCACTTGTGATGATTTGACTCTTAATCTTTCACATGAGGGTTCAATTTGTGATATCTGTCACCACTTCCACCATCCTGCCCCTGGACCAAGGCATCATTGATGGCATGAAGCAACACCACAAGAAGCAATTCCTGCGCAAGGTGGCTTCTGTTTTAGATTCCACTGAGGAAACTGTTGTTTCACAGGTTATGGAAAACTATAGCGTGTTAGATGCTATGCATTTATCCAGTAGAGTTTGGCATGCAGTGACTTTCAGCTGCATCAGTAACTGCTTTAGAAACTGCGGTTTGGTTTCTAGCCAGAAAAATAATAACCCAGTCGAAGCTGAGGTTGTTGAAAGGATTCCTAGCAGTTTGAGTGAGGAGTTTGATCTTTTTGTTTTGATGGATGATGGCCTTGACATTTGCAAGATGACTGATGCAAAAATTGCTTCTTCTCTGAAAGACTGAGAAACCAAGACTGCAGAGGATGTTGAAGATGTACCAGAACTGTAAATTCCCAAAGTTGGAGCGATTGGATCGGCACGGCACTGCATTCTGCGTCAACTCATCAAGTCAAAAGATAGTGAAATATTTGATGAATTTTAAGCATTGGTAGGGAAAGTGTGGAGGTTGATGACTTCTGATCTCTACCAAATAAAATTTGAGTTCTTTCCAGCGTAAAACTCACAAGACGTGAGCATTTTTAATTAATTTTTAACATGGCCTACTGTATTCACCTTTTTAAGATGTAAGACATTTAGGCAAATAAAGGTTGTTGTGTACCAGAATAGCCTTGATTTTTGTTGCCTCCCGCTTTATAAAAATTCTCATTTTATTGTAATCCGTGAGGTTGTATCGAGCAGTTGCAATTAAGCGGGTTCTTGTTGTTGAGGTTAAATTTTTCTATATAATCATTCTTTATATACAAACATGAACATACGGACTCTGGAGTGTGTGCCAAAGCTGCAAAAGTTGGGGATGATTCCAAAGCTGCATGAGTGAGACTTAAGCAGTTTAAGTGAGACTTGGTTGTCTTGTTACGTTTTCAGAACACAAACCAGCATATGATGATCTATGAAAAACGTAGCTTTTTCTTACTCATTTTATGATATATTTTGTGGCGGTGTTATTCTACTAGTCAGTTACAGACAGTTGGATCCCTTGAATATACCTCCAGATGTGGTATTGAATTATTCTATTAGTCGATGCAAGGGATTTTACATTGTATCTTAAGTTCAAGTCCATAATGACTTGGAGAGTTTATCTAGTGTGGCTAAAAGTGGCTTCAGTATTAGGATCCAGTAACCTGCTGACACTCACCCTCTAGGCTCACATACAAAGAATGCCCTTTTGCTAAGCCAAGATTTCTGCTTCTAATCACTATACAGCAACCTAGGCGTAAGAATTTGAGTTATTCAGCGGGTGGAAGTTGTGGAAGAAGCACAACTCTCCACCCGCAGAGGCACTTTTCTTGGGCATGCGGATGATCTGTTAAGAGAATTCTTGACAGATCGCAAGTGCCTGGTTTCAACGCATGCGCTTCGCATGCCTGAAACTGGCACTTGCGCGGCCTCTACAGGCACGTACGCACCCGTGGGGGTCGGAAAATCCGGCCCACTATTTCTATGTTTAACACAGTGAGCTGTTTTTTTTAGGTTGGGTAGCTGAGGGAGGATGAATTGTTATAGATAATGCATTTCATAACAACCTAATGGATGGGAATGTGTTGACCAAGCATAAATAATTTAAAATACGTCACTAGCACCCGATTCATTAAAGCTGAAAACAGTAATCCTGCCAAAAATCCAATCAGCTAAAATTGAAATGATGAACACTTTTGCTGATGAAGCAAAGATCTTCAGTCTTACAGTATTTCTGATCAATACTTTCCACTGAAGACTAAAATTTCTTTCTATTTAAAAAGGCACTTAGTTGGCCTTGTCATACAAGGCAGCTAATTGTATACCGTGCCTAAGAAAACCTTTTTTAATATGCCAAGAAATTTTGTAACACAATTTTATTTCAGGTCCTGTATTGTCTAACCCTATGCATGTGGTACTGAAAGGAAAAACCTTGTGTATTAATCCCTTAATCTCCATTGCTGTCTGATAACTTAATTTCTGCAATTTGGAATTGTTCTCTTTCCACCCCCCCACATATACTTATAAACTGCAGAATCAATGTTTAAAATAACTTGTCACTTTTCTCTGAAAAAGAGAAGACTAAGGAGAGACCTAATAGAGGCATTTTTAAAATTATGAAGATAGGGTGGATGTGGTGAAACTGTTTACACTTGTGGCTGAGTCCAGAACAAGGGGGCATAAGTATAAGATAGCCACTAACCGATCAAATACAGAGTTTAGGTGGAATTACAGAGTGGTGAGAATGTGGAACTCGCTGCCACATGGAGTGGTTGAAGCAGGTAGCAGTGACACACTTAAGAAGCGGCTTGATGCATACATGAGGGACAGAGGGATATAGGAACAGGGTGGGAAGAGGTCATTAGAGTTAAAGGAGGCTCATGTGGTGTATAAACACTGGCATAGGCCAAATGGCCTGTTTCTGTGCAATAGTTTGTGTGGCAGACTGGAAAACTGCTAATGTAACACCCTTATTTAAAAAGGGCAGTAGACAGAAGGCTGGTAACTATAGACCGGTTAGCCTAACATCTGTGGTAGGTAAAATTTTGGAGTCCATTATTAAGGAAACAGTAACAGGACATTTGGATAATCATAATTTAATAGGACAAAGTCAGCATGGTTTTACGAAGGGGAAGTCATGTTTGACAAATTTGCTGGAGTTCTTTGAGGAAGTAACATATAGAGTGGATAAAGGGGAACCAGTGGACGTAGTGTATTTAGACTTCCAAAAGGCATTTGACAAGGTGCCACACAAAAGATTATTGCTTAAGGTAAAAAATCACGGAATTGGGGGTAATATTCTGGCATGGATAGAGGATTGGCTATCTAACAGAAAGCAAAGAGTTGGGATAAATGGTTCATTCTCAGACTGGCAATCAGTAACTAGTGGTGTTCCACAGGGGTCAGTGCTGGGTCCCCAACTCTTCACAATCTATATTAACGATTTGGAGGAGGGGACCAAGTGTAACATATCAAAATTTGCAGATGATACAAAGATGGGAGGGAAAGTAGTGAATGAGGAGGACATAAAAAACCTGCAAGGGGACATAGACAGGCTAAGTAAGTGGGCAGAGATTTGGCAGATGGAATACAACACTGGAAAGTGTGAGGTGATGCACTTTGGCAGGAAAAATCCTAGAGCAATTTATTATCTTAATGGCAAGAAACTGGAGAGTACTGAAGTGCAAAGGGATCTGGGGGTCCTGGTGCACGAAACTCAAAAGGTTAGTATGCAGGTGCAGCAAGTGATTAAGAAGGCAAATGGAATGTTGGCTTTCATTGCTAGGGGGATAGAATATAAAAATAGGGAGGTATTGCTTCAGTTGTACAAGGTATTGGTGAGACCGCACCTGGAATACTGCATACAGTTTTGGTGTCCTTACTTAAGGAAAGACATCCTTGCTCTCGAGGCAGTGCAAAAAAGGTTCATTCGGTTAATCCCGGGGATGAGGGGGTGGTCATATGAGGAGAGGTTGGGTAGATTGGGACTCTACTCATTGGAGTTCAGAAGAATGAGAGGCGATCTTATTGAAACATATAAGATTGTGAAGGGGTTGGATCGGGTGGATGCGGGGAGGATGTTCCCGATGACGGGTGAGACGAGAACTAGGGGACATAGTCTTAGAATAAGGGGCTGCTCTTTCAAAGCTGAGATGAGGAGGAACTACTTCACTCAGAGGGTGGTAGGTCCATGGAATATGCTGCCACAAAAAGCTGTAGAAGCTACAACATTAATTAAATTTAAAACAGAAATAGACAGTTTCCTAGAAGTAAAGGGCATTAAGGGTTACGGGGAGCGGGCAGGAATTTGGACATGAGTCTAGGTTCGGATCGGTCATGGCCCTGTGGGTAGTGGAGCGGGCCCAGGGACTGTGTAGCCTGATTCTGCTCCTATTTCGTGTGTGCAATTCTGTTAGATGCAGGAGATGGTTCTGTGATAGATAGTAGATTGGCGGTTAGGATCAGATCAGCCATGATCTTATTGAATGGCGGAGCAGGCTCGAGGGGCCGATTGGCCTACTCCTGCTCCTATTTCTTATGTTCTTATGTTCTTATGTAAAATTGTGGCTTGTTCCAATCTAACACAACTGAGACCAGCATCATACCTGCAAATATGGCAGACTACTGCTGAAGCAGCTTGCCTATAGCTGTTGGTGCAAGAACTTCCTTTTGTTTGAGAAATTCCCTGATGATTATGCAGAAAAACATACTGAGCAATTTTTCTAGGATGATCCGTAGCTGATCTTGGCATGGGGACAGTGGGAGTACCACAATGCATTTAAACGGCTTGGAGGAAAGATCAGGGTCCATGTTCCTGATGAATGTCCAGTGACCCCTTTTGGAAAGTGTGCTCATGTGGATTTCAGATGAGAACAGATTTATGCCAGACTGTGATGCCACTCACCTCCGTGATCCAGGAGCCATCTAGGCTCACACACAATGAACGTCTCTTTTGCTAATATACCGCTGCTGGTGCATATGGAACTAGAAATTAACATGAATTATTACCTTCACAAGCAATGAGGAGAAATGATTGGAAAGCAACTATCAGTTGCGCTGTGCATTTCAGCTGAGCAACAGCAACCATGGATCAACTTTAGTTCCATGTTCCTTCACACAGATGCATAACTGAGATCTCTTTCAATCTATACTTCTTTATCTTGTTAAATTGAAGTTTAATCTGTATTCTTTTCATGACAGCAAATCATGAAGGACCGATGGATTAATGCAGGTCATGATGATGATGAGCTTCGACCTTTTATAGAGCCAGATTCCGATATCTCAGATTCCAAGAGAATAGGTAAGTGTGAATCAGCCACTGTGCTGAGTTTGTTATTTGCTTCTTGTGGTACTGAAGGAATATTCCAGGTTGCAGTTTCAAGTTTCATTAAACTGTAATTGCCAGTTAGTATATATAGTAAAACAAGTGGTATCAAAAAGGCCCCCACTTAGATCGGAGGATTTCAGCAAAGCGATCCCCCAAACTGTGTTTGGTCTCCCCAATGTAGAGGAGACCGCATTGTGAGCAGTGAATACAGTATACTAAATTGAAAAAAGTACAAGTAAATCACTGTTTCACCTGGCTTTGCTGAACACCTCCGTTCAGTCCGCGAGCGTGACCCTGAGCTTCCGGTCGCTTGCCATTTTAATTCTCCATCTCACCCCCACTCTGACCTCTCTGTCCTCGGCCTCCTTCACTGTTCCAATGAAGCTCGAGGAACAGCACCTTATCTTTCGATTAGGCACTTTACAATCTTCCAGACTCAACATTGATTTCAATAACTTCAGATAACCATTGTTCCCATTTTTACAGGCAGCAGGTGCTGGAAAATTGAAACAACAACAGAAAACGCTGGAAAAACTCAGCAGGCCAGGCAACATCCGTGGAGAGAGAAACAGAGTTAACGTTTCAGGTCAGACGAAGGGTTTCGACCTGAAACGTTAACTCTGTTTCTCTCTCCACGGATGTTGCCTGGCCTGCTGAGTTTTTCCAGCGTTTTCTGTTGTTTCAATTTTCCAGCATCCGCAGTATTTTGCTATCGTAGGTGCTGGTAATGGTTCTGTTGTTGCCATTTACAGCTCCTCGAGACTCATCTTTTTGTTTCTTTACTTGTCCCATTACCATCCCCTTTTGCCTTGCCCTGTCATCCCTTTTGTCACTTAAATCACACCTGCTGCCCACCCTATCACAGACTTTCCCTTTTGTTCTTTCCTACCCTCCCCCTTTCCCTGCCTCTGCTTATAAACTATATAAGAACATAAGAAATAGGAGCAGGAGTAGGCCATTTGGCCCCTCGAGCCTATTCTGCCATTCAATAAGATCATGGCTGATCTGATCTTCGCCTCAACTCCACTTTCCTGCCCGCGCCCAATAACCCTTGACTCCCCTGTAGCTCAGATATCTGTCTATCTCCGCCTCCACAGCTCTCTGGGGCAGAGAAGTCCAAAGATTCACGACCCTCTAAGAGAAGAAATTCCTCCTCATCTCCGTTTTAACTTGGCGACCCCTTATTCTGAAACTATGTCCCCTAGTTCTAGATTCCCCCACGAGGGGAAACATCCTCCCTGCATCTGCCCTGTCAAGCCCCCTCAAAATCTCATGTTTCAATAAGATCACCTCTCATTCTTCTAAACTCCAATGAGTAGAGGCCCAACCTGCTCAACCTTTCTTCATAAGACAACCCCTTCATCTCAGGAATCAACCTAGTGAACCTTCTCTGAACTGCCTCCAATGCAAGTATATCCCTCCTAAAATAAGGAGACCAAAACTGCATGCAGTACTCCAGATGTGGTCTCATCAGCGCCCTGTACAGTTATAGCAAGATTTCCCTACTTTTATACTCCATCCTCCTTGCAATAAGGGCCAACATTCCATTTGCCTTCCTCAGTACCTGCATGCTAACGTTTTGTGTTTCATGTACAAGGAACCCAGATCCTCCTGTACTGCAGCATTTTGTAGTCTCTTTCCATTTAAATAATAATTTGCTTTTTTATTCTTCCTACCAAAGTGCATAACCTCACATTTTCCCACATTATACTCCATCTGCCAAATTTTTGCCCACTCACTTAACCTATCTATAACCCTTTGCAGACTCTTTGGGCTGGATTTTCAATGACCCGTGGAGTCGGGTTTGGAGGCGTGTGGGGGGTTAAAGTTGCGGGGTCGGGGGTCCCGACCCCATCCCGACTCCACGCAATTTTGACAAAATCGGTCGCGGGGTTCCCGACTCCGTCCTGCCTCCAAGAGGCGGGAGAGGCCATTAAAGCCCTTAACAAGCCCTAAACTGGCTCTGTAATGCCATTTTGAAACGTTTTAGCTAGTTTAACCCTTTTCCGACGTGAAGTACGCCTGATGTGAAACGTGGCGGGAGCACAAGTGGATAGCTGACTATCAGCTGCAGGTCCACTATTACAACGGAGATGTGATGAAGGTAGTAGTAGTATTAGGTCTGAAAGTCGCCTCTGATGCTGCTGCATTGAATGTCTTCAGAGACTGCCTGGCCTTGCTGTGAGAGGACCTGGATGTCTGTCTGTCTGTCTCTCTCTTGCTCATTTTGCATCCAGGTCTCTGACCTGCAATGATGACATCATCAGAGGCGACTTTCAGACTGAAACCACTAATTGGTTCATGGGTTCCCACATGCTGGAACTCAATTGCCTAATTAAGTGAAAATTGCATCATTCATCCACATTAATCTGGAGTCGGGGGGGCAACACGAAATGCGGGTAACCCGACCCCAAGACAAAATCCAGCCCTTTATGTCTTCCTCACAACTTGCTTTCCCACCTATCTTTGTATCATCAGCAAATTTGGCTACAGTACACTCAGTCCCTTAATCCAAATCATTAATATAGATTGTAAATAGTTGAGGCCCCAGCACTGATCCCTGTGGCACCCCACTAGTTACAGTTTGCCAACCTGAAAATGACCTATTTATCCCGACTCTGTTTCTGTTAGTTTGCCAATCCTCTATCCATGCTAATATATTACCCCCAACCCCGTGAGCTCTTATGTTGTGCAGTATCCTTTTATGTGGCACCTTATCGAATGCCTTCTAGAAATCCAAATACACTACATTTACTGGTTCCCCTTTATCCACCCTGCTTGTTACATCCTCAAAGAACTTTAGCAAATTTGTCAAACATGATTTCCCTTTCATACAATCAAGCAGAGTCAACATGGTTTTATTATGATTTTCTAAATGTACTGCTATTACTTCCTTATTAATGGATTCCAGCATTTTCCCAATGACAGATGTTCGGAAACTATAGGCCAGTTAGCCTACTTTCTGCCTCCCTCCTTTCTTGAATAGGGGCGTTACATTTATGATTTTCCAATCTGCTGGGACCTCTCCAGAATCCAGGGAATTTTGGTAAATTACAACCAACACATCCACTATCTCTGCAGCCACTTCTTTTAAGACCCTAGGATGCAGGCCATCGGGTCCAGGGGACTTGTCAACCTTTAGTCCCATTAGTTTGTCTAGTACTTTTTCTCTACTGATCGTGATTGTTTTAAGTTCCTCCCTCCCTATATCCCCTTGATTATCAATAATTATTATTGGGATGCTTTTAGTGTCTTCTACCATGAAGTACAAAATATTTGTTCATAGTCTCTGCCATTTCCCTGTTTCCCATTATTAATTCCCCAGTCTCATCCTCTAAGGGACCAACATTTACTTTAGCTACTCTCTTCCTTTTTATATACTGTAGAAGCTCTTACTGTCTGTTTTTATATTTTTTGCTAGTTTATTCTCATAATCTATCTTCTCCCTCTTTTAGCCATCCTTTGCTGGTTTCTAAAAATTTCCCAATCCTCTGGCCTACCACTAATCTTCGCAACATTGTATGCCTTTTCTTTCAATTTGATACCATCCTTAACTTCCTTAGTTAGCCACGGATGGTTCATCCTTCTCATAGAGTCTTTCTTTCTCACTGGAATAAACCTTTGCTGAGAGTTATGAAATATCTCCTTAAATGTCTGCCACTGCTTATCTACCGTCTTACCCTTTAATCTATTTTCCCAGTCTACTTTAGCTAACTCTGTCTTCATACCTTTGTAATTGCCTTTGTTCAGGACACTAGTTTCAGGCCCAAGTTTCTCACCCTCAAACTGAATTTGAAATTCTATCATGCTATGATCACTCTTCCCTAGAGGATCCTTTACTATGCGTTCATTAATTAATCCATTTTCATTACACATTACCAGATCTAAAATAGCCTGCTCCCTGGTTGGTTCCACAACGTATTGTTCGAAGAAACCATCCTGAATATACTCTATGAACTCGTCTTCAAGGCTACCCATGCCAATTTGATTTGTCCAATATATATGAAGATTAAAATCGCCCATGATTATTGTAGTACCTTTCTTCCAAGCCTCCATTATTTCTTGATTTATACTCTGTTCTACAGTGTGGCTACTGTTAAGGGGCTTATAGACTACTCCCACCAGTGACTTTTTTGAATAACTATTTCTTATCTCCACCCAAACTGATTCTACATCTTGATCTTCTGAACCAATATAATTTCTCACTACTGCACTGATCTCATCCTATATTAACAGGGCTACCCCACCTCCTTTACGTTTCTGCCCATCCTTCCAAAATGTCAAATTCCCCTGAATATTCAGTTCCCAGCCTTGGTCACCTTGCAACCACGTCTCTGTAATGGCTATCAGATCATACCCATTTATTTCTATTTGTGCCGTCAACTCATCTATCTTGATACAAATGCTGTGTGCATTCAGATAAAGAGCCTTTAATTTTGTCTTTTTACCATTTTTCCCTACTCTGACTCTATTTGCTGTTAACTATTAAATCTCTAACTTCTCCACTTCTGACAAAGGGTCATTGACCTGAAACTGTTTCTCTCTCCAGATGCTGCCTGACCTGCTGAGTATTTCCAGCATTTTCAGTTTTTTATTTCAGATTTCCAGCATCCGCAGTATCTTGCTTTTGTTGTAATGGATACTACAGCTTGTTCTTGTCAAAATGGTTGCATCATCTGAAAGGCAGTAATTTAGGCAAGACAGGATAAATAGCAGTACATAACCTTTCTATTGTGTACTTTACATCATCTTTTAAAAATAATTAAACACAACAAAATGTAAAGTGGGACTTTGCAAACTAAGCAGCATTAATAAGTGCAATACATTTGAATTTTGAAATGGCAACCTAATTTATTCCTTTTAACCACCACTATACAAAGTTTATTACTATAATAGTAGTACCATGGTATGTTCCAATCCATTTCTCAGATTTTATAACTGAAATATTGTATGAGTTTGTAATTGTTAGTATACTTGTATATTTTACAGTTCTTCTAAATCAACCTAACCTAACAGAGAGCTACTTAAATACATTTATGAAATGTTTTTGTAACCTAGATATAATATAAGAAAAAGAAATTCAGCACTGCAGTTTCACTGTATACCTAACCTACCTGTTCTTAGCTTGTTTACATTTAAAGAAAATTGAATATTCATTCTACTGATCACCTTTCTTATATTTGAGTTTTAGGTTAAGCTATAACTAGCAGATGCATTCTCATTTGATTTTTTTTATTTTTGTACTAATCAAAGCGAGGGATATCAATGTTAAGAAACTTCTAGTTTTCATAGAATCATATAATGTCACAGCACAGAAACAGACCACTCATCCCATCAAATATGCTCTTATGTTTTTCTCTACATGAGCCATCTATTCCAATGTTACCATTAAGCACTCCTAAGTCAGGTGTAGCATAGGTTAGATATAAATTAAGGCTCCTGCAATTTTTTCCCCTCACAAAATATACCTTAAACTCAACCTCGGAGATAATTTTACTTATACAAGTGTGAATTTTCTACTTCTAATAGCAACTACCCTTTTGATCACAATTAGTGAAGCTGCTAATTTGTGCTGAATTGAACAGCTATGTGTTTGACCCTTACAACCAGCTGCTAGAGGACATTTTTATGCATTCACAGTGGGCTTGCCTCAAACCTTGGTCCTAATGTTGGAAAGGCAACATGCTGAACCACAATATCACACAGTTACCTTGAAGTAGTGTCTAGATCTTGTGTGGAAGCTAAAAGTGGGTTTAGGAAGGGAAGGAAAGTGCAAATAGTCTGATATTTGTGGTTTTAGGAGACTACTAGCAACCTTCCAAAGGGAACATGTGGTGTGAGGACAAAATTAGATGTGAAGGAGTATATTGGGAGATAATGCACCTGATCAGAGAGCAGTTTGTTTAGTGTTGGAGCTAGTCTATTTGAAAATTATCTGATCTTTATTTTACAGATATAATGGTTGGAATGGGTTATAGTCGTGAGGAAATCCAGGAATCCCTTGCAAAAATGAAATATGATGAAATAACAGCAACATATTTGCTGTTGGGTCGAAAGTCCAATGAGGTAAGCATTAAGAAAGAAAAACGAGCTTGCATTTATATAGCACCTTTCACAACCTCAAAACTTCCCAAAGCACTTCATGGCCAATGTAGTATTTTCAAAGTGTAGCTACTGTTGGAACGTAGGGAAAAGCAGTAGCCAATATGCACATAGCAATGAGATAAATTGCCAGATAATCTATTTTTGGTGATGTTTGTTGAGAGTTAAATATTGGCTAGGACACCAGGAGAACTTCCCTGCTCCTCTTCAAATAGTGCCATGGGATCTTTTAAGTTCACCTGAGAGCGCCAACTTGGTTTAATGTCTCATCTGAAAGATGGTAACTACAGCAATGCAACACTTCCTCGATACTGCACTGAAGTGTCAGCCTAGATTATGTGCTCAAATCTCTGGAGTGGCACTTGAACCCACGACCTTCTGACTCAGATGCAAGAGTGCTACCCACTGAACCAAAGCCGACACCTTTAAACTAATAATGGCCAAAATAATATTGATTGCACAACTTTTTCTATTTACATGATTTTACAATGTAAATTTCCCCCCATATTCTGAGCTATCTGGAATCACACCTTTGCTGCCTGGAAAGCAGGCAGGTGGCTCAGCCACTAAGAGATATGATGTGCCACACGGGCAAGCTAACCCCACTCCCCCAGTCCAGTTTTCCTCTATTAGATCAATTTTCTAAAGAGGAGTTAGGATAGTTTAATTCCATTGAAGAAATCAAGTTGTAGACTATGGTGCAAAATAAAATAATTATGGATGAGGAAGGCCATTTGGCCCATCCTAATTCATTCATACAGACAGATTCTAGACATGCCCATTACAGCGCCAAATGTTTCTTAAAGGATTACATGGTTTTCTCCTTAACTACATTTCCTGGAAGTCTATTCCATATTTTGAGCACTCTTTGTGTGAAAAAGAATTTTGAGACATCAGTCCTTGTTGAGGTCTTGTTAAGCACCTTGGGATGTCTTGCCACGTGAAAGGCGCTATATAAATGCAAGTTGTTGTCCTAAATATACCTTTCATTAGCTTAAACCGTGTCCCCTTGTCCTACTAATAATTCTGGCTTAACCTTTTCCATTCCCATAATTGTCTTGTAACTCTAAGACCACCTCTCAGATGCCTCCTTTCTGGGCTGTAATGCCCAAGTCTCTCCTCATAATTCAACCCTTTGCCACTAGGGATCAGCCTCATGGCTCTCCTCTGTGCTGTCTCTAGCACTTGGATATCACCCTTGTACCTTGGCGACTAGAACTGGTGCAGTACTCAAGGTGTAGTCTGACCAGTACATATGCAGTTTGGTCACAGCTACCTCTGGCTTGTATTCTCCTGTCTGGCAGTATAGCTCAACATCCCATTGGCATTGTTGATGGCTGCTCTGATTGATTCAATGTACACCATTCATAGAGTACATGCGTTGTTTATTCTTCTTTTTGTGTTCAGTACTTTACACTTGTCTGCATTAAATTTGATCTGCCAGTGTTCATGCTATTTACATATTTTATCCAACTTATTCTGAACTATCTCCTCTGAATTCACAGCTCTTCCTAGTTTGATATCATCTGTAAATTTGACCACTTTACATTGAATTTCTGAATCCAAGTCATTTATGTAAATTAAAACATAAGTGATGACAGCACCGAGCCCTAGGGCACCCCACTCAGTACTTCTCTCCTCCCCTAACCCTGACATAACTCCTCTAACAAGCACTAGTTTTTCCTACTTGTCAGCCAGTTTCTTATCTGTTTTTAGGGTTTATCCAGATTCCCTACACCTTTGAGTTTAACTAATAGTCTTTTGTGTGGAACTTTGTGAAATGCTTTTTGGAAGTCGAGGTACACCACAAGTCTAGGGCTTCCCACAGTCCACTTGGGTTGTCACTTCCTCAAAGAAGTAGAGGAGATTGGTAAGGCAGGATCTTCCTTTTCTGAATCCATGTTGACTACTATTTACCAGGATTATTGTTGTACAGATAATTCTCAAGTTTGCTCCTGATAATCAATTCCATTATTTTATGCTGAATTGAAGCAAGATTAGTGGGTCTGTAGTTGCCTGTGGCTGTTTTGTCACCTTTTTTGAATGTGGGAACCATGTTAGCATGTTTCCAAACTACTGGTACCTCCCCAGTGTCCAGTGACACCCTCATAATGGTCAATGCCCTACAAATCTCTTCCCTTATCTGCCTCAACACTATGGATTCAATACCACCTATTCCAGGGGAATTATTTGCTTTGAACCCTTTTAGTCTATCTAGGACATCCATCAAAGTGGATCACAGAGGTGCATTGATTTAATTTAAAGAGATTTTTAAATACTAGGTCTAGTAACCTGTTTACTTTCATATTTAAGTATAGCAAAAAGAGCAAAATTTCCCAAAATGATTTTTTATGTATTTAAACAAGGACAAAATTTTTTTCAGATTTTAATTCTTTCTGTAAACTGAGCATTCCAATTTAAAGGAATTGTACTGTAGCATCTGCATGATATTAAATGATCCAAGCATCTCTGTTTTTTGTCATGCCCTTTTACATGATTTTCTGTATTCATATTTGTTCCAAACTGTTCTCTTTAATCAATGACCTCCTAAGCGCACTGAATAGATTGGTTGTAATAGAAATGTTCCATTTTCTGATGCTAGCTCAAAACCAGTTCTGAAATAAATGGTTCCAGCACTTACTGATGTAAATACTCTATTTCAAGTCACTGCTTATCTCTGGCACCACTTTCACACTTTAGCTCCCATGTCGACAGTAATCAGAAACTGTTTGCAACATATTTTGGATTGAGCACCGGTAAATGCAAATACTGTAGAGATTGAATTCAGTTTGTCGACCAAACTTGAGCTGCTGGTTTAACGGGGGTTTTAGGAAATCCAACATAATTTTATACGAGCAAATTAAAGGACCTTAACTTGTCCAGTGGATAAGCTCAATATAAGTCAAACTGAAAGTATTTAATACTGGAATTGCTGCTGTGCATGTTATTAGAGTTTGATTTTTTAAAAAGGGGTATTTGGAGATCTGGTGTGATGATGAATGTTTGGATTTAGCAGCCCTCATTGAAGACATTTTTATTTCCAGATGATGTTCCTCACACCATGATGGTCATCATTGCCGTCATGTGAAAATAGGCATGCAAACTTTTTTTAAAAAAAATGAATAAATGGGGCTTAATAAATCCTAACTGCATCATCATTTTTGAATATTGTGGGGATTGTACATCTGTGGCAGTGTGAATTTAATGAACAAAATTGAAACTTAGTTTTGTCTTATTGATACTTTAAATGCATTTTTGATTGCTTCTCAACTAAACTTGTTTAATTACCCTCTCAGTTGGAAGTCAGTGATTCAAGCTCCAGCAGTAACCTTTCCTTAGCTAAGATCAGGCCAAGCAGTGACCTCAACAATAGTACTGGACAATCTCCTTCCCACCATAAGGTCCAAAGAAGTATATCAGCCAATCAAAAGCAACGACGGTACAGTGATCATGGTGAGTGCTCAGAATCATCCATGATTAACTTTCTAAGGAAACTGGCACGTTCTTAAATTAAATATTGGCTTTTATTCCTTCCCAACTGTAACAGCAGAAAGCATATAGCATATATGTAGACCAGAGTACCTAACTGAACTTAAAGATTCCATCATCATAAGAGCTATGTGATAGGAACGAATGTACTCATTTCATTGCCAAAGAACTGCAGACTGGAATATTACCAAAGCTTGGTGATTAATATACATCCAACATCACATACATGATGAATTTAATAGATTCTGAGCAAGATAATTGATATAACTAATTACAGATTGTGAAAGACTTAATCAGAAAAACTTTTTTTTTTGAAGCTGGACCCTCTATTCCACCAGTGGTATCCTATCCAAAGAGAAGTCAAACTAGCACTGCAGATAGTGACTTGAAGGAGGACGTTCAGTCAAGGAAGGCTAGCACCACTGCTGTAGGAGGAAGAGGAATTACTCCTTCCAGCCCTAAGTTGGGAAATGCTAACAACCCTAACAAAGCAGAGATTCCTGAACGCAAAAAGAGTTCTGTTGTAACTAGTGTAAGTATACTAGATACCAACTCTACACTTAAAATGTATTTATCACTAGATTTGCAGTATTGTATAAAGAAAGAAAGAACTTCTATGATTATAGCACGTTTCATGACCTCAAGATGTCCTGAATGTTTCACCGCCAATTAAATACTTTTGGAGTGCAGTCACTGTTGTAATCAGTTAAATAACCAGATAGTGTTGGTTAAGGGATAAATGTTGACTAGGACACCGGGGGAACTCCCTACTCTTTTTCAAATTGTGCTGTGTGGAAAGCTTCAGTATCTGCTGGAAGAAGTCCACCTCCTTTTTGCTAATTATTGAATGTTGTTGGTTGCTGCTACAGAGGTCTGCATTTCAGATTATACACAATCCTAGCAGAAGAAGCATAAAAGGAGAAATTACATTATAGAATCAGCAGAGAAGCAGCTAAGAATAATTTTGAAGAAATCAATGTTTATTTGTCTGTTGTCAGAATAACACAGTTTCTGGAGGAATGACCCGACGGAATACATACGTTTGCAGTGAAAGAACAAACGTAGATAGGCATTCAGTGTTGCAGAATGGGAAGGAAAACAGGTAATTAATTAGAGTCAAAGATGTTTTATAACGGTGCAGAATTCACTTTATTTTAGAACAATTTATCTAAACACATCTGTGTTGGAATGATGGAAGCTAAAATAGAACATTGTACGTACCTCATGTATAATGTGTCTCTATATACCTCTTGCAGTAGATCTTTCCACATGCTGAAATAGCTTTGATGCCTAAAAATTACATTAAACATAGTACTGAAATAACTGTAGAGTACTTTGCTGCTGCTTTGCAGTTTTAAAACTGCTTTTCTTTTTCTGTCTTCACTGTTGTTTTTTAATTTAAAAGGTAAAATCACAGCTAACTTCTTTAAACAGCATGGTGTTTGCTTTCTTTTAATTTGCACTTGTTCAACATTTTGCTCCATGTTGTACTTCTGTCTGCTTCTGCCTCTATCTCAACCACACTTCATCACAGCCTGACAGAAATGTCTGCTTGTGCGACTAGTTCTGCGTCTGCATATGTATCTGCTCCTGCATCTACATCCGCTTCTACTACATCTTCCACTTCCACCCGATTGCGACATCAGAAGTCAATGTCCATGTCAGGCTCAGGGTATGCTACCAAGATGATGCCTGCAATAGACAATGAAGCAGATAACTTCCGGCCTAAGTAAGCAAAGGAGGATAATTCATTAAATCTACCTGCTGATGTGTTTTTTTTTTACCTGTTCTATTTTTGTTTAATTTTTCTGTGTATGTGTTGGAATCTGTAAACAATTGCATAGATTTAGCTGCAGCCCTGAAGAATTTATGTAAAATCATTGCCCCATTTGATTGCAACCATATTGTTAACACATGACTTTTTCTAGGTTAAATGGATAATTTGAACTAATTCATCAGCATAACCAGCAGCCAAAGAAACTGAATTAACTTTGTTAAAGTTTCAGATCAGCAGTTCTGATTAGTATTCATTAGGACAATAAGGGGTAAAAATTGAGTCGTGCCCCCTTTGGGGTGCTAACTTCACCGGGGCGCTACTTTTAGCGCCCCGAAAAAATTAGCGCCCCCCACGGCCGAAATTCATCGGTAGCGCCCCAAGAGGGAAGCGGGGCGCTACTGGAAGCGCCCCACCTCCCTCTTGGGGCACTGCGAGGGAATATCGCGGCGCTACGTGCTGCTGCGGTACTGCAGGCCTTCCTCCCTTTCTTAAAGGGGAGGGGCCTTGCGCAGCGCGACCCGGGGCCCAGCTGGGCCACCAGGGATCAGAGTGCAGACAAAAGAGCCCGGCACTCAAGAAGTGCCGGGCTCACGGAGCGCAACCGGCACCCCGCGGGGGGGGGCTGCTGAGGAGGCCAGGGACGGCAACGGGGGCAGGTGCTGGCAGGTGGCCAGCAACAGAAATGGCCGCCCGGCACCTCGCCTTTAATTAGCGCTGCCCTGGCCGCAGGTAGGCCCCCCTGACCCTGTCGGATATAGCATCCGACGGTAAGTCAGGGGGCAATACCGAAGATCGCGGCCAGGGTGCTGTGCACGGCGATGACATCATCGCCGGCGGCGCAGCACCGCGGGGCGCTAACGGTTACCGCCGCCGCTAACCTCTCGCTGAATTTCACGAGAGGCGTTGGCGGCGCCGCACCCGGGTGCTAGTTGCTTAGCGCCCCCTTAGCGCCCTGAGAGGGCGCTAACGGGAGGCGCAAAGCAACCGAATTTTTCCCCCTAAATCTAAATACCACATGGACAGTGTATAAGAGTGTGATGGTTCTCTCTTAGCTTTTAATCTAAGAGAACTATCCATTTATTTTCAGTTGTGAGTGCTTCGCACAAACTAGTCTTAAGTAATTATTCTCTAGTTTCATTTCATACATAATTCTGGCTATCTAAAAAGGAATTTGGATGAAAGGGGGGAAAGTTGCCAGTCCAATAGGTTTCACAAATATGCTACTTTCAGTACATAGAAAAGTTTTCAGTGCTTAATTAAGCTGTTTGTGCTTGTATGCCAGAGTTATGCATCATTGTGCAATTGTAAGTTTGACTTTCCAATTTGATATTTACACAGTGCTGTTATTTTTAACATTTTTGTTACAACTAGTATTTTTATCTTGTCAATGTCAATTTTTCAGCAGTAGACAGCTTTGGTTGTTAACTTGTTTGAGTAGGTACTTTTTCTGATGTGCATCAGCTGGTGACAGCATTTTACCTCCTCTAGAAAGAATTTGTTGAGAACTAGTAGTGTGTTAAGAATATTTTTAATGCCTAATATGTTCTGCAACAATATTGGAGCTTTACTAGTTATAAACACTGCTTCATTATTTTCAATGTAATTATTATGTTGCTATTTCTTTTTTTAAAAAAGCATATTTTCTTGTAGCACTGCTCCAGGTCAAAGGACTCCTGTGACCTCCACCCACAGTATCAGCAGTGCCACCACTCCTGACCGTATGCGCTTCCCCAGAGGAACTGCAAGTCGTAGCACTTTCCACGGTGGCCAGCTCAGAGAGCGACGAAATGCTACATACAATGGACCACCTGCATCTCCCACACTGTCTCATGATGCCACTCCTCTGTCACAGACACGAAGTAGGGGTTCCACAAACCTCTTTAGTAAATTGACCTCAAAACTCACAAGAAGGTAAGTGTAATTGTAAGATTTTGAGTAAAGGTACAAGATGTTGACTTTTATAAATATATATATTATATAGTTGACATTAATAGAGCTTGTAAAAGTATTTAGCAGGCATCCATTCCAGTGTTTTAGTATTTTATCTTGACAAATTTAGATTGAACTTTTAGTCACTTGAACCTGAGCCTATTGCTAAACAGCAGTACATAAGAATGTTACTGGTGTCAACGCAGCATTGTCTAACAGTGTTAGGTTTATATTTTGGTTGTTGCCACTTTTGTAGAATCATTTACTGCATAATTATTTAATGCTAACATTAAGAACTTGCAATATAATAGTGCCTTTCATATCCTCAGGATGCCCTTGAGTATCAATGAATTTTTCAAGTGTCCAGTCATTGTTTTTATATAGGCAAATATAGCAGCCAATTTGCACACAGCAAACAAAAGTCCTACAAACAACAATGAGATAAGAGAGATAACCAGTTAATCTGTTTTTGGTGGTGTTGATTAAAGGATAAATGTTGGCCAGAATACTGGGAGAACTCCCCTGCTTTTTATGTAGTACTATGGGATCTTTCACATCCACTTGAACAAGCTTTGGTTTAAAGTCTCTGAAAGACGGGCACCTCCAACATTGCAACACTCCCTCAGTACTGCACTGAAGTGTCGGCCGAGATATTGTGCTCAAGTTCCTCAACTGGGCCTTTAACCCACAACTTTGAGTCAGATGCAGGAGTGGTACCACTGGACTAAGCTGACACTGTGACAAGTTGCTCCTGTGATGCAGAAAGTTTTGTAATGACTTTTAGCATTATTAAAGAAAAAACTTGCATTTATATAGCGCCTTTCATGACCTCCGGACATCCCAAAGCACTTTACAGCCAATGAAGTAGTTTTGAAGTGTAGTCACTTGTAACGTAATATTGTATTAAGTTATTGTATTAAATTTCTGCAGACATTAAACACTATAATAACTTGAATGGGTGATTGGATAAAATATTTTTCAAGCTCTACATAGTGTGATTTATAAGCATTTTAGTTTTCAAACACCATTTAGGCTTATAGATACCCAGACATAGATTCAGAATGAGCTGCTTTTGAATTTCAATTTTTTTTTACCTCATATTAATCTCTTTCTACTTGCTAGATTGCAGCTCTGTATTTCTAACAATTAATTAAATCTTGGTCTTCCACCATTTTATAATAAGACTTTCTTGACAGGAAACCATTATTTGTTTATCAGTAGACACGAGTTTATAATGTTTGAAAAGGAAGAGAAGTTCCCCATGAATCTCATTGAAACATTCTTAACTATCCAACTGAAGAAAAACTTAAAAGTTGATATGATTATGTCTGGGGATGTAGTTTAGGATAGAATGAATGCAAACAATAAAATGATTTGGTGAAAAATGCAAGGTATGCTGGAGGGTACTTTGGATTATTTTCTGGTTGGAATGAGTTACCTCAGTGATGAAATTTTTAGCCTTTTTTTTGAGGTGACGTTTATAAAAATAATAATTGCAGAAAGCTATACGTGACTGATGCGCATGATCTTGCAGAACCTGCTGGCAGATGTATTGTGAGTAATGATAATGGGTCTACTCCATGTAGGTTGGTGTTTAATTCATGTAGCTATAAAAAGGTGGGCATTTTTGAAATTAAGCAACACTGCATCTTTCACCTATCACAATTGTCCAGTCAGATTATGTGCCACAAACTTAATGAGTTATTTATAGAAAAATGGCTGAAAAAATGCATCTTAACAACTGGGATTGAGCTGGTCCTGACTGGTCTGTTGGGGCAGTCATACATTTCTACATGACTAGAATCTAAATTTCAGTTGTAGCTAGGCTTTGTGTGCATTGACATGTTGCTATCCTCTCATCATGCCATTTTTCTCATCCCTGCTGTTTGATTTAGGCATCAAACATGCAATTTTTTGTATAACATATGTTTGGGTTTTGTTTACATTTTTTGCTTCTCATTGTTTTTTTTAATTTAGAAACATGTCTTTCAGGTTTTCCAAAAGGTAGGATTTAAAATATAATTGGCTTGATCTGCAATATCACCAGAAACCTGGTTTCACAGCCTTGATAACGCAATGACTTCCTGCTTATATGAAAAAATATCCCTGGCTTATTTGGGAGATTGTATACTATTAGACCATTAATGATGATGGGGAGAGCACTGTAATCTAGTTGCTCTAAACATACCTACAGCTGAGCATGCTAGCCACCTGCTGTTGTATTACATTCATGATGATTAACTGAAGATTTGATGGAATCATTTTGCTTTTCTACTAATACACCAAGCATGAGTGAGGTGTATGTTAAAAGTTTTCTTTAACGATGAATGCTGTAAAACAATTACAGACTTTGGAAATACCATTTGTTTTGTAAAAAGTGCTGGGCTGGGGAAGCAGATTCTGTGATTGCAGTACCAAAATCTGCTGCAAGAAGTGTGTGATTTAGGATTCAAGTCGTGCAGCAAAATTTGGATTTCTGTGGCAAATGACATAATTCTGGCTTCCAAATATGGTTTTTAGAACAGAGATGATTTGCCATACCTTATGGAAAAGATTTGCACATCAGATTAAGGAGCTGTTCCCTTCTATGAAGGCAGTTGTTTGGGTAGGATTCCATGTAACTCATGACTATACCTTTCTGCAATAGGGGAAGATGTACTGTCTTCATATGTCTCCATGAAATCTTTTATAATGTCCGATTTATTTATTTTTTTCTCCCCAAGATTGGATTTTAAATAAGCTTTTAGTAAATTAGAAGGTGCTACCTGGAAGACCTGCAGTGTCCCAACTCAGCACTGACATTAGAACATATGCGTGGCTTTAGGAAACTGTGTCACTACTATAGTAACTTCAGACTTTCTGTATTTTATCCGGTGAAGAAACATATTTTTATAAAGGTTATTAATGCATATCCTTTTGCTTAAGAACAGCTTTGGTATTGCTGCCTTTCCCCAGGGTATCATTGTCCTGATTGTGTCAGAAGGATGATATGCTTTCGCTGGGCTACACTTAATTGATTAATTTATGTGGAAAAAGGACTTTGCAATAGGGATGATTTCTGCATTGCAGCAGACTTACTGTCAATAGAACGTGGAGCATCAAGCAATTGAATTGCTGCTCTGTAAAGGAGCTGCATTTTATTCGGGATGTTGTAATGTTTACTGGTTTAAATATAATGTAGCACATTAGTCTGTGATGAAGCTGTTCAGAAAGATTATATGTATTGCCTAAAAGCTGTAATACATCACTAAAAAAGATTCTACTGTGAAGTAGGTCATGCTTCACAATTGTACTGGAATTCTTTGAGGAGTTAACTGAATTGGTAAACAAGGTAATTTCAATGGATATAAATTGCTTGGACTTTCAGAAGGCATTTGATAACATTCTAAATGTGAAATTTATAAGAAGGATAGCTTAATTTAATTAATGGTAAATTGGCTAGTTGGATTGTAAACTGGATTAACAATAGAAAGTACAAGGTAGTGAGGAACAGTAAAGGCTCTGGATTGGATCCCGGGTGTGAAAATATATTAGTGGAATTCTGCTGTGGTCTGTTCTGGGTTTAACAAATCACAGTATTTGTAAATGACATTGAGGAGGTTGGCACCTATAATATTTCATAAATTTGCTGCTGACACCAAGCTATGTGATCAGGTGATAGCCGATGTGATGAGCTAAAGAGTGGATTTTATTGTGCATAAGTATATAGTTGTGGACAGTACAAGAAGAAATGTGAAGTCTGGGAACGTGATCATGGGCTTTCATTAGCAAAGGCGGAAAGAAACAAAATTGGGTTTAGATGTGATTTATTGAACATTCACTGAATACATCCAATCAGTATGAAGCTATTATCAAAAAGGCAAATCAAGTTGTGGGATTCATCTTTAGGGCATTTAACTTAATTAAAACAAGTTATTCTGATTTTGTATAGGTAATTGTTGATACATTTGGAATATTTGTGAAGAGGTTGGAAAAGAGTGGCAAGGATGATTCTAGAACTTAGAGCTCCAACTCCTGACATGATACAGAAAGCTGTAGGCATAGACAACAGAGATGCAGGCAGATTAATTTGGAGTTCGGGCATGGAACTGGACAACATGAATTCAAAATCTGTTCATGTTTCATTGATTAACATCTTTTTCAAAAAAGAGGGTGACTAAATATCTGGTTAGGGATGGATTGAAGGTCATAAGAAATATAGCTAAAAATGACTAAATATTCTAGAACACAATGGTTCCTGCGCAACTGGACCATGGAAACCTCATGCCGAGGATGTGAAGGAACAGGAAGAAAGCATGTAAAACCTTTTCCTAGGAGATTACATAGGTTGGAGAGAGCCAATGATGGTCTGGATTGTACATTGTAAACAAAAACAGGCACTGATGGCTCCTCCTTATTCCACGTGTTCTTATATTTCATCAAATGTTTTTAAATTTTATCAAATTTGTCAGAGGTCTATTTCCTTTGATAATCATGTACCACTTGCAAAGTTATGGCACATTTATTTGTACTTTTGCCACCAACAGCTGACCAAATGCTAGCAGCAAACACACAGTGTAGACATATTAATGCACTTGCCTCCATAGAGGCAGCAAAGTAGTTTAGCTACTGAAATTTTGTACAGCCCTTCACAAGCCACTGAGGGAGATTACAGCACCAAGGAAATAAGAAGGAAAGAACATTTTATATAATGCCTTTCACATGCTCAGGACATCCCAGAGTACTACACAGATAAGTAATTACTTTTGAAGTGCAGTCACTGTTGTAATGTAGGCAAGCACAGCAGCCAATTTGTGCACAGCAAGGTCCCAGAAACAATAAACAAGACATATGATCAGTTAGTCTGTTTTGGTGGTGTTTCAGGGATAAATGTTGGTAGAATCCCTCCCTCCCTCCCCCACCTGCTCTTCTATGGATAGCACCATGATTCTTTATCTCTACTTGTACAGGTAGAAAGGTCTTCAGTTTAACATCTCATCTGAAAGACAGCACTTATGTCAATGCCGCACTCTCATTACTGCACTGAAGTGTCACCCTAGATTATGTGCTCCAAGTCCTGGAGTAGGGCTGGAACCCACAACTTGACCCAGAGGCAAGAGTGCTACCACTGAGCAAAGCTGATAGTTGCAAATAATAACTTTAAAGCAATTCTACACATACAAATGTTTTCATGCACAGTTGTAAGTCAATCCAGCTGCTATAGAAACCACCCTGTAAAAACTAACAGGGCAGTTTCTTCAGCAGTAGGATTGGAACCTGGCACTTGAGAACCACTGCAGGAAGCAGACTTCTAATGCAAATGGACCAATAAATTCAATGAAAATTAAATGCAGATTTCTGGCTGTATTTTGCTTTTAATAGTGATATGTGAGGTTTAGATTTTCTGAATGATTAAAAGGGTTAGAATTCTGCCAGTAGGTTTGAAACAATTCTTGTGCTGAAGCATATTTATTTTTAGCCCTGTCCTTTTCTTTTTCATTTTTTTTTTGAGTACACGTTCATAAAAATTCTTTGAATTTATACCCTTTTTTTCATCCATTATTCCCCCAACCTAATCACTATTAACACTGTATAAAATATCCAGATTTGAGGAGGGATTTACAGACCAGTCAGAGGTACATTTCAGAACACTTTTGACTTTAATGGAAGAAATGTCCAGAATGACTTATTGTTCAAAGATTTGATGATATTTGTAAACTATTCAATCACTGCAAACCATTTCATTATCACTGACCAAAGGAAATACTGGAATTTTCTTAGTTATCTGATGAAGTAAGCTCACAACTAATAAACATTGAGTGTTCGCTTTTTTTGAGTTATGTTCCCAAAATCTTAAGCTATAGCTGATGACTAAACTCTTGTTCACGAACGTCAAAGACTTCCTTGTATACCTATATCCTGCACATAAGTTAATTGTTTAGAACATCACAATTAACCTTCAAATTTTCAATAATTTTATGTTAATTATACTTCCAAAGACAAAGCAATGTAATTTTTTGGGAGTTAGGATTTGTTGCATTCTTTGATTTTTAAAATGTGAGTTTTCATGATTACTGAATTGATTTTTAAAATATATCAAATTAAAAAATTATCGTAATAACATGGGACAGAACAATTAATTTAAGTAGGATTACATTATTACCAATGTTCTCTCTAATTTTTTTCATGCGCGGTCCCTTTGACTGCGCAGCCCATTCAAATTTTCGCACATGCGCGTTTCATTCCATTGAAAAGCCAGTGAGCGGTCTGCGCGGGACTTCCAGACCACTGCACAACGACACAGCTACATTGATGATGATTATTACACTATCTTTTCACATCGAGCATTTAGGCCAGACTGATTGACAGTCTTTCCCTCTACTTAATGTAAGGATCCCAAATTAAATAAGTTTAGCAATCCCAACCTACTTGCTTGAGACTATAGCGCAATACTACTCACAATTTGGCTCCTAGAAACATAGAAGATCGGAGCAGGAGTACGCCATTCAGCCCCTCGAGCCTGTTCCGCCATTTAATGAGATCATGGCTGATCATCCAAATTCAGTACCCTGTCCCTGCTTTCGCCCCATATCCCTTGATCCCTTTAGCCTTAAGAAATATATCTAACTCCTTCTTGAATATATTTAATGAATTGGCCTCAACTGCCTTCTGTGGTAGAGAATTCCACAGGTTCACCACTCTGTGGGTGAAGAAATTCCTCCTCACCTCAGTCCTAAATGGCTTGCCCTTTATCCTTAGACTGTGACCCCTGGTTCTGGACTCCCCCGCCATCGGGAACATCCTTCCTGCATCTAGTCTGTCTGGTCCTGTTAGAATTTTATAAGTTTCAATGAGATCCCCTCTCATTCTTCTAAACTCTAGCGAATATAAGCCTAATCGACCCAATCTCTCTCCATACGTCATTCCTGCCATCCCAGGTATCAGCCTGGTGAATCTTCGCTGCACTCCCTCCATGGCAAGAACATCCTTCCTCAGATAAGGCGACCAAAACTGCACACAATACTCAAGGTGTGGTCTCACCAAGGCCCTGTACAACTGCAGCAAGACATCCTTGTTCCTGTACTCGAATCCTCTCGCTATGAAGGCCAACATACCATTTGCCGCCTTAACCGCCTGCTGCACCTGCATGCTTACCTTCAGCGACTGGTGCACAAGGACACCCAGGTCTCGTTGCACTTCCCCTTTTCCCAATCTATTGCCGTTCAGATAATCTGCCTTCCTGCTTTTGCCACCAAAGTGGATAACCTCGCATTTATCCACATTATACTGCATCTGCCATGCATCTGCCCAATCACCCAACCTGTCCAAATCATACTGGAGTTTCTCTGCATCCTCCTCACAGCACACACGCCCACCCAGCTTTGTGTCGTCTGCAAACTTGGAGATATTACATCTAGTTCCCTCGTCTAGATCATTAATATATATTGTGAATAGCTGGGGTCCTAGCACCGATCCCTGCGGTACCCCACTAGTCACTGCCTGCCACTCGGAAAAAGACCCATTTATTCCAACTCTTTGCTTCCTGTCTGCCAACCAGTTCTCTATCCAGGTCAGTACCTTACCCCCAATCCCATGTGCTTTAACTTTGCACGCTAATCTCTTATGCGGGACCTTATCGAAAGCCTTCTGAAAGTCCAAATCACCACATCCACTGGTTCTCCCTTATCTATTCTACCAGTTACATCCTCAAAAAATTCCAGTAGATTAGTCAAGCATGATTTACCTTTTGTAAATCCATGTTGACTTTGTCCGATCCTGTCACTGTTTTCCAAGTGCTCTGCTATTACATCTTTTATAATGGACTCCAGCATTTTCCCCACTACCGATGTCAGGCTTGCCAGTCTATAATTCCCTGTTTTCTCTCTACTACCTTTTTTAAATAGTGGGGTTACATTAGCTACCCTCCAATCCATGGGACCTGTTCCAGAGTCTATAGAATTTTGGTGTACGAAGTAGAAAAATTGAAACTGATACAATAAAGGGTGCTTCTTTGAAGACTGGGTTAACATACATTGTTGGAAGATTTTGAAGAGGGTTCAACCCTGCATCTGGTCATGCTCTACTTGGAAGAGCTTGAAAATACAGAGTGCACAAATAGGAAAGGTTTTGCTTTTGCTAGGATTGCATTCTTCACTTTGAACACAAAATTCGTCTCTCCCTTCCCCCCCCCCCCCAAAAAAAAATCAGATCTCTTGAATTATTGTAATCTGTAGTTTGCGAAACTTTTACCACTCCTCTCTCTCCCCCCACCCCCCTTTGCTGCTTCTAAAAAAAAAAGTGATTCCTTTTATTAACTATATAAAGTATACTTCACCCTATCAATTATACAACTATTTGGATAGGTTTTTCCATTCCTGGATACAGGATTTTGAAAGAGGATATCACCTACAGTATGTACAAAAAAGATGTCAGCAATTTTTAATGTTCATAAAATATAACTACGGTGTTTCTACAGTTTTTAATGACTGAGAACCACCTGTCCACCTCCAAATCTGGATGATAACCTCTTTCAAGATACTGCTGTTGCTTCTAACATTTAAATTTAAGTGACATAACATTTTATACCTGTCTGTAGATCATTTCATTAATTATTCTTACACTGACAGAATTCAAAGTCTAAATAGTTATGCCAGGAGCCACCAGCCTCCCAAAGGAAAATTAATTTTAAATGGTGTTACTTCAAAAAAGTATTAAAATGGGGTGGATTGCTGGTGATAAAACTCATTTGTGTAACTCAGAATAGGATTCATTCCAACACCTGTTCAGGCCATTATTTGTGAGGAGTCATAATCCAGAGAATATGAGTTCAAATCCCACCATTGCAGTTTGAGAATATTAATTCAGTTTTTTTAAAAAGGTAATAAAAAAAAAACTGGTATTGGTGAAAGTGGCCATGAAGCTGTCAGATTGTCACAAAAGCCCAACTGGTTCACTAATGTCCTTTTAATAAGGACACCAGCCATCCTTACCCAGTCTGGTCTATAATTAAATCCAGTCCCATACCAACGTGGTTGCCTTCTGAAGTGGCCTAGCAAGCCATTCAATTGTATCAAACCGCCAAGAAGGCCGACCACTATCTTCTCAGGGCAACTAAGGATGGGCAGTAAATGCTGACCTTGTTAGCGACGCCCACATCCGGAAAATTCTTTTTTTAATCAATCAAACACACAAGGTGCTTTCCACAAGGAAGGAAAAAAGAAAGAACTTGCATTTATATAGCACCTTTCATGTCATCAAAATATTCCAAAGTGCTTCACAGACAGTTATTATTTTAAAATGTAGTCACTGTTAGTTAAGCAAGTGCAGGAGCCAATTTGCACACAGCAATGTCCCACAAACAAGTGTGAGATAAATGACCAGTTAATCTATTTTTTGGTGGTATTGGTTGCCTTTCCACCATTTCAAATGAGAGTTTGAGTGAGGTAGAGGGGTGGTAGGAGTTCTGAGTGAAAGATAAAAGAGTGGGAAAGTAATAACGATCATACAGATGGGTGGGACTTGCAAAATTCTGAGGTTTTCTGTAAAGATGAAAGTAGAGGCTGTATTTCCATTCAGCACTTGATAGACATTGCACATGTGAAATACATTTCATGCGACTACAGAATTTTTCCTGAGCTTCACTCTGAATCAGTTATATGGTTAATGTGACCAGTTTGAAACTCCTGAGGAGGATTGTAGTTAAGTAGTTGTGTGAGAACCTAGTGCATCTTTGGTCAGTGATGAGGAAGTTGGATTAATTTAGTTTTTTTTCTAATTTTGTTTTAAGTTGCTTCAGCTATAGGTAACAAGGTGGGACCACCAGCACACAATGTGCTGACTTCTGTCAGACTGATTAATCTATATGTACAGTTTAATTCTCCAACATTTTTCCTCTTCTCAGGGTCACTATTGACCCATCAAAACGGCAGACTTCGAACAAATCAGTGCCCGCAAATACTCCTCCACAAGGATCAAAGACTGTTAGTAAGTCTTCAGCCTCTAAATCTTTCCTCCTCTTGACATTTATTTCTGAAATTCTTTCCTTACACACTTACAAACCCTGTTTTATGTTTAGAATTCCTCTTCTCTTCCAGATCTGAGATCAAAAGGACTTTTTCACTGTCTATAAATATAAATACAGTAGTAAGTTTAAAAATCAGTACTTTAGATGCTTTGTGAATCATACAGAATTGTTTTGAACAGTACCAAGAAATTAATGTGTTAGGTTATGATAACAGTCAGAATTAAGACATAATTAAGAAATTCCCATCTGAAAGCCAGTTTTAAGAACTGGCATTCTATTTGCTCACATACCAGTTTAGGATGTGTTAAATAAACAAAAATGTTTCTCTGCTAAGAAGCCATTTTACTTTAAACATGTTGCTTCTTATCACATTTTAAAGATTATTTGGCCAGCCCTGAATTCAAATAAAAGGGACAGGTATGGGTTAGGCCGTAATTGAGATATAATTTCAATGCAATTGAGCAATAAAATATTTGTTGCAAAAGATTTGCGTAATTATTAAGGAAATGTTTCTGGAAGCAATGAATCTCAAATGTTAATTTAAGGAGTCCACACTTTTGGTTTATTCATAGAAGTACTTTTCTGTGTAAAAATACTGCACATGTAACATGCACGCAGTGGGAGGAGAGTCTGACCTTTATTTTATAGTTTGCATTGGAAGGAAAAATCAATATTTTTGTTTCATTGTAGTGTAATATATCAACTGACTTGAAGATTGTCAGCATGAAATTAAGCTGCAATATTGTGCATAAAACAATTAGCTGTTGTGACTCTAGATACAGGAACTTCAGTCTATATCACTCGTATCTGGTTTGCTTTCCATTGTGATTCAGATTTCCTTTCTTCCCTGTTTTGTATTAGTGGCTATGTCATTGTGTTTATCAGTAAATTATGTATGTGAACTAGTAAATGACTATGAAGTACACAGAAATATTGTCATTGAAGGGATTGTTTCAGATATTATACAGAATATGTAGGATGCCCGGAAATTGGTAACTGTAAGAATGTTTTCTTTGTCTCTTAAATTGTTTTGGCAGCTAAATCTAATGTTAAGTTGAATTGTAGATTTATTGAGCCTGTGGGATTATCTGCAGTCAAGGCATTTTCATCTATAAGCCTGTGCATTCACTACAATGTGTCCTTTGTTGAAAATGCTAACATTCATAGTTAAATTATTTAAGAGAAACCCAGTATTTAGTTGAACTTCCCACTAAAGATTAGTGACAAATAATATTCATTTAAGATTAACCTTTAGCCTGCTGAAAATGTATTTGAATGCACACTGGAAATGCACATACAACAGGTTGAGTTAAACCTGAAAATCAAATTCCACTTCATAAATTTTACACCATAGTTTTAATCCATATTCCTTTAAACTCAAATTATCCATTTCTCCTTCCATCCCACAAAATGGCTAATTAAAAATCACATTACTGATACTTCATGCCAGTTTGTTCCATCTTTACCTGCTGCCTTACTGATAGTAAAGGTAGTGGAGATGTTAAAGGGCAGGGTCTGTAATTTCTCTTCTAACAAAAAAGGGAGAATTCCTGTTTCATTCTATAAACCTGCTTAACAGGCTTTGAAATGTGCAATTCTATTATGCATTGTTAATTTCAGAGAAAAATAGGGATTCTCCCATTTTTAAGAGGAATTTCACTCCACCCAAGGATCTAATTATTAGTTGAATTATTAACTTGATAACATATTAGCCTTTAGTGGCCACGAGATGTCTGAACATTATATAGAAACATAGGAGCAGGAGTAGGCCATTCGGCCCTTCGAGCCTGCTCCGCCATTCAATATGATCATGGCTGATCCTCTATCTCAATACCATATTCCTGCTCTCTCCCCATACCCTATTATGCCTTTTGTTTCTAGAAATCTGTCTATCTCCTTCTTAAATATATTCAGTGACTTGGCCTCCACAGCCTTCTGAGGTGGAGAATTCCACAGGTTCACCACCCTCTGAGTGAAGAAATTTCTCCTCATCAGTCCTAAATGTCCTACCCCGTATTCTGAGACTGTGACCCCTCGTTCTAGACCCCACAGCCAGGGGAAACATCCTCCCTGCATCCAGTCTGTCTAGCCCTGTCAGAATTTTATACGTTTCAATGAGATCCCCTCATTCTTCTAAACTCTAGTGAATACAGGCCTAGTCGACCCAATCTCTCCTCATACGACAGTCCTGCCATCCCAGGAATCAGTCTGGTGAATCTTCGCTGCACTCCCTCTATGGCAAGTATATCCTTTCTTAGGTAAGGAGACCAAAACTGCACACACTACTCCAGATGTGGTCTCACCAAGGCCCTGTATAACTGTAGCAAGACATCCTTGCTCCTGTACTCAAATCCTCTTGCAATGAAGGCCAACATACCATTTGCCTTCCTATCTGCTTGCTGCACCTGCATGTTTGCTTTCAGTGACTGGTGTACAAGGACACCCAGGTCCCTTTGTACATCAACATTTCCCAATCTATCACCATTTAAATAATACTCTGCCTTTCTGTTTTTCCTACAGAAGTGGATAACTTCACATTTATCCACGTTATACTGCATCTGCCATGTATTTGCCCACTCACTCAACTTGTCTAAATTGCCTTGAAGCCTCTTTGCATCCTCCTCACAACTCACTGTAGTGTTAATTCTGATTACATTTGAACTAGTTTTCCAAAAAGTGTTTTGTTTGGATTGTAATTTTATTAGGCTCCAAGTTTAGTGTAATCAGTCAAAAACCCTTAACCAAAGCACATAATTGGATAAAAATGGTTAGACTTCTAAAATGTCCTATTTTGTATGTGATTTTGGCAGCTAGTTGTATTTAATATTAAAAATAATTGAAACATTTTATGCTTGAAACAGGACCTTTATTTAAGCATTGTGCTTGGATAGAGATAATTCTGTACAATAGGAGTTGATAGGTTGGTGCACAGAATTTATGTGCTTGAATCTGATGATGGCTTTATCTGAAGTTAATTATCCTGGCAGATCAGGTGGTAGGCTTACAGCAACTTTTTCATTGTTATGGCAAATCAAGTTAAGAATGTCTCAGTTGGAAATTAGAAAATTATATATTAAGGAATCTGCCTTGATTGTCTGATTCCAAAGGTGTATTATTGTGGTTTACGCCATAGTTCTATCTGAGCAACATTTTGTGGATAATATTTCTTGCTTAATTTATAGTTTAAAATCTATAACCACTGAAATCCAAATATTAAAGTAAGATTTGATAGTTGAGTTTGGCGCCAGCATGTTTTGATTCATTTGCATCTCTGCTCATTTTACACGAATTGTAATTGTATGAGGAGATGTTAGAAATATAACAGGAAAGATAGCATGAAGCATTTTTGGGTGGTGCAAAAATGGTGCATTATCTTGAAATCTGAGGCTCCATTTTAGAGAAAATTAGTTCCTGAGTAATTAGCTATTTGCATGAGTAAATATGTGGTAAAAATTATCCAGTTTTCAGCTTTGATTAAAACTGCTGGATTTTCTGTGTTTTGTCTTCATCTTCTCTAGCACTTTGCTGTTGCTCACCTTAAGTAAACTAATTATTTTGTAGTTTTAAATTTTACAATTTGTAGTGATATTTATATGTTTGGAAGCTGTAGAACTATATGCTACTTCTGATGCTCTGACTTTCGAATTGCATTCAGAGGCAATGGACTAGATTTCTACTAGCTTAAATGGACAAGAATTCTCTTAAAATAGGTTACCTTTTTTAACAGATGTAAGAAGTAAAATTCAGAGTGTTTGCAAACTCTGTGTCCTATTCAACTCCGAGCTCAGGATCTGACATCATATCCCCTCCATTACAAAGACCACCCACTTCTGTTCCTACCTCAACCCATCTGCTGCTGAAACCCTCATTCATGTCTGTTACCACCAGACTCAAATACTCTAAATCTGCACTGGATGGCACTCCACTCTCCATAAACTCCACCTCATCCAAAACTCTGCTGCCCATATTTTATTTCACACCAAGTCATCCTTGCCCGTTTTCACTTACGTACATTGGCTCTCATTCCCCCAATACATCAAATTCAAAATTCTTATCCTTCTCTTTAGATCTCTATACATGGTGTTGCCTCTGCCTATCTCTGTAACCTCCTCCAGCCTCACCCCAAAATTCTCCATTCTGTGATCCTGGACACTTGTGCATCTCTTCTCCTCCCCCCACCCACAATCCATCATCGGTAACCTCTCGGCCCCCTTTCTGGAACCTATGTACCTTCCCTTCCTCCTTTAAGACCCCAACCAAGCTTTTGGACACCCCTCATGACTTGTGCTTCTTTAGCTCAGCTTACATTTTTCTATGTTAAGGTGCTATATAAATGCAAATTGTTATTGTTAAAAACAAGCTACTGGATCTCTTGCAGCCTTACTCGCCGATGTTATATAGATCTGACGCTTGCTTCTCCCTGTTGCTGCTAGTGATTAGTACTCAGTATGTCATCATTTGAAGTGCAACATCCTCAACATTTTTATGTTTGCTTTCTTTCACCTTCCCCAAAAAGCACAAACATATTTACTTTCTAATCTTGATAGATCACACTGGTTATGTTTGTAGCAAGCAGTTCAGCAGGTTTTTCTTATAAGTGGCCCCTGCTGTATTAGAGTATCACAAATCAATCTTACCAGCAAAGGACATTGTGATTTTACAAAGGGTTCCATATTGAAAATGTGATTAAGTAGATAGAGCTTTCTGTCAGTCATAAGAAAATGCATGTTTTCTGTCTGTATCACATATGCGATTCTTTGGTGTAGTCTTAGTGTGCAACAGCCTAAATAACACAAGCTTAAGAATTTTCTTCTTTCTTTACTCACTTGTGCTTTCGGATTGCTTTCATTGAGGGTCCCAACTGAACCTGAGAGAAACGGGAGATTTGAGGGCTCAAGGTGAGAATGCATATATATTTAGTAAATGTACCTCAGTGCAACCAAAATGTGTGTAGCTTGATTCCTGAACAACATATTTTTAGGAAATGTTGATACTTTTCATAAAATTGTTGAAATTCTGGTTGTCATTTAGTATGTAGTAATATGTAATATTGAAAGTATAAAGTAGAGGTTTTCAACAAAGCCATCGCTATTACATTACATGCATTGAAGGCTAGTGGAAGAATGAAATCTATTTGTAGGGTTTTAATACTTCGTCATTGTTAATCCAGGGCAATTTAAATAAAAATTGGGACCCAATATTTGGGGACTACCCTTTTTAACATTTAGGACCTAGATTTGAATCCACCCTAGGCTGATCGGATAAAAGTTGTATCCATCCACTTGCTGTCTGGGTCCTACATCAAATTAGCTTGCCCAATTCCAAGTGGGAAAGACTCACGGACAAATACGCTCATAAAAGAGAAATGGAAATGTTACATTAGTGCAGTAGTGTGTTAGCTTCTGAGGGTGAAGTTAAAAACTCATGCTTAAACAAAGAAAGGGTAATTGAACTCTGTAGCTAACCCATGCTATACCTGGGAATGCTTGATGCTAACACTGTAGGTGTCCAAATAGAGAGAGTTTTTCATTTCCCAGCGTTAAAATCTTTCATCCTGATGACCAAACTGGTGCATAAGTAAGATTATTGTTGTATCAAGAGTGAAGAAGTACTCCCACTGCATACATTCTAAAATCCTTTTATGGAAGGTAGATTAAATTTGTTCTGAAAAGTAAACGTGAGGTGAGTTAGCTGCATGATGGCCCCATCCCGTCACCAGAGCCACAAAGACCTGGATTAAGCAGTTGATGATGCATCAGTCTGGTAAGTGGCATTGGGCTTGCACATCTAGAACATCAAGCTGGCTGGTCCAATATAACAATAGATTCTCCCATCATACTGAAGGCGATTGTTTATTAAATAGCTTCTGAAGAAACTGAAGCTTGGCTTGACAGCTGCTGGACAGTTTGACCTGACGATATAATCATATATCCACGATTCTGTGCATTCCTTAATTAGATTACAGAGAAGCAAGCAGTTACAATGCATCCCCCAACTAATGGCATGCATTCATGCTGTGGACACGAAGATGGTGGCAAAACACACACTTTTTATAATGAATTGTGCTGCTCACCATGCTGTTCAGGAGCAGTTCCTGGTACTTGCTGTTTGCCTACCAAGGAATCAAACCCATGATTTTGAGTTGTCTGATCACCAAGTAGTGAGGGTAATGGGGAATGTGAGCGGGGACTTGCTTGGCAATGGAAGACTGGAGACTAATTAAACTTCTCTGACATACTTAGTAACCAATACCTGAGCCAGGCAGGTCAGCCTTGCTCTATGGCAGTGTTAACAAGTGACCAGTTAGCCCGGCCCATCAATGGGACCTGGAGAGGGGGATTTGCCACAGGGAGCTGGGGCTCTTCGAGCTTGGCTCCAATTAATTCTGCAAGCCAAAGCCTTAACTGAGTGAGCTAGATGAGCAGCAGGAAGCCTACCAGTGGTCTGTGCAAGTAAGGTACACAAGTTTAGTCAGTTAAACTCTTGCACACTTGGCTAATACCAGCCTGCGCATAAGTTCTAGGGGCTTTGGTAATTAGGGTGCGCCCCTACAATCCAAATAACAACTCTACCTTTGTGGATTTCTCAATAGTTTGGTTTGGAGACTCTTAAACATGGTTATGGGTTTCTGTGCATGTCAGATGTCTGGCTGATCAAAAAAAATGTTTTCGAAATTAAATTGAATTGGTTGAATTTTTTTAAATAACCTTGGTTTTACTGCCATTTGAATCTTACTAATGCAACCGTTTCACTACATCTAACCTGCTTGTGGATTGCATTACAGTGCTTTTGTGTATGATTACATTCTATATGTAACGTGACCCCATAGCTCCACCTATGGGCACAGCAGATTAATTTTTTTCCTTTAAAGGTTTCTTTATAAATGTTAGACTATATTTTTGAAAATATTTCTAAATTATTTAGAAAGCTTTAGTTGTTAGACCTTGAATATTACAGTTTGACTGGTGCAAAGCTACATTCTATAAACAGGAAACTCTCTTTTAACCGGCACCCAAATAACCGGAAATCTCTCTTAACCGGCAAAATTCTTGAGTAGGTAACCGGGGTTTTCCTTCATCTCTCCTTTAAAAATAACTTTAAAAAAAACCCTGAGGCGTTTGCCTTGTATCGGAGCATGTAGATTGGGAGGGGAATGTGCAGCCCGGGTAGGCAGCGGACACGACAGATGGTCAGCTGGCGGTCCCCGGGGAGACGGAGCTCCGAATGCAGGCGCATGTCAGTGTGTACGGGGCTCTCGTACGTTGGGAGATATAACTCTCCGTTATCCGGACTTTTTGATTAACCGGCACCACGCCGGTCCCGTCGGTGCCGGTTAATAAAGAGTTTCCTGTATTTTAATAGATAAATCTAAGATTTTAAATGAAAATGGCATTTTACACTGCTGTTGTACCGCATATACAAGACTGAGACGGGCACCTGTAGATTGCAATGTGCAGTTTGTTACACCTTGCTACACATTGCATTCCCATGCCTATGTGTTTCTACGATAGCTCATTTTTAATGTTGGGAGATGCAAGCAGCATTCACTTTCCCCCAAGAAAAAACATGCCACACTAAATTTAAAAAGTTCCATGGGGTACTGACAGCTGACATTTTTTAAACTTAGCATTGCACCAGACTGGAGTTATACTTCACGGTCCAGAGCACAAGCAGTGTGAGACTGCCGACTAGAAGTGGTCTCACACCACTTTGCTTTTGTGTGCTCGGGAGTCAGGTCATCGACTCCAGGATATACTACTGCTTTGACGTTGATACCCATCCGAAATCTCTTTGCAATGATGTGAAAATGCAGCAGCCCAAAAGTATCGTCATAAATTTGTCTACATTAACAAAGCAACACTTAATTAAAATAAAGTTCGTTCATGTAGCATTTTCACATTTTAAGAAATGAGATACAGTATTTTTCAACTTGCTTATTAGAATGTCACGCTGCAGGAGTTGAGAAACTATGCCCAGTGTATAGTTAGCTTGTACTTGGTACATGCTTGTTGACAGATTACGTGTATTTATAAAAATGGAGGAAAGGAGTAGAAGCAAGACCATGTAAATCTGTGTTCTAACATTTTGTTGCCCAATCTTTTTGTTTTCTGCAGTCGCAATGTATCTGGGGATCAAAAAGACGAAATCAAAGAAGCAAAGCCCCGTTCACTCAGATTTACCTGGAGTATGAAAACGACCAGCTCCATGGATCCCAATGACATGATGAGGGAGATACGAAAGGTTCTTGATGCAAACAATTGTGATTATGAACAACGTGAGCGTTTCTTGCTCTTCTGTGTCCATGGCGATGGGCATGCAGAAAACCTTGTCCAGTGGGAGATGGAGGTCTGCAAACTGCCAAGACTGTCACTTAATGGAGTTCGTTTTAAGCGAATATCAGGAACATCCATAGCTTTCAAAAACATTGCTTCCAAAATTGCCAATGAATTAAGGCTGTAAAATATGGTTACGCTATAATTTCTTAAGCAGCATTTCATGAGTGTTTTTTTTCTGAACACTGGTGGAAATTTATTGAAGAAAATTTATAGGATAATGCTTACGCAATAACTTCTGCAACTTCAGATCATGGTATTGTAAAGCAATGGAAATTCTCAAGCTGCTGGGGGTGGGGGGGAGGGGGGAGTTGATCAAAGAATAGATTTTCTTTTTTTTAAAGTGCACTACAGCATTCAGTATCCTACTACCTGAACAGTTTGCCCCTTCATCTCAGTTACTTCAAACATTTGTAATTAGCTTAGAGTCAGTTACTTGTGAAACAAACTGAAATTATTCGTCCTATGTAAGTATGATCCCTGCAATTAAAAAAAAAAAGTTTTTAAAAAAACCCTTCCAGTTAAAATGCTGTTGAACGGGAGACATGGGGATACTCTTGTGCTTTCAAACTTGTATATCTTCCACTGTTAGTACTGATTCAGGTGCTTAGCTTTTCAAAGACAATGAATTGTAAGAAACAAATAAACTCATTTTCCATCAGTTGTGTTTAATGGCCTTCAGACAGTGGAGGTGTGTACCTATGGGCTAGTAGTTTCTGTAAAACAATATATTCTAAAACAAGAGCAAGTTCTGCTAATGGAAGAAAATTTTCAGCTGTATTTAGGCCTGTGAATGATATTAATTACCTGTGTTAAGCCAGGGGTGCTGTGATTTGGAAATGATTTAAGTACTGTAGATCACAGATGCTAAACCACACTTAGGATTTCTCTATTGTAGAAAATATCATCATCTAAGACTGTTCCTTAATCAATTAGGGCATAAAATTATATGTTTATTGTTTTGGTTTCTTTACAGTAAAGCTTAGATTGGAAACAGTTTTGTTCGGCCGTACTTTATTTAGCTGTAATTATTGTTAATACAGAATACAGTTTGTCCTCCACACATACTAGCTGAGTAACAATGTTTGAGTTTGTAATTTAACAGTTGGGCACTATGGGACAATATTCATTTAAGTATGCGGTTTTTATGTTTTTTCAAATTGTCAGCACTGTCCTTTGGAATGTAAATAATGTAACTTAGTTTTGCGGACAGCATCATATTGTTATACAGTTTGTTTTTTCATTTTTTTTAATGTTCTGTAATGAGCCAGGAGTTACAAAATCAATGTAAGTTGTCAGCATTTAAGGTTCACTGATCTCTTCATTAAAGGAAAAAAAACTAAAATGTATTTCTGCAATGTCACACATCAAGTTACTCACTGAAAAATATGCATGTAAGTATGCACACAAATATATAACCTCTACATCAGTGTATTAGGTGTATATATTTTATTCCTTAATGTTTTTCCTTTTTACAAAAGTGGTTCTATAGAAATACATTGCTGACTAGCCCACTACCAACTGAAACAACGAACAGCACATATGGAATGATATAAATCCAAGCTGGTGAAATGGAAACTCAAATCTTTTTATTGCAATTTTTCCACTCATTTTGGAAATCCTTGTTTCAAACACCGTAAAATAAGCTCCTCTAGACATCTAACGGGGAGAAGCGTACTGTACTTTTACAAATATTTTGTAGTGTGGTCACCTGTTCTCTAGTTGTATAGTATAATTCTAAAAATACTGTGTTTTTGTCGGTTCTGAGCAGTGGCTGACTTAATATGACATTTTCCTGTAGAAAAGGATTATACAATTTTTAATACTTTTATTTTCTCTCAGATGAAAATAGTTACATCTGGTTGGCATTAATCCATCAATACTCCTGATTCACATTTTTCTAGTTGCATAATGGAGTGCAACCAGCTGAAACAAGAGCCTTCCAAACACCAATGAACTTTCTCGATTACCAAAAGCCACATCCGTGTCTCCGTTGTCTTCCTGCACAAAATTACCTCTTTACTTGTATCCAGTACAAAACGTTCTCTGGACATGCATAGAAGAAACACTTCAAGTGTGAACAATGGATCTAAACTGAAGAGAGTTTACAGCAGGAACCCTGGCCATCATAATTACCTTGCTTAAAGCCATTCCAGAGACCCAACTTGAACTTTGCCAATGTATTCATAGAGACTGTCTCCTCATAAACCTAAGTAATACCAGCCACCAAGTTCATAAAGCAACATAGAAACCATCAATTTCATAACGAGAATGGAGTTCATGCTGCCAATGTACAGTCTGTACTCTCCTTGGAAAGATGCTCCTACAAGAACCAAACACTTAAACTGATGAATCTCAAATGTTGGTGCACTGAAGATTTGCAATCATGAATATCATGTAGCACTGTATAATTTTACATGGTAGACCAAAGTGGAACAGAGAGTTTGCAAAATCAGAACATTTCTTTCGGCATAAATACAGCCTTGTACTTCCCTCCCTCACCTTGGTAATGGATGATTCCCTAGTGAAATAAAGCCCTGGCTTACAGGAAAATTGAACCTTTACCTTTGGCTTCCTGAATCCAAACTGTTCACAAACTGGCTGGAGCTGTAAGAAGTTGGACTAGCATTCCAGTTCTTTCAGAATCTAAAATCTTCTAACCTAAACTGAGTGTTATGAAATATGTTGTCATAAGTGCTTGAGAGAGAGAAAGGACTCCATGTAGAGACCCTATCCCAGATTACTTTTTAGTTTACCCAATGGTGTTGCATCATATGTGTGTCCCAGTTTACCACCTAGATTCCTAGAGTGTACTTCTGAGTAGGGACAGGACTCCTCCAAATATTCACAAATGGAGCTATTTCAAAGTGACCACTTCCTGCAACAGGAACTTAAAAACTTCTCAAAGACCCAAGACCCCACAAGGTAGTGACACTTGACTGTCTCTTGTACTAAGAAGAAAGATTTCTTAAATGTTTTTTCTCCCTTACCTGCACATTCCTTTTGACTATAGATATTTTAGCTGATTGATTTGATGACTTCTTCCACCACCATGGAGCCCTCCTAAATACTACTCTGAACAGGGTGGATTCCCCCCACCCCCACCCCCACCACCTTCCCAGTTATCCATTTGTAGCTTAGCTATTGAAAGCAACAGATTACAGGCAGAAGGCATAGATTAAGTGTGTGGAACCTCCAGATTGCAGGTTAAATCTGGCCCAGTCCATGATTTTAAACTGATGGCAACCAGTTAAAGAAAAATCCACCAGCAGAAGCAGCTGAATATGCCAGATGAATAGTAAAAAGAACAGCCATATAGACAGAACTGCCCACTCTAAGACAATGATTTTTTTCCACTTCAAAACTGTATAGAGCAAGATAAAAACCTGAGCTAACCAGACATGTTTTGCTCCATACAGTTTTGAAGTGGAAAAATCCATTGTCTATGAAGAACTCTCTTTTTACATGGCTGGAACAAAGGCTATGTAAATCCATATTTTTCTTTGCAAATGAGATTGAAACTTGAAGTAATTACCAAGATATGTTTAATGAATGGTATGCAGATACATCCTATGTCCTTGTGGTCTGGTAGGGAGATATAAAGAACTCTCAACCAGATTACATCCACTATTTGATCCCGTTTCAAGATGACCTCATACAATATCTGGAAGGCGGCTGTTTAAAGAAATGTCATATCTTCTGCAAAGATTTACTGTTCAGTCTTTTGACAAAATATATTCTTTGGCACATCTGATTTTCTATTCGATCCAAGTGTACATCCAGCCTTTTTAATATTACTTGACAAAATCAAGAAAACAAATAAAATAAACTTACCTGCCTTCAGTAAGGTGTTATTCATTCTTCAAATTAAGTTATCCTAAACTAGCCTTTATCCCTGCACGCCTGCCCCACCCCGCCCCCCAATAATCCTGTGATTTAGCAAGAGGTTGATTTATTATCAATGTTCCCACTCTGATTTGTAAAGCCATGTTATCTTGCAGAATAGGGGCAGTTGGGTCATAGCCTGATATGTAGAGGATAACCTTTGAAAGTAGAGGAAGAGCTTACCAATCTATCTACATTTGATATCCACTGCATACTACTGACATTTTATGTAATGCAGTTTGAGGAAGAGGCCCTCTAGGGAACAGTATCTTGGTCCTATGTTGAGAACCAATTTATAATTCCTTTTTTCAAAGCTCTGTTTACGATCTGTGATTGGTTCAGCTGGGAGTTCTATAGATGTCAGCTAAGGTGAGCCTTTTTGTAAGGAGGTCAGAAAATTGCTACAGTTTGAGTGGAATGAACCTTGGCATTTGCTAAGAGTTATCTTTCTGCTCGTCAGTTATAGTGCAGTGCACATTCCGTCAATATCTGGCTAAGCTTTGTTTGATGATGGGGCTTCCCAGAGTGTAATTGCAGATGATGTTGAGGGAAAGACAAATTATCAAAGCCAATGTAGCCTCGATTTGAATCTATAGCTAGCAATGGCCTGAATCGCCCTGATCTAAATTGGTATGTCCGATTCCAGGCTCTTGGTTATAGTAGGAGAATGAGTGAGTTGTACACCATGCTTACTGATAAACCCAACCTAGCTTAATAGTTGACCCTTAGCCAGCCAGATGTTCCTACACGAAGTAGTGTCTTAAGTTTTATTTGACTGCAGAAATCTTTTACCTTGCTCCACAAAATATTTAATTCTGAAAAGAAATATAAGTAATGTCACAAGGATGATGAAGAGAGCTATCTGTGATTATGTTAACTATATCTTTTGAAAAGTACTCTGATATTTGTTTTATGGTGCAAATGTTCTGGCTAAACATGTCACTTGCAATTCTCAATAGCAAACTGCACTGCCTCCATGTTGCCCCCTCCCCCTCCCCCTCCCTTCCCAATTATGTGAATGAGTTTTAATGCTATCCTATAAGGATGGTTTTAAAAGGGAGGCTTTTGATATTTGCAAAGCAGATATTTGATTAGCACCATTAGTAAAACATAGTTATATAACTGGGAATAAGGATATGCAGTTTGAAAGAGTGCTGCACGGGCCCTAGATTTTGTAATTACTTCCTATTGGTTCTACAGTGCAGAGTACAAATTTTACCCCCCGTTTGTGGAGAGCAATGAATGAAGAGAAATAGTAAATTGTTTTTCTTTAGATGTCAGTGTCAGCTGTGGCTCAGTTGGTAGCACACTCGCCTGTGAGTCAGAAGGTTGTGGGTTCAAGTCCCACTCCAGGGACTTGAGCACAAAAATCTAGGCTGACACTCCAGTGCAGTGTTGAGGGAGTGCTGCATTGTCGGAGGTGCCATCCTTCGGATGAGACGTTAAACCGAGGCCCCATCTGCTCTCTCAGGTGGACATAAAAGATCCCATGGCACTATTTCGAAGAAGAGTAGGGGAGTTATCCCCGGTGTCCTGGTCAATATTTATCCCTCAATCAACATAACAAAAACAGTTTATCTGGTCATTATCACATTGCTGTTTGTGGGAGCTTGCTGTGCGCAAATAGGCTGCCGCGTGTCCCAAATTACAAAAGTACTTCATTAGCTGTAAAGCGCTTTGAGAGGTCCGGTGGTCGTGAAAGGCGCTATATAAATGTAAGTCGTCTTTAGATGTGCTAGTCCTTATTCCATATATTAATCTCTTTCCTATTTGAACCTTTGCCTGAAGTAGCACCGGTTCCTTTGTTCATGTTTCACATAGTTACCCTGTTGAATTTCAATTCAGTTTTGTTTGTTATTGTTCTGTTGGCAGAACAGAGACGTTCACTTTAAGTGCAGACCCTTCATTAAAAGGATCCACACCTGAAACAGAATATCCTCTGTTCTCTTCACTAATGCTGACCGACCTAACTGTTTTCAATATTTCCTCTTTTTGATTCAAATTTTCAGTAGCTGCAGATTTTTGCTTTTTGTACTCTCTATTTGGGGCTAGAGTACAGTAAGGAGACTCCTTATGAAACCTTAAATTAAACTTGTCCCATAAAATACTTTCAAAAGTAAAAGACAAAATGAATTGTTCTGCAACATAACTACACTAAACTATCCAGAGGGGAAAGTGTAAATAGACATGCAAGGGAAATGAGAATGATGAGGTTTTCAACAGTATTCTATTAATATAAAAATGGGAAGATTGTGGTGTTTAGATTTTGTTCTTTAAAATAATATTGAAGACCCCCTTATTTCCTTTGTAAATACCTTGCATCATTCATATAGTGCTTTAAAAAATGGCCATGGATAAAATCAACATATGTGAGAACCTGATTATTGTGTGCAACAATAGTCAAATACTTCATATATCCAACAAAAAAAGGAGAAACCTGTTGAACTGGAATGTGACAATAAATCGAGCTCCATTCAATTTATGGCAAACCAAACAAAAGTGAAATAGAGTGGCATGAGGATGCCAAGACGGAAAATAATGAGAATATTATAATATATACAATCCTTGATTTGGTAATACTGCAGTGCTATTACTCCATTGGTCAATGAAGACCATTTTCATCTTCGCCACTTGGATGGTAACCTAGCGGATTGGATCTCCCACATCAGTGTAGACCCATGAGCAATGCCACAGGAGAGCTGCTAGTGTATTATATAGTTACAGTAGCTGTAGCGATTTGCTAAAACAATTCACCTGTGGTAAAGCCAATGTAACTTGGTACTAACACCAAACACTGCAGATGCTGGAAATCTGAAAACAAACAGGAAAAAGCTGGAAATGCTCAGCAGAGCATCTGTGGAGAAACAGAAGTCAGTCATTCAAAACTTCAGATGAGAGAAGCGTCCAAGGACTCTTGTTTTAACTAGCCAACATTTGAGCATGTGAAGGTTGCACTGGGAACAACATGAAGAAAAAGAAAGATTAAATATAAAGTGAAAAATAATTTCCCCCGTTAAATTGATGAATCTCTTACACCAGGAAAGAACATCAGTGATGTTGTTTAAATAATGAGAACAAAGCAGGAAACAGAAACAATGAAATCAGAAATATTCAATGAGGACAGAACTTGTATTTTCAATGATCTTGGCAGAGTCTCTTTACAGCAGAGACTCAAAGTGGGAGCAAAATCAGAAGATGTTTAAAAGAAAATTCAAATCCTCTGGGAGAACAAGAAAGATTTTGAACAATTATGAAGAGTGTTAGATGAAAGGACAGTCAGAGAAAGAAAGCTGAGTAATAGGTGTGAAATAAATAGCTTCAATAGAAATCTAAAAAATACTAGGAATGTAAATACTAAATTTGTTCCTTTATTGCATAAATTGATTGAAAAGAGCTTGGATGATTAAACAGTTTCTAATATAAACTGAATGGAAACATGAAAGAAAATGTTAAATGTTTAAAGAAATTAAAAAATTAGAACATCAATCACAGTAATATTGATTTGACTGGAACCAACAATAAAACATGATACTCCCACAAGAGCACAGACACTTTTAAGAGAAAATACAGATTCATTCAATGTTGTGTTTAGGCTATTTCCTTTTGGCTATGTAGGCAGTGGATAGGAAATCAGAGTACAGCAATGAACACAGTATTCCTGGAACCAAAGAGAGAAAGAAGGGAATGGAGCTGCAAATAATCATAATTTTAGGTTGAAGTATGATGAAATATATAGTATCAGACCAGAAAGGGACTAAAATTATTGTGCTAGGGTTGCCCATTTAAGAGGAGATTAGGAGGAATTTCTTCTCAGAGGGTCGTGAATCTTTGGAATTCTTTACCCCAGAGAGCTGTGAAAGCTGAGTCATTGAATATATTCAAGATGCGGAGATGCCGGTGTTGGACTGGGGTGGACAAAAGTGAGAAGTCGCACAACACCAGGTTATAGTCCAACGTTTTTTGAAATCACAAGCTTTCGGAGCTACTGCTCCTTCGTCAGGTGAAGTTCACCTGACGAAGGAGCAGCAGCTCCGAAAGCTTGTGATTTCAAATAAAACTGTTGGACTGTAACCTGGTGTTGTGCGAATATATTCAAGGCTAAGATAGACAGATATTTGAGCAACAGGGGAGTCCAGGGTTATGGGGGAACAGGCAGGAAAGGGAGTTGAAGCCAAAATCGGATCAGCCATGATCTCATTAAAAGGCGGAGCAGGCTCGAGGGGCCGAATGGCCTGCTCTTGCTCCTGTTTCTTATGTTATGATGAAGAGTTCTGGATAATATTGCACAGTTTAAAAGAACATGCAAATGAGAGGCACAGTCAAGGTCAGAGCAGATTGAAAAATTATAATTAAGTGAAAGTCATTTGGAACCTTTTTGGGAAAATTTGCACTGGTTAATTTGCATAGGGGAGAAGCATGAATATGAATGACAGAGTGCATGGGGCTCAGAAAAGAGCTTTGTTATGTTATAAGGAAATGGTAGCACAGGAAATATAAAGTAGCAGTGAGGAAAGAAGTTCCAAAATTCCCTGCCAGATGGTGAAAGTGTGGCCTGGCTGGACTATGGCCTGGATACTGAAGAGGAGGAAAATTTAGGTAAGAGTTCTTGGCCCTCTCAAAGGAGGCTGATGGGAGCATGTACGTTGACTTTCTGCGGGGGACTCTCCCCAACCAGCTTCCTCCACTGCAATTTGCGACCTCTTGGGGCAGGAAAGTGCACAGGCACTCACTGGGGGTAAAGTGCACAGGCACTCACTGGGTGTATCTAAATTAAAAGGATCTGCTGATCCCATGAACTTTATAGAGATCTCATCACCCAAGGCCTTGGGTGGGCACAACATGGGGTCCATTGCTCTATTATCTTGTGACTAGGCTATTCAACAAAACAAAATAAAGCTATGTGACAGGTGAAGTATAAAGAGGTTGTGACTGGGTTGGAGATAACAGATGTATAATCTGTAATAAATGCAATAACCACTACCATCCTGGTCAGTGTTACACTGCACAGCGGTTCTACTCACCAGCTGAAGGCTGCATTCAAACAGAGGCCCCATACATTTGTTTCCACTTGCGGGGAGTCCAAAATGAGGGGCCATAAATATAAGATAGTCACTAATAAATCCAATAGGGAATTCAGGAGAAACTTCTTTACCCAGAGAGTGGTTAGTATATGGAACTCGCTACCACATGGAGTAGTTGAGGAGACTAGCATAGATGCATTTAAGGGAAAGCCAGGTAAGTACATGAGGGATAAAGGAATAGAAGGGTTAGATGAAGTAGGGTTGGGAAGAGGCTTGTATGGAGCATAAGCACTGGCATAGACCAGTTGGCTGAATGGCCTGTTTTTGTGCTGTGTTTTCGATGTACAGTGCAGTTATTTGTATGGGCCTCACTGCAAGTAATAGGTCTGCGTAAGGAAGTGTAATTAAAAATGGTTTAAATTTTGCTCTATTTTTAATGATCTGGTCTTTAATTTCATATACGCTATAATTCCTTGACCAAGACAAATTGCTCATGACTATTCTTCTGTTAGCCAGGAATATAGTGGTTCATCGAATATAGAGGCCTGAAAAGCATGATAGTAAAAGAATTAGTTGATGACATGATCAAATTTCTGTAATCAAAAAACTTTTGCACAAAATGTCAGACCAACACAATAAATTCCCAGCCTGGCAGACATTCAATGATTTTTATTACAGGAAAAAAACAAATTGCAAGGTCAGCCTAATATGACTTGACACTATCACATGATATCCATCATTGTTATTACTGGCTATATATAGTATATTTTCTGAAAAGTTTGCTTATATTTCTGTACTGCCTCTTTGGAGTACATATTACTTTTAAGTGCAATAAAAAAATTCTAAAATACAATTGGTAATTTCTCACTGTCAGAAGCAGCATATTATATTAATATAAATGGGATTTAAGATTACAATTCCTTTTATGGTATGCTAAGAAATGGACAAATCTTGCAACACAGCGGCACTGTGCCTGGTCTAAAACAGAACTCATTTCTAGGTTAAAAAAAGTGGCTCCCTTAGGGTAGAAATATCTTGTTTCTCAAGTGATTATAATTTTGTAAAGATAACTTAACCTCCTTTCTCATTAAGAAGCGACTTCATTTATAGTTGATTTTATTTGCACTTGCAAATTAAGTCTGGTATATTTTATCTACAGTATGAGTTATTATTTTTTCCCACCTCCCCTCCCCAAAGTAAGGAAAGCAACAAGAGCAATAGGTCCTATGTAGACCTAAAAAGAATATTCTAAGTATTAGGTCTCAAAAGTACTTAAAATAAGCTCAGCTCCATTCAGTATATACCTTCGTATTTAAAACTGGAATCGCGTCAGAAGGTTGTGGGTTCAAGTTCCACTCCAGGATTTAAGCACATATTCAGATTGACACTTCAGTGCAGTGTTGAAGGTATGCTGAATTATCAGAGATAGTGGGAGTGAATATCTGCGGGGGTTCTTGTGATCATCCACTGTAACTTTGGTTTCCATGGCTCTTACGCCAAAGGTATGGCGTACGAATGGGAGAACCCCCCAGGGAAATTCACCCCCATCATCTTTTCATAGAAACATAGAAACATAGAATCTAGGAGCAGGAGTAGGCCATTCGGCCCGTCGAGCCTGCTCCGCCATTCAATACGATCATGGCTGATCATCCAAATCCAGTACCCTGTCCCTGCTTTAATCCCCACAGTACACATATCCCACCCTACCCCCGTAACCCCACGTATTTAATTCCCCCTAACATATCCCATCCTATCCCCATAACCCCACATATTTAATCCCCCCTAACACTAAGGGTCAATTTATCATAGCCAAATCAACCTAACCCACACATTTTTGGACTGTGGGAGGAAACCGGAGCACCCGGAGGAAACCCACGCAGACACGGGGAGAATGTGCAAACTCCACACAGACAGTCACCCGAGGTCAGATTCGAACCCGGGTCTCTGGCGCTGTGAGGCACCAGTGCTAACCACTATGCCACCGTGTTGCCCTTTTCGACTAGACATTAAACTGAGCCCCCATGTACTGCTTAGGTGGATGTTAAAGATCCCATGGCACTGTTTGAATAAGAGTACAGAGCTTTCCTGGTGTCCTAACCAACATTTCTCCCTCAACCAACACCACCAAAATCAGATTAACTTGTCAGTCATCTCATTTTCTGTTTGTGGGATCTTGCTCTGCACAAATTGACTGCCACATTTGTCTATGTAACAACAGTAACTGTACTTCAAAGGTAATTTGTTGCTGGTGAAGACTGGTTGCGATATTAAGACACCATGTAAATGGAAGTTCTTTCTTTCATCTTTAACGCAAAAGTAATGCTATTTCATAGCCTGAGCCAGTACTAAACCAAATAGTGTCAAACTCTACTCCCCCAGTTGACTCCGATGTTGCAGTTAAAATGCCATTTCCAAGAGATCGTCCTGGAACTTCAGTACACATACTTACATTAAGTTGGCTTCCACATATGGATATTTGGCTATGCAAATCCTGAGAAATTAAATCTAAGCACTTACCTATGCTTTCATCATCTCAGGGTTTCACTTCTCCAGTGTCTTGCAGATGCCTTCTCCAAATTTACCGTCCACAAACTTCAACTTATCCAAAACACTGCAGCCTTTGCCCTTATCCACATTAACTCCCATCCTCTCCAAACTCCACAGGCTCATGTATCCTATCATGCTAACTTCAAAATCCTTTTCCTTATTTTCAAACTGCTCCACAGCCTCACTCCACCCTACCTTCATAATCTCCCACACACCCCTTACGCTTCTAACACCAGACTTCTTGCTCCTCGCTCCCTCTGCTCCACCATCAACAGCCACATGTTCAGCCACTACACTCCTGCACACTAGAACCCTCCATCCAGCTCCAGCTGCCTTGCTATCACCTTCTGAGACTTCAAAATCTTCTAAAAAAAAATCCCTTCTCTTTGTGCATTCAGTTGTCCACCACAGCCATTCCTCTCCCATTTTTCTATGCTCGGTGTCCCTTTCCTTCTTATTGTAAAGCGCTCTGAGGCATCATTCTGCATATAAGGTGTATTATATAAATGTGAATTGTTACCAGAAGTAGAGTGCATCCCAAATTGTATTCATCAAGTTACCCATTCTTCTCTGTAAATAAGTGAATCGTGAAGCAATGGTATATGTGAGCAGACTGCCATTATATCTTCACCATCCCTGATGATTTCATAATAACAGTAAAATTTAAACCTGCAACTCCATGCAAACAACAGATAACAAGGTATTGAGTTAAAGGCTGTAATCCTGTGGTTTATATATGTTTTTTAGTCTTTCATTGAATGATTTCATCTTATCACCTTTCAATTAGATTACAACTGGTAACTCACTCCCATGTATTTTTCACTGTGCTACGTATGCAGGTATACGTGATGCAGTTGTGTGAGTACTTGTTCAAATGATGGAAGAAAACCTTAGATCTCACAGAAAAAGGAGTCCAAATCACAGGAGTTGTATTTACTCCATAAATCAAGAAAAAAAAGTTGTATTTACCCAAAGTTTTATTTAAAGCAATTGATAAATTAATCTTGTTTTGAGAAGACATTACATGTTGGTAGGGCCCATTAGAAATACAGGAAAACCCCACCTTGGAAAACTATGTGAGGACATGTTCACTTATCCTCAGATATCGGTTGCCATATTCAAAATCCACTAAGTAGAGATTTACATTAAAACCTTCGACTGTTATCACCTCAAATAAAATCTTTGTTATAGGAGATTGTAAAGCTAGGTCAACTTTTATCTACGTAACTTGTAGTTTTCATATTGTATAAATATTCTTATTATAAAGTCTTGTGTTTTGATGATTTTAAATGCTATTTGTTTGCTTTAGATAATTCTAATTTTCAGAGAAAAAGAATATAATTAGAAAGCTAATTTATAGTTTCTGAACTATTATGCTATCACAATCAAGAATGATCATACAAAGTAGCAGTGACCTTGAACTATTTTGTGCTGGAAGTAATCTCCAGGTAGGAGAACTTTCCAATCAATAAAACTTAAATGAGAATAATAATTGTGAGCATGCACACTATTATTGTATTAAAACTAATCTATTCAGGCAAATAGCTCCTAGCTGTGTGTCATGTTGAAATGAAAAAGGCAGAATTGTAATGTAAAAACACTGAACTGTTCTGCCAATTAATTAAAATTACATTATCATGAAATAAAGCTAAAAGGGGTTCCATAATGTATCGTGAATTATGAATTAGCTTTCTAATTTTTCTCTGAAAGCAAGAATTATGCATTAGTTATAATTTTCCAAAGCTCTCTAGATTTGGGAATTGTGCCTTTGGATTAGAAAATTGCAAATGTCACTCTATTATTTAAGAACGGACAGATAAACCAGGAAACTACAGACCTGTCAGTTTAATGTCAATTGTGGGGAATCTATCATCAGGGACAGAGTGACTGAGCATTTGAACAAGTATGAGCTGATGGAAAGAAAGTCAGCATGGATTTGTAAATGGCTGGTCATGACTAATCTAGTTAACTTTCTTGAGGAGGTCACTAACAGGCGAGTCTCTATGGATATTGTCACATGGACTTCCAGAAGGCATTTTATAAAATTCTGCACAAAGATTATTAGCAAAAATGAAAGCACACAGAATTGGAGGTAACCTTGTGAAATGGGTTGGTAATTGGTTGGGAAGTACAAGACAGAGAGTAGGGGTAAAGGGAATGTACTCTAATTGGTGGATGTGACAAGTGATGTTTCCCAGGGATCTGTACTGGGAAACATTACCATATCATAGATTGGTTACAGCACAGAAGGAGGCCATTCGGCCCATCGAGCTCGTGCCGGCTCTCTGCAAGAGCACTTCAGCTAGTCCCACTCCCCCGGCCTTTCCCCGTAGCCCTGCAAATTTTTTTCCTTCAGGTACTTATCCAATTCCCTTTTGAAAGCTGTGATTGAGTCTGCCTCCACCACCCTTTCAGACCGTGCATTCCAGATCCTAACCACTCGCTGCGTAAAAAAGTTTTTCCTCATGTCGCCTTTGGTTCTTTTGCCAATCTGTGTCCTCTGGTTCTCGACCCTACCGCCAATGGGAACAGTTTCTCTCTATCTCCTCTGACTAGACTCCTCATGATTTTGAACACCTCTATCAAATCTCCTTTCAACCTTCTCTGCTTTAAGGAGAACAACCCCAGCTTCTCCAGTCTATCCATGTAACTGAAGTCCCTCATCCCGGAATCATTCTCATCAATCTTTTCTGCACCCTCTCTAAGGCCTTCATATCCTTCCTAAAGTGCGGTGCCCAGAACTGGACACAATACTCCAGTTGAGGTCAGACCAGTGTTTTATAAAGGTTCATCATAACCTCCTTGCTTTTGTATTCTATGCCTCTATTTATGAAGCCCAGGATGCTGTATGCTTTTCAACCGTTTTCTCAACCTGCCCTGCCACTTTCAACGATTTGTGCACACATACCCCCAGGTCTCTCTGTTCATGCACCCGCTTTAGAATTGTACCCTTTAGTTTATATTGCCTCTCCCCATTCTTCCTACCAAAATGTATCACTTCGCACTTTTCTGCATTAAATTTCATCTGCTACATATCCATCCATTCCACCAGCCTGTTTCACTATCCTCGTCACTGTTCACTATACTTCCAAGTTTTGTGTCATCTGCAAATTTTGAAATTGTGTCCTGTAGACCCAAGTCCAAGTCACTAATATATATCAAGAAAAACAGTGGTCCTAGTACCGACCCCTGGGCAACACCACTGTATACCTTCCTGCAGTCCAAAAAACAACCATTCACCACGACTCTCTGTTTCCTGTCACTTAGCCAATTTTGTATCCATGCTGCCACTGTCCCTTTTACTCCATGGGCTTCAACTTTGCTGGCAAGCCTATTATGTGGCACTTTATCAAACGCCTTTTGGAAATCCATGTATACCACATCAACCGCATTGCCCTCATCAACCCTCCTTGTTACCTCATCAAATAACTCAATCAAGTTAGTTGAACACGATTTGCCTTTAACAAATCCATGCTGGCTTTCATTAATTAATCCACACTTGTCCAAGTGACTTAATTTTGTCCCAGATTATCGTTTCTAAAAGCTTCCCCACTACCGAAGTTAAACTGACTGGCCTGTAGTTGCTGGGTTTATCTTTACACCCTTTTTTGAACAAGGGTGTAATATTTGCAATTCTCCAGTCCTCTGGCACCATCTAAGGAGGATTGGAATATTATGGCCAGTACCTCCGCAATTTCTACCTTTACATTAATGACTTAGATGAAGGAATAGAAAGTTGTATATTCAAGTCTGCAGATAAAGCTAAGTTAGGAGGCACAGTAAGTTGTGTAGATGGGAGCAGGAAGTTACAAAGATACATAGACGGACTAAGTGAGTGGGCAAAACTGTGGTAGATGGAGTTTAATGTGGGGACGTGTGAGGTCATCCATTTTGGAGCCAAAAAAAGTCAAGTCAGCATATTTTCTTAATGGCGAGAGACAGGTTGCATAAATTTGTATTCCCATGAGTTCAGAAGCTTGAGGGGTGATCTAATTGAGGTGTTTAAAATGATAAAAGATTCAATAGGGTAGATACAGAAAAGCTATTTCCTTGGCTGTGTTTATTTGCAACGCAAGTGAGTTGGACCAGATTTCTGATTGGTCCCCTTGGAGGACAAGACACATCCAACAGTTTGTCTGCAATGTGTAATTTGATCCAGTCTTGTTAGGCGGATTACAGAAAGTGGAGCTGTAGTTAGCTTTGTGAAGATCCTCTGTTATCTAGTGGTCTGTAATTGTAATTATAGTTGTCTTTGGCTGGTAAAATAAAAGACTTTATCCTCTAATTAGTGAGTTCGGTACTTCTTTGGAGTTTTATGGTTTTTTTCCTGGAAGTGATAAAAATTCTTTAATTGAGAATGAAGGGACTGAGGTCAAGGCAACAACTTTAAGGCAGAAATGTTCATTAATAATGGAAATAGAAAACAAAAAGTGCAAATACTCAAAGCCTCCGGATCTCAGGTGGTGCTACTATTAGCAGGAAGCTAGAAAGGATTTGCCAGTCAATAAACCAACGGAGTGATTGCTTGCACAAACAAGTTTGAGTCGTTCTGCGCATGCGCACGTATATGGGGGCAGAGACGAGCCCTCTGGGCTGAGCCTAAACACTGTCCCACCCTGCCAACGGAGCCACGCATGCGAACATGATTTTCTGGCCGCGCATGCTCCTAGCCAGAGCCTATGGCCTGAACCACGTTTCTGCCCGGTTGCCGGCCGTTTTTTACCTGGAGAAGGTCAGGAGATCAGAGCAGGGAGAGGACAGGGGATCAGAGGAGGGGAGAGGACAGGGGATCGGAGCAGGGAAAGGACAGGGGATCGGAGCAGGGAGAGGACAGGGGATCGGAGCAGGGGAGAGGACAGGGGATCGGAGCAGGGAGAGGACAGGGGATCGGAGCAGGGAGAGGACAGGGGATCGGAGGAGGGGAGAGGACAGGGGATCGGAGCAGGGAGAGGACAGGGGATCGGAGCAGGGGAGAGGACAGGGGATCGGAGCAGGGAGAGGACAGGGGATCGGAGGGGAGAGAGGACAGGGGAGCGGAGCAGGGAGAGGACGGGATCAAAGGAGGGAAGAGGACGGGATCAGAGGAGGGAAGAGGACGGGATCGGAGGGGAGAGACGACAGGGGATCGGAGTGGGGGAGAGGACAGGGGATCGGAGGGGGGAGAGGAGAGGACAGGAGATCGGGGTGGGGGCGGGGGAGAAGGTCAGGCACTCAAGGGGGTTGGGGAGAAAGGCCAGATTAGACAGCACATTTTGTTCTAGCTTTCAGACCGAGTGCTGGGATGCAGGCAGATTTCTCTCAGGGTTTTCAGGAGCTGACATCTGTCATTAGACTAGCCAGACCACTGATCAGTGGGACACAGATCCAGGACTCAATGGAATGGCTTGCAATGGCTGTAGACAACCTGCATGAGGCTAACAGGATAACAGCAAATGCCTTCCCCTCAGAGGACCATGCAAGTGGCATGTAGGAGGTGCCCAGGCACAAGCTCCAGAGATGCAGCCAGCAATGGCTCCCTCGCATGTTCAAGCTACCACGAGAGGAGAACCATCCCAGTCCCTTCAAGTCCCAGGAGCCTTTTGCAGCACAGAAGCATCTGAACACCTCTCACAATACTGGCCCTCAGGTAGCACCTGTGAGAAGCACTAGAAGAGGAGAAAGAAAGGCATGATAACCAACAACATCTTACATTTATATAGTGCCTTTAACATGGAAAAAACGCTGACATGGACTGGTTGGGCTGAAAGGTCTGTTTCGGTGTTGTAACTTTTCTGCATTTCTTGAAAGTTTCTTCAGGATGCAGGCTCCAAGTTAAAGCACTTTCACCAGTACTCCTCTTTTATTTCATTCTAAGTTACCCTTGGTGGAAGTAGAGTGCAAGTCAAGAGATTTGGGGACTGCAACACAGTTCCTCCTCATTATAACTTATGGTAATGAACTCCCAGCAACTTCAGCGCGCGCACACATGTACAGGCCTTGAATGACATCCCAAACTATAACACCGCCATTACAGGGTGGAAACGGATCGAGCTCCAGAATTCACCATTTTATGGCAGAAACTTGCCAAAAAGAGCAAACAAATTTAGGGCGTTTGTCTCAGTAAAATCATTCTCCACCTTCTGCTGTATTTACACTGTTCTCCATAAGGGGGTGCTACAAACTACATTGTGCTTAATTTCTGTCCTTGTCACTGGAATTTTTTTATTTCCAAATGGGGAGCAATATTGCTGCATTAACATGTTTTACTGCCACTGTACGTTCGCACTGTCTTCCTGACAACTTTAACTACAGAGATCTTTGACTTTTTTGCATTCTCTTTGAATAAACAAGCAATTAAAAACTAAAACGGCACGAATTGTGATGTGTATAGTGAATGAACATTCCTGATGTTAGTATCTGGTCTGTAATGAACGATTGGAGATAGGATTTATGCAAATGATCTAGATAATCGTAGATCCCTGTTATACTTCCTCAAGCTTATGTTACCACAATTGTAGCCCAGCAAATAAATCGGGACCAACTATGGCAGGTAAAATAAAGCAATGGGCATTCAGGAACTCAAACACCATGGGCGAGAAATTCGTGGCCTTAGAGCCACTCTGCAGCACCAGTAAATGGTGCTAAAATGGCGGCCACCGCTCTTTCGCCAGCTGCTGGTGGTTCCAGTGGCGGCTGACGTTTTCGTCCTTACCTTTGCGCTGCTGGTAACTGGCAGTGCCAGGCTGGACAAAATGGCGGCGTTGTGACGTAAATCGGCGTGCAATGCCGACTTTACTTCACAAGCGCAAACATCGACCCTATCGCTGAATTCAGCGCTGGGTCTTAAGCATGCCAGGTTAAACTGCTGTGCAAGCAGGCCGACAGTGGCAATGTCTGCACCTCTTAAAGGGACACACACATCGTTCAGGTAAGTTTGGATTTAAGATTTTGGACTAGGTTTTTTTGATTTTATTGAAGTGGTGGCCAGCTGCAATAGATGTTTTTTTTAATTCATTTCTGGGATGTGGGTTTCACTGGCAAGGCCAGCATTTATTGCCCATCCCTAATTGCCCTCGAGAAGGTGGTGGTGAGCCGCCTTCTTGAACCGCTGCAGTCCGTGTGGTGAAGGTACTCCCACAGTGCTGTTAGGGAGGGAGTCCAGGATTTTGACCCAGCGACGATGAAGGATCGGCGATATACTTCTAAGTCAGGATGGTGTGTGACTTGGAGGGGGTGGTGTTCCCATGCACCTGCTGCCCTTGTCCTTCTAGGTGGAAGAGGTTGCGGGTTTGGGAGGTGCTGCCAAAGAAGCCTTGGCGAGTTGCTGCAGTGCATCTTGTAGATGGTACACATTGCAGCCACGGTGCGCCGGTGGTGGAGGGAGTGAATGTTTAAGGTGGTGGATGGGGTACCAATCAAGCGGGATGCTTTGTCCTGGATGATGTCAGAGCTACTTGAGTGTTGTTGGAGCTGCACTCATCCAGGCAAGTGGAGAGTATTCCATCACACTCCTTACTTGTGCCTTGTAGATGGTGGAAAGGCTTTGGGGAGTCAGGAGGTGAGACACTCGCCGCAGAATACCTAGCCTCTGACCTGCTCTTGTTGCCACAGTATTTATGTGGCTGGTCCAGTTAAGTTTCTGGTCAATGGTGACCCCCCAGGATGTTGATGGTGGGGGATTCGGCGATGGTAATGCCGTTGAATGTCAAGGGGAGGTGGTTAGACTCGCTTGTTGGAGATAGTCATTGCCTGGCACTTCTGTGGCGCGAATATTACCTGCCACTTATCAGCCCAAACCTGAACGTCATCCAGGTCTTGTTGCATGCAGGCATGGACTGCTTCATTATCTGAGGAGTTGTGAATGGCGCTGAACACTGTGCAGCCATCAGCGAACATCCCCATTTCTGACCTTATGTTGGAGGGAAGGTCATTGATGAAGCAGCTGAAGATGGTTGGGCCTAGGACACTGCCCTGAGGAACTCCTGCAGTGATGTCCTGGGGCTGTGATGATTAACCTGCAACCACCACAACCATCTTCCTTTGTGCTAGGTATGACTCCAGCCAGTGGAGCGTTTTCCCCCCCGATTCCCATTGACTTCAGTTTTACTAGGGCTCCTTGATGCCACACGTGGTCAAATGCTGCCTTGATGTCAAGGGCAGTCACTCTCACCTCACCTCTGGAATTCAGCTCCTTTGTCCATGTTTGGACCAAGGCTGTAATAAGGTCGGGAGCCGAGTGGTCTTGGCGGAACCCAAACTGGGCATCAGCGAGCAGGTTATTGGTGAGTAAGTGCCGCTTGATAGCACTGTCGATGACACCTTCCATCACTTTGCTGATGATTGAGAGTAGACTGATGGGGCGGTAATTGGCTGGATTGGATTTGTCCTGCTTTTTGTGGACAGGACATACCTGGGCAGTTTTCCACATTGTCGGGTAGATGCTATTTCTATGTTTCTATGTTTCTATTGTTGTAGCTGTACTGGAACAGCTTGGCTAGAGGTGCGGCTAGTTCTGCAGCACAAGTCTTCAGCACGACAGCCGGAATGTTGTCGGGGCCCACAGCCTTTGCTGTATCCAGTGAGCTCAGCCGTTTCTTGATATCACGTGGAGTGAATCGAATTGGCTGAAGACTGGCTTCTGTGATGGTGGGGACCTCAGGAGGAGGCCGATATGGATCATCCACTCAGCATTTCTGGCTGAAGATGGTTGCAAACGCTTCAGCCTTGTCTTTTGCACTCACGTGCTGGGCTCCACCATCAATGAGGATGGGGATATTCATGGAGCCTTCTCCTCCCATTAGTTGTTTGATGGTCCACCATTCATGACTGGATGTGGTAGGACTGCAGAGCTTTGATCTGATCCATTGATTGTGGGATCGCTTAGCTCTGTCTATAGCAGGCTGCTTCCGCTTTTTAGCATGCATGTAGTCCTGTGTTGCAGCTTCCCCAGGTTGGCACCTCATTTTTAGGTACGCCTGGTGCTGCTCCTGGCATGCTCTTCTACACTCCTTATTGAACCAGGTTGGTCCCCTAGCTTGGTGATAATGGTAGAGTGCGAGATATGCCGGGCCATGAGGTTACAGATTGTGGTGGAATACAATTCTGCTCCTGCTGATGGCCCACAGCACCTCATGGATGCCCAGTTTTGAGCTGCTAGATCTGTTCTGAATCTATCCCATTTAGCACGGTGTTAGTGCCACACAACACGATGGAGGGTGTCCTCAGTGTGAAGACAGGACTTCATCTCCACAATGACTGTGTGGTGGTCACTGCTACCAATACTGTCATGGACAGATGCATTTGCGACAGGTAGGTTGGTGAGGACGAGGTCAAGTAGGTTTTTCGTGTTGGTTCTCTCACCACCTGTTGCAGGCCTAGACTGGCAATTATGTCCTTCGGGATTCGGCCAGCTCGGTCAGTCCCCCACCCAGAGTACATTCTGTGGCCTTGCTACTCTTAGTGCTTCTTCCAAGTGGTGTTCAACATGGACGAACACTGATTCATCAGTTGAGGGAGGGTGGTAGGTGGTAATCAGCAGGAGGTTTCCTTTCCCATGCTTGGCCTGAAGCCATGAGACTTCATGCGTTCCGGAGTCAATGCTGAGGACACCCAGGGCCATTCCTTCCCAACTGTATACCACTGTGCCACCACCCCTGGTGGGTCTATCCCAGGGATGGTGATGGAGGAGTTTGGGACATTGGCTGAAAGGTATGATTCTGAGAGTATGAATATAGTTAGGCTGTTGCTTGACTAGTCTGTGGGACAGCTCTCCCAATTTTGGCACAAGTCCCCAGATGTTAGTGAGGAGGACTTTTGCAAGGTCGACTGGGCTGGGTGTGCCATTGTAGTGTCTGTAGCCGGTGCCAGGTGGTCAGCCCGGTTTCATTTGTGTTTCATAGCGGTTTGTTACAACTGAACTAGGCCATTTCAGAGGGCAGTTAAGAATCAACCACATTGCTGTGGGTCTGGAGTCACATATAGGCCAGACCAGGTAACGACGGCAGATTTCCTTCCCTAAAGGACACTAGTGAACCAGATGGGTTTTTACGACAATCCAATAGTTTCATGGTTACCATTACTGATACTAGCTTTTTATTCCAGATTTATTTAATTAACTGAATTTACATTCCCCAGCTGCCGTGGTGGGATTTGAACTCACAGCTCTGGATCACTAGCCCAGTGACATTACCACTACGCTACCGTTACTGTGAAAAGTTTTTTAAGTGTGTAGGGAGTGCTGCTGGACCCTTGCAAGGGCTAGATGGTAAATGAAGTCCTTTGAGAAGACAGAACATGCTGCAAATACTCAGCAGGTCACGCAACATCCGTGGAGAGGAAAACAAAGTTCACGACTCCGGTCGAGATGCTGCCTGACCGGCTGAGTATTTCCAGCATTTTATGCTGTCATTTCATATTTACAACATCCGCTTGTAGAGGGAAGAGGAAGACACAGAAGAGGAAGAAGCAGACAAGGAGAAATCAGACAGAAGGATGCATCTCAGACAGTCCCTTTGTGGCCAGGATATCTAGGAAGGAATCATTCACCTGTGGCCCCAGTGACCACAACCCCAATTCCCCTTTCAACATTAGTCCCACACCTTACCTTCCATCTGTTACTGACCATCACAAAGTCCTCTTGGCTACGATGCTGAAATAAATGCCGCCATAAAGCAAATTTTCCAATCTACCTATATACGTCTATCCATCCAATGTGACATCAAGAAATCAACTCATCACCCATATGCATTCTCTTAGTGACTGTCTTGTGTGTGCCTTTGCCTATCCTACTGATGTCACACAGTGCTACCCCAGTGGCTGCAGCATGGCTGATGGAAGGCTGCTGACTTTCAGTGGGGGACACTGCAAATGTCCTTGCCGGTTGACCTTGAGGAGCTGGTGGCTGGGAGTGTGAAATCAATCTTCTTCTTGTTCTTCACTCTCCTCTCCCTTTTCTTGGTCACCCACTGACTGGGCAGGCTGCATTTCTTGGGTGTGTGAAATGAGGAAGGCACAAGGGTGGAGTTGTGGTGATGGGAGGGCGGAAAAGTCAGAAGGAGCATAATGTATGAGAATACCAGTTTCTTTTATCTTTTCAGCCCCACCGCTGGCCAAGGGCTCAGCCATTGCCTTGCCAAGAATGGCCTGCACCGTCTCCTCCAAGGGGGTGAGGTGAGGTTAGGAATGGGAGATGTGCCTCGTGATTGGTGCAGATTATTCGTAGGTGAGTGATTGGGGGTGGGGATCGTGCATTGAACAGTGTGTGAGGCTAGTGGTACAGTTGGTAGGAGACGGCTTTTGAAGATAGACCACTGGTCAAGGTCAGTGAGGTCATGAAGCTTTTTTGGGCACTGGAGCCAGGTGGTGGGGGCGACACTGTTGATAGTGACGGCCTCGGTGATGTACTCCCACATCATTCTTTCTGGAGTAGAGGGCCTGTCTTTCAGGGTTGACCCCTGCACAAAGTGGGAGTGCTGCGTGCGAGACCCTGGATACCCCTTCCCTGGCTTGCTGAGCCATTTGAGTTAGTGCTGAAGCATTTTTCTGCGATTAGGAAGGGAATTCAGCTTTAAGAGCTGAATATTCACATTTGGGACGTCGTTTTAATGTTAAATATTTTTTAAAGGCAGAAAGGGCTGAACACTGCATTGTTTCACTTCATTTTAATTTGTATTACTTCAGTGTGCATGGCCCCTTTAATTCTCAGACCTCTTCGTTGCCCACAATTCCTTACGAGCTCCACTAGACTCCATCCTTGACCTCCTCCTAGTCCTTATCTATTTGTTGTCCATCAGTGACATCATCTACAAATATGTATGTAGATGAAACCCAACTTTGCCTCTCTATCTCCACTCAATTATACAACGGTCGTTAAGATGCCTGTCTGACATTGGTCCCTGAATGAACTAGAAATTTCTTCAACTCGGGTGTCAGCAAGATCAAAGACCACCTTGTTTGGCTCCAGCTCGTAACTTCACAATTCATGCGCCAGTTTCATCTCTTCACTCCCCCATCCCTGGTTGCTCACTCAGACTGGGATTCTAGATGGACAACTTCAGTATCCTGTTCAATCCTGAGTTGAGCTTCAAAACCCAAATTCAGTCCATCACCGACTGCTAACTCCCATCTCCGGAACATCACCCATCTCTGTTCCAATCTAACTCTCACTATTGCTCATCCATATCTTTGTCACCCCAAAGCTCAATTTCTCCACTGCTCTCCTTGACAGCCTCCCCTGCACCACCTTACACACACTCCAACTCATCCAGAACTCTGCGACGTGTATCGTATCCTGCAAAAAGTCCTGTACACCCTGTCCTCACCCATCTGTCCCCCTGTTCATCGACCACAAAATCTTTGTCTTCAAGTACTTGATGGACTTGCTGTGCTCTACCTCTGCAATTTGCCTCGCACTCTGTTCTTCCAACTAGGGCCTACAATGCATCCTCTCCTTTCCTTTGCACCATTACTGGGCCCTTGCTTCTGGAATTCTCTGCCTTGCTACCTCTGCCTCCACCTTCAAAAGCGACCTCAAACTTACCTCTTTGACCATGCCTTCAGTCACCTCCCCAAATTTCCCCCTGCTCCTGCTCACTGTCAACTGCTTCCCCTGTAAGTGCCTTGGGGCGTTATATTATGTGAAAGTCACTATGGGGAGATTTTATGCTACCTGTGCAATTAAGGCATTTGTGCCGCATTGCTAGAGCAAAACTAACCAGCACCCCAGCGAACTGACTGCCTCAATTTTCTTCTGTCTGCTTATCTGAATCGTTGCAAATTTTCTTCTCTAGATATTCTCTCGGATACAATGGGGGTAATTTTGACTTCATGTGACAGTGTAAAACGAGTGCAGGCGAATCGACAGCCCGTTTTACATCTCTCCCGATTTTTATTTCCATTGAACCCTCTGAATGTGTTTGTTACCCATTTCTACAAAACTAGACATCTTCCTATGTGTGAACTTTAAAGATAATTATGACATTTCTATTAAGAAAATCATGAAGTTTGGATTTTAGAACATTTCTTAATTTAGTACAGTGTGCATAACTGGTCTGGTATTAGTACTGACCTCCTTGTTGAAATTCCATATAGGATCAGAAAAGAACCAGTTCAGACTGGTTGGTCTACTGAATTGCTAGCGATTGAATTTAAAGTAGGGCATGCCACTGGTTTTGAGTTTCCCATTTCCTTGTCCATTGATACTATCTGAACAAATCCTGTCCCAGTGCTTTGCGGAAACACAAATGTGCCTCAACATGACATTTTATTAAACAATTTAATTTACAGATCTCTACTATTTCAAATTTATGAAATGCTATAATGAAAAGATGTAATATAGAGTAATCTATTAGCATTTGAGCGGCATCGATTTGACCTTAAAGCTGGTCTCCCAAAGAGCTGGAGGTGAAAGGAGCAATCAAACACAAAGGGGAGCCTTTGTGAAATTAAATCTCGGTTCTTGATTTGCATCTATTTATGTTTCCTAGCAACAGTTTTGCCAGTGTTTGGTCACAGATAATAGAAGACAAGAGTTAACCTGTACATGTGGTTAACGATTAACCAAATGGATCATTATTGTTTAGTGGGCTCTGAAATAACTAAATGTGTGTGAAATCTACCCTGTTAAGAGTTAAAATCAAGTGTTTGCACATATCTACAGATTTATTTTGTCAGTGTGCATCAAAATCTAATAAATATTAAAAAGATGTTATTTATCTGTCGTCAAAGACCTAAATCTTATTGTATATGAAGACCCAAACACAATTTTCACTGAAAACTCAGTGAGTAAATGAACTGCCTATTGTGCCGTTGAACCATACAGAACTGGAAACTTGCAGTTTGATCCCTGCTCTGTGCTGATGTACAGAATCTCAGCTGGGGCAGTAGTCAGCTGCTACCATTAGCTTCAACACAGTGGAACAAAACAAAATCAGCCAAGGCTCCCACTACCGATTGCTATCCAGTGAGCCCTACAGGACGTGCGAACTCTGGAGGAATTGGGCTCAGTTCTGATGATTTCCATGGAAAAATAGCTCAATGATACCTACCAGATTCATATGAGGTAATATTCACTTGATTGAGGTCCAGGAGGGCTATCGCCATCTGCAAAACTATGTCCAACATTAGTCACTGCCTTCAGGAAAGGAGAACTATGGGGAGAAAATCGTAGAGAAAATTAGATGAAAAACTATAAATAAATGAATTGATCAACAGTATTATGGTGTGCTTCTGTTAAATTGCACTTATTAATTTCTCCTGCGGGGAAATTCTGAGCAGCCAGGACATTGAAATGAACTAAATCACTTTTCTGAAAAGTAACTAAATGAAGGTGGCAGTGAAAATGCAGAATTAGACTTCCTTGAAGTGGTGAAAGCTATTTTTCATTAAAGAGCCATGAGAAATCCATGAGAAAAGTGCTTGGCAAACCTTATCTGATTTGTTTACAAACACGCGACATAATAATATAAATTATGTTCAGACGCATTATCGTATCACTTGATAAAAAATAGCTTGCTGCCTTGTTGGCTGTTCTGCCTCACGCCAAACCCCCCCGCCAATCTATTGTCAAAGTTAGCCAATGGTTTTTTTTCACAAAGGCAATGCCCCTTTAAATTTGAAGCAAACTGTAAATTCTGCACATTACAAACTTGTGCCAAGCTGGGTTTGTGATGGATTATTCGTATGACTAATATAATGCAGTGCAGTTTACACTGTGTTGGTCATCTAAAACTGCATTTGGAGCCAGATAAGAGGCAGCTCCTAGTTTTTAGAACAATAACCAAGAAACCCCAGTGTTGCCTGTAAGCCTCTGTTCCCATAGCAACAGGTCAAGCTTGAATAACAGTACAGAATTAGCTTAATTTCAGTCGAGTTTTTCAAAGCTTATTAAAGTACTTTATTCCCATACTAAAGGACTTAAATAGGCAATAATGACATTTATTCACATTTTTAATCAATTAAGTTTAATTATTTCTAAACTCCAACACCTGAGAAAGAAACGTTAAGCAAACTGGTTATATTTATACAACAGTTTAGACTTTTAGTTGAAGTAGTAAAGTAACACTTTCTTTGAAGTGGGCACAAATACTTGTCATCAATGTAATTGTAACAAACTCAATCATGTTAACATAAATTCAGAAATCACAGCCAGAACATTTGAGAATGTGGAATGAAAATTCAGACTACAGCCATGTTGATTCCTGCCATTTTCTTAGGGGGAGAAATTCGGCATGTTAGTGCCTCCCGTTAGCGTCGGCGCTAATGGGGGGCTAATGGGTTTGCGGCGGGGTGCGGCGAATCCAACGCCGCACGTGAAATTCTCCCGAGATTTAGCGCTTAGCGCCTAGGCCTTTAGCGCCTGGCAGATCATGACGTCAATGAGTTTGGAACGCCCCGTTAATGGCCCAGATGCAAAATTGACTGTCACCCCCTGCCTTAGCGCCTGGCCTGAACATCGGCAGGAAGAGCGGGGGGGGGGGGGGTATGCATTCGGATGGCCGCTGTAGGAGCGGTATTTAAAGGGATCTACAGCCGTTTTCATTTTAGTGGCCAATCAATGCGGCCTTCTCAGGCTCACATTGTGAAACAGCCGTTTTCAGTGAATTAAACATTTCTTACTTTCAGGAGTGTTCTGCCTGCTAAAGATTTGTCACTTTCATTCTGCTAAGATTTGGAAGTCCTACACTTGGTTACATTAATGGGGGCTGTACTGGCACTGGACCTCACCCTCCAGCATCAACGACAAAGATTGGAAAATGTGGCCAGAGGGAGGAGGGCGCTCAACAGGAGGCCTTACCCTCCCAGGGTATTCCGGGAGCACTTCTCCTACATGAATTCAACCGAGTAGCAGTGTCTTAGAAGGCTCCGCTTCAGCAAGGAGGTGGTCACAGAGCTCTGCCACCTCCTGTAGCCAGACCTCGAGCCTCAGATCAGGACCACCACAGCTCTCTCAGTGACAGTCAAGGTCACCGTCGCCCTCAATTTCTACGCCAGTGGATCCTTCCAGGCTGGAACAGGAGACATATCTAACATCTCGCAGTTCGCCGTCCATTGCTGCATCCGGGAGGTCACAGAGGCTCTCTACAGAAGGAGAAGGGACTACCTTTCCTTCCCCATCACCAGAGAGAAGCAGGACGAGCGTGCATGTGGCTTTGCCAGGATAGCGGGCTTCCCCATGGTGCAGGGCGCCATTGACTGCATCCACGTTGCTTTGCGGGCACCTCATAACAATCCTGAGGTCTTCCGTAACCGCAAAGGCTACCACTCACTTAATGTCCAGTTGCCGTGCAACCACAGACAGCGAATCCTCACCGTCAATGCCCGCTATGCTGGCAGCAGCCACGATGCCTTCATCCTGCGCCAGCACTCTTCCAGCCACATCATCAAGCTTGTGGTTGGCTGGTCGGAGACAAGGGCTATCCGCTCTCCACCTGGCTCATGACTCCCCTCCGCAACCCCAGCACTCCTGCCCAGCACTCATATAATTATAGCCATGCCGCCACCAGGAACATCATTGGGCAGACCATCGGAGTGCTGAAGCAACGGTTCTGCTGCCTTGACCGCTCGGGAGGAACCCTCCAGTACTCAGCTGAGCAGGTGTCCCTTTTCGTCGTGGTCTGCTGCAAGCTGCACAACTTGCCCAGCCATTGTCACTAGGCATAGCGGGACCACCTCAGGAGGAGGAGGAACAGCAGCGAGGAAGGAGGCAGCCACTCAATCAGCCTTTTGGAAGGGCGGTCCATGACCGCCTCATCAGACTGCGGTTCCAATAAATTCCACCCCACATCCCGGTTGCTCACCACATCCCCATCATTCCACCCATTTCGATGCCATATCACATGCAAAGCTGAAATGAGAGACAGCACAAATTCTGCAAAATTCAATTGATAAATTTATCAACATTCAGGAAACACATATATACAAACCCTTATTTCCCCTCTTTACAGTGCCTTTTCCTAATCTACTGCTCCAATGTAGTCTGTCCCCAGTGGCTGCAGCAGGGCTGGTGGAAGGCTGCCGAGTGTCAGTGCCAGAGACTACAGATGGTCTTGCAGGACGCCCTCGACCAGCTCTGGGCCTGGAAGGCCCGGCTGTAGGCTGCACCACCTCAGGCTGGACGGTGACAGTCTGGCCTGGCTGGATGACAGGCAGCAACAAGTGCAATGGCAGAGTGGCAGTGGTGGGAGCAGGAATGCTGTCATCCTGAGAGAGGTCAGCAGCTTCCTGCTCCACTGACCCACTGCCACTCCCCCGGGGCAGCACCTCAGCATCCCTACCAATTTGCTGGAGCACAGATTGCTGGCCTGCTGTGACATGGTGAGATCCCCGGTGGACTGTGGTGGACCCAGCGATGATTACAGCAGTTAGAGCTTGCGGGCATCAAGCTGAGACTGCATGAGAGCAGTCTGAGACTCGATGGCAGCAACCATTGACAGCACTACAGCACTAAGACATTGCATGGCTTCCGCCTGTGCTGCAATGGATGCTGCCACATTGCCCATGACACACGGCATGAGGTCTGGGTCCCCACGGTCTCTCAGGGAGTCCACCATCCTTTACAGACTGCTAAGGATGGGTTCTGTTGTGTGCGCAGAGCTCTGTGCAATGTTGGAGGCGGACTCCTCCATGCTCCTTACCATTGCCGAGAGTCTCTCGGGCACCCTTGCCATTGCACTTATCATCTCGGTGTGCATGCCCATCACCCTTCTTGTGAACGCCTCCCCATCGAGGTCCTCATCTGAGTCCTGTGCAGCAGAACTCGCGCACAAACTCGCCCTCCAGGGAACCGTCTCCCGAGCTATCCTTTCCCCCTGGTCTTGCTACAGCCCGCTCGTCCCCGGTGCATCACCCAGTGCAGACCCCTCTACTAAACTTGCCTCTAAAGATCGCGTAGTGCCAGTATCTGAGGTGGTGCCTGCGGGTGAGAGATGCAGTGACGCGGTGCTTTCTTCCTCCTCCTCTTCTCCTGCCTCACTCTCACTGGAAGGCTCAGGGACAGGCTGGTCAGATGGTTGCTGATTACCTGAAAGCATAAAGGCACAAGACTCACGTTAAGGTGAGGGCAGGAAGGGAGCAAGGAATGCAGACTGTATCAGGAGCTGGAAAGTGGGAAAGGCATGTGGTGAGAGGGGGAAGTGGGATGAGAGGAGATGAACATACCGTTGTTGCTCCCAAGGGGGTTGATGTCGCCGACGGCCACGGCGCCCACCACCTGGCACCCAATGACTCTCAGCACTCGCTCTTCAGGTCTGTAAGCTGTTGGATGTCCGCTTCACCCCCGCCTGTTCGTTCCTGCTTCCTCCTATTGTGGCCCAGCTTGGCCTGCAAGAGAAAGGAAAGTGTGTGAGTGAGTGTGCAGCTATGTGTTTGGGAGATGTGCCTGCCATAGTTGAATAGCTGTGATTGTAGGCAAGGCGTGAGATGTGAATGTGAAATTTAGTAGGTGGAGATGCTTGGTGGGTGATTTGTGCATTGTGTACAGACTGAGGTTCAGATGCTGGTATATCGGACTTGTTGAAGCGTGTACTCACCCTGACCACCCGAGTGAGGTCGTTGAATTTTTTACGGCACTGTGTGAGGGTCCTGAGGAGCACACTGCTGGCCGAGATGTCCTGGGCCACTTCCCTCCACATTGTCCTGAAGACCCGGGGCAATGGCCTCCTGCCAGTGGCCGGGAACAGCACCGCCCTCCTTCTTTTGACTGCCGCGACCAATGCCTCCAATGCCTGGTCGCTGAAATGGCGAGATCTCTCCCTGGGACTGGGATCAGCCATGAGGATAAGAGGTGTAGCTGTTGAGTTGCTTGGAGGTCGCCATCAGAGCCAGCAATGTTGAGAATGAGGTTGTGCTGAATGATTGAACCTTCCCTTTAAGAACTGGAAGGAGCCAGTGTGAATGATGAGTCCTGATTGGAGTGCACCTGAAATTGGTTATCGCTCTGCGGGTAGCGCCCTAAGTTAGGTGATTAGCGCTTGATTTAGTGCTCCAGTTCTTTCTTGGAGCGATTAACAATCAATTTAGCGGGAGGTCAGAAGGATTAATGCCTGCGCTAATTCTCCAACTTTTTTAAATTTAACGCCCAAACCGGGGTGATACCGAATTTCTAGCCCTAACAGTGTAATAACTACATAATGTCACAAACCTTATAAAAATGTTGCAACATCCTCCAAAGTCAACTGTTTTATGAAAATTGTGACCTAAATACTGCATATCACAAGCTGGATTTAAAAAATATCATGTTATGTTACAGTTTTCACCATCTACAAGGCACAAGTAAGGAGTGTGATGGAATACTCTCCACTTGCCTGGATGAGTGCAGCTCAAGAAGCTCGACACCATCCAGGACAAAGCAGCCCGCTTGATTGGCACCCCATCCACCACCTTAAACATTCACTCCCTCCACCACCGGCGTACCGTAGCTGCAGTGTGTACCATCTACAAGATGCACTGCAGCAACTCGCCAAGGCTTCTTCGGCAGCACCTCCCAAACCCACGACCTATTCCACCTAGAAGGACAAGGGCAACAGGCGCATGGGAACACCACCACCTCCAAGTTCCCCTCCAAGTCACACACCATCCTGACTTAGAAGTATATCGGCGATCCTTCATCGTCGCTGGGTCAAAATCCTGGAACTCCCTACCTAACAGCACTGTGGGAGTACCTTCACCACACGGACTGCAGCGGTTCAAGAAGGCGGCTCACCACCACCTTCTCGAGGGCAATTAGGGATGGGCAATAAATGCTGGCCTCGCCAGCGACACCCACATCCCATAAACAAATTTCAAAAAAGTTTACCAAAACATAGTTGTTAAAGAAAATTAAAGTTATGGGGGCTAAATTCAGTTGATTTGCGCTTCCCGTTAGCGCCCTAAGAGGGCGAAATTCAACGGGAGGTTAGCGGCGGCGCTAACCGTTAGCGCTGCGTGGCGCTGCTCCACCGGCGATGACGTCATCGCCGCGCACAGCGCCCCGTTCGCAATATTGGGTGGCGCCCCCCGACTTACCGTCGAACGCTATGTCCGCCGGGGTCAGGGGGGCCTACCTGTGGCCGGAGCGGCGCTAGTTAAAGGGGAGGTGGCGGGCAGCCATTCTTGTTGCTGGCTGCCTGCCAGCACCTGCCCCCATTGTTGTCCTCGGCACACCTGATCCCTGGTGGCCCAGCTGGGCGCCGGGACACGCTGCGCCAGGCCCCTCCTCTTTAAGAAGGGGAGGAAGGCCTGCAGTACCGCGGCGCGTTGAGCTGCAGCACGTGGCGCTGTGGCACATAGCGCCGCGATATTGGCTCGCAGCGCCCCAAGAGGGACGCGGGGTGCTTCCAGTAGCACCCCTCCTCCCTCTTGAGGTGCTACCTGGGAAAATCGGCCACGGGGGCGCTAACTTTTTCGGGGGCGCTATCCAATTTTTACCCCATAGTGCCAGTAGTGTTGTATTTTTGGATTCTTTCAGCTAATTTGGGGGCGAGGAATTCTGGGCCTGAACCGGAGGTCTAACTATCCCTAGCAATGAGTTTGCCAAACATCTCTACTTCATGTCTGTGACTTTATTCAATATAGTGTCTATTTAAGCATTTGAGGCAGGGAAACCCACGATGAATGTTGTATTTCCATCTAATTAAAACACTGGCAAAGGGCTTTTTTTTTTAATGATATTTAAAATAGCATTGAAGACTGGATCTCACAACATGGTAGTTTATTTAATATCTTCCAGCAATGATTATAAAATGGAATTAGATATTGAAATGGTAAAATAAAAATGAAGGGTATTGGGTGATATTGTGCACTTGCACATGACCCCTTCAGCCCTGGGACTTGGGTTTAGATCCTGTGCAGACCTTTTGGTTGAAACTTTGCAAGATCCACTGTTTGTGAAGAACAGCTAAATATTCAGCAATTTAGAAGATACAAGTCCTGAAATGATGTTGTGGAATAGTATCGTGCAAACAACTGATGCATTTGCTTGACATTCATTTCTCTTCTATTTGAGTTTGGGTATGGTGCTTGGAACAGTTTGTTTTACTTCTGTGATGTTCTTTGAAGTTCCTTTCAGATTCATCAGCTTCCTATTATCATCCATTTAGAATGATTATGTCACAAAAACAAGATTTTTTAGGAACAGGAAAAGGCCAGCAGGTTAAAAAACACATGCCTTTTTAAATAGGTAAACCTCTTCTACCCTTCTTCACATCCTATCCTCCAGTCCCTTTTCTTCTGAGAAACAGGTCTAATTGTCTTTTAAAGCCTGCTTCAATGGCTATTCCTAGTAGCATATTTTATAATGATTTAACCTTTAAAAAGCACCACCTGAATTTTCACTCCTAACTTCCTAACCTGTGTCCTTGGGCATTTGAACAATTCATCATAATGAGCAATTTCTCTGAATTAATGTCAAATCCTTTTGTAATCTTGCAAACTTCAGCAAGGTCACTTCAAAGTCTATCTTCCAAAGAGAGTAAGCCTAACTTCCTTAACCTTTCCTCATAACTTAAATTGCCAATACATGAGATTATTTCAGTGCTTAGCTCAACAGCAATAATTATTCTTCCTATGAGAAGGTGACCAGAATTGCCCGATGGGTCTGGCCAATGCCTTAAACAGCAAAAAAAAAGCCCAGCTTTGATTAAAGCTCTATTCTTCTGCTATTACAATCCAGTAACCCTAATTTCCTTTTTCTAAACTATGTGACCACTGCGCTGACTATTCCAATATAACCCATGGAATTTTTTATGATCATCACGCTGTACTACTGTTCTACTCAACACTCACACCCTCTTTGCTCTCATACTACTTCAAAATTGAATCTTATTTCCTTCTTAACAAACAAAGGCTAAGGCTTAAATTACTACAATATAAAGCAAAAATCAATAGCAGCATTTCACAAGCAGACTTCAAGTTAGTCTGATTAACCCTTTCCTTAGTGAAGTTACAAAAATGGCACTTAAAGCTTCACTAATTTTAGTCCCCATATCCTTTAAAAGGCGTTAGTGCAAGTTGTCTGGAGCAGGTACTTTGTAATCGTAAAAGGATCTAACCTTTTTAAAGCATATCCTTTATTATTTGCACATTGTGTAGATCCTCCTCTGTTATCCCTGAAAATCAGGTATCTGATTTAAGCCATTTACCCTTCCTCTTCCTCAGTAAATACAAATATGAACTTGATTCCGGAATCCTACTGTCAGTTTTAAGTGGACCAATACATTCCCTGCATATATATTTTAAAAGTTCTTTGTTGTGCTCAGCAATTTTACATTCAATGTCTCTCTTGGTTTTGCTCTACTTTTTTTACTTGCTTTTGCTTATTATAATTTACCTAATCCTACTTACCTACCATAGAAAGTTGTCATTTATTTACCTTCATGCTTTTAAGTTCTTATAGAATCATAGAATAGGACATCACAGAAGGAGGCCATTCAGTCCATCGAGTCTGCGCTGGCTCTTTCGAAGAGCAATCCAGTTAGTCCCACTCCTCCGCTCTTTCCCCATATCCCTGCAATTTTTTTCTCCTTCAAGTATTTATCCAATTCCTTTTGAAGGCTACTATTGAATCTGTATCCACCACCCTATCAGGCAGTGCATTCCAAATCCTAACCACTCTTTGCGTAAAAAAAGATTTTCCACATGTCGCCTCTGGTTCTTTTGCCAATCTCCTTAAATCTGTGCCCTCTCATTGTGCCTTCAGCCAGTGGAAACAGTTTCTCTTTATTTACTCTATCTAAACTCTTCATGATTTTAAACACCTCTATCAAATCTCCTCTTAGCCTTCTCTGCTCCAAAGAGAACAACCCCAGCTTCTCCAATCTATCCACATTCTTGTAATCCCTCATCCCTGGAACCATTCGAGGAAATCTCTTCTGTATCCTCTCCAAAGCCTTCATGTCCTTCCTAAAGTGTGGTGCCCAGAATTGGACACAATACTCCAGCTGGAGCCGAACTAGTGTTTTATCTAGGTTTAGCATAACTTCTTCTTGTATTATAAACACCACTGCTCTATGTGCATTTTCCTATAAATATTCTAAATATGTCGTCTACAGGATAGTTAGTTTCCTACAAAAAAACATTTTGACAACAACATGAAACATTGTTTCCAAGACTGATGCATTGCTTTACAAAACTACATTTAAACTTGCTACCTTTAATTAGTATTTCTTTGAGACAGTCCAGTAGATGCTACCTATTATGATAGAATTAATTAGAATTCTCTGCATGCACTGTAGATCAAATCAATCAAGTTTGTTATTTAATCTCATCCTGTCTGAATTTCACCAATTCACATAACACTGTTGTACAATTTTTCTTTAATGCTTGCAAGGTCAGCACCATTATAGTGAAAGAAATTGACGCCCCCAGTCAGACTGTGGTTAGTGTCACCGGATTTCTTACACTCATGGCACGGACATATAATGTTCAAAGCTAAACATCTAATTAGAAGTGTGTGAAAATGACACTGAAAATGAAAGAGAAATTAAAACATTTTAATTGGAAAAAATGAAACTAGTTTTTGCAAAGCACTTCAGAGTGTGATAATGTTCATTCAAGAAAGATAGCAAGTAGCTAACAACACAGAAAGATATCATTAGCAATGGTCTCATCTCTAGATTCTGCATGTGACAACTTAGTAACATTATCTGCCTCCACCTCTACCTCAGCCCACCTGCCACTGATCCACGTCTTTGTCATCTCCAGCCTCGACTAATCCAACACTCTCCTGGATCCTCCACCTTTTGTAAACTTCAGCTTATTCAAAACTCTGCTGCCCACATTGTTTTCTCTCTCTCTCTCTCACATGGCAGCTGTCGATCATTCTGCCATTGCCATTTACACTTCATCTAGAGTCATCTTTTGTTTCTTAACTTGTCCCATTACCATCTCTTTTTGCCTTGCACCATCACCCCTTTTGTCTCTTAATCTCTCTTGCCTTCCATCCCTTTTGTTCTTTCCTACCCTCACCCCCTTTCCCTGCCCCTACACTTACTTAAAAACCTGTTCCATCTCCAACTTTTTCCAGTTCTGACAAAGGGTCATCGACCTGAAATGTTAACTCTGTTTCTCTCTCCACAGATGCTGCCTGACCTGCTGAGTATTTCCAGCATTTTCTCTTTTTATTGCCCATACTCTATCCTGCTCACCCAGGACCTCATTGGCCTACATTGGCTCCCGGTCCCCCAATGCCTCAAAATTTTAAATTCTCATCCTCATGTTTAAATTCCTTCATGGCCTTGTCCCTCCCTAGCTCTATGACCTCCTCCAGCCCGACAATCTTCTCCCCCCTCCCCTGAAACTTTCCATTCCTCTGATTCCTCCATTGGCAGCTATGCCATCAAATGATGGAATACTCTCCACTTGCCTGGATGAGTACAGTTCCAACAACACTCAAGAAGCTCGACACCATCCAGGACAAAGCAGCCCGCTTGATTGGCACCCCATCCACCACCTTACACATTCACTCCCTCCACCACCGGCGCACCGTGGCTGCAGTGTGTACCATCTACAAGATGCACTGCAGCAACTCGCCAAGGCTTCTTCAGCAGCACCTCCCAAACCCGTGATCTCTTCCACCTAGAAGGACAAGGGCAGCAGGCGCATGGGAACACCACCACCTCCAAGTTCCCCTCCAAGTCACACACTATCCTGACTTGGAAATTTTTTTCCAATCCTTCATAGTCACTGGGTCAAAATCCTGGAACTCCCTCCCTAACAGCACTGTGGGAGTACCATCACCACACGGACTGCAGCGGTTCAAGAAGGCGGCTCACCACCACCTTCTCGAGGGCAATTAGGGATGGGCAATAAATGCTGGCATTGCCAGCGACGCCAACATCCCATAAACGAATAAAAAAAAGCCTAGGCTGCATGCTCTGGAATTCCCTCCCTAAACCCACCTCGTTGACCAAGCTTTTGGTCATCAATTCTAATACCTTCATCATTGGTTTGTGTTCATATTTTTGATTATACTTCTGGGAGGTACCTTGGGATATTTTTCATTGTTAAATGTGTTATATAGTTGCAAGTTGTTGTATGAGTTTACAGGAAGAATTTTTAAACATAGACTCTGAATGGAGGGAAATCTCCATGTGATTGTAACCTGATATTTATTTAACACAAGTTATTTCTATTTCTCAAAATGGTTTTCTTACCGCTCTAGGGGGGAGAAATTCGGTATCGCCCCGTTTGGGGCGCAATTATCGGCCGGGCGCAAAGTTTAGCGCCTGGCGCTAATTATCGCCTCTGACTGCAAACTTGACTTCTATCGCTCCTGGAGGTGATTGGAGCGCTAAATCAGGTGCTACACACCTCTCTTAAGGCGCTAACGCCGAGGAGTGAGGCGCTACCTCAGAGCGCTGGCGCAGCGCAGGTGATGTCAGTTAGCAATGGAACACAGACACACTGGCGCCGGCCAGTTCTTAAAGGGGAGGAGTCAATCTTGCTCTCCAGCAACACCCTGTTCATTGTAGCCTTGAATCTCAGCCTGGAGAGACCTGTACATCAATTCTGCTGGAAAGAACAATGGAGAGAACCAGGGAAAGAGCTCAGAGTGCAGCCCCCATAGTCTCTTCTAAATCGATGCAAGGAAGGTCAAATCAAAATGAACCTGCAAATTGCTGCTCAGTACCCAAAACTCCTTCACACAGCATTGAATCTCTCCAGAAGTCTCTCTCTCTCTCTCTCTCTCTCAGAATGCGTGGTGCAAAAATGTCACCGACAAAAAAAGGCAGGAAGCGGCCGCCTTTAAATAGCGCTCCCCCAGTCCCTTCCCGACTGCAAAACGTTCCCCTCTACCTGTCATTGCTAGTGGCAGGCGGAAAAGCAGGGGCGCCACTCAATATCTGGTTCGGGGTGCTACTGGGGCGTTGCACGCTCGACTGACATCACAATCTGCGGGCGCAGGAGATCATGGCGGTAGTGTTTAGCGCCGCCGCAAAATGTCTGGTCAATTTCGCGAGTGGCGCAAACAACAGCGCGCCCGGGCACTAGTTGCTTTGTGCCCCATTAGCGCCCTCTTAGGGCGCTAACGGGAGGTGCTAATCAACCAAATTTTTCCTCCTAGGTTTTTCAGCACTATGCATCATTCCCTAGCCAAGAGCTTGATAAATTCTTTAAGAAATGCATTCATGTAATTTAATCTTCATTTAGTATCTATTCAGCTAAATAACTTTTTGTAGATTTAGATGTAACATTTTGACAGTCTAAAGCTTTAATTAGCACAGTAAGATGCATGCATTAACAACAACGCCTTTAACATAGTAAAACATCCCAAGGTGCTTCACAGGAGCGTTATCAAACAAAATTTGACACCAAGCCACATAAGGAGATATTAGGGCAGAAAAGGTAGGTTTTAAGGAGTGTCTTAAAGGAGGAAAGAGATGTAGAGAAGTTTAGGAAGGGAATTCCAGAGCTTAGGGCCTTGGCAGCTGAAGGCATGACCACCAGTGGTGGAGCAATTAAAATCGGGGAAGCTCAAGAGGCCAGATTTGGAGGAGTACAGATATCTCAGAGGGTTGTAGGGCTGGAGGAGATTACAGAGATAGGGAGTGGTGTGGCCATGGAGGGATTTGAAAACAAGGATGAGAAAATAAAATTGAGGTGTTGCTTAACCAGGAGCCAATGTAGGTCAGTGAGCACAGGGGTGATGGGTGAACCGGACTTGGTGCGAGTTAGGACACGAGCAGCAGAGTTTTGGATGACCTTAAGTTTACGAAAGGTAGAACGTGGGAAGCCGGCCAGGAGTGCGTTGGAATAGTCAAGTCCAGAGGTAACAAAGGCATGGATGAGGGTTTCAGCAGCAGATGAGCTGAGGCAGGGGCGGAGTCAGGCGATGTTACGGAGGTGGAAATAGGTGATCTTAGTGATGGCGCGGATGTGTGGTCAGAAGCTCATCGAGGTCAAATATGACAGCAAGGTTGCGAACAGTCTGGTTCAGCCTCAGACATATGCTAGGGAGAGGGATGGATTCGGTAGCTAGGGAACGGAGTTTGTGGCGGGGACGAAAGCCAATGGACAATGAATTACAGGGGAAACTATGAATTATTAACATTTTGACTGATGTTTTTCGTAAAAGTATGCAGCACGTCCATGGTCTTTATATATAAGCAATCTTTTTTTACATAAATAATTTATTATGTTATATCATATATGGGATATTTCAATAGATTTTAAATCCTTCAGTTAAGGTAATCCATTGTGAAATTCTGGTTATTTAAAGCTTATCTTTTTTATGACTTGGTGGGAACCAAATCATTTTATACTTTCAACTGAAAAGTGTTAGGGGGAGAAACCTTAGCGCCTCCCGTTAGCGCCTCCGGGGGGCGATAATGGGGCGCTAATGACTTATCGCCCGGGCTCGCGATAGTACCACCGCCCACAAAATTCACCTGGAGGGTTGCGGTAGCGGTAACACCTAGCGCCACGATCTTCTGCGCCCGGAGATCGTGACGTTATCCGGCTGCACAACGCCCCGGTAGTGAACCGGACCCGAAATTTGGTTCCACCCCCTGCAGCATCGCCAGGCGATAACACAGACAGCTGCAGGAGGCATTGTTCGGGAGGCCGGGTGCTTCGGGAGTGGTAATTAAAGGTAATTAAATTTGTTTCCATCCCTTAGGTTGCTGTTTGGAAATTTTTAACTGCCACGATTGATCAGCCCTGCACTTGGTTAGTGTGTTGGGGCTGATCGTCGCGGATCCCAGCTGCCGTCGACGATGAGGGACATCATTGAAATGCAGAGCCTGCAGCGATGGCCCTTCCCTTTAAGGGAGTGAAGGAGCCTCGGATCCCGGCTGCGCTGCACGGGACATTGTGCAGCGCTGCACCTCTACTTCCCCTCCTGCATGGTTTAGCGCTCCAGAAGGGAAGTGGTAGCGCTTGATTTAGCGTTCCACTTCCTTCCTGGAGCGCTAACACCCAACTTAGAGAAAGCTGAGAATCATTAGCGCCTGGCGCGAATTTTTTCAGCTTTCAAATTTTAGCGCCTCAAACGGGGCGATGCTGAATTTCTCCCCCTTAGTGTTCCACCAATCTCGACAAGAATGGTCTATAGGTGAAATATCAGCTGATGCTCAGAATTTAGAACCATAGCTCTAGTCCCTTGACACACTTGATAGCATCTGTTGGATAGATTCGTACTGGCATTATCTGAACCCCAATTATGAACCTCAAACTAATTGAAGCAGATGCGTAAACAGTTCCACTGAGTCACTGCAAGCCCAGAACAACATACAGAACTCTTCCTTCCTGCACTGCCATGACAACAGCACTCATGCAGAACACATCAAAGGAGGGCCTTGTGCCCTCCACTATGTGCAAAACCAATGTTACAAACATAATTAGGGGGGCGATTTAGCCCCACCACTCCTGCAGAAACCGGGCGGGTAGGCAGTTAAAAATCCCCAAGTAACTTACCCGCTCTGGAGTCCCCAGGATCCCACCGTCCACAGTTTTAACCTACTCTCCTGAGAAGGCAGCAAGGCCAGCCCGATCGAAGCCAGCCAGCTCCTTCAGGCTCCACAAGGAAAGCTTAGGTTTCTGTGACCCCGGACTCCTCACCCACCGCCCCCCTCCCCTCAAAACCTTCCTGAACGCAAGACCCCCACGAGACGCTCCGGGCACCCAATCCTGCTACATGCCTTATGTTGACAGGCAGCCTCATTTCCTCCCGACTACCCACCCAAAACTGGCAGGAAGTGGACCGGCAGCCTATCAATCAGGCCCAAGAGTTAAAATAGCCCGGGCCTGATTTCGGCACCTGCGAGATAAGTTTCCAACTCACTTCGCCACCCACCCACCGAGTTAAAATCGGGGCCACGCGTATCTTACATATATTATAAATCATTAGAAAGCTTAAAAAAAGTGTGATCCATGCTATAGGATATGATATGTACTCAATGTCATAATACATTCACATTCTTGTTGCTCATTGGAAAATGTTATATCAAATAGAATTCCAATGTCTGTCTTCTACAAGTGAATTCATAAACGAATGTGATATGTGTCTAAACTCCATCATTAATCTGTTTAAATTGTTTTTCCTCCTGGGACTCTGAGTGATGGCAATGTTGCATCAGCGTGGTAGAAGTTGCATTAGCCATTGCTTAATATAGTCAAATGGTGCTGTTATATGATGTGACGCTACTTCTGATAATGTATTAGCAGAAGTGAAGGTGAATTGCACCTAGAGATCATGATCTCTATTAAACCACATGAAATATAATCTCTCGTGCAGAAGGTTTAAGAGTATATTAAGAATATGCTATGAGTTTGCATTCACAGGCCGCAACAAGAAATTCATCAATTTCACTGTCTTCGCATGTTGTTGGAATAACATGAACTCCATGATATTTCATTTAATGAAGCGTTGTGGATCACACCTTCAGTGGTAAAACTTCCTTGATAATGTTGTATTCTGCTTAATACCTTTACCTATGGTTTGTGGGAAATTTGAAGTGATCCAAACTAGTCTTGACTATAATAAAATCATTTTAATTAGTAAATATAAATACAGAACAGAACAATAAATGCACTTTTCAGTGTTGGATATTTCCTTAAAAAACTGAAACTGTCTGTTTCACACTTGATTGATTGCAAAACTGGGTATGAAAAATAAAGTTAAAATATCAGCAGTACAAAAATGCATAGGCCACCAAACTAAATAAAACTATGCAATATAAAAATGAAATGATCTGAACTCAAAGCTTCACATACAAAATCAATTTTAAACTAATGAACCACAGAATAATATATCAAACTCAGTTATCAGAAATATGTATAAAAAGAAGTTACTTCAGAGAGACCTGGGCCCCGATAATAACTCGGAGGCATGTTCAGAATGGGGGGGTTGTGATATCGGGAGGGAAACCCGGGAGAACTTTCAGCGCGTCTGTCTGTTTAATGCAGCCACCTAATTATAATCTTACTTCTGGGTTTGGTGCGGACCTGCACGACGCAATCTCAACTGGAATATTTAAAATGCATTTGGAGGAGTTAGGAGTTTGAACGAAGAGAGGAAGAAGTTTCATCACGGATTCAGGACAGTCAAGGGCTGCGCCTCGATTTAATGATGCATCACTTGATGCACTGCTGGGTGCAGTGAAGAGCCGCAGAGAGGTACTCTTCCCCAGCAACGGGAGGAAGAAACCTGCTGCTGTAACAAAGGCGGCGTGGCTGGAGGTGGCTGAGGAGGTCAGCAGCAGGAGCATTGTGCCATGCTTCTGGATTCAGTGCAGGAAGCGCTTTAATGACCTAACCAGGTCAGGAAAGGTGAGTACAGTTATACATTCACCTACATCCTGCTGTGCACATCACCCCCTCCCCCCACTCTGCCTTGTCAAGCCTAGTCCATCACATAACTCCTCACACCCACTTACCTTGCAAGCGCACCCATTGTTTTTTTTCTATGCACTCTCTCAAATCCCCATCTATCCATCCACCACGGCCACTCACAATGATCCTTATGCAATTTGATGCCTCTCCCTGATAGACGCCCTCACCAAATGCACTGCATCCATCGGGTGAACACATGCCATTACACTCACTCATAGGTCTGTTCTTTCCCCCGTTGCAGAAGAGAGCACAGAATACAAGGGAAAGGGAGAGAACTGGCGGTGGTACTCCACAGATTTCCCAGTGGAGAGCTGCAGAGGAGGAAGCGCTGCAGATCAGTGGCGTTTCAGCGTCCCTGTCCCTCCCAGCTACCTGGTGACAGAAATAAATATCATCGACCCACATGTCATACAACACTCAGTCATGTTGACCTAATTTTAGCAGCAAGTGAAATATGATCATCTTCATAATGATAAGTTGCAACATCCCTACCTTGCCAGGACTCATTCATATCTTTTGTCTCTTCCAGGGACTTCATGCATACAGCAGCAGTCAGTGGACCTCCCGAACAATGAATTCTCAGAGGAGCTGATTCATTCTGAGGGTGTGCCATCACAGGACTCATGCTTACCATGCACCAGCACAGATACTCACACTTCGGTGGGTCCAGTTAGACAGCTAGTCGGGATTTCACCTGGTGACTTACAGTTCACAAGTGAGCAAGAGAAGACAGTGGTGGCAGGGACAGCTGTGGAGAGTCCGCATCGGAGGGCGCAACCCTCTCCAAGCTCTGCTCAGCTGGACACAGATGCTGTACCCCGGGGGACATCAATGAAAAGGATAAACATTGAAGGGCAGCAGAAAATCTGCAAAGTACTGGCAGGCCTACCACGCACACGGTCCAGGATTACGGAGACAGTGGGGGAGTCCAACTCAAGCTGTCGCAGGGCATTGTGAGGATGTCTTTCTGTGGATAGATTGGCCAACTCTGTCGAACATCAATGGCGGCAATCAAATGAGTCCATGTAGGCCTCGATCATGGCCATGCAGACTCTGGATGTCAATGTGTCTGATGCCTTAAATACGATGACAGACACCTTAGCCTTGGCCATACAGTGCATCACTAATCTGCTCTCCAGCAGAGTGGTAGGAGTGAAATGCGGCTGGTCCATGAGAGGGATGATGGCGAAAGGGGACGTGGAAGTGGGAACTCCACTCAAAGCACTCCCACTTCCCACCCGTTTACCCCCTCCCCGCACCCTTCCACCCCCCAGTCAGTACCCAACATGCTCCCTCCTGTCCTGATGACCGAGTCTGCCCCTGCACAGGTGCAGATGGAGCAGTTTTTGGCGGGGTCCTCACAGGCTCCAACACCTGGAGGTCGTCGGCCCAGAGCATCTCAGAGCGGGGATCTGAGCAGCCTGCCTCTACCTCTGCTGAAACCACAGGGGTGGCACCACGTAGGAGTGGTAGGAAAAGGAAGAGTAAAGCTTTGTAGTTTCACAAGGATATGCACATAGTTGTTTGAGATCATTCTGCAGATCTTGGCTGGCGAGTACTGAAGGGCTCCTCCAGATCTGTCCAGGCACTGAAGCACATCTTGAGCATGCCGTTTGCTTGCTGAATGACACATCTGGTTGTCATATGGCTTTCGTTGTACTTTTGTTGGGCTTCTCACGGGTATCATCAGCCAAGTTTGAAGGGGGTATTCTTTGTCTCCTAGCAGCCACCCCTTAAGTCTGCTTGCAGGTCCAAAGAGGTTGGGGAGCTTGGACAGCTGCAGGATGAAAGTATCATGGCTGCTCCCCGGGAATCTGGCGCACATCTGCATAAACCTTTTCTTGCGGTTGCGCGCCAGGTGAACATTGATAGAATGGAACCCCTTGTGGTTTACGATTACTCCTGGTTGATCGGAGAATGTGTGGATTGCCATGTGTGTGCAGTCGATGACACTCTGCACCTGTGGGAAGCCAGTCAGAGACGCAAGCCCGAGCGCCCAGTCATCCTGACTGATGTCATCACAGGCAAAGTTGACATAATCGCTGGCCCTGGCAAACAATCCATCAGTGACCTGCCTTATGCATTTACGTGCAGCCGACTGAGAGATCCTGGGTATTTCTCCGGTAGCACCCTGGAAGGATTCGGAAGTAAAACAGTTGAGGGCAGTGGTCACTTTCACAGCCACTGGTAATGCCTGCCACCAGGTCTTCTTCTAGGAGGCTGCAAATGTCTGCCACCACCTGATGCGACAACCTCAGCCTCCAGAAGCATTGCTCTTCCGAGAGGTCAAGGAAGCTGAGCTTTTGCCTGTACACCCTGTTACGCGGGTAGTGCCTCCTGCAAGCTCTTCCCCTCTGCTGCTCCCCTCTCTGTTGACCATCTGCAGGTCTCTCTACAGCATGCTGTTGCTGCTGCTGCTGGTCATCTTGTTCCTCGTCCGAGGTCTAATCTAAGCAGTCATGGCACCACCCATCCTGATCTTGAGTCAATACCTCCAACGTGCACAAATGAGCCTCTCACCACAAGTACCCTCAACAAACCCTTTCCCAGTGGGAGGTAAGAAGGCAGCTGTGAGCATTGAGTATTTACTGCTGTTGTGTACCTGACTTTTAATGGGCCCCATGAATTGCCGTTCTCTTCTCGCCTTGGTTTCAATGGAGAGTTTCAGGGAGTCTGGGAAATCTGTGCATGCGCCGTTAAATTTAAATGCCGGTTAAAATATTGTTGCAATACACTGATTTAAATATTCAAATTGATAACCCACCTCTCTGGAGGGGGTCACTCACACACAGCCAAACGTGCCCGAGTTAAACCTGGAAGTCGGCGCGTTGGAGCCGGCTTCCGAACATGCTATTTTTGAAGAATTTAACCCCCCCACCCGCACCTAAATCCACGCGCTCCATAATGTTAATATTGCACCTCCCACCCTCCCCCCCAGATCGATAATGGTTCAAAGTGCATGGAGTACATACTAGTACACTGAGATTGAACAATCACAGTGAGGCGGTTCAACTGTCAGAAGGTTTGACTTGCAAACCTCCAAGAGGTAGATATATCATAATTGTTCCAAATCCCGGTGACACCAATAGTTCTCCATCTTACAAATTCACATCTTCAGTTCAGTTCTGTGATCATTGCAAGCTACGTATAAAAGATTTTTTATAAATCCACACAAGTGTTTTAATTTTCCAAATATTTGTTAAAAATAGAATATATTTCCAGTAAAAGTAATATTAGAGGTTAATTTCAGAATCAATTTTGGACGCCACCTGTAAAATACAAGAATAATATTAATTTCTAGAGTACTTTTTACTTTAATATAGCTCATCTTTTTCTTAACTCTGATAGCTTATAAGTAGCCAAGTGGTATAATACAGCAGATTGATGTACCAATACATGCTAAACTATAATAGTGGGATACAGATTGGTGCCCTTGATCTCCCGTGCTGCAGAATTCCCAACCTCAGTTGAATTGTTCTACAAAGGTAACAAGCAGTGGGCAAGCACTTTCTATAAAAGGGTATTGGGAAAGGGCAGGGAAAGTAGACCAAATGGATAGATCTTTAGGAGAGCCAGTGCAGGTACAATGGGCCTAATAGCCTCTGTCTCTGCTGTAAAATTTTAAGATTCCCTATGCAAGGTGGGGGAAGAGTGGGCAGAGAGGCGGTCAACACCAACCAACTCTTATGTACTTCCTAGTGGCTGCCTTGGGATGGCAGCGCCAAAGGATGGAAAGCCCAATGCTGGCCGGCCTGTCCTGCTAGCCAGAATTGGTGCAATACCTGGGGAGACCATGCAAAACCTAAGTTTAAAAAGGAAAGGCTTTGCACTCGCATACTTAAATTCTAATACTTTCATAATTGCAACATTAATTTAATTAAATTAAATAATGTTAGGATACATTGATGTCAGCACAGCTGCTCACATTGAGCTTTTTAATGCAAGCATTCAAGCAACAGAACTAAATTTGAAATGATTTTATTAAAATAACTAGATTTAACAAAGCTATGTTGCATGCAACCAATAAAGTCATAGCAACTTAATTAGGTTTGTATAAAATTTCCTTCCTACATCCCTCATTACTTTCGAAAATGGGCTTACATCATAGTTAATAAAGAGCTGCACCAGGAAACATAGAGCAACTATAAAGATTTTGATCTTGTATAAAAATGCTGAAAAAGTCTATTTTTATAACATCCAAGACAATGCATCTTCTTTCCATTCCTACATCTCTACAACTACAAGTCATAGTAAGGCCAAAATAAAGCTCCATCTATTCTACTTTGTCTGAACAGTGCGTAGACTATGCTAGATAAATCTAGGAAGATGATCTTAGGCAAGCTTGCCCAGGAACAAGTTCCCTATTTCACTTTGCCCAGAAGAAAACTGCTGCTCTAATCTAATTCACAGATAATCTTTATTATAATCAATGTTTCTCCTTCTCTAACCTACCTTTGAAAATGTGTCTCTTAATTTCAATAACCCAAGAGATATTAACCTAATAAATTTAAGCTTGCCAACATGTCCTAAAGAAATAGAAAAATAGATGGTAGAACTCTAACATAGTTAACTGAATATTGCACTGCCTCCCAAAACAACGTTAGTTTAATTTTCTAAAAAGACATCCTAGTTTTTATTATGTTAGCAAGTTATTATATGAACTTGCTCCAGAAAAATACAGAGGCAATGTTGCAAGATATTTTTAAAATATAAAGTTTGTCATCGATGTAATCAAATTTTTCAAACATGAAAGTGATGAGCTAATTTAATATATATTCTGTATTTTTCCAACATCTTTTTTGTTAACAATGTCAAACCTATTACAGTAATGAAAGGAAATATTTTCAACTTACTTTTAAATAATGTTGCAGGCCTTTGTTTGATTTCTGGAAGGTTTTGGATGTACTCTAGAGCCTGACATTCTGTGGGAAAAGTGAGAAACTGAAAATACAACCGGTTATATGATCATTGCCCTATTAGATAGATTTATTTATAAATGAGATAGATTTCTCTCAGAAAGTAATATTTTGGGCTACAATGTATGAGCAACTTGAGACATGACAGATGGTAGGTGTAGCATGCTTGGGAGCAACAGGTGACTTTGGACTTGAGTTCCCAAAGCTTTCAACCTCTGGGGGTTTTCCTCACCACATTTCTCGGTCTGTTGTAGACTAATTTATAGAGATTAATTGTCATGATTAGTCAACAACTCAATTATCATTGTATCATGACTACCAGGAAGGTAGAAGGCAAACTAGATGGACCTTGGTCTTTTCTTGTCTAGAAATTCCTATGTTCCTACACTTGTTCCACCTACCCAACATGGGCGAAGTATTGCCAGCTGTCCCTGGATTCACAAACTAGAGTTCTGTTGAAGTGCTGTTTGTATGTTCACAGGTGTTCTTTAAAGTTTGTAAATTGGAACAACTCTCCCAGATTAAGAAATGGATCTAACCACTGAGCACATGAACATAAGAACATAACATAAGAAATAGGAGCAGGAGTAGGCCATTTGGCCCTTTGAGCCTGCTCCACCATTCAATATCATGGCTGATCTTCTACCTCATCTCCACTTTCCTGCACTATCTCCATATCTCTTGATTCTCTTAATATTTAAAAATCTATCGATCTTTGTCTTGAATATACAGAACGACTGAGCCTCCACAGCCATCTGTGGTAGAGAATTCCAAAGATTCACCACCCTCTGAGTGAAGAAATTTCTCCTCATCTCAGTCCTAAATGGCAGACCCCTTATTCTGAGACTGTGACCCCTGGTTCTAGACTCCCCAGCCAGAGGAAACATCCTCCCTGCATCTACCCTGTCAAGCCCTGTAAGAATGTTATATGTTCCAATGAGATCACCCCTCATTTTTCTGAACTCTAAAGAATATAGGCCTAGTCTACTCAATCTCTCTTCATAGGACAATCCCCCCATCCCAGGAACTAGTCTGGTGAACCTTTGTTGCACTCCCTCTATGGTAAGTATATCCTTCCTTAGGTAAGGAGACCAAAACTGTACACAATACCCCAGGTGTGGTCTCACCAGGGCCCTATATAACTGCAGTAAGATGTCTTTACTCTTGTACTCAAATCCTCTTGTAATAAAGGCCAACTTACCATTTCCTTTCCTAAATGCTTGCTGTACTTGCATGCTAACTTTCAGTGATTCGTGTACAAGGACACCCAGGTCCCTCTGAACACCAACATTTCCCAATCTCTCACCATTTAAAAATATTCTGCTTTTCTATTTTTCCTACCAAAGTGGATAACTTCACATTTCTCCACATTATATTCCATTTGCCATGTGCTTACATCTGTAACCACACTAGAGTTGTTTATATTGACCACAACTCCTGGGAGGGATGACCTGCAGCTCCTTAAAACAACAAAATAAGGTCCCATGTTTCAAAATAGTTTTATTTTATTAGCCTCATGTGTTTAGGAACAGAAACTACTTTCAATAATACGTAAATTCGTTGAGTGAGTTGGCTACACTATGTGGACAATGTCTGCACATTAGCTAAAAAGGAACTTCAGTACCTGAATTCCATAAAATAAAATCAAAATTAATGTTTCAACACATAGACAGCTTAATTCTAATCAGTGAACTTACTCCGGATGGATTTTCTTTTTTTTTTTACAACAGACTCCCAATTCATTCTGAAGGCAATCACATTGTGTTACCTCTAAAGTTTCCATAATCTATCTACAATTCAGTCTTTATGCTTCCCTGGCTTTCACTGAAGAGCTAAATCTCTCACAGATCCTCCTCAGAGTATAAAAATTAAAATGTTACCATAGAAACATAACTAGATGGTATATATTATGAATTTTATTTTTACTCTAGCACTCCTGGGTTAGGTGTCTGATGCAGTACAACTCTGCTATACAGCAGTGAGCTGCTGGCCGGTACCCATAATACCTCAGAGTACATAAGAAATATGAGCAGCAGTAGGCCATATGGACCCTCGAGCCTGCTCTGCCATTCAATAAGATCATGGCTGAACTTTTACATCAACTCCACTTTCCCACCCGATCCCCTTTATGATCTTCACTGAGGCGAATGCTCGAAATACAAGTCAACAAAAATACCACAATCATGCAAGTCTGCTCTTTGTATGTAGCAGCAACTTACCAAATAATACTGATGACAGAGGAACTCTTAGTCAATGAATGGACAGGTAGAGGAGCAAAATAAAAGTCTACGGGACAAAAACCTTCCAATTTGATAGCATTATCCACAATGAAGGGTGTTTATTTAGCTTGTTATTTGCAAAGACTACAGTAGCATTTATGTGCACAAAAATACAAAAGATAGTTAGTTGAAATTGTGGTTACATTTCTGCACTTTCCAGTTTTACTTACACATTTTCTGCAAGACAAATCTGGAAAATCATTTATAGCCACTTTAGGACAGGAGCCAGCCCACAATTTGAAAGCTGCACAAGATTTTAGGCATTCAGAAGATTAATGTGAGCAGAAGTATTTGTCCATTTGGTAAGACATGATAAAATCCACCCCAAGTTTCAAATTTTCATTCTTCCCTATTCAAGTCAAGGTAGGCTAGAATTCCAGGAGTTTTAATTTTGTTTAAATTATTACAGCATATTCCACACCTTACATCATTGTATAGCTTCATAAATTGAATCATGAATTTAAAGAGCCCACAGATTTCTATTTGTGTGTGCTCATCATGCCATATCCAACGGACAGAAAAAGAAAAACGGAAGCAGCAATGAAAAGTAGTTGCTTAATACCAGATCTTTAACCATGCACCATCAAAAGGTAGTGAATTAAAGCCCACTACTGTCAAGTGCAGCTGAACATAAAACGATGAGTTTAGAGGAGTTGAAGGTTCTCAAGAGGCTTCAGATGTATCCAGTACAATGCTGTTGATGTTGGAAACTGCGTAAAAGTATCCAGATTTCTGAAAAGATGAATGGAGGTGCAAGTTCTGAGGTCCCAGTTAGTGATATCATAAAGTGTAGCAGGAAGATTTCCTGGGTCCATGGTTTCTAGAAAATTATAATTGTATGCTAACGGAACTGGCTTACAATTTAATTAGTAATTGCAGTTGGGGAATTCACTATATTTACAAAGTCACTACGGAAACCAGCGAAAATCTCAAATGTTTCTCAGGAGAGTTTATTCAAGGGATACATATTGGACTGCTAGAATGCACCCAGTCTACATATAGAAAGGAGATGGATCACATAGCAAGAATGAGTTTTAAAAAGAAGTTAACCCACAAATCACAAGTGGTATGGACAAAGGCCCAACAACTTGTCTTGAAATGGTTTGAGGAATAGTGAGAGGGGGGGGGGGGGGGTGAAAGAAGGAAGAAGCATACACAAAAAAGTTAATCTGTCACTAGTGTAATTTTTAGGTGTCCAGATATGAATTACCGTACTATGTTTATAACCCTTTAGTCCACCTTCAGCTACCACCATACTTCCAGTGGTCTTTAAGTATCAAAAATTTCATGCAAGAGGATTAGTTGGTTCAGAACTGCAACAATTTAATGGCTTTTTGCGATTAGCACAGGATTAGTGAATTTACCTTAATGAGCCATAATGACCACTTAGTCAACTTTACAGCAGAAGAAAGTCTGGGGCTCTTCTCTAGAAGAGAGAAGGCGGAGGGGTGACTCAGAGGTCTTTAAAATATAGGGTAGACGTAGAGAGTGTTTCCACTCGATAAATCACTAATAAATCCAATAAGGAATTCAGGAGAAATGTCTTTACCCAGAGAGTGGAACTTTCTACCACAAGGAGTAGTTGAGGCAAATAGCATAGATGCATTTAAGGGGAAGCTAGAGAAGCACATGAGGAAGAAAGGAATAAAAGGTCATGCTGATAGGGCGAGATGAAGAAAGGTGGGAGGAGGCTAATGTGGAGCATAAACACTGGCATAGGCCAGTTGGGCCAAATGCCTGTTTGTGCTGTAAATTCTATGTAATACAGCAGAAGAAACAGTTTGCCACCACTACAGGAATAGTTTAAGAAGTTGAAAAGGTTAATTGGGATATTAATGCATAGACCCGATCTAAAAGTTGTTAGGCAGGAAGCAATTTAGAGAGAGAGATGCTGAAACCACCAAAGCATTAAAAATGTAAGCTACAACAGCTGACTAAACCCCAAGGAAACCTTAACCAAGTTTCTAAGAAAATTACTGTGCACTCATTTGTAGGGACCAAAGTATATTTATTCATTTTTTTTTTTAAATCCATCATCAGCAACAACAATGCAATGATTATAACTTCAAGATACTACATTTATGGAAGATATTTTGCTAAAGATGATGATACTTTTCCCAATCCAGACTGGCATCTTGAGGTTTTCATAATATTATACAATATATCCAGTGAATAGGTTAGAAGTTGTGCGATAAAGTGACTTTACTTCTGAGCTGGGATAAGACCATCAATGGCCTGGCCCTTTTCAAGGCGTTTCTCCATTTCAACTAACAGCTTCACACCATCGACCACCATTTGAACCAATTCAACTTCAGAGAAGCCCAGACGGTCAGCATTGGAAATATCAAAAACACCACCAACTGCAGCAGTGTCGACACCACCTAGCAATGAGAAAGCAACATAAACATCAGCTGCATTATTACAACTGCAGAAGCCTCTTAGCGCAAATACAAAAGCTACTTCTATATTGGAAGCAAATCAGATTTATAAAGAAATGCTAAAATCTAACTGTCTAAAAAAATGCACTTAGTTTTCCCTTTCAAGAATATCTGTGTCATTAAATTATATACTTAAACAAGCATTCCAAGATATAGATAGATAGAGAGATAGATAGATAGATAGATAGATAATCTAATAAAAGTTGGAATTAGTTACCAAGTAGCAATAAATGGTTTAAATCATACAAAGTTCCTTTTAAGGTAGTGATTGCCAGCAGCACTTTTTATTGCTCATCTACAATAGTTAGTTTTTTTTTTAATGTTCAAAGAGACCTGGTGAATCAGATTTTTTACAAAACTCAGGCATGCCGTGCAAATACATAAAATGCAGAAAGGAAAATAGAAAACTATGAACTTTTACTTCAGTGCTTCAAAATTTCCTAATGTAGACTGAAGTGCATCATGCTTTAAACTTGTGGCAGTGTTTAAATTGTAGAAATAAAAATAGCAACTCAAATTTATAATAAGCTAGATCTACTGGGGAAGAATGCCAAATCTAAATTGATAATCCAAACAGAACTGGTTTAGATTTTTTCAACAGAATCCAAATTTGGCCTAGTAGTTAACTGGTCTCTTTCAAAGGATGACAAGCAACCAAATACACAGATGGTGCCCAGACACTGATGCAGAAAGCAAGGATGCTTCCAGGCCATTTACAAGCACCTCCGAATAGTGGTTTGAAATCACAGAAACTGGCTTGGTTCAGAACTCCTGTCCACCCCATCAGAGATACACGAGCTGCCATTCTATGTTATGCTACATATTTGTTCCTTCCATTGGCCAACACGTTTTAGGTTTCTAGCAGTTTAATGGTTTGCCCTTTCCCGACAGTCTAGCAAGCTAGGCATATGCTGAAGATACCAGCACCATACTGGGAAAGTAGTAATCTGGTCCAGAATATAGGGGTCATGTTGAAAGGCTCTGCTCCTATTATGGAGTCTTTCTAGATGGGAATATGGGAATATAGGTCAGGGATAGGGCTCTACCACTAGATGGCTAATCCTGGGACCCACACTGCCATCTTAACCAGGCTCCATACACAAGGTGGAACTTCCTCAAAATTACCACCCATTAGATGAAGATCCAAATTCTTAGAGGTCTAGTGAATGTTATACCCAGCTCAGCCAGAAACCTGTACCTTTCAGACTTCAGGCTGAGGAGCTACATTTGTGACCATCCAGATCAAAGCTCAAAATTTACTAGAGTGCCCACTCTGTACATGCATAATTTCCCTAGGATTGTGTTGAAAAAGCATGTTCTCAAAAAAAAAGTGTAGAATCTTTGAAAGTAATTTTCCATTTTCACTACTGTACCAAACAAGCAAATAAATGTAAAATAAAAAAAGAAAATGCTGGAAATACTCAGCAGATCAGGCAGCATCTGTGGAGAGAAACAGAGTTAACGTTTCAGGTCGGTGACCCTTCGTCAGAACTGGAAAACGCTGGAGATCAAACAGGTTTTTAAGCAAGTACAGGGGCAGGGAAAGGGGGGAGGGGAGGACAGAACAAAAGGGAAGGTCTGTGATAGGATGGAAGGCAGGAGAGATTAAGAGATGGTGCAAGGCAAAAGGAGATGGTAATGGGACAAGTTAAGAAACAAAAGATGGCTCTAGATGAAGTGTAAATGGCACTGGCAGAATGAAAGACAGCTGCCATGTGGGAGAGAGAAAATAAATAAATAAAATACATGGAAAAGAGATAGGGGCAGAGGTTATGGTCTGAAATTGTTGAACACTATGTTGAGTCCAGAAGGCTGTAAAGTGCCTAATCAAAAGATGAGGTGCTGTTCCTCGAGCAAATAAATGTTGCTGAATCAGTTGTGAGCAGACTATTAGAATCCATAATTGGAGATCAAATTAAGAATGGATGATCAAGGATAGCTAGCATGATTTATTAAAGGCAAAATGCATTTGATAAATTTAAGATTTAAAAAAAAAGTTAATTGGATAAAGGGAATGCATTAGATGTAGTTTATATGGATTACCCAATGGCATTTTAAGATGTCTCAAAGGAAGCTTCTTACAAAAATTCAGACAAGAGCAACATGGAGAGAAAGTTGGTTGATAGATAAAGACAAAAAACAAAGATTAGGGTTAATGGATGTTGCTTGGATTGGAACCCAGTTGGAAGTGCCATGTCACAGTGATTAGCATTAGCAATAGATTATACACACAACTGCTGAAATTTGCTGACAACAAAAAAATTGGTGAGGGAACCTGTAAAATGTTTCAAGATGACAGACATTTTAGAATGGACGGACAGGTGGGAGATGCAATTTCATGTGGAGTAGTGTGAGGGAATACATTTTGGGATGAAAAACAAGGAATGGAGTGTACACTCAATGGAAATACACTAAATGATGCGCATGATCAGATAGACCTTGGGCTCAAATGCATTATTCCTTGTAAGTGCAAGTAGATAAAATCACCAAATAGGTCAACAGCATTTTGGATTTCATAAATAGAGAACAAGAGCAAAGAGGTCATGAGAAATTTGTACACGGCAATGGTTAAGCCACAGTTACAGTACTGTCTGCAGTTTTTTCAGTGCCCGATTATATAAAGGGCATTAAAGCCATACAGCGTAGATACACAAGGATGATACCAAGCGTGAGAAATTATAGTTGCGAGGAGAGATTTGGGATACAGCGATTAGTTCCACTGGAACAGAGAAAAGGCGAAGAAGAGATTTAATAAAGCTTTTTAAAATCATGAAGTGTTTTGAGAAGGTGAATAGGAAAAAAAACATTTCTTCTGGTGGAGCCAGTAACATGAATCCTCAATTTAAAATAGTCACCGAGAGTCAAGAGAAAAAAAAAGGGAGGTTGGGAGAAATTCTTTGTACAGAGTTGTTGAAGCCGGGAATGGTTTGCCACAGGGAATAGTTACGCAGAGACAATTATATTTAAGAGGAAATTGAATAAATATTTGAAACAGAAGAGATGTGACTATGGTGAGAGAAGAGGGCAGTGGGATTAATTTGAGATTGCTCCAGCAAAAATCTGAAATAGACCCAATGGCTGAATGGCTTCCTCCTGTACTGCAAACTTCTATGGTTTGATAGGAGCTTCAAAAGGGAACTCTAGATTCATATCAAAGTATATTTCCTCAAGTTATGTTTAAAAGCCAAAAAATAACCTCTAGTCAAATCTGGTTCTTAAAGTTAGGTGGACTGCAATTCATAATGGAGTTTTCACAAGGATTGGAATAAAAATGGGGAGAAATTGGAACTCGCATGCTTGTTGTGTGAAAAATGACTGTGGTGGTGGTGGTGGGAGAATGAATAGCAGATTGCAGTCTCTTGTGCCCGATCTCCCTGAAAATGCGTCAGTTGCCAAATTTGGAACCGATGACTTCCCAGTGTCCAGGGTGCCTGCTTGAAACAGGCGTTGGGCATCTTCAATATGCAGATTGGGGTCCTAAAGCCAGTTTCGTCAAACACTGGGTAGAGCTTGCACTGCACAATCTCCACCCAGTTGATCCAGGTCTTCTGCGACCTAACTAGTGGTCCTAAAGGGACTGCTGAAGGCCGCGGACAAAGTAAATTAACTTTTTACAGTTTTGTTTCGGGAGAGCCAGAAGGAGCAGGAGTGCTCCTCCTGGCTCCACAAAAATACTGCGGGTTGCTTCCAGCCCAGGCCCGCCCCACCTCTGGTTCACCTCTTTACCCCCCTCCCTCACGCACCTCAGGACCTACCTGTGGGCTGGGTCGGTGTCCGAGCTAGCCAAATTGCCCAAGGCCCCAACTGGCAAACTGCATCCAGATGCGTGATTAGCATTCGCAGCTCACTGGTTTTGTGCAGATGAGACCAGAGGACTAATTTTGTGCTGCCAGTTTCTGGAGCTACTAGAATTTCTTGGCCAAAGTCTATTGCAGAAGGAAGCTTCTACTATAGTGATTGGTTGCAAGTGTTAATTATTTGAAGCATAATTCAATTGTACCCTACTTTAACGATTGGTAAATTCATTTCAGGTAGCAGTCCAACATTTTATTGCTACAACGTTGTGTATTCTGCTCAGGGTTTTGCAACAATATACTTTACTTTCTAGATAAGCTCCAACCTACCTGTCCCACGCTTCTGCAGCCGCAGTCGTTTCAGAACGTCACCAAATTTATCATGTTTGCTGAGATTGGGAAGTTTCACATGGACACCAGCACGGAGACCTGTTCCCAGGTTAGATGGGCACGTCAGGACGTAGCCAAGGTGCTCATTCCACATAAATGCACGACCATTGTTTTTGAAGACATTTTCAATCTAGAATTTTAAAAAAATTGTTCAAAAGAATATACACATTAATAGTTTTAGACTTTTACCAAGTGAATGGTGCTCATTTGTACCTTGGTTAGTCCAGTACAGAAACGGGTGAAGACTTCCTTCATGTTTCCACCTTTCTGCATGGAGATGACACGAAGATGATCCTCTTCATTGACCCAAACTAGAAAAGTCTTATTGTCATTGTGCCTAGAAAACATGTTTAATTTGGAACACTTACTCACAGTATTTTGTACAAGTAAGCTGTTTAATTTGTTACTAAAAATCACCGCCATCAGTGTACGTTCTCAACTAAATAGTTTGAGCTTTTGACCAGAGGATTCAAGTGTTACAACAAAATACAAGTCACTACCTTCATTGAGGCAGCTATAAAAAAGGGAAATGTTCATCACATATTAGTATTGCTTAATTGTAGTGTTTTGATCAACAGATGGGTCTCAAGTTTGCCAACACAGGTGGGGGTGGAGGAAGGAAACAAGATACCTCAGTTCAGGTTTGGAAAAGACTTAAGCTCACCCTTGTTGTCTACCCAACCCACCATAAGCACTTGACAAAAAATTAGATACTTACATTAGGGCTCAAGACCTGACAACCCTCCCCCCAAGCTAGGAAAATAAATTAAGCCATACATTTACACTATGGAGAGGAAACAGATTACATGTTTAGAAACCTTGTCTTCTACATAAACAAAGCAAACAGTGCAGGAAAATGGACAGTGCATGTATATATTAGCTAATTGAAAATACAGTTAATACTAGTTTATATGAAATCCCAGCAGCAAACCCTTACACTTTACTTTTGCTGGCAGCTGAACTCTTTCTTCCACCTACCCCATCCCCCAAGATATTGCCATTGCCAACCATCTATGAAGAACTGCAAAAATGCACAAGTATTTACCAGCTTCAGTAGGAAATAGAAAAGCTATTAGCTGCCTGTTGACACAAAAGTGCTCTTGGCTAATTTCCCCTCAACATAGCTAAAGTCAGACAATTGCTGTATAAATGTTTATTAGCTGCACCCAAGTACATCATCCCAACATACGAGAATAAGAGTAAACTGAATTGAAGCAAATTGATATAGCTGCACATAAATTTGTCTTTTCTTCATCTCTCCCTCCCCCCCGCCCCCTCCAAGAACTGACCAGATGCCTCTGCCGTCGGGCCAGTCACGTGCCATCCCGGAGGCCAACAGCAGTGGAGACACAGGCTTGTCAAACAGAAAGTGGTCATCAATTAGATTCTGCTGCTCCTGGTCAGTCATGTTCTTTAGGGCATAGTACTTTCCAGTAAATTCACCATCCAGACTTCCCAAGGCTAGTGAAATTAAAAATATATAAAATTTAGTCTTTGTGATGATAAACATTTCTAAAACCCTATGACTAGAATCCCCTCTAGATTTAACAGTTTGGTGGCAAAATTCCTCTCGATAACTGCACCTCCCGCGAAATTCCGCAGGTTAGCGGCAGCGCTACCGGGTATCGCCCGATCTTCTGCACCCGGAGATCAGGACGTCATCTCTGGTGCAGCGCCCCGGTAGAAAAATTTGCACTCGCGCCCCGCAGCAGCGCCGGGCGATGTTACCGACTGCTGCAGGGGTCGCGCACAGCGAGGCCGGTTGCTCGCGGGGCGCAACTTAAAAGGCACGGTGGGCGGCCGGGAAAAAAAGCAAGCCAATTTTTTTGTAATTATGTTTTTTTCGGCCACTGGTCGCGGCGTGCGTGCCGCGATCGCTCAGCCCGGCACTCTGCTCGAGTACCGGGCTGATCGCATGGCGCTCCCCAGTAGCCCAGAAATCTACTTTAATGCAGGGAAGAGCCCCTGCAACGCTGCAGCGTCACGCGTGGCCACACGTGGCGCTGCTGAGCACATTGCCCCGGATCGGGACATTCCCCGCCTCTTGCACTCCAAGAGCCAAGTGGAGCACTTGATTAGCGCACCACTTCCCTCTTGGAGCAAAAAAATGGGGAATTTAACAAACGTTTGAAAAGGTTAACGCCTGGCGCTAACTTTCCAAACATCTTTCACTTAGCGCCCCCAAACGGCCCTCATGGGGAATTTCTCCCCCTTGTTTATTACTTTTGTATGAGAAGTCAAAACCTCTCAGCAAGAAAGTAAATACAGATTGGACAAAAGGCTAAAATTTTTGAAATTGCTAATTTAATATTTGCAGGGGTACAAATGAAGACCAAATTAATGCCATAAATTCCTTTCAAATGGAAACATTTGCAGCTGTGTGAAAAAACCCACTGAGCATCACCGAGATCAGTATGCAGCTGTGAGTGATGCACACTTTGAAGGCTTGTGTTTGGGCAAAACTAGGTGAATCTTCAGAGAGACTTTGAGGATTGGTTTGTGTCAAATCAGAGATTGGTCTTGTTTTAAATCACAAGCGACTATGATGCCAAAAATCTGGAGGTTGGGCATGTCCCAGTACAAGTGGTGAGATGCAGCCGTCCAGAACTTCTGCTGTTGACCCTGCCAAAGTTTGCAGGGTGAGAGGGAGGTCCCTTCATTTTCAGAAATGTCAAGTGTCCACATCATTATGGGTGCATCTCAACTGCCTGTCTACTGAAAAATCCAGGAAGTCCAGCAGAAGAGTGGCCGGCTGGTGGTGGGGCATGGTTTGGGTGCCAGGTCCCCTCTCCCAGAAACAACTTTCAGGTGCAGTGACCCCTTGTAAGGGGCGGCTTTAAGAAAAATTGTACTTCCTCTTTAGGTGTCCAAGCCATGATCCCAGCCTGGATCCCCAGGTGGGCTGCATTTCTACCATCTGGCAGGTAGTCATAGTTTCCCTGAGATTTGCTGGGTCCCTCTGATGGTCAGAAAAATGGGTACTCAATGCAAGAAGTCCCTGCCTTGGCCCAAATCCCCCTTATGCCGACAGCCAAGTTTGGGGTAGGTGTAGGCGCCACCCCAACATTTCCAGAATCCAAGCCTAATTATCAGCACAGTCTTGCAGTTAGTGGGAGTACACCAAAAGAGCCACAGCTGTTCAGCCCCCATGTTTTTTTTTTAAATGGGGTTCTTGTAGCTACTTTAAATTGGTTACTACCACTGAGAGATCATCTTAACTGTACATTGTTCAGTATTGGAAGGACTCTGCATCACTCTGACATACTGTCTACCCCTCCTAAATGGAAGAGTTGGAAACACCCTGGTAACTTTGGTCTGTAGTCAGAAACTGCCTCTTCTGGTTGAAAAATAAAAGTGTGGCATATTTTTTCCACAATTCTATTTTTTATTGTACTGTCCTCAGCTGGAGGCAAAAATGGAGGTTTCTGTAAATTTGTCTTACTCATAAAATAATTTAAATCAAGAATGCAAGTTGTTTAAAGGACTGCAGAAAGCTGCTAAAATATTCTTCACTTTCATTTTGAAAGACATGGAGATTATGAGGTATTGTAATCTAGTGAAATTTTCTGTGTTTCCTCAATTCATTTTGTTTCTTAATAAGCCCATTTCATAGTTTATAACCTGAAATATATGGTCCATCAGAGAATTATTAGTCAGCAAGTCAGAGATTATTACTTCCAGTGAGTTTATCAGCAGCGTGAGGGATTTATTGTTCACCCCATTCAGGCTACATTACCAGATATGTTGCACTTCAGTTTACTGAGTGCAAGACCTTTGTTATTGGCTCTGTTGCTGGACAGGAGGAAACATTATCTGGAGAGAGCCCAAATCTTAACAAGGTTTTCAAGAAATGCAAGTAGGGGAACGTTTCACTCACTCAAACTTGTTTCTTTACAAAATTCAACACAATATATATTTTGAGAAGTGCTCTTCCTGTCTTTTAAAAAAGGCACACAGCTTTTAACACGTACACTTACATGGATTCTGATGCAACAAAATTGAAACCAACAGCAGATGTGTTTCAAACACTGCAGAGTTTAACAAGAGGTCACAAACTCACCAAGTACAGACATTCATTTCCATAAATGGTTCAAGTATGTGGGTTACACTTTTCCACAGATAAGTGGATGTAGCATTTACAGTTAACTGAAACATTTAGATTAGCCAGAGGCTGCTCTTAACTTGTGGAATCTGTTTAAGGAAGTATACTATAAATGTAATGATTCCAGTTCCCATTTCAGGCAAGACCTGACTCAACATCAGGAGTTTAGTTTTTGGTCAGAAATTTTATTTTTTTGTTGGGGAGGTGGTAGTGCAAGGTGAAGAAAAATAGCCATCCATCGGATTATGAAAGAGAAATATACCCTATCCTTCTACATAAGGGAAAGGATAATGCTTTCTTCAGGACAGAGAAATGAAAAACAATTGAGGGACACTGGGGTAGGGGGAGCATTAGATGAAAATACTGAGCAATTAAATTAATGGGTTCAATTACATAACTGCAGTGTGTGTATTAACTCTTTTCTGAACACTCTGCTAGTTTTTCCAGAAGATTATATTTCTGATTAGAATCTGTTGGAAATATTTCACTGGTTTTCAAAAGTCTTTGCGATGAATTATTCAGATTAGATTTTTTTTTTTAACCCAATTAAGTGATTCAGAAACACATCATGCTCATATGATTTTACCTTCCTCTGAAAGTTTCTCAATAGCACGACGCTCTCCTCGACTGCAGTGAGGGGGAAGGCAAATGCCACATATACTGCGCCCAGTGCGGACTCGGCTACTCAGCACATAGTTGGAATCTAGGTCATCACCACCCTAAAGACAAATATATATACACACCTTCAGGTTTGTTATACTTTGCCATGTTATCAACAGAACATGTTTATGTAAATATGCTTTGTCATCAGATGGCATCCAATTGTCTGGAATATTTTAGCTATAAATTATAGACCAGGAGGGAAAATTGTCCCACTTGACTTGTTCTTTTGTCCAAATTCCAATTTATAACCTTATTAGGCAACCGTGCACATGCAACTGCTGCATTAATGTGAATGATGTATTGCTTTTCAAATCTCTACATCTCACAGCCAGTATTAAAGTTGGCCAAAAAAAAGACAAGAATGGGCTTAAGTATTCCGAGAAACAGCAGTACAGCATCACTGACTGGCAGAATGCAAACTCACACTTGCACACAGCAAGTTCCTGTTTCACTGGGCAAAAATGCCAATAAATGCTTCCCCACAGCTAAAGGTCAGCAGGAAAAGAACAAATGCAAGCCAAATCACTTCAGGTAATCAGGTGCACTTTCCAGTGGTTGGTGACACCGAGACAGCTTGGTTGGTGCAATACTGACGCCAGACAGCTTGAAGTAGGTCCTCTGCCTACCCGCAGGTGAATAAAAAGCTGAAAGCGAGGAATTAAATCCAGCAATGTGATCCAAGTTTTAATTTCTATGCAAAACATTGAGGAGAGGCCATAAAAGGGCTTTCTTTTAAAATAATTCTGCACAAGACCAAGCCTTTTTAATTGAATATAAAAGAAAATGCTGGAAATACTTAGCAGGTCAGGCAGCATCTGTGGAGAGAGAAACAGAGTTTCACATCGATGACCTTTATCCACCTGAAATGTTAACTCTGTTTCTCTCTCCACAGATGCTGCCTGACCTGCTAAGTATTTCCAGCATTTTCTGTTTTTATTTCAGATTTCCAGCATCCGGAGTATTTTGCCTTTCTAATTTGATTATAGTTTATAATGCATTGAAGGTCACAGCGGACACTTTTTTTTCTTTGCATTTTCATAGGATTACATTTACTAAACTACAAACAAGGTTGATGCAAATAGGCCAAATGCAAATTTTGCCAGTCTCATCAAAAGACTTCATTAGGAAGCTATAAAAAATTCTCCCATGAATGGAAACTCAAAATGTCATCAAATCTTTAAAGGCTATTCAAAAAAAATCTGCTTATCCCATTTTACAACGCAGAACACTATTAAATGATACTAACAAGCACCCTGGCTGGATTCAGTACAGGAGAGGAAGTACCATAAATTGAGAGTTGCACTGGGCGTTTCAGTACCTCCCATTCAATGTGCAAAGTCGCGGTTTCACATGTAGTTTACTCTTCAAATGCAGGTTATATTCTATTGCATTTTATGTTTAGGCAAGAACTGATCCCCATTCTCTGACCTTGAGATTCTCGTGGTGAAGATCAGTTTTGTGCTTGTCAGTAGGTTTGTAGCCACCATGACGGTCCCGAATTATTGGATCAAAGAGATCCTTGAAAACCACATAGGATTCTTCATCACCAGCGACACAACCTACTGTCATAATAAATGGGTGCCCTGTAGAGAAAAAGGGGAGAATAAATGCATACAGCGTTTCCTTAACCTGATACATAGAGATTTCCAGCCGATTAATGATTAAATCCGCTGATCACTGCAAGGAGCAGCATTCATTTTAAATAGAAGGCAAGGGAAGGTGAAAGGGATCAGAAAAACTCAGTTGTTTTGCTTCATGTGTTCATTAGGATATTTTTGGGGGGTGGAAACAACTTTAGCATTACAGTAATACACTGACCATTAAATATTCTAAAACATTTACTTACTAAAGTGAAAGATACAGTCAAAGTTAATGTTGGTACAAAAACCATTAAATGGTCATGCGGTTAAATCAAAAGGGGACTCGTTTGATTTCGCAGTGATGATCGTACGGGAATTTGTGACAGACACAAATCGTACGCGGGTACTAAAACATGCATCACCCTGCATTGTAACTCGATCAGTGAATCTTGTGACAAAGTGGAGAGACTTTAGACTATTCCGGTCAATGCAAGTGTTTTACCGGGATTATCAATCCCAGTCTGAATTATATCATCCAAGGTGAAGCCACTGGGGGTGGATTTGTCTTTGAGTTTCTTGTAGAGATCCAGAGTGAGCACTTTCGCCATGTGGTTGTTGTGTTTGCTCAGATCGGGGAACTCCTCCGCTGCCGACAGCCTCTTTATCTTTAGCGTGGCCATTTCGAGGTGCGGGGGGTCACAACTACATTGAATGAAATCAAACATAAAATGAGATGAGTCTCATCACATACACCATCGACTATCCCCTGTACAGAAGGTCGCTGGCCACGCAGGTGTAATCCATGTTGATTGAAAAAAGGGGTTGAAACACAAATAACTACGATTTATAAAAGATTTTCCGTAGTGCACCCGTTTTAAATTAATGATCCCATTCATTATGCAATTGGTTGTGGACAGGCAGGACTAGAAGCACCTGATAACCAAAGGTCGGGTTTAGTTTAAATTTTCCAATTGACTTCTCACTATTGGGGGCTTTTGGAAAGCAACGCTTCTGTACCGAGGAAAGCAGATGGCTCATCAAAGTGCGATTTTACCTGGGTTGTCTATCCCAGTCTGAATGATATCGTCAAGGGTAAATCCGCTGGGGGTCTGCTTATCTCTCAGCTTGCTATACAGGTCCAGGCTCAGGATTTTAGCCATGTGGTTGTTATGTTGGCTCAAATCCGGAAATTCTTCTTCAGGAGAATATTTCATCTTCAGAAGGTTGTGACTGTTGCTGAATGGCATGGTAACCGCTTTACTGCAACACAAACAAGAGTTTTTATAAATCGGATTGAATAGGGGAAAAAAAAGGTACGGGCTCCCCGTGGCGAGATTGAATGAATCGCTTGGGTCCAGGTTGTGGAGAAAGCACCGTGCATATTTTATTTTAAGAATGTAAATGAGTTCCATTTGCAGATTTTTTAAAAAACATGCCATTCAGCAAGAATGCGAGTTATCAGCGTGAACCTGGGAACTACTGCGATATTCGAAATTTACAAAATGCTTGAAGTGGATGGTCTAAATAAACTTCTGGGCGATTACGGTAAAGCCACTTGCATCTTTCAGACGCTTTAATCCACTTACATTTCTAGATAAGTCACCGAAATACTCAAGTGACTAAAGACAATGTAATGATTTTATTTTAATTGACTCTTAACATCGGGTCTTTTTAACGGATTGCCCTTTCCGACATCTGCAAGGAAAATATTATCGATTAATGAATGATAATCCCTTGATAGTTTTATAATTCTTCCGTGTTGGTGAAGACCTCTTTGGATTCTTAAACGATTACGTAAATTCCGCGTCCTTCGTGACCCTTTCGCATTGTATTCCATGCACAATTTATGAAGGACAATCCAAGTACAGCAGATACAAGGACCAGATTTCACACATTAGAGCCACTACAAGGTGCTTTCGCTCAATGGAGGAGCACAAATACCAATCTGGATCCTTCCACTACAAATAGCTTGCTGGTGGAGTATTTTTGTTTAAATGTACAAAATTACATCTGAACGTTGCTTTAAATATTAAAAAGAATTCTATTGACGGAACCAGAGAATTGGCATTAAGAATTTTCCTCTCTTTCTAACATTCTTCCAATATTGCATTAGAATGCATAGGTCGCTTTACCAGTCAATACTCAGGAGAATTCTCTCGCACAGCTACATGCATCCAAATGGATTAGTCTTCTAGGTCGGGAATTGAGTATTTCTGCATTAAACTAAACATGCAACCGTACCTGAACCTTTTGTTATAAAATCATATTACATCTGCTCATACTTTATATTTATTAAAACAAGACATAACATTTATTTAATTTGCATTTTTTTTGCTAGACTTTTCACCTAAAATTAATTTAAATAATGGCTTTGAAATATAAATTTAGTTTTCCTCCAAAATAAATAAAGCAATTATAAGATCTGCAATTATATTTTAATACCCAATTTTTTTTTCAAAATAATCTTACCTGGATGAACAGGGGAAATAAGAACCAATTCTCAGCCTGATCTCCGCGCCACCCTGATTGGTGTCCGAACGTTCCACTCGTTCCCATTGGATTATATAGCGCACCGGGGCTGAGCGCCCATTGGCTGGTAAATTTAATCCCGTTCGCGCAGCGATCTGTCAATCAAAGAGTCGCGCGGCGGGAGCGCGTGACGTCACCGGAGCGCGCCGCCCAGTGGCAGGCGGGGTGACGTCACCGGCGCGCGCCTGGGAGTCCATGTGTGAGGGTCGCAGCTGGTGAGTTTGTGCTGGCTGATGACATGCGTTAGAAATGGCTTTTAGAGACAGGGCTACCGAAAACGTATGGCGTTACCGAGGCATTCGTTAGCTTACTGATTGTCCGGGCCCAGTGTTGGAGCTTGTGTATGTGTATAGGAGGATATGGTTAAAGCCATGCTAGTATATCATTGCCTACACTAAGTTTGCCCCTGTTCTGTTTCTGAGACACTATATTTGTATTCAATACTGTCTTGTAAAAATAAATTGCAAGGGAAGTTAGAGAAGTGCGCAGAGCCTTTTCTAGAATAACATGATATTGTTAGCGTTTAATGCTCAGAGGCGAGAGAGTTTTAGCCCTCTCGCTTCTGAGTCAGAAGGTTGTGGATTCAAGGCCCACTCCAGAGACTTGAGCACAAAAATCTAGGCTGACGCTCCAGTGTAGTGCTGAGGGAGTGCTGCACTGTCAGAGGTGCTGTCTTTCGGATGAGACGTTAAACCGAGGCCCTGTCCGCTTTCTCAAGTGGACATGTAAGGTTCCTATGGCACTATTTCGAAGAAGAACAGGGGAGTTATCCCCGGTGTCCTGGCCAATATTTATCCCTCAATCAACATCACAAAAACAGATTATCTGGTCATTATCATATTGCTGTTTGTGGAAGCTTGTGTGCAAATTAGCTGCCGTGTTTCTTGTATTACAACAGTGACTACACTTCAAAAGTACTTTATTGGCTGTAAACCACTTTGTGATGTCCTGAGGTTGTGAAAGGTGCTATATAAATGCAAGTCTTTTTTTTAAACTATATTTGAACCAGACTGTCCATCAATTTAGAGATTATTAGTAAACTGCATTCGAGATTGTTCCCACCCAATATTATTATAAATGTATGTGCTGTTCAGAGAAAAGGTTGTAGAATGGAATTCTCTTTTTGGTTTAGTGTCAAGAAGTCCCAGGTCAGATATAACATGGCCAAAAGCAGAACAATGTTCCTTTTACTTCGGTGCCTTAACCACAACCTCACTACTATCTGCTGTAGCAGTGTGAGTTTTTCCATCGACCATACCAGCCCTCCTTGTGCCTTCTTTGAGTAAGAGAGTTGTTTTCTTTGGCAATTTAGTGCCAAATTAAGGCAGTTTTGTCATGAGAAACTGGAATGAGACTGCTTAAGCTCAGCTCACCTAAGAACCTTACAACCAAATAGTGTGGAAATATTTGTCCCTTCAGCTTGGATTGGATTTTATCCCAGAGCTGAATGGGTCAGTATACTCAAGGAGGTGTACCACTCAGTTCCCAACTGTAGGTAATTTTACAAGCGATTTAGAAGAGAAAATCAACTTTTTGTGAGTTTATGGCAGCCATTAACTGGTGTACTCTTTTAAGTGGGTGATTAAACAAAATGACTAACTAATAAAACTTTAAAGGAACCTTAACAAATTAAATTAAAATTTGGTTGGCCGGGGTGATGATGCACTCCAGTCCCCGCGGTGCCCACCGGTCGCGGAAGGCCTCAAGCGTGCCGGCGGATACCGCGTGCTCCATCTCCAGGGCCACCCGGGCGCGAACATGGCCGCGGAAGAGAGGCAGGCAATCGGGCCGAACGACCCCCTCGACCGCCCGCTGCCTGGACCAGTTAATGGCCTTTTTGGCCAGGCCCAGGAGGAGGTCCTCCGATCTGCCCGCACTCCTCCGCACCGGGTGACCAAAGATTAGGAGCGTGGGACTGAAGTGCAGCCAAAAATCGAGGAGCAGCCCCTTCAAATAATGAAAGAGGGGCTGTAACCTCTCACATTCCGTATAAACGTGGAACACGGACTCCTCCAGGCCACAGAAAAGGCAGGCGGCCTGGGAGTCCATGAACCCCATTAACTGGTGTAGCATTTTGGCTGCTGCCTGCCAGGTAGAATGTCTTCACAACAATTATTCTGTACAAGTGAATCATGCACACAAGTTGGAAGCTGCGATATCTTTTGATCCCATGATGGTGCTGACATTTTTAAATGAACAATCACCTTAATAACCATCACATACTTAAAAGGTTTAGATGCAAATAACTTCAGTATGTTTACCATTACAAATATCAAAACTTAATCAGAGTCTTTGCTTAGCTGTCTATGAATCAGTGAAGAGCATCGCTCTTCTCGTGCTGAATTTGAAGTTGAAAGTACATTCCTGGTGCTTTGTTGCTAAATCGCCACACCATTTATCAGCTCTACAGCCTAATCCTTTCTCTACTTGTTTCAAATTTTCTGATTTGAAGTCACTTCTCCTGTATGTGCTGTTTGCTGTATCGTTTTTCTTTGGTTTTAGCTTTTTAGCTATGTTTATTTGCTCACATGCCTTGAATCTTACCTTTTTAGTAATCACCTAGCTAAATGTAACTTTAGAATTAAGCATTCCACTGACTTCCTGGCATTCTCTTATGACCATGGCTGTTGCTTCTGTCCCTCAGCAAAGTTCCAGTTGTAGCCACTTTTGAAGTTTAAATCTACACTTTCACCAAGTGCCTCTGCTCACTCCTCATTTAATGCGATTTCCCAGACGTGCGTGTTGGTTCCTCAGTATGTCTGCACCTGAGGATGTACTGTAAAAATTATAATGGCATGTTAGAAAGATTTACAGTCCACAGTAAGGTGTTTCTCAATGTAATGAGCTGTTGTTCTACAGTAAAAGTGCTTGTCTCTTCATTGTACTCGAACCTCATTTACACATTTGATGTGAGTTGGAAGATAATCTGTGCAATACTGTAATGGTAGTGACAAAGTTAAGAGGGGTATTATGCTAACTTGCATCATTGAGTACTTTATAAGATTCACATGAAAATAGAAGAAAATTGGTTCTGGTACTGCCTTTTTGACCAATATAAGCTGTATTATACCCAATCATTTTAAAATCGGATACCTTGCCACTCTAACTTTAACAAACTGTTTAAAATTTGATGCCTTCATCTGGGGTCTAGGATGCCATGTGTAACTTGGGCTGTGATTTCAAAAAAATATAATTCTCGGGATGTGGGTGTCACTGGCAAGGCCAGCATTTATTGCCCATCCCTAGTTGCTCGAGAAGATGGTGGTGGACCACCTTCTTGAACTGCTGCATTCCATGTGGTGAAGGTGCTTTCAGTGCTGTTGGGTAGGAAGTTCCAAGATTTTGACCCAGTGATAATGAAGTAACGATGATATAGATCTAAGTCAGGATGGTGTGTGACTTGGCAGTGATGGTGTTCCCCTGCACCTGCTGCCCTTCTAGGTGGTGGTGGAGGTCACAGAATTGGGAGGTGCTGCTGAGGAGGCCTTGGTGAGTTGCTGCAGTGCATCCTGTAGATAATACGCACTGCAGCTACGGTACACTGATGGTGGAGGAAGTGGATGTTTAAGCTAGTGGATGGGGTGCCGTTCAAGCAGACTGCTTTGTCCTGGATAGTGTTGAGCTTTTTGAGTGCTGTTGGAGCTGCAGCTCCTTCAGGCAGGTGGAGAGTATGGCATCACACTCCTGACTTGTGCCTTGTCGGTGGTGGAGAGGCTTTGGGAAGTCATGAGGTGAGCCACTCCCCACAGAATACCCAGCCTCTGACCAGATCCCAGTGTTGAGATTAGAATTGTACTTCAAGAGAACTCATAATTGATGTTGTACAGATACATTTAAATGTAGTTGTTGAGAATATTGATTTGAGGGTAGATAACCAATTGCTTCAGTTTCAGGGATTTAAAGTTGGAGTTTTAGTGGACAAACCAGTCACTGATCACTAACTGGATTACTCTCTAATTAGTGTGTGCCATCAGCAGTCATTTATTAAATGAAGACTAAGCAATGAGGAGTGGGAACTTGGTTATTTTGTAGCACTTGAAATAAATATAAATGTTCTTCCAATGAACCTTATACAACAGTTATTCTTAAAAAGGTTTATGTGACTTTCGGCTAAGTCAGAGGAGAATCTACGAGTGTTAGAATTTGTCCAGATGAAAGAGATAACAGATAATCAGTGCTATTGGCACACAGAGCTGTATTAAAGGTGGGGCGGTTGGAAAAAGTGAGAAGTAACTTCTGTCTGGTCTAACATAGCACAGCAGAAATGTAGCTTCATAACATTGATCGGAATATGGATTCATTTTGAAACTGTGTTGCATGTGAAATTGAATTGTTGAACTGATGTAAGGAATGCCTCCTTGTAATCTGTACAAATTGTGCATCTAATAATGAAGGTACAGGGGTACTTCTGATTGATTATCTTCCTAGTAAAAGAAAGTAGCACTACAGAGCTAGCTTCCAAAGAAATTCCTCCAACGTGCAAACATTATGCTGTATAATACGCATGTGATCCAACCAAGATTATTTCCTTTCTGGCAGAAAAGCTTATGGGACTATTCCCAACAGTAAAAGCACTGAGGATTTAGGGTTTAAAAATAGATAGCATCACACAGAGTATAACCCATTTATTGTAGTTATCAGGTGCCCAATTCATTTAAACACACAACAGCTTCAACAGTGCATCTTCACAAGCAACAAGTGCTTTTCTTTCCAGAGTGCATCTCCTACAACTAGTTAAGTGGACTAAGAAATGAATCGCAATATACTTATCCTGCATTGATACCAGATGCCCCTTTGCAGTTATGTATGCCTCTTGGCATTGCCTTCTAAGCTCATTATTGCTTTAAAAATAAATTTTCAGAATCTGCAATTACAGTATTTAGGGCAAGACACTAGACTCATTTAAAAAAAGCTGCTGGATGGTAGGGTTAATATTCTGGAAGATGAGATCAAATAGATGGAAAGGCCTTCTTCATACGATCCACATAAAATCAGTTTGAATCAGTTGGCTTGTATAGTAGTTTATTTCCCAGCTTGTCATTAGCTGCTGTGTGTGTGTCTGTATTGGTTGAGTTTGTAATTTTAAGGAGTATTTGATAAGGCAACTATAGAATATGACTTGGGCTTGTTTCTTCCTAACCTTGAACAGGTGTTTAAAAAAATAAAAAGTCCAATTGGATGAACAATGCTGAGCTTCAGTGGATGGTAGGCATTGTATAATATGATAGGGTCAGAATTCTGCCAAAATCTATACTTCAACATCTGTAAGCTAAACAGTATATTTAATATGACCTCTGTTAGTATTCTGCATGGTATAGCAAAAAACCTGCTGTATCTATAGGTGTTGCATACATGAATGCCACTTCAGCTTTGATCTCTATCCCTGCTAATTGGTTGAATAGCTCAAAGGTTTAGATGAGGTGACAATATGTTGAATTTAGCTGAACAATCTGGAAAACTAGAGAAGAGGCTATTTATAATTTATCAAGGATAATTGTTTAAGTGTACTGTAATATAGCACCGTCGTTGTTTAGGGAAATTTTCAAAGCCAACGTTTGGAAAAGAAATCTTGTCTGAAGACGTGCTTGACTGTTTCTGTATCACCTAAGAATAACTCCACAGAACCGCTAACGTGGCTCGGCATCCTGTCTTCATTGTAAGCTTTTCAATTGAGTTCTGTCTTGGTAATAAGCTCACTGGACCATAGATCCCAACTATTTCTCATGCTCCATTTAGCATTGCAGTGCATTGTGGAACACTGATATTTAGTCCTGGAAACCGATTGGTTGAGAGAATCGATATGATGCATGGGAAAATCTTTCATTCTAGAGACAATCACAACGGCCATAATTCGGCAGTTACATCACAGTCTATCTACTAATGGTCTTAATGAATGTTTCAGTGCGTCTAATGCTGGAATAGTGCTTCTCAAGCTGATTAAAATACTTCAATCAGCTCTTGTTTCCTATTCCAGCAGAAAATGAAGTAGAAAGTTCATTGTTAACCGGTTCACCACAGCAACAACCATTATAGTAAGAGTGTACGTTATGATAAATGTATGTAGAATAATGAGTTTTGTCTTTGAGCAAGATGGGTGCCTGTCTGGAAAAATAGGACACCAACTTCCACCTGCAATGTGTTTTTTTTTCCAGATTGGCTTTATTTGACCACATGACTATCCACATAACTATTGCCCAGTGGATGTGCCTGGGATGATTTCAGTGGAGAATACATGTATGATTATTTAAATTTGCTAAAGAGGAGTCCAATCGATGTGCTGCGGGTTCCCAGAATGAATGATTTTGCCATTAAAATGTTCAGCGACTTTCCTGATGACTGAGCTTGTTTAAACATTAAGCAGCTGAGTCCTACAGATTAGGAAGGTCACAAATTCAGTTCCTAATCTGTCCTGAGTTATTTTATCTCAGCAGAGGGCAAGGTAGGAGTGTTACAGTTTGTTTCATTACGCTCTGGATTAGTGAGTGGAAATCGGTAATCACTTGTGATTGCTATCCAGTGACCTCTTACTGGAGGCATGGGTGTGTCGATATTGTGGTGATTCTTCGCATTTATCCCCCTCCCCCCGAGTGATTGAATAGCCTGCCTGCTGAAATTTGTTTTTAAGACTGATGTGGGCAAAGCACTGGAAGTGCCGGGCATCTCTGGAGCCGCACCCCAGCAAGGAGAGAGCAGCAGGTTAATTATCAACAACCTTAAATAGGTCAAGGTTACCTGAGAACCCCAATAATTATGTTGAGCTGCAAAATTCAGAGCACCTGCTCGTGTCTGTACTCTTGATATTTAGAATTGCTGCAGTATTGCCAGATTGGCACTTTGACCGGTAATTGTGGAACTTCCAGTGTTTTCCCACACCTCCGGATAGGCATTAATGTAGATTAAATTATACATGCTATCATTTTGGCTCTGTCATTTTTAAAAAAAATATTGAATGTAGATCCTTTTTATGTTTCTGATACCAGGCCTGACCCCTGAATGTGTGCAGTAATTATGGAAATAGATTTTCAAACCCGGGTTCTTGTTTGGGGTGGTGGTGGGGTGGCTGCACGGTGGGTTGGTGCAGGTTCTGTGAGGTCACTTATGTTACATTCATTAAGCAACATTTTAGAATATGAATTCAAAAAGTAGGACGAGTCACTACTAGCTGCCTGCATGTACACATATGCTGAGTGCACTAAACCTGGCTCCCTGACTCTTTGTACACTTCAAGCATAAGTCAATGGGACAATAATGAGGGGGCTGGAGTGAAATTACAGCATGGACTGCTCACATGCTTATCAGCTGCTTTGTTCTGTCATGCTTCTGCTCCTGTCCAATCATAGCTTGAGCCTTACCTGGCTTATTATTGCTATTAAAAGAAATAGTTGGTAATCAGAAAGCTTGTGAACCACTCAACCATTTGCAGTCTCTCAAAAGGTCTGTGGAACCCACTTTAAAAAGCACTGGTTTAAATGGATTTGTGATTTGTCACTTCTTTTGACACATTAGAAGGAAAAGAAAAACAGAGTTGCATTTATACAGCACCTCATGTCTGCAGCATATCTTGTAGCACTTCACATCCAGTGAATGACTTTTGAAGTGTAGTCACTGTTATGGAGGCAAACGTGATGGCCAATTACACAAAGCAAGATCCCATAAACAATAAATTAAATAAATTATTTTTTTGTTGGTTTTAGTTGAGGGAGGAATGTTAGTCAGGACACTGGGGGAACTCCCTGCTCTTTGTGAATAATGCCATGGGACCTTTTACATCCATTTAAGGTGGCAGATGGGGCCTCAGTTTAATGACTGATCTGATACAATACCTCTGACAATGCAGTATTCCCTTAGTACTGCACTGCAATGTCAGCCTAGATTATGTGCTCAAGTTGTGGAGCACACAGCCTAGGTCTCAGTGGTAGCACGCTCGTCTCGGAGTCCGAAGTTCATGGGCCCAAGCCCACTCCAGAGACTTGAGCATATAATGTAGACTGACACTTCAGTGCAGTACTGAATCAGTGCTGCATTGTTGATGGTGTCGTCTTTCAGATGAGACGTTAAACCAAGTTCCTGTCTGCTTGCTGAGGTGGATACAAGAGATCCCACAGCATTATTTGACAAAGGAGAGTTCTTCTGACATTTATCTCTCAACCAACACCACTTTATTAAAAAAAAAATTAGCTGATTATTTATCTTATTGCTGTTTATGGGACCTTGCTGTGTGCAAATGTAGGCTTTGCCTATGTTGCAACACTGACTGCACTTCAAAATTACTTTGGCTATGGAGTATTTTGGGATGTCCTGAGGTCATAAAAAGCGCTATATGAATGCAAGTTCTTTTTTTTTGACTCGGGTGAAAATGCTACCGACCAAGTCATTTATCCATCTCCTTTGCTCTCGTTGAAGCATGGACCTACTGCATGCTAACTTTGCTCATTTCTGTGTGTTCAGCACCACTTATTTGGTGGTCGGACAAGGGGTTTAAGAGAATGCATCAACATTTGATGGAGGAAAATTTTAAATCAGCTGTTACCCAGAAAGATTGGAAAAACAAGAGTAAGAATATTTTGTATGCTAATTTTAAAATTAAGTCTCCAACGTGTATTTTTATCACCCATAGAGTGCTTGTGTGGTGTTTAGTTATGCAGTTAGTTGTCCACCTTAGTCTTTGGATCACATTATTTTCTGAAACTTTCATCCTAACTGAGCGTTCATCTAAAACCATTTTTTATCTATTACGAACAGGTTTAATTAACTTTCTTTACCTCCTGCTTTAATAGTCTTTTCTCATTAGTGTCTGATCAATGCTGGGTATCAAAGATGCTGGAGAGTAGCATTAAAATTGTGAATTTAAATTCTGTAGCTTGACCTGATGCCGTCAGCACATTGTTGCAGCTATTGTCCGTTTGCCTTCATCCTTAAGCTGTCTGAGTCCCAGATAATAGACGTAGGACTCCTCCCCTCTACTAAGCTGATGCTACCTATTCTTTATCCAATAATTCCAGCTATTGAGCTGATTTCATCATAAGAATCGCTAATTTTCTGGGACCCAAAAAGGCCTGTCCCTTTTTCATGGATCAAACCTATCCAATGCCTTCACCAAATTACTCAATCCCTTCTCCATCCAAAAACACAATCAGTTGTTTCTTTGCCCATTTATACTGTGTTTCAATGGCCTTACCCACTGCTTTTCAAACTTTTCTGTGTGGAAGATTCCACTGCATATATTGACACACTCCCAGGAGGCATCCCCTTCCTAATTTCCAAAAGATAATGTATAGGAAAACCGTGCTATCATTGCAGAAAACCATATACAACAGCAGAAATAATGTGCTAGTAAATCAACAAACACCGGAAAAGAGAAAATAATAAAAATTACAAAATTCTCAGACATTGCACATACTGTGCTGGCGTGTGGGGCTCAGACGGACAGACATTACCTCACCCCAGTTTGGAAAACCTCTGATCTTGCCTGATAACTTGCTCTGAAACTGTATCACCCCTTGGGTGAAGAGGTTCTGCTAACTTCCCTTGTTCTTAACTTAATTTTAATTGATGTCACACTATATTTAAACCTTTCACCGTAGTGAACAATTTCCCTCAATCAATCTTGCCTATACCCTTCATTATCTTGAAGACTTCAACTAGATCACTTCAAAGTTGTTTTTTTTTTGAGAGAACCATTTTTGATGCTCCCCTCTACCCTCTCAGTATCTTTCAATTATAAGGTGACCAGTACTCCAAATGGAGTCTGACCAATGTCTTAAACAGCAGCACCTTCAGAATTCTATTCTGTCTCTGCTGATGCAACCAGTCCCTCATTTGTCTTTTTTAACTGCAGGTCAACACACCTGATTTCCACTCTGAACATCTCAAGCAAGGATAAATAGTTTTTCCAAATGCATTTGTAATGAACTGAATGAAATAAAGTATCAGTCCACTACAACCCCTAGATTCATGCTCCATTTGTTTTTGGTTCTGTGCTCCCATTCTAATTATTTAACAGTTATTCACATTGAATTATCTGACACCTTAAAAACAAATCCAAATCCTTTGGAATCTGTTTGTAGTGCCTTTTCTGTTACCTGAAAGATTTTGTTCATTTATCATTCCCTTGTTCAAGTCAATATATTTAAAAATAGCAAAGGTCCAAATACTGACGCCCCCCTAGGATGGCCTCACAATCTCTTTCCAGCCTGAAAGTTCCCACAATGGCTATCTGTTTCCTGTCTTAAAGCCAACTTTAATCCAAAACTTCCACTCTACCTCAGCTGTTAATTATTGATGTGGAACTTTTTAAAAAGCATTTATAAAAACTAAGCATCCAATGACTTTTTTCTTGCCAGTGTTTCTCTTTCTCTCCTCTCTGGGAGGTGTTGGATTCTGGTTCCATGGGTGCTTAGTACCATTTGGTATCAAACTCAAGTGACCAGTATTCATGTGTGAGCCTTGACATCCAGTATTGAAGCATAGAAGATAGGAGCAGGAGAAGGCCATTCGGCCCCTCAAGCCTGCTCCACCATTTAATGAGATCATGGCTGATCATCCAAATTCAGTACCCTGTCCCTGCTTTCTCCCCATATCCCTTGATCCCTTTAGCCTTAAGAAATATATCTAACTCCTTCTTGTATATATTTAATGAATTGGCCTCAACTGCCTTCTGTGGTAGAGAATTCCACAGGTTCACCACTCTCTGGGTGAAGAAATTCCTCCTCATCTCAGTCCTAAATGGCTTACCCCTTATCCTTAGACTGTGACCTCTGGTTCTGGACTCCCCCGCCATCGGGAACATCCTTCCTGCATCTAGTCTGTCTAGTCCTGTTAGAATTTTATAAGTTTCAATGAGATCCCCTCTCATTCTTCTAAACTCTAGCGAATATAAGCCTAATCGACCCAATCTCTCTTCATACATCATTCCTGCCATCCCAGGTATCAATCTGGTAAATCTTCACTGCACTCCCTCCATGGCAAGAACATCCTTCCTCAGATAAGGCGACCAAAACTGCACACAATACTCAAGGTGTGGTCTCACCAAGGCCTTGTACAACTGCAGCAAGACATCCTTGCTCCTGTACTCGAATCCTCTCGCTATGAAGGCCAACATACCATTTGCCGCCTTAACCGCCTGCTGCACCTGCATGCTTACCTTCAGCGACTGGTGCACAAGGACTCCCAGATCTCGTTGCACTTCCCCTTTTCCCAATCTATTGCCGTTCAGATAATAATCTGTCTTCCTGTTTTTGCCACCAAAGTGGATAACCTCGCATTTATCCACATTATACTGCATCTGCCATGCATCTGCCCAATCACCCAACCTGTCCAAATCATACTGGAGTTTCTCTGCATCCTCCTCACAGCACACACGCCCACCCAGCTTTGTGTCGTCTGCAAACTTGGAGATATTAAATCTAGTTCCCTCGTCTAGATCATTAATATATATATTGTGAATAGCTGGGGTCCTAGCACCGATCCCTGCGGTACCCCACTAGTCACTGCCTGCCACTCGGAAAAAGACCCGTTTATTCCAACTCTTTGCTTCCTGTCTGCCAACCAGTTCTCGATCCAAATCAGTACCTTACCCCCAATCCCATGTGCTTTAACTTTGTACGCTAATCTCTTATGCGGGACCTTATCGAAAGCCTTCTGAAAGTCCAAATACACCACATCCACTGGTTCTCCCTTATCTATTCTATCAGTTACATCCTCAAAAAATTCCAGTAGATTAGTCAGGCATGATTTACCTTTTGTAAATCCATGTTGACTTTGTCCGATCCTGTCACTGTTTTCCAAGTGCTCTGCTATTACATCTTTTATAATGGACTCTAGCATTTTGCCCACTACCGATGTAAGGCTTACCGGTCTATAATTCCCCGTTTTTTCTCTACCACCTTTTTTAGATAGTGGGGTTACATTAGCTACCCTCCAATCCATGGGAACTGTTCCAGAGTCTATAGAATTTTGGCGGGATAATCAACCGTGAGGGGGGAGGTTAGGCTTAGAGCACCTAACTATGTAGTTACACTCTTATTTGTGTAGATTTTCCTCTGCTCTTCCTGAAAATCTGACATGGTAAACTTTCCTTCCTCTTCCTGAATAAAGATAGATGTGCAGTAGACTATTTAATAACTCCCTTTCTTTGTCCCTGGATACCAGCTTCCCAATATCATGGTTATATGGACCAATACTTTCTTTCACTCTCTGTTTATTACGAATGCATTTGGAAAAGCTAAAAAGTGTTGCTTAAGATATTCGTAGGTGTCATTCAGGGGTCACAAATTTGTATAAGGCTAGATCTAGGTTAGATGTCCGGAGGTAGTTCTTTTCCCAGAGAATAGTGACCCTCTGGAACAGGCTGCCGTCTCGTGCGGTGAATGTTGATTCACTGAATTCCTTCAAGCGAGAGCTGGACTTGTTTTTTGGCTGGGGCGGAGATCACCTCTTACAGAAGGTAGGTAATGCAGGGAATTCAGGGCCAGAGTGATGATCTGGACTAGTTTCGATCGCCTAGATGGGTCGGAGAGGAATTTCCAGATTTTTTTTCCCCCAAATTGGCCTGGGTTTTTTGCCTCTCCCAGGAGATCAGATTGTTTCAAGTGGGGTGAAGTGTATATATTGTGATACACAAGGTATCGCAATTGTGTGGGACAGGCTCGATGGACTTGTTCGTATGTTCGATGTGTATGTTCTTCTTGGCTTTTGTTTTTTGACCTGCTTTTACTCATCTTTAATATTTACCTGATCCTCCTGCCTACTCCATTCCTGCAAACAGCAATGAGATGAATGACCTAGATAATTAAAAACACATTTTTGGGTGATATTAGTTGAGGGAACACCAACCTCCTCTTTCCACCCCCTTTTCCCATCCACCCCACCCCAACCTGCTAATGGTAAGGCCAGTTATAGAGCCTCCTTTGTTGCCCTGAGTGAGGTGGGATAACCATACAGATCAAGAATCAACTGTTGGACATTCCTAGAGTATATGGTTCATTCTCACAATGAGTATTGCATTTACCAACTAAGCTATCGGAAAAGTGAACTATGTTGTTGTAAAGGATGCCCATTCTACTGGATCCATTCCAAAACTTTAGATGCAGATTTATATCTGTCTTGCTATGGTGGAGTACTAAGAACAAATGCTGAACTTAAAGTGATGATGTAAAAATGTTAACCTGATATTTATTCTTGTCTACTTTGTTCTTCCCTAGATTGTCACAATCATTGCATTCCATTCTCAGAAATGAGTTTTGTGGAGTATAGAGATGATATTCAGAATGGTGATACCGCCATCGTCTTCCTAGGCCACGACTCAATGTTTGCGATCAAAGTTCAGCAAGGTGGTGCAACGCAGACAAAATATGGGGCGATCAAGCATTCAGCAGACCTAATTGGGAAAAAGTATGGGTCAAAGATTACATGCAGCAAAGGAGGTTGGGTGTATATACTTCACCCAACTCCAGAACTCTGGACTGTGACTCTTCCTCACCGGACCCAGATCCTCTATTCCACTGATATCTCTATGATCATTATGATGTTAGAGTTGAAGCCAGGATCGGTTGTCTGTGAGTCAGGTAGGTTATTTAACATGGAATCTAAGCGCTCAGATTTTAACTTGTACTGGAGATATTCATGTATATAGCAAAGATATTTGTAGCTTGACTAATTTGCAGCAAAGAAGAAATATTCAAATTCTTCAGTACATGACCAATTTTCAAGCATGACCATCTCCACAATTGTTGTTGAGGAAACTGTTTTTCTGATCATCTAGGCATGTAATGGTGACAGGTGAGTATTACTGTATTCCTTGGTATTTAGGAATATGAAAAATCTTGAATAACAAGGTATTATTTCTGCATCTTGTATAGCACATTCACTGGCTTTGGAGATGTAATTATATTATACTTCAGACTCTGCACTGTGGGCTGAAATGTTAGAGTTTGCTTCTACATGTTCAGGTGGATATTGAAAATAGTCAAAGAAGAGCAAGGAGTTCTCCCAGCATTGTGGGTAATGTTCCTCCCTCAAACCAATACCATTTATATAAAAAAAAATCCTCATTAACTGGTGATTTATGCAGCTTGTGGGATGCAGCTGTTGCAGAACAGTTCTATTTGATTACAGAATAGTCACTGCCCTCCAAGAGTAATTCATTATGTGAAATGCTTTGAGATGTTTTGATAAGATAAGGTGCTATATAAATGCAATTGTTTTATTGGAGCTTGTCACGTGGAATCTATAACTCATGTTACATTTCATCAGAGTATTTCGTTTGCTTATTAACTTTAAATGTTAACATTAATGGAGGCTGATGTGTGAGGTGGATTTAACTTCTCTTCAGAGATTTTTGGCTGCTACTTTAGAAATTTTGATAAGGAGAGATTGACATTGGGGGAAAAACATTATGCTTTACTTTGAGGATACGGTTTAAATATCTAGTTGAATGATTCCAGTGGAAATATGTCATTAATTTTAAGACAGCCTGAGGTGCTGAGCACCATTGAGATGGATAATTGAGAACAACTCCTACGTCACAAGTTTCCAGTTTCATGGTGATCTGAAGTGGAGATGGGTAATTGACTGCAAAACTTGAAGGAAGGGACAGAGAGAGTAACAAAGGTAATAAGGCAACAGTGACTAAGGTGACATCAGGGAAAAATAGAAATAAGTCAAAGCTAAAGGCACTATATCTGAATGCATGAAGCATTCGCAACAAAATAAATGAATTAATAGTGCAGATAGAAATTAACAGGTTTGATCTAATAGCCATTACGGAGACATGGTTGCAAAGTGGCCAAGGTTGGGAACTAAATATTCCAGGATACTGAACTTTTAGAAGAGATAGACAAAATGGAAAAAGAGGAGGGGTAGCCCTGATAATAAAGGATGGGATAAAGACAGTAGAGAGAAAGGATCTTAGCTCGGAAAATCAAGAAGTAGAATCAGTTTGGGTGGAGCTGAGAAACAGTGAGCGGCAGAAAATATTGGTGGGAGTTGTTTAAAGGCCCCCAAACAGTAGTTGTAATGTAGGGCAGAGTATAAATCAGGAAATTAGAGGTGCATGTAACAAGGGTAATACAGTAATCATGGGGGACTTTAATCTACATATAGACTGGGCAAACCAAATTTGCAGTAATAGTGTGGAGGACGAATTCATGGAATGTATGCAAGATAGTTTTCTAGATCATTATGTTGAGGAACCAACGAGGGAACAGGCTATTTTAGATCTAGTATTGTGCAATGAGAAAGGGTTAATTAATAACCTTGTAGTAAAGGGGCCTTCAGGGAAGAGTGACCATAATATGATTAGAATTTTATATTGAGTTTGAAAGTGATTTAGTTAAATCCGAAACTAGGGTCTTAAATCTAAACAAAGTAAACTACATAGGTATGAGGGGTGTGTTGGCTAAGGTAGATGGGAAACTACATTAAAAGGAATGATGGTAGGGAAGCAATGGCTAGCATTTAAAGAATAAGTACATCATTTACAACAAATATACATTCCTTTTAAGGCACAAAAACCCCACAGAAAAAGTGGTCCAACCGTGGCTAGCAAGAGAAGTTAAAGATAGTATTAGATCAAAAGAAGAGACTTCTAATGTTGCCAAAAAGAGTAGTAAGCTTGAGGATTGGGAGGAATTTTAGAATTCAGCAAAGGAGGACCAAGAAATTGATCCAAAAAGGGAAAATAGAATGAGAGTAAACTAGCGAGAGACACAAAAACAGACTGTAAAAGCTTCTATAGGTATGTAAAAAGGAAAAGATTAGCAAAAGTAAATGTGGGTCCCTTACAGGCTGAGACAGGAGAAATTATAATGTGGAATAAGAAAATGGCAGAGAAATTAAACAAATACTTTGTATCTGTCTTCATGGAAGAAGACGCAAAAAACTTCCCGGAAATAGTAGAGAATCAAGGCTGTAGCGAGAATAAGGAACTGAAAGAAATTAGTATTAGTAAAAAATCGTACTGGAGAAAACGGTTCCCACGGATTGGAAGGTAGCAAATGTAACCCCACTATTTAAGAAAGGAGGGAGAGAGAAAATGGGGAACTACAGACCAGTTAGCCTGACATCAGTAGTAGGGCAAATGCTAGAATCTATTATTAAGGACGTGGTAACAGGGCACTTAGAAAATAATAATACGATTGGGCAGTCCATGGATTTATGAAAGGGAAATCGCGTTTGACGAATCTGTTAGAATTTTTTGAGGTTGTAACTAGCAGAATAGATAAGGGGGAACCAGTGGATGTGGTGTATTTGGATTTTTAGAAGGCATTCGATAAGGTGCCACATAAGAGGTTATTAAACAAAATTAGGGCTCATGGGATTGGGGGTAATATACTAGCATGGATTGAGGATTGGTTAACGGACAGAAAACAGAGAGTAGGAATAAAGGGTCATTTTCGGGTTGGCAGGCTGTAACTAGTGGGGTACCGCAAGGGTCAGTGCTCGGGCCTCAGCAATTCACAATCTACATCAATGATTTGGATGAGTGGACCAAATGTAATATATCCAAGTTTGCTGATGATACAAAGCTGGATGGGAATGTAAGTTGTGAGGAGGATGCAATGAGGCTTCAAGGGATAAGTGAGTGGGCAAGAACATGGCAAATGGAATATAATGTGGAGAAATGTGAAGTTATCTACTTTGGTAGGAAAAATAGAAAAGCAGAGTATTTTTTAAATGGTGTGAGATTGGGAAATATTGGTGTTCAGAGGGACCTGGGTGTCCTTGTACACAAATCACTGAAAGTTAACATGCAGGTACAGCAAGTAATTAGGAAAGCAAATGGTATGTTGGCCTTTATTACAAGAAGATTTGAGTATAAGAGTAAAGACGTCTTTAGGGCCCTGGTGAAACCACACTTGGAGTATTGTGTACAGTTTTGGTCGTCTTACCTAAGGAAGGATATACTTGCCATCGAGGGAGTGCAATGAAGGTTCACCAGACTGATTCCTGGGATGGGGGGATTGTCCTATGAGAAGAGATTGAGTAGACTAGGCCTATATTCTCTAGAGTTTAGAAGAATGAGAGGTGATCTCATTGAAACATACAAAATTCTTGCAGGGCTTGACAGGGTAGATGCAGGGAGGATGTTTCCCCTGGCTGGGGAGCCTAGAACCAGGGGTCACTGTCTCAGAATAAGGTGTCGGCCATTTAGGACTGAGATGAGGAGAAATTTCTTCACTCAGAGGATGGTGAATCTTTGGAATTCTCTACCCCAGAGGGCTTTGGAGGCTCAGTCGTTGAGTATATTCAAGACAGAGATCGATAGATTTTTGAATATTAAGGGAATCAAGGGATATGGGGATAGTGCAGGAAAGTGGAGATGAGGTAGAAGATCAGCCATGATCTTATTGAATGGCGGAGCAGGCTCGAAGGGCCAAATGGCCTGCTCCTGTTCCTATTTCTTAGTTCTAATGAAATGCCAATTAGCAATCTTTCAGTGGTGGCTTCAGCTTGAGCAGTATTGTTGAAGGTCTGGAATAAGTCGTCTGGTTGTTGTTGTTTTGGGTGGCACAGAGGACCTAAAGGATAGAAAAACTAACTTCTACAACTGGCGAACCAAGTGGAAAAATATTGTTTAAGGTACAGTTGAAGCAATTATGGAAATGGAAGTAGGAGATAAATAGCCACAGGCCCTGCAGGTAAATACTCATGAAAATAAGAGACTCTTAAATCACCAGTGTGTTCAAACTGCCTTTATCCTGTACTTGCAATATACAATGCTCTGGTATAGTAATTTTGTTCATTTCAGAGTACATTGATTGCAAGGCTGGTATAGCAATTTGATTTTAAAAATAAACTTACTTGAACCATAGCCTTAACATCTAATTATGTGTCTCCATGATAAGATTGGATCCCTTGAGAAAGAGAGAAGGGAGCATAGAATATATTGGGCTGGATTTTGCTGTAAAAATAACAATGAGGTTAACGAAGCTCACCGTTATTTATGTGCAAATCGGACAGCAACTTCTGGGGAGCCCACATGCACAGTTAAACGCGAAAATCCTGAAGTTGCTGTCCGAGATATGCTGTTCCTCTGTAAGCTGCGCAAAAACGACATTGCCACCTGACTCCCATTGAAATGTATTGAATGGCATGAAGTTCCTGTACTGACATCATAAATATGGACTAAACTCACTACAAAAAGTGTAAGTACCTTTTTAACGGCATGATAAGTCATAATTACTGCCAAACAACCCCTCTGGCACTGAAAATTTTGCAAGTGTGGAGTCTCATTCCTTCTGCTTTTAATTATTGTTGGAGCTTCAATAAAATATCTTTCTTTAACCTTTTCTTTGTCTCTTTTATTTCTCTCGCTAATCCAATCTTTCTTTCTCTCTTATTTCACTTTCTGTACCTGATTTGACATTGAATTCAGTATTCTAACTTGCACTTCCTGGTTCAGACTCTGCACTGCTCATTAACTATTCAATCTGATTGGTTAAGGAGACGCAGTTGCTTGTCCTGTTCGCACAAAGGTCCCAGATCCCCTGTAGAGGGCGCTGCGATGTTTGATTGACCGCAACTTGCCGTGCAAAAGCCTGTAGAAAGTCTATGGGTAAGTACAAGTCCAACGAACGGCTGATACCATTCATTCACCACTCACAGCAAAATCCAACCCAATGAAAATGAACTGTCCAATAAATTTTCAGTTGCATTTTATTTATTCAGGGGTAGAAGCATCAAAAAAGGCAAAAATAGTGTCTAATACTGTACAAAAATGAACATGGAAATTAGCCCCTTAAAGAAATATTTCTTCTTCACACATCCCCCAAAATAATAAAATTCCCTCATTCCTCAGTTGACTTGTTTAAAGTAATGTAGCTCTCCAGAGGGATAACAGAATATCTAGTGCTTATAAAAAGGATATAATAACTACAATATCCAGTGCTTATAAAAAGGCCTTGTACCATCACCAGACGTGCAGTAATATATTTTTTTTTATCTAACCTGTTCTCAAATCCTGATGATCATGTATCCTGCTGCCATTGAAACACTTAATCAAAACTTGAGAAATATGATCATGGTGTAACCTGCCTGCAGTGGCTTGGATAGAATTCCACTGAATAGTTCAGAGTTGAATTAGAAAGAAAGGAATCATAGGTACCAAAAATGAGAGTTGAACCATTTCTCCTGGAGATATGTAGGAGCTAAGATCCTAGTCAAGAATGTGCAGGAAGTTTTTCTTCAACCAACAATAATCTGTGTGCACTGCCAGATACCTGGTACCGTGTCCAGAAAGAGCTTAAAAATAAGCATTGAGTTGCATTGAGAGTCAGATATTTGGTGTAATGGTCAGAATTTTCTGTAGGTAAACTAGTTCTTTTAAAATAAAATGAATGCAGCATGAAACCGAGCACTCGAGTGCTGCACAACCACTGCAGAAGGGAGCCTATGTGACTGTTATGTTCTGACGAACAAGGAGGTGCAATGCAATGACTTCTGTAGAACAACTGCATTCACCTCATTGAAAATTGATAACCAGGCTAGATGGATAACCATATCTACTAGACTTGTTTTATTTCTACTGCAATCATATTTGCATATTCAATTTTTTAAGAGGTTTCTCGAGTTTAACACAGATTAAAGCTGCATTTATTTAATAACCCATCAGAATTGCTATGATTTAAAAGTTCATTAGTCAACCCATCTTGCGTGTGACAATCTATTGGTATATTAGCCAAATGCAAATACTACCTTCCCATTTAAAACTAGTATCTGCTACAGACAGGTTGACCACAATGATGCTCCTTTTTAAAGGGTAAAAGTAAATCCACTGTCCATGCAATCGGTGCCAAATATCGAGCTGTGGTTAAGGTTTTTAGTTCCCTATGTGATAGTAAAATTAAAAATGTAAGTGGCTACTCTGATGTGTATATATTGAGATAAAGCTTTGTGTGCTATTCAGTCAACATGGCGAGATAAAAAATATCAAACAGCTGAGACTCTGCAGCATTGAAGGAATGTTGATTAGTGATATTGGGACTCTGATATTAGAATAAAATTGCAATATCAAGATTTGTGATATGGTGTGATGTACATTGGCCTTAATGTAATGTTTTTCTCCTGTTTCTAATCTTACTAGACTGTTATAATCTACATATGCATTAAAATTTAATGAGCTAAAAGCTCTTGTTGTGATATTAATATCATTCTATGAAATATGACCTTAAAGCAAGGCCAAATTGTACTTTGTTCTGTTATACCTTTGAACATACTGCATCTTGCATTAATGCATTTCATCAAATATATAGAAATACATTTTTATACTAATATTGTTTGCAATCATAAAACCTAGAAATTTGCACCTACTATATAAACCGGGTCAGTTTTTATTCTACCCCATAAAAACTTAACCTGGCAACAGTTTTGTGAAAATCCACTTGTTTGATGGTATCTTTTAAATATAAGAGGGAACGTCTCTGCATGTGGATTAACCGTTGAGTTAATTAAATAAATCTGGAATAAAAAGCTAGTATCAGTAATGGTGACCATGAAACTATTGGATTATCGTAAAAACCCATCTGGTTCACTAATATCCTTTTAGGGAAGGAAATCTGCCATCCTTACCTTGTCTGGCCTATATGCGACTCCAGATCCACAGCAATGTGGTTGACTCTTAACTGCCCTCTGAAATGGCCTAGCAAGCCACTCAGTTGTAACAAAACCACTACGAAAAACAATAATGAGAATAAAACAGGACAGACCACCCGGCATCGACCTAGGTACCGGCTTAGGACACTACAACCGCACACCTAGCCCAGTCGACCTTGCAAAGTCCTCCTCACTAATATCTGGGGACTTGTGCCAAAATTGGGAGAGCTGTCCCACAGACTAGTCAAGCAACAGCCTGACATAGTCATACCCACAGAAGCATACCTTTCAGCCAATGTTCCAGACTCCTCCATCAGCATCCCTGGGTATGTCCTGTCCCACCGGCAGGACAGACCTAGCAGAGCTGGTGGCACAGTGGTATACAGTCGGGAGGGAGTGGCCCTGGGAGTCCTCAACACTGACTCCGGACCCCATGAAGTCGCATGGCTTCAGGTCAAGCATGGGCAAGGAAACCTCCTGCTGATTACAACCTACCGCCCTCCCTCAGCTGATGAATCAGTACTCCACCATGTTAAACACCACTTGGAAGAAGCACTGAGGATAGCAAGGGCAGAGAATGTACTCTGGGTGGGAGACTTCAATGTCCATCACCAAGAGTGGCTCTGTAGCACCACAGCTGGCCGAGTCCTGAAGGACATAGCTACCAGACTGGGCCTGCGGCAGCTGGTGAGAGAACCAACACGAGGGAAAAACCTACTTCACCGTGTCCTCACCAATCTACCTGTTGCAGATGCATCTGTCCTGTCCATGAAGCATTGGTAGCAGTGACCACCGCACAGTCCTTGTGGAGATAAAGTCTGTCTTCACACTGAGGACACCCTCTGTCGTGTTGTGTGGCACTACCACCGTGCTAAATGGGATAGATTCAGAACAGATCTAGCAGCTCAAAACTGGGGATCCATGAGGTGCTGTGGGCCATCAGCAGCAGAATTGTATTCCACCACAATCTGTAACCTCATGGCCTGGCATATCCCTCACTCTACCATTACCATCAAGCCAGGGGACCAACCTTAGTTCAATGAGGAATGCAGAAGAGCATGCCAGGAGCAGCACCAGACATACCTAAAAATAAGGTGCCTACCTGGGGAAGCTACAAAACAGGACTACATGCATGCTAAACAGTAGAAGCAGCATGCTATAGACAGAGCTTAAGCGATCCCACAATCAACAGATCAGATCTAAGCTCTACAGTCCTGCCACATCCAGTCATGAATGGTGGTGGACAATTAAACAACTAATGGGAGGAGGAGGCTCCATGAATATCCCCATCCTCAAAGATGGTGGAGCTCAGCACGCGAGTGCAAAAGACAAGGCTGAAACGTTTGCAACCATCTTCAGCCAGAAGTGCTGAGTGGATGATCACCATCACGGAAGCCAGTGTTCAGCCAATTCGATTCACTCCACGCGTCATCAAGAAATGGCTGAGCGCACTGGATACAGCAAAGGCCCCGACAACATCCCACCTATCGTGCCGAAGACTTGTGCTCCAGAACTAGCCGCGCCTCCAGCGAAGCTGTTCCAGTACAGCTACAACACTGGCATCTACCCGACAATCGGGAAAACTGCCCAGGTATGTCCTGTCCACAAAAAGCAGGACAAAGCCAATCCGGCCAATTACTGGCCCATCAGTCTTCTCACCTTCCATCACTTTGTTGATGATCGAATCATCAACAGTGCTATCAAATGGCACTTACTCACCAATAACCTGCTCACCGATGCTCAATTCGGGTTCCGCCAGGACCACTCGGCACCAGACCTCATTACAGCCTTGGTCCAAACATGGACAGAAGAGCTGAATTCTAGTGGTGAGATGAGAGTGACTGCCCTTGGCATCAAGGCAGCATTTGACCGAGTGTGGCATCAAGGACCCCTAGCAAAACTGAAGTAAATGGGAATCGGGGAAAAATCTCCACCAGCTAGAGTCATACCTAGCACAAAGGAAGATGGTTGTGGTTGCTGTAGGTTTATCATCTCAGTCCCAGGACATCGCTACAAGAGTTCCTCAGGGCAGTGTCCTAGGCCCAACTATCTTCAGCTGCTTCATCAATGACCTTCCCTTCATCATAAGGTCAGAAGTGGGGATGTTTGCTGATGACTGCACAGTGTTCAGTTCCATTCACAACTCCTCAGATAATGAAGCAGTCCGTGCCCACATGCAGCAAGACCTGGATGAGATTCAAGCTTGGGCTGATAAGTGGCAAGTAAGGTTCGTGCCACACAAGTGCCAGGCAATGACTATCTCCAACAAGCGAGAGTCTAACCACTGCCTCTTGACATTCATTCACATAACCATCGCCAAATCCCCCACCATCAACATCCTGGGGGTCACCATTGACCAGAAACTTACCTGGACCAGCCACAAATACTGTGGCTACAAGAGCAGGTCAGAGGCTAGGTATTCTGTGGTGAGTGTCTCACCTCCTGACTCCCCAAAGCCTTTCCACCATCTACAAGGCACAAGTAAGGAGTGTGATGGAGTACTCTCCACTTGCCTAGATGAGTGCAGCTCCAACAACACTCAAGAAGCTCGACACCATCCAGGACAAAGCAGCCTGCTTGATTGGCACCCCATCCACCACCTTAAACATTCACTCCCTCCACCACTGGCGCACCGTGGCTGCAGTGGGTACCATCTACAATATGCAGTGCAGCAACTCCCAAACCCACGACCTCTTCCAACTAGAAGGACAAGGGCAGCAGGCGCATGGGAACGCCACCACCTCCAAGTTCCCCTCCAAGTCACACACCATCCTGACTTGGAAATATATCGCCGATCCTTCGTTGTCGCTGGGTCAAAGTCCTGGAACTCCCTCCCTAACAGCACTGTGGGAGTACGAAGGTGGCTCATCAGCACATTCTCAAGGGCAATTAGGGATGGGCAATAAATGCTGGCCTTGCCAGCGATGCCCACGTCCCAGGAACGAATAATTTAAAAAAAACGATTAGGCTGGAGAGCTATCGTAACTCAGCTTTAAAGATCGTCTTCCTCTGGTTTAAGAATTTTTCTAGTGCCAGTAGCATTGAAAGAAAACTCAAGTAGAGATTAACAACAACTTGCATTTTTATAGCACCTTTTAACATAGAAAAAATGTCATTAGACGATTCATAAAGACAGAAAATGGATGTCGAGCCAAAGAAGGAGATATTAGGAGGGGTAACCAAAAGCATGGTCATAGAGCTGGGTTTAAAGGAGGAGAGAGAGGCAGAGGGAGGAAAAGCAGAGCATGGGGGTCTAGATGCATGAAGGTACGCCTGTGTCGAATTAACGCTGAGAACTTGTGACTTGTATTGGTTCTCCAATGTACTTTGCCACCTGGGGAGGAGCTCTTGTGTCTTGGGCTTAAAGGACACCTTTATATTTACAGTAATGTATCTTTTTGTTAGCTTCCCTCTGTGCCTCCCTTGGCATCCTCCAAAAGGCCCACCGACGCAATTGTCGCTGCCTCCTAACAAGTAGCAGCTCCAATTGTCCCATCCTATTCTCTTGCCGCCCTACGCGCCTGCTGCGGGCTAATCTTGCCAACCTCCTTCCAGTCCCTCCCTGTTCTGACCCTTTCGACTCTGCCAGTAAATCGGCTATCTTCGCCCCTCTCCGTATTTCCCTTCAAAATGTGCGTTCACTTGTGAATAAGGGCCTTGCCATACGTGAGCTTACTGTGGGCGATCACGCTGACATCATGACCTTGACAGAGACATGGTTGAGGGGTGATGACCCCTTTCCCCTTAATGAAGCTTCCCCGCCTGGCTATACTTTCCACCATTTGTCCCGCCCAAACCGCCGTAGTGGTCGTTTAGCCCTTATCTCTAAATCACACCTTGGTCTGTCTCCCTTCTCCCCATGCAACTTTTCCTCCTTTGAGCATCTCACCTTGTTCCACCCCTCACATCTCTCTCTCTTTAAAATCCTTGTTTTGCATCGCCTACCACGCCAATTTTCTCACTGAGACATCTTCCCTGCTTTCCTCCCTCTGCCTCTGCACCCAGTGACTTCTCATTCTCAGTGATTTCAACCTCCACCTCAACTCTTGTTCTCTATCCTCTGAGTTCACTGCTCTCCTTTCCTCCCTTAATCTCTCCCTCCATATATACTCTCCTACCCATGTACACAACCACCCCCTCGATATTGTCATCTCACGTGGCCTCGCTACTCCCACCATAACTATCATTGATAAAGCAATCTCTGATCATTTCCTTGTATCACTGTCTACCCATATTCCCCTTCCCCCTCCCAAACCTCCCTTCCCCTAGAACAATCCCCCAAGATAGCTGCTTTCCGCCAATTCTGGTCTCTTGAACATCACCAATTTTAATCGCTCCACCATTGGTGGCCGTGCCTTCAGCTGCCTAGGTTCTAAGCTCTGGAATTCCCTCCCTAAACCACTCAGCTTCTCTACCTCTCTTTCTTCCTTTTAAGACGCTCCTTAAAACCTACCTCTTTGACCCAAGCTTTTGGTCATTTGCCCTCATCTCCTTATATGGTTCGGTGTCAAATTTTGTTTTGATGACGTATAAAGGAATAGCCATATTTCAGAAAAATACACCATCCTATGAAAGAATTTTGATTATTAAAACATGACAAACTGGGTTTAAAAATCTGGAAGCCTTAACAAGCTAAAGCTGTAAATACAAGCTTCTGAGATAAGATGAGTCGTTAACACAAAGCTGTAAACACCATACAAGCTTTTGAAATGAGAATTGGTTGTTGACACTGAAACAATGGCCCTGTTGAAGCAGCAGGGTTGGAGCTTCCAAGAAGTCTGCAGTTTAGAAAGAACACAATAGCTATACCCAGTTTAAAGTGTTATAAACTAACACTTCGAACAGAATCACAGAACATTAAAGAACCATATGCCTTCATAAAAATATCAAATGAAACAGGAGACATAATTCTTGGTACAACCAGTTGAGGTAGCTAAGAAGACAATGAGATACCCAGTGGAAGTGTTTTTAATTTACATGTTGTAAAAAGATACAAACAGAAGACTTTCATAAATATGACATCAATAGATGCACCAAGCAATCACATTGTGTTTGTATTGAACTTGGAACAGTTAGGAGACACGACGTCTGCTTATAACCAGCTGAGGTGATTTAAGAATTGAAGACCTTCGTAAGAATGGCATCAAATAGATACATCAGTTATAACCGTTTATGATAAGTTTCAAACACCTACACAGCAGACACAAGTCTGCAAGCTAACAGCTGAACTGACAGTAAGAATAGAAAGAAGTCAACAGAAATATAACGAGATAATTAGCTTACATCAGCAGAAAACTTCAAAGGATATACCACTGAAAAAAGGGTATAAAATATGAGACTTTCAAATAGGAAAACAGAATTCGCTGGAAGGGGCAAGCGATTCTCAACTTCAGAGGCAAGCTCTAAGTTTGCAACTCTGAGTCTCGGGTGATCAAAGGTACTTGTATTTGATTTTGGTGGATATCCTGGATTAAGAATAAGTAGAAATGTAAAAATGAAACGAAGTTAAGATTTGAGAATAAGGATCTCTGAGAATAAGAAATGTAAGCTATTTGTATTTTGAACTGTTAATGTTGCGACTGAATCACCAGCTGTTAACTACATGTCGGTTCTTTAATAAATCTATATATTTTTAGAATTGTCTCACATAGTACTACTGTGTCAAACTCTCAAACTCAATCTCTGTACACTCTTTGGTGAGGAGTTGCAGAATTCTGGGGGAGTTTTCCGGACCCTCATAATATCCAGAAGGTTACAGTCTAGTTAAACTTATTACAAGTGCTATCTGGAGGACGGTAACATCGTCAAGTCGTTCCTTTCCTTTAGGGAGAGATAGTCTGAACCTTTAGACCCAATTAAACGTCTTATAGGATTCGGCTATCTTTAACTTTAGTTGAAGGTGAACGTATGATCCGGGGTGGCCCGAAAAGGGCTAGGACTAGTAATTATCCCTTCAGACGCTCCTGTGAAGCGCCTTGGGACGTTTTACTACATTAAAGGCACTATATAAATGTAAGTAGTTGTAAAAAAATATATATATATATATATTACACTAGCAGATTTTTTGTGGCATTGCTCATGGTCAGAGATTGCAAGGGGTGTGGAAATGAAAGAGGGTGCACATCTCAACTGAAAAATAATTTAAAAAGTTTGTAAGAGATCTCTTCCGAGATCGTGCAATAAATGTTTCCGATTAGTTCCTGGAAAATAAATTAGTGTTTTAAGTAGATAAATAAATACCACAGGTACATAAATACGTAAATCGTTGGATGTAATATGGGGAAGCAGCTCTTTACCTTTGCTGTTCATCTGCTTAGAGTGTGGGTTTTTATAGTGAAGGTCAGGAATTATATAAAACTTCAGAAAACATCTTTCTTTACCAGATATTCTGCAATCATTCTGTTTAAATAAATCTAATAAAATTTGACTTTTTTGTTGAAGTTTGAAAGGAGGTTCTAACTAATGGTACAGTCCTCCCAGGACTTGCTATTGCTTATATGATTCCTGATTGTTTTTAAATTCTGAGACAAGTAAGCATAAAAGAAGAAATGCAGCTACTGCAATCATTTAGAATGCATTGCAAGCTATAAAGACTTGATCCTAATTTATTCCCATCCAAGTCCTTCCCACTCCCTGGTTTTTTTCCTCTGCTGTATCTGTTCAGCTGTCTTACAGGTACTTTTCTGACTAGTTATGGGATATCACCTAGTATGCACCATTTTGGCTTTGTTATCTCAGAAAAAGTTGAACTCATGCTTCACCCTGTTTTTGATACCTTATTAGAAAAAAGAACAAATTCTGGTTACTTTCACATCCACCTAAAAATGGTTTCTCTGATAAAGTTTGTTTGCAATAATTTTCCATCAATACATGGGAGTGCAGGAGGGAGGTGAAGCACACAAGCAGATGTCCTGGTACACTGTAAATGGTCAGTTTTGCTCTCTATCTTTTTGTTTTCAATAAAAAAAATCCTACAAGTTGTAGGCTCAGATGGTTGCTGGGTGCTGAAGTCTGCATCTTGACAAGTCTCTTGAACTGGAAGTGATGGCTCTGGGAACGCCCACAGACAGCAGATTGAAGCTTCAGAGCCTCGAGACACAGAATGTTTTTATAGGTATTTCAAACCTAGAAAATGCTATTGTACAGATAGTTGTTAACCATTTTCTTGTAAATGTTTTAATTCTTAATTCAATTACGTTACAAACTTTATTTCCAGGACTGAATACTCTGGTTAGTGAAGAACACAAAATGGTAGCTCAGGGATTTTCAAAACATATTTTGAAAATCTTAATTGGTTTGTCTTTTTTTTCCTTTGGTGCTTTTTCCTCTAACTTCTTTCCTATATTTTCATAAAATATTTTCAACCATGACATAGACTTCAAAACTGCACTTCAAAACCTGTCAAAATATTATTCATATTACATACTCAAGTGATGTATGGTATAAACGTGTCTAAACTCAGGCTTTTTTAAGAGTGAATCACTGGAGCATTTATCCCAGACATTTTGAAGTTTAGATTTTTCAAAATGGCAGGCCCAGTAATATTGGGGTGATGATACTAAAATAATTTTTTGATTACTGTAAGTTTCTATTTTTTAAATGGTCAGGGTGTGACAAATAGTTAAAGATTGGGTTTAGCATTTGTTTTAGTTCTAGGGAGCACAATTCTATTAGTTTAAAAAAAAATCTCTTTGCAGGACTATTTCATGTAAATATTTGCCACGCGTCACTCAAGTACATTTCAACAAATGGATCTGTTCAGGGCTGCATACATTTAGGTTAAGTACTTTTAAAATTTGTTTTCCAAGTATTTTGTAATTTCATCCCATATTATAGACTTGAGTAGTTTACCATCAATTGAAGTAAGAGTAACTGGCCTACAAATGTTTGGTTTACTCCTGTCTCCTTTTGAAAGGGAGTGTTCCATTTGCCACTCTCCTGGCACAATTTGTCTTTCCACAGAATTTTGGAAAATTATAGTCAGCCTCCACTATTTCTTACCCGCCCCCCACCCTTAAGGATCCACAGACGTAAATCATCAGGTCCCAGTGATTTGTTTACCTTAAGCTTAGGTGACTTTGAATAGTAGTGCCTACTGTTGTATACTATAATTCCAATATACACGCCCTCTGTGAAAACTGAGGCAAACTACTTATTTTGTATGTCTGCTTATTCCTTCACTCCAAGCTTGCCTCCATCATCTCTATCTTGTCTATTGTCTTATAACTAATGTGCAAATAGAAAGCCTTTTATTGCCTGTTGTTTTTGCTGATTTTCTTTACCTTCTCTAATCTCCCATTTTGAATCTTTCACACATTTCTCCTGGCTTTCATTTGTATTATTTTCCCTATATATGCTAACTGATGATTTTTTTTATGTTTCAAATTTAATCCCGGCCTTTACATTCCATTTTTATCCTACTGGAAGATACTTGATTTGCACCCTTTCTGTCTTCTGTTTAATCAATTCCCTTGTCGATCAGTGGTTCTGTTTGCCAATTTTTCCTTCCATTTTAATCTAGGCATGGGCTCTTGTCTTGCTTTTTTCTCCAAGTAAAGTGACCTTTTCTTCGACTTCTTTTTCCTTTTTAATTCTTACACTGAAGCTAATTACGTTGTGGTCAATGCTTAGGAATGGTGATGAAAATGTAATGATTTTCATTCCTAATCCACCAAAACTGAAAAGCCCTCCAGTTTTGCAGTTAAATGCATTGTGGATTTGTTTTCTCTTTTTGTCATGGCTTATTCACGTCCCAGGCCTGCTTACAATTATACCCAGTTGGATTTGGTTTCTCTTCTGCAGAGCTTGATGCTTAATGACTGTACTGTTCATCCCCTAGGTGCTGAACCAGTGCTTTTCATCAGAACACCATTGGGATTATTTTTTATATTCTACTGAATGTTTCCCTATAGGCAAAGTTCCACCACCCGTTAATCAACAACTGTACTTACATAATCATTTTATTAATGGCAGACATCAAGTTAGTAATTGTCTTCTCTTTACATGGCTCCTGCAGTTTGATAGTGATGTAGTAAATTGGCCCATGGACCTGATCAATATTGATCAAAGCCTCCCTGTTCTGCTCTCTGAAGCCAACACTGGTCTCTGTCTGTTTGACAGACTCATCTAGCTTTTTTCATCTGGAGTAATTGCATAGGAGGATGATGGATAACTCTGTGCATTGAGCAATTCATCTTCAATAAGAAAAATATATAAAATTCAGCCTTTAAAAACAAAAACTGGTTTTCCTGATTTTTTTTTTTTTGTTGTTGATAGTATTAGTATCTGGTTTGTATTCTCAGGATGTGGGCAATGCTGGCAAGACTGCATTTATTGTGCATCCTGAGTTGCCCTCAGAAGGTGGTGCTGGTGGTGGACCTCCATCTTGAACCACACTCCAAACAACTTGTACTTGATTTGGATTTTGACATTGGTGCAGCGTCCTCATAAACTCAACCTGATGCCGAAAGTAAATTATAAAATGGTCAAATGCAGATTGGTAGCACAGCAACTGGGAAGAGATGATTTTGTGCCAGTAATGATGAGCCTTAACTACTGTATAGAAATAGCTGGTTCAAAGATCCACTGAAAAAGGTCACTTTTTAAAAAAAAAAATACAAAAGCTTTTTTTGTTACTTTGAAAGCTAGATCTAGTAACCTGTTGTGCTTTCAGTTGTACCATTGTCCTGTCAGCTTCTTAAATTTTGTATTAGTCACAGGCAGTCCAAGGCTGATGAGCTACACTTCACATGTTAATTTTGAATATGTATGCATAAAGCTGTGATTTTTCTTTTCTACTTGGATTGCTGTGAAGTTTTCTCCACTTTGCAAATAGAATCCTTTGCAGTATTAAAGTGGCATAACAGAAGACTTTTCATCCTTTCGTAGTTTGTTGGATTAGTTTACTTTCATTCCTTCACTTAAAACAGTTTAAAAATGGTTTTCTACTTGCCTAATCGCAGCCAGTAACTAGTTGGAGAGATTGTCAGCTGACTTCTGCTGCTAGAGAATGAGCCACAGTTTACTTCTGGTTTTATTGTATGGACATGCAGAAGTTCTACATATTTTATGGTGCAGGGAGACATCCATTTTAAGTAAAGCAAAAATACAAAACGCTTCTTTCGCCCTCCTCTTCCCCAGTGAAACGATATAGTGGCCCAGTGCGGCAGTATGTTGGTAGGCCAGTGCATTGTGCCTTTAAAAACCATAGAAGTTTACCGCACAATAGGAGGCCATTCAGTCCATTGTGTCCAAGCTTACCCTCCGCTAGAGGAATTCATAACTAATACCACCACTGCTCCACTCTCTCCCCAGAGCATTGCAATAATAATCACCGTCATTAACAATGAATCCACTTTTCCCTTAAGACCATGGAATGGTAGTTCAGTCAGTAAATATTCATCAAATGCTGAGTTTAGGATTGCAACCAGATGATCGGGGCGAGATACTAAGTGGAAGGGAAAGCATTTTCCTGGAGCAAAGAGAATTTGGAGGAGGCAGCATTCATGGTTCTGTGAGCAGCTGACTCGAGAGTGGTTCTGTTTGCTTGTTTTTTTATAAATGAAGATAGATTGCAAACAAAAGAGAAGTAACTCTTTAATTTGTCAGCAATGTTTCTCAAATTAAATTTATTGGATTGTGTATAACATTTAGGAAACATTAGAATCTGGCAGTCTAATTAGCAAACTAGATTTAATTAGAAAAAATGTTTAAAAAAAATTCTAATGGTACTGGCAAATGGATTCTATTTTAAATTCAAAACTGCACTGCAGATATTCAAAAATATCTCTATTGTCACGGCTCTTGGTGAATTTCACCACAAGTTGTTCTGAATAGGTGCGGAGATGAAGTAAAGCATTCGGCTTTGTTCTTTCATCAAGTGCCAGTCTATTCCAGTACAGAATTTACAGGTTTAAACGCAAGACCACTAAAACCTCCAAGTGGCAATTTTAACTGAATATCTGTCTGTAGAATAGCTTTTGTTTCATGACCTTTGGTAACTTCTCATTTTGGTAACAGGATTAGGGAGGAAAAAGTCTTGTGCTTAAGGTTGGCTGATTATGTGAGCATATGCAAGCAGGCATGATGTCAGAGTTTTTTTTTAGCTTTATCATGTGATCCTGCTGGAGAGCTGCTCAAGTGGTGCTTGCAGATGGTGCTTTCAGGAGCAGCTGACTTAGTAAATGAATATAAACAGGGAGAAGCCCCTTGTGCATTGGGATGAGATTTCCAGTTGATTTTGCATTTTTGTTACGGATTAATATAAACTGGATTTTTGTGAGGTTGTTTTGTATGATTTTTAAATTTCGAATTTGTAGGAGCTACTTAATGTTTAACTGGTCAGGTTTTATTTTAATGTGTCCTTGCTTAATCCTATGTTATGTCATGGTCCATATGAAAAACAATGCATATAACTGGATCATTCATGATTGTGCAAGGAGTAAATTTGGACTCGATGACAATTTGTACATATCTAGAATGCCAGCAGTTTTCAGTATTGCACAGATGTGCATTTTACTGAAATGTTGTGTATATTTGTACAAACCAAGTGTTTTTTTCTAAATTGTAAAAACAGCACAAGTGCTTCAGACCCACTGGAGTGCTAATTATTTTAAGCTAGATTGTTTATGAATAATTATTCAAATGCAGTATCAAAGTATGCATCTGGATTTGTGACAGAGTATAATGTTCAGTTTAACTTCAAGAATAGTTGCACAGTTCCTGTGGTACATTTCCAATTTGCGTCTGAATGGAATATTTTTGCTGAAACTTCAAGCATCTGCAGCAGTCTTGAACTTCATTCATGCACTGATTTACATTTCAATAGTAGGCTGCGAATCAACATTGTATTCTTGACAATAGGGAGAACAAAGAGTCTTAACTTGAGGTCCACCGGACACAAGTGAGCATAAATGGGATTTCTGAGAGCTGTAACAGTGGGAAAAAGTGTATTCTGCACCTGCTGCTACTCCTTCATGATTAGTGTCCCAGCTTTAACAGCCTGAGCAAAGCACCCCCCCCCCCCTGCCTGCCATGTTCAGTCAGCATTTAGTTTTAAATTGGATTTCGTGGGGAGCTAGGGCTGCTGGTTTCTGAAACCCCACCAGTGACAATCCCAAAGTAGTCATGATGTGGAGATGCCGGTGTTGGACTGGGGTGGACAAAAATGAGAAGTCGCACAACACCAGGTTATAGTCCAACAGTTTTATTTAAAATTACGAGCTCCGAAAGCTCGTAATTTTAAATAAAACTGTTGGACTATAACCTGGTGTTGTGCGACTTCTCATTTTAATCCCAAAGTAAACTTCGCAGATACACGAAGGCAGGCTGGCAGCCGCAAAGACCCATTTCTACCGAGTTTCAGCACATCCTGTTGCTACAAGGTCTCCCTCGCCCTGCATTGGCACGATAGTTACCAGTTTGCCTATAGAATATTTTCACACTTAAAAGTAATTCATTTTATCCCAAAAATAATGGCCGCATGAGATTCAAGGAGTAGAGAAACAAGTGAAAATACCCAGCAGTTTGCATCTATAGAGAAAAAAAGACAAGTTAAAATTTCAAGTAGAATCTTCAGAACTGAAAGATAAACAAGCATTTTAGTAGAATCAGGTGGGAGGGGGCGGGGTGAGAGGGGCAGAAGGACAACAGATATGAGAGGAAGTTAATGAGCTCAATGACCTGCACCCTGCTTAAAGGAAAAGCAGAATGCTTACTTTTTTTAAAATTCATTCACAGGGATCTGGGCGTCACTGGCAAAGCCAGTATTTATTGCCTATCCCTAATTGCCCCTTCTTGACAACTGAGTGACTTGCTGGGCCATTTCAGAGGGGCAGTTAAGAGTCAACCACATTGCTGTGGGTCTGGAGTCACATATAGGCCAAACCGGGTAAGGACGGCAGATTTCCTTCCCTAAAGGATATTAGTGAACCAGATGGGTTTTTATGACAAAAGATCATCTTGGTGAGGCAATGGAGAGACATCTAAAAAATATGAATGAACTTATAAATAGCTAAGACAGTGAGAGGCCTGTCCAAGGAAAATGTTGAGGGAGGGGAAACCAAAAAAAAAGCCTATAGGTGCAGGTCTAAAATTAAAACTGAAATGCTGGAAGCACAGTGAGAATGTTAGTTTCACAAGGAGAAAAAGTCAGGCCAATATCAGGTGCACAAAGTGCTCCTCACCCTTCCCAGTCAGAACTCTGTTTGAGGAATCTACACCCAAAATGTTAACCTTGCCTCTCTCCACCCCTGTCACTGATGGGTTCACAAACCCCCTTACTAGCCCCCTTTGCTGTAAAGAAAATAGGTAAGGTCTGATGTTACTAAAGTCAATGTTCAGACCAGAGTACCCAGAAAAAAGATGAGATACCATTCTTGAAGCTTGCTTTGAGTTTAATCTGAACAGATGGGGGTCACCGCCGCACTTATTGCCCATCCCTAGTTGACCTGAGAAGGTGGTGATACAACTGTGCCCACCTCCGCATGATTGAACCAAGCAACCCAAATTCCTTTTATTGGTACAACTACAACTTATGCACTGAGAAACATTTATTCTACACTTTTCACTATCCAACGCAGGTTTTACATTCAAATATTTTTATTAAAATGCAATAGACAAATGCAGAACCATAAGCCATTGTATCCTTGCCATCTTGAATTTTCTTCCTGAACCTCTTCACCTTGCTAACACTCTCCCCATCTACAAAAGCCTCCTCAAAATGTGCCCATTGACGGTGCCTTTTGTCACCTACCATATCTCTCCTACTTGCTGCTATGTGTCCATTATTCCATCCTGAAAAAGTATTTCCATTATGTGAAATGTGTTATTTTTAGATTAAAAACAAAACCATCTTTTTCTTTATATTGTAGGTACAGGAAGTGGTTCTCTTTCTCACGCTATCATTCGGACCATTGCACCAACAGGACAGTTGTACACGGTGGAGTTTCATAAACAACGAGCAGAGAAAGCTGAAGAGGAGTTTTGTGATCATAAGATAGATCATTTGGTCACGGTGAAAAACCAAGATGTTTGTAAGGAAGGTTTTGGAGTTGTCAACGTTGCAGATGCTGTATTTCTGGACATCCCATCACCTTGGGAGGCTGTGAGATATGCAAAATCTGCCCTGAAAATAGAAGGTAAGAGAATCAAAGATAGAATGATTATCTTGCAGAATTATTACTATTGAACAACTACAATACAGTAATATGATTTTAAAAACACAATGGCAATTTGTTTTGTATTTAATCCCTGTTGTAGTTCTGTTCTTTCCTCCCTTCCCCTATTTTCATTTCTCCTCAATTTTACATGCACCATGCTTTTTAAATAAATGTTTTAATCACATCAGCAGGACAATCAGGCATTTAATATTTAGTACCATGGGTAAGCTATGAATATTTCACATGAATTCCATTGCCATATACCTTGATGGTAAACTGTTTAAACACAGTAAGTTAATGCTTAAAATATATTTGTCCAAGATTTCCCTTGTGGCTGTCAAAAAGGATCCAGAATTTTAGTAGGGTATTGATGTTCCACAGTTTTCTATTGGCTTTTTATTGGTAATTTGGCGCCATTAAGTTTCTTCACCTTGACAACATTAATGCCCGCCTGTGATCACCTTACTAAAGAATCTTAGCATTAATAACTTGTATTGTGCTCCTCACATGGACTATGTCTGTGATGGATGCGGGCACTGAGCAGGAAGTGAGGGAATTTGGGGGTAGAAACCAAAGGCACGGTTGAGGCAATAAGTTTTTTAGGAGGCAGAGCAAGAGGTAGCAAGCCATTCAGAATTGGAGGAGCAAAGGGCACAAATTGGTACGTGGAGCTGGAGATTATTTTTCTCATGGGGTGGTGTGATTGATTCGCCTATGAGGGATCCAGTGGAGTTTGACTTGAATGGAGATAATGAGTGTGCGGGACAGGGCCTGGGTTGCAGAGGTCTGGATTAGCAGAAGTTATCAATATTTCATATTATTGGGAATTTGGGGAGAGCAACTAAGAAATTTGTTGATTTGATCGGAGGGTAGATTAGTGGTAGAAATAAACAGTGCTCCAGAGATGGGAGGTGTCTTGGTGATGGTTCAGAGGTCAGGTTTAAAAATCAGCTCCAGATTTTTTTTTCTATCTCTCCCACATGCGCTCTCTTTCCGTTCGTGCTGTCTCTGTCTGACCATCTGTCTCTCTAGTTCCTTGCCCCTCTCTTTCCCTCCATCCGCCCCCCCGGGCCCAACATTTCCTACATTACAACAGTGACTACACTTCAAAAGTACTTCATTGGCTGTAAAGTGCTTTTAGACGTTCTGAGATCATGAAAGGAGCTATATAAATGCAAGTCTTTCTTTCTCCTCCTAGTACTCGCTCCCCCTTCTTCCCCTCCCCCTAGTTATTTATATAATTAGTGCTGTTGTAGCTATTATTGCTGTATATGAACTCACTAGTTGCAAGCAGCTTGTTTGTGTATAATGCTTTTACATAAATGGATTCTCATACAGCTGTGATTCCTTAAATGTTGTTAAATTGATACAAAGATGTTTTCCAATATCAAAAGTAGGAGAATTTGGTTTAAATCATTGTAAGTTTGAGTCGAGTGACTGGAATGTAAACATTGTGAGCTTGTCTGATGATTTTACTGTCCTATCGACATATTGCTCTGAAGCACTCTTGGATAGGCTATTCCATAGTTTTACCATCCTTAGCATAAAGAAGTTGTATCTTAACTGAGTATTCAACGTTTACTTGTCTGTTAGAATCCGTCTCCCCTTGTCATAGAGCTTGTGTTAATGCCAAACATCATTCCAGTTTACCTATTCCCTAGATCTCCAATCCCTAATACAGAACATTCTGAGGCGGGAGGGTGAACAGCCAGAGGTTGTGGTCCGTATCGGTACCAACGACATAGGTAGAAAGAGGGATGAGGTCCTGCAGGCAGATTTCGGGGAGCTAGGAAAGAGATTAAAAAGCAGGACCTCAAAGGTAGTAATCTCCGGATTACTCCTGGTGCCACGCGCTAGTGAGTATAGAAATCGGAGGATAGCGCAGATGACTGCGTGGCTGGAGAGATGGTGCAGGAGAGAGGGCTTTAGATTCCTGGGGCATTGGGACCGGTTCTGGGGGAGGTGGGACCTGTACAGGCCGGATGGGTTGCACCTCAACGGGGCCGGAACCAATATCCTCATGGGGAGGTTTGCTAGTGCTGTTGGGGAGGGTTTAAACTAATTTGGCAGGGGGATGGGCACCAGGATGTAACATTAGAAAGGGGAAATAAAGTGCTCAAAGGATTGGGAGAGGCAGAGAGCACTAAAGTAAGAAATAGTCAGGTATTGGGGGCGTCAAACTAAGAGAATACAGGATGATCTAAGATGGGTTTACAGTGTATGTATGTGAGCGCACGAAGCGTAGTAAACAAGGTAAGTGAGCTGCAGGCACAAATAACCACATGGGAATATGATTTTGTGGCAATAACTGAGACCTGGCTCAAAAAAGGGCAGGATTGGGTATTAAATATTCCTGGTTATGAAGTTTTTAGGAAAGATAGGAGGTGGTGTGGCAGGAGAATGTTACAGTGCTGGAGAGGGAGGAAGTCCTGGAGGGGTCAAGGACAGAATCTATATGGCTAGAGTTGAGAAATAATAGAGGTGCCATTACACTACTAGGTGTATTCTATAGACCACCAAATAGTGGGAAAGATATGGAGGAGCAAATTTGCAGAGAAATTAGAGGTGCAAGAACTATAGAGTAGTAATAATGGGGGACTTCAACTATCCTAATATAGACTGGGATCGTAATCGTGTTAAGGGCAGAGAAGGGGAAGAATTTCTGAAGTGTGTTCAGGAGAACTTTCTTGATCAGTATGTTTCCGGCCCGACGAGGGAGGAGGCATTGCTGGATCTGGTTCTGGGGAATGAGGTAGGTCAAGTGGAGCAAGTGTCAGTAGGTGAACATTTATGAAACAGTGGTCATAGTATCATAAGGTTTAGATTAGCTATGGAAAAGGACAGGGAGCAATCTAGAGTAAAAATGTTTAACTGGGGGAAGGCCAATTTCAGTGGGATGAGAATGGATTTGGCCCGGGTAAACTGGAATCAAAGATTGGCAGGCAAAACTGTAATGGAACAATGGGCTGCCTTTAAAAAGGAAATAGTTCAGGTACAGTTGAGGTACATTCCCACTAGGGGGAAAGGCAGGGCAACTAAAGTCAGGGCTCCCTTGATGACGAAAGAGATAGAGAATATGATGAAGCAGAAAAAGAGCACGTATGACATGTCAGGTTGCAAATACATCTGAGATTCAGGCTATATATAGAAAGGTTGGAGGAGAAGTGAAAAAGAAAATAAGAGGGGAAAAGAGAGGGTATGAGAATAGAATGGCAGCCAACATAAAAGGTAATCCAAAAGTCTTCTATAGGCATATAAAAAGTAAAAGGGTTGTAAGAGGAGGGGTGGGGCCGATTAGGGACCAAGAAGGAGACCTATGCATGGAGGCAGAGGGTATGGCTGAGGTATTAAATGAGTACTTTGCATCTGTCTTCACCAAGGAAGAGGATGCTGCCATAGACCTAGTAAAGGAGGAGGTAGTGGAGATACTTGATAGGATAAAAATTGATAAAGAGGATGTATTAGAAAGGCTGGCTGTAATTAAAGTAGATAAGTCACCAGGAGCGGATGGGATGCATCCTAGGATGCTGAGGGAATTGAGGGAGGAAATCGCGGAGGTGCTGGCCATGATATTCCAATCCTCCTTAGATACGGGGGTGGTGCCAGAGGACTGGAGAATTGCAAATGCTACACCATTGTTCAAAAAAGAGTGTAAAGATAAACCCAGTAACTACAGGCCAGTCAGTTTGACCTCTGTAGTGGGGAAGCTTTTAGAAACAGAGACAAAATTAACAGTCACTTGGACAAGTGTGGATTAATTAAGGAAAGCCAGCATGGATTTGTTAAAGGCAAATCGTGTTTAACTAACTTGATTGAGTCCTTTTGATGAGGTAACAGAGAGGGTTGATGAGGGTAATGCAGTTGACGTAGTGTACATGGATTTCCAAAAGGCGTTCAACAAAGTGTCACATAATAGGCTTGCCAGCAAAGTTGAAGCCCATGGAATAAAAGGGACAGTGGCAGCCTGGATATGGAATTGGCTAAGTGATAGGAAACAGAGAGTAGTAGTGAACGGTTTTTTTTCGGACTGGAGGAAGGTATACAGTGGTGTTCCCCAGGGGTCGGTTCTAGAATCACTGCTTTTCTTGATGTATATTAATGGCTTGGATGTGAGTGTACAAGGCACAATTTCAAAATTTGCAGATGACACAAAACTTGGAAGTATGGTGAACAGTGAGGAGGAGAGTGATAGACTTCAGGAAGACATAGACAGGCTGGTGAAATGGGCGGACGTGTGGCAGATGAAATTTAACGCAGAAAAGTGTGAAGTGATACATTTTGGTAGAAAGAATGAGGAGAAGACATATAAACTAAATGGTACAATCCTGAAGGGGATGCACGAACAGAGAGACCTGGGGGTATGTGTGCACAAATCGTTGAAGGTGGCAGGGCAGGTTGAGAAAGCAGTTAAAAAAGCTTACGGGATCCTGGGTTTCATGAATAGAGGTATAGAGTACAAAAGTGTGGAAATTATGATGAACCTGTATAAAACACTGGTTCGGCCCCAACTGGAGTCCTGTGTCCAATTCTGGGCACCACACTTTAGGCAGGATGTGAAGGCCTTAGAGAGGGTGCAGAAAAGATCTACGAGAATGATTCCAGGAATGAGGGACTTCAGTTACGTTGATAGACTGGAGAAGCTGGGGTTGTTCTCCTTGGAGCAGAGGAGATTTGATAGAGGTGTTCAAAATCATGAGTGGTCTGGACAGAGCAGATAGAGGGAAACTGTTCCCATTGGCAGAAGGGTCGAGAACCAGAGGACACGGATTTAAGGTGATTGGCAAAAGAACCAGAGGCGACATAAGAAAAAACTTTTTTATGCAGCGAGTGGTTAGGATCTGGAATGCACTGCCTGAAAGGGTGGTGGAGGCAGATTCAATCACTGCTTTCAAAAGGGAGTTGGATAAGTATATGAAGGAAAGAAATTTGCAGGGCTACGGGGGAAGGGCGGGGGAGTGGGACTAGCTGAAGTGCTCTTGCAGAGAGCCGGCACGGGCTCGACAGGCCGAATGGCCGCCTTCCGTGCTGTAACCATTCTGTGATTCTACCCCTAAGTTGCCTCTTTCCCAATGTAAACATCCCTAGTACCTTTTAGTCTTTCCTCAGATCTCAGATGCCCAAATCCATTGATCAACTTAGTTGCCCTTCTTTGTACTCTCCAAGTCCAGGATGTCCCCACCCTCTCGCAATGTCCATGATAACATTGGTGGAACTGACCACTGCACAGTCCTTTTATGAAGACAATATCTCGTCCGCACAGTGAGGACTCCCTCTATCATTTAGTATTGCCTTGCTAAGTGAGACGAACTAAGGATAGATGTAGCAGCCCAAAACTGGGCATCCATGTGATGCTTGGGGTATCAGCAGCAGCAGAATTGTATGCAACCACAATCTGTAATCTCATGGCCTGGCACATCCTTCATTCCTCCATCACCATCAAGCCAGAAGACTAACCGTGGTTCAGTGGAGAGTGTAGAAAGGTATGCCAGGAACTGTATCTGGCATAACTTAGAATGAGGCACCAACATTGTGAAGCTACTACACAGGGATGCCTACATATCAAACACCGAAAGCAGCAGGCTAGAGTGAAAGCTCAGCAGTCCCACAACCAACAAATCTGAGCAAAGATCTGTTACCCTAATACATCCCGTTGAGAATAGTGGTGGATAGTCAGGTAACTAATGGGAACAGGTGGTTCCATGAACATCTCCATCCTCCAGTATCGTGGGGTCCAGTACATGAGTGCAAGAGTCAAAGCTAAAATTTTTGCAAAAATCTTCAGTCAAAAGTGATGAGTGGACGATCCTACTCTGCCTCCTCCCAATGTCCCCATGGAGGCAAATGTCCAGCCAATTCAGTTCACTCCACATGATATTAAGAAGCAGCTGAGTGCACTGGATGCAGCTATTGGAAGAATCTGCTTGTGAGTCCATCAGTGCTCACAGTCATTTATCTTGAGCTGTAAAATAGGTTCTGCTTAGTTATTTTTCTGAGTTTGTTTCAATTTCTGAAAAATTACTGTGATTCTACAGAAGAGCTAAATTCAAAATGGTGTTGGAATACAAATTTGCTAAGATTGGTCTCTCAGCTAAGGTTGCAGGAAATAATCTAGTCAATTTATAAGCCTTATCAAAAATACCTGGGACGGTATATACAAAGATGGTGAAGTTGTAAAATTTGCCAGACCAGAATAAATATGTGCATAATGTTAAACCAAAAACTAGTTTTTAAGGGAAAAAAAGTGTTGCAATGCCACTTATGATTAGATATCATTGGCATCAAATGTGAAGACAGTTTTTATTTGTGTATGTATGGTAAACTGACACGCGGTGAGAACTGGATGATTGAGGCTGACAAGATGGGTTTCTCATCAGGCAATTTACAGCCATTGGGAGAGCAAAGAAGCCAGTGTTTTATGTGCATGGGAATTGCTATATTTATTTGACAGAAAAAAATGACCTACATAAGCTACAGGAAACAAATGAGAAGCTAGCAATGAAAGTCTGTGCCAGGGTTGCAAACTTTAATAAGTAGGATATGTAAATCTTCTACTGAGATTCCAATGCTCTCCTGCACAGCCTCCCATTTTCCACCCTCCATAACTTGTGCTCATCCAAAACTCCGCTGCCCGTATCTTAACTCACACTAAGTCCCATTCACCCATCACCAATGTTCCCTTCAATTTTTTTGTGAGTGCGCATCCCCTTTAAGGGGCTGCATGGCCCATTCAAAATACCATCCATACGCGATTTTCCCCATTGAAAAGCCAGCTACGCGGGAGGTTCAGAACGTTGCACGGCCACGCAGCTTAAAGGGAACATTGCCCATCGCCCCTGTACTTGCTGACCTACATTGGCTCCTGGTCTGGCAACACCTCAATTTTAAAACTCTCACCCTAATTTTCAAATCCTTCCCTGGCCTCACCCCCTCCCTATCTCTGTAACCTCCTCCAGCCCTACAAGCCTTCGAGATCTCTGCGTTCCTCCAATTCAGGCATCTTGTGCATCCCCAATTTTAATCACTCCACCATTGGCAGCCGTGCTTTCAGCTGCCTTGGCCCTAAGCTCTGGAATTCCCTCCCTAAACCTCTCTACCTCTCTCTCCTCCTTTTTTAAGATGATCCTTAAAACCTACCTCTTTGACCAAGTGTCCTGATATCTCCTTCTGTGGCTTGGTGTCAAAGTTTGATAACACTCTTGGAAAGTGCCTTGGGACATTTTGCTACATTTAAAGGCGCTATATAAATGCAAGTTATTGTTGTTGAGATGTAACTAGCCATCACCAAGTTTGCAATTTTCAATAGTGGTGCTTTGAGCTAGAGGAGTGCCAATCTCAACCATGTTAGCTGATCTTGGTTGGCATGGTGATAGGGTTCCTACAATTGCCCTCTGCCCTTGGGTTGGGGAGGAAAATTGGCCAGGATTCCTGCTCCTAATTTCTATCCAGTGATCCTGGATGTGTGTGGGCAGATGGCTGAAAACTGTGCTGCTAAGTAAGGAATGCCAAGAGTGGGGGTGGGTGGGCGTAGAGGCGGGATGGACAAGAGGCTAGAGATGGTGCACTAGTTGGCATGTAAGGATGGAGGCGGTTGCAGTGGTAGGTTGGGGCAAGACCATAGAGGCATTTGTAAGCAAGGCTGATGATTTTGTATTTTGAAACTCATCTCTGGTTTGCTTTTGAAACTTGATGCTAAAATGGAAAGAACCACCATTAGACACTTTGGTTATTAACCAATGAATGGAAAGAGAAAGCCTGAACTCTCATTGGTTTGAGCAGGTTCTGATTTTAATGCACTTGTACCTTTTTAAAAAAATTGTTGGATTTATTTTTCTTTGAATTTTAGCCATCCTCGAATCCCTCTTTGGAGGTGGGGAGGGACAAACAGCCATTTTTCTTGTATTTGTGGAAAAGAGAATTGGTGGGTTTTCACGGCGTGTCCAGATAAGTGATTCAGAATGACTTAGTGATTATAGGGCTACGTTTTCCACCCATTAACTATAAATGGGTATAATATCCAGGTCATGAGACCAAGACCCTGGGGTTGGCGGGGAGAGTAGGTGTTCAAGGAGGTGGTTTGCCAGAGTCCTTAATTGTGCATTATCTCACATTTCAGATTTGAAGGATATGAATTTTGGAGGCTGAATTCAAAGTATGAATTTACACTGAATGCCATCTGGCTGCCTTTTGCTATATATTTTGTAATCAACCAGAGCTAGAGGTAGTGAAAAAGTCACTTGAATCTGGTGTTTAATTGCTTTTACGAAAGAACAGTTACTGTATATATCAGTGAAATGCTATTATCTAATCAAACAGAATTATGCAATAGTTGTAAATATCTGACACTTAATAGATTACTAAAATACTTTGGCATTCCCAGAACATATTCTTTAAATTCAAGTCGGTGGGCTGAAGTATACTGGCTATTTTTGGATTTGGATGTAATTTAAAGTGATTGCTTGAGTAAAGACTGCATTGCAGCTGACGACATGGAGATATTTTCAAAGGTTGCTGTTGAATTCTATTGGGCTGGACAAAATAATGGTTTTGAAACAGTAACCTGGAGCAAATCTGTAAGGTTGCAAAAATAATAAATATTTTAACTTTTACTTAATTAACCTTTCCTACCTGTCTTTTGCTGCAAATTTGCCTGCTTACTGGTACTGAAGTTTAGTAAAATTACATTTATTTTGAATAAACAGGGAATTTGAGTCACAAGACTAGGATTTGCTTCTTGTACTGTCCTTACTGTTAATCCTTCATCTGATTTGGATGGGCTTTGAGAGTAATCTCCCTCTATCAGTCATCTTGAAAGGGTGACTGCACCAACACAGGCAGAAATTTAAACCTGTGTTTATTAAGAGACATTGAATCTTGAGGCTTATAGCCGGGATTAGCACCCTTCCTGCTTAACAATCTATTGCTGCCTTAAAATGGGGCATAAATAGAAATTACATTTAGTTAGTAGGAAACATTAAACATTATTTATTTCACTTAAAATGTTAGCGGCCTGGGGGAAAAATAATGTTCTCTTAATCATATTGACAATAGTACATGTTGGATTGCTGCATGGGACTGTGTAAAGCAAATAGGAAAAATAACGAGGATAAAGTAGACAATGTAGAAATGCTCCAACAAATAGGCTGGAAAGATTTATTATTGACAATACCTTAATCAATATTTCACCATGTACATTAATGACTTAGATGAAGGAATAGAGAGTTGTCTATCCAAGTTTACAGATGACACTGTTGGGAGGCACAGAAAGTTACGTACATGGGAGCAGGAATTTACAAAGGGATATAGACTGACTGACTGAGTGGGCAAAACTATGGCAAATGGAGTTCATTGTGGGGAAGTGTGAGGTTATCCACTTTGGATCTGAGACAAATCAGAATATTTTCACAATGGGGAGAGACTAGGAGCTGTGGAGGAGCAAAGGGATTTGGGTGTCCATGTACACAGGTACAAAAAGTAATCAAAAAGGCTAATGGAATGTTAGCCTTTGTCTTAAGGCGGTTGGAATACAACAGTGATGCTTCAGTTGTACAGAGCCTTGGTTAAACCCCATCTGGAGTACTGCGTTCAGTTTCTTGTATAAATATTTTTATTGTGCCCTACGTTCTTGAAATTCCTAATGAGTAAAACTGCTCTTTGACAAGTTTCTGTGTTTGTGTTGGGGGGAAAAAAAGTTGTCTCATGTTCCTTTTCCAAAGCACTTTGTGACTGACCTCATTGTGAAAACAATATCGATCATGGAGGCTTTAACATGCCAATACATCTTGGATTTTTTTTATATGGTGAAGTCTGCCATGTAACCCTATGAGATAGTGAGTGAATGTTATAGTCACTCCTGACCTTTTCCACCATTTCTGTTCAGGTCCAATCATATGTTCAAACCAGATGCTAGGTCACCCGTCTAATTTGCAAAACTGCTTTGATTTCCGTTGCCCTCATGGCATTTCCAGTTCATTCCCACCATATCAGGTTATCACCTCCTGACAGGAGGAGGGGTGGAGGGGAGGAATCTCAACTGACCATGGTCATGTAGAATTAATAAAATAATTGCAATCAGTCAATATGAATTAAAGATACGGTGCTGAAAGGGGGTGGGGGAAGAGAAAAATGGAGGGATAAAAGAAAAGAACAAATTAGAAATGAATGGAAAAAAGGCTGAAAAACAAATCAAATGTGTGTGTGTCATAGCTTTAAAACAAAGGTAGAAAGGAAAAAGTGAGTTAATTTTGTCTGCGATGAGTAAAATGGACACGTGCTGTGTTTTAACTATTAATCTTTAATTTTTTTTTATGCAGGTGGAAGAATCTGTTCTTTCTCTCCTTGTATTGAACAAGTGCAACGCACCTGCCTTGCTATGACTGAGCAAGGCTTTATGGATATCAATACATTTGAAATTCTTCTCCGTGTGTATGATGTCAGAACTGTGAGTCTGCAGCTCCCTGACCTTGGTTCAGGAGACAAAAATAACCAGGACACACCAGCTGACCCGAAGAACCAATCAAAAGGAAACAGCTGTACTGATTCACAACAGGGAACCACCCAGTTTAAAAGTGGTGCACCTCTAAGAGAGATGGCAGGTCATACTGGGTATTTGACCTTTGCTACAAAATATCTCTCATAGGCACTAAGAAATGTTATTTTGAACAATCTTTTTTTCTCTTGCAAAGAAAGCTGTAATCTAGAATCAAATTCCACAGATAGTTGCATTTATATGGAGCTAGTTCTGTACATGCATGCCAAGAATGATGGCAAATGCTTAACATTTTACTCTCTTTTTACAGAAACTATAACCTTCTGTCAGAGAAACAGGCATAGAATTGAATGCAAAATCAGTACATGGGCTGTAAATGGAATGAACCAGTGGGCTCTAAACCACTTATAAATTCCATGTGGGCATGTTGTGCTGGCCTTCTTTCATCTGTCCTTTGTTTCTTTAGAAGTTTTTTTAATTTCAATTGATTTTCTAATAAATGTTTTATATACAAAAGAATATTAAGTGACTTCCAAACTTTATTGTAAACTAAAAATACTGGAACGATCCGCTGGTAAGTGGACATATATATCAGCTAAGGCTGCATACGCACGTAAGCGTGAAATTCAATTGGAGAGTGATTTTGACAGCAGACTTATTTGGTGATATTTGTACTTGCCTATAAACAATGTGCATTAGTGAAATAGTTTTATGTGAAACCATTCAAACTTTCCACTTGTGTTGAAAGACCACACAGCAGTGTTTGGAAATGTTGGCAAGCTGGAAAATTCATTTAAGGTTACACATGGCTTCTGTCTACATTTGAGTTTTAAGTATTGCAAGACAGTAAAGTTCTGTGACTTGTCTTCCTGTAGAGAATATCCTATTGTATTTCATATTTAGATGTGGAGCTCAAAAAGCCTTCAAAATTCACCAAGAACCAGATGAGGGGGGCCAATTGATCCATTTAGCTCAACCTTCTACCAATCATCAGTGCTTGAATGAATTTAGTTTTTGTCTCCACTAGCCTACCCAGAAGACCTTCCAGGTAATAATTCACTCTGTGTGAAGAAGTGTTTCCTGACATCAGCCTGAACGAACATACAGAAAAGGTGGACAGAAAGAGACCAGCTGGTCCATCAGGCCTGCCCCATTCAGGACGTCCCAAAGTGCTCTACACCCAATGGAGTACTTTTGTGGCATAGCACTGTTGTAATGTAGGAAACGTGCCAGCCAATTTGTGCACAAGATCCCACCAACAACAATGAACTAAATTACCAGATCATCTGTTTTTAGGTGTTGGTTGAGAGATAAATGTTGGCCAAGATACCTGGAGAACTCCCTTCTCTTCAAATAGTGTCATGGGATCTTTTACATCCACCTGAGAGTGTTGACAGGGCCTCGGTTTAAAGTCTCATCCGAAAGATGGCACCTCCAACAGTGAAGCATTCCCTCAGTGGTGCACTGAAGTGCCAGCCCAGATCGTGTACTCGAGTCTCTGGAGTGGCGGCTTAAACCCACGACCTCCTGACTCCGAGAGGTGAGAGGGCTATCACTGAGCCAAGGCTGATGCACATGTTGATGATGGATCCAAAGATTAGCACAATCCAAATAGCATAAAGCATTAACTTCAGAACTTGAAGCTGGTGTGCTAAAATTTTAGTGTAAGCATTTTGAAGGTGAAAAAACTAGGACTAAATTCAATTTCCTTTTTATAGTCAAACGACTGGAAACCTAGCTTTTAATATCACATTGTGGCAGTATTGAAAGGAAATGTGTGTAAAATGTTGTGAAGAAAGAAAGATTTGCATTTATATAGCGCCTTTCACGACCTCAATGTCCCAAAGCACTTTACATCCAATGAAGTACTTTTGAAGCATAGTCACTGTTGTAATGTAGGAAACGTGGCAGCCAATTTGCGCACAGCAAGCTCCCAAAAAACAGCAATGTGATAATGACAAAATAATCTGTTTTTGTGATGTTGATTGAGGGATAAATATTGGCCAGGACACCGGGGATAACTCGCCTGCTCTTCTTCGAAGTAGTGGCAGTGGATCTTTTATGTCCACCTGAGGGAGCAGACAGGGCCTCGGTTTAACGTCTCATCTGAAAGATGACGCCTCCGACAGTGCACCACTCCCTCAGTACTGCACTGGAGTGACAGCCTAGATTTTTGTGCTCAAGTCTCTGGAGTGGGACTTGAGCCCACAACCTTCTGACTCAGGCAAGAGTGCTACCCACTGAGCCACAGCTATCGCTAAAAGAATAAAATAAGATGTCAAGTTGGTGTCATGGGTCAAATTAAGGGTTTGTTTCAAGGACTTCCATGAACTGGGACACCACCAGGAAATGTTGATCCATAGAGGATAGCAGGTCAACATGTTTTTTTTAAAGATTGGAAATAGAGACTGCAGACAAACATTGCTGGAATATCAAAATTTAAGTAACTTTTTAAAGTACTTAATGACATAACAAGATAAACTTTGGATGATTTTCTGGATGCTTAGTGGAACTACTCTCCAGAACAACATTCACTGGGCATTCTCAAAAGCATTGACAACAGACTAGAAGGAATGCAATGATACTTGCAAAGTTATCCATCTGTTCTCTGCAAGCATGCGCAGAGTTACTCGACACCTATGAAGACCTCCTCTGAAATGTTTTGCTTCCCTAATAACATCAAAATTATAGACTTCCCATTCTCAGAAGAGGGATCTTGGATAAGTAAACTTTCCAGATAAGGTGGCAACAAGCAACAATTGGGTGTTCAGTACCCACTTCAACTGAGCAGGCAGAAAGGATCTCAGTTTAGCCTCATCTGAAGGATGTTATCTATGACAATGGAGCTCTCCCTCAGTACTGCATAGGATTACATAGGATATATGGCCCAGAAACAGGCCATTTGGCTCAACCAGTCCATGCCGGTCTTTATGCTCCACTCAAGCCTCCTCCCGTCTTTCCTCATCTAAATCTATCAGCATAACCCTCTATTCCCTTCTCCCTCATGCGCTTGTCTAGCCTCCTCTTAAATGCATCCATACTATTCGCTTCAACCATTCCCTGTGGTAGCGAGTTCCACATTCTCACCACTCTTTGGGTAAAGAAGTTTCTTCTGAATTCCCTTTTGGATTTCTTGGTGACTATCTTATATTGATGGCCTCTAGTTATGCTCTTCCCCACAAGTGGAACCATTCTCTCTCTATCTACTCTATCAAAATCTCTCATAATTTTAAAGACCTCTATTCGGTCACCCCTCTGCCTTTTTTCAAGAGAAAAGAGACCCAGCCTGTTCATCCTTTCCTGATATGTATACCCTCGCATTTCTGGTATCCTCCTTGTAAATCTTCTCTGCACCCTCTCCAGTGCCTCTATATCCTTTTTATAATATGGTGACCAGAACTGCACGCAGTACTCCAAGTGTGGTCTAACCAAGGTTCGATACAGGTTTAGCATAACTTCCCTACTTTTCAATTCTAGCTCTCTAGAAATAAACCCTAGTGCTTGGTTTGCTTTTTTTATGGCCTTGCTAACCAGTGTTGCAACTTTTAGTGATTTGTGTATTTGTACTCCGAGATCCCTTTGTTCCTCTACCCCACCTAGACTCGCACCCTCCAAGTGATAAGTGACCTCCCTATTGTTCCTACCAAAATGTAATAGCTCACGTTTATCTGTGTTGAACCTCATTTGCCAATTATATGCCTATTCTGCAAGTTTATTAATGTTCTCCTGTAACTTGTTGCAGTCCTCCTCAATATTGACTATCCCCCCTCCCCCCCAGTTTGGTATCATACGCAAATTTAGAAATTGTGCTTTTGATTCCAGAGTCTAAATCATTAATGTAAATTGTGAACAGCAGTGGTCCCAGCACTGATCCTTGTGGAACACCACTATCCATCTTCTGCCACTGTGAATAGCTACCCTTTACTCCCACTCTTTGCTTTCTGTCTTGAAGCAAGCTAGCAATCCATTCTGCTACTTGTCCCCATACTCCGCATTCTCTGACCTTATTCATTGGTCTATTATGGGGGTACCTTATTGAAGGCCTTTTGGAAAATCTAGATAAATTACATCTACTGCATTACCATTGTCTACTCTCTCTGTTACCTCTTCAAAAAATTCAATAAGGTTGGTCAAGCAAGATTTTCCCTTTTGAAATCCATGCTGACTATTCATTATTATACTTTTTGTTTCTAGATGTTCTTCTATTCTCTCCTTTAGTAGAGATACTATTATTTTTCCTACCACCGATGTTAAGCTGACTGGTCTATAATTCCCTGGACATGTTCTATTCCCCTTAAATATAGGTATTACATTAGCTATCCACCAGTCCTCTGACACTACACCTTTTTCTAATGAATTATTAAATATGTGTATTAATGTGTAGTAATGCCTCTGCTATCTCTTCCCTAGATTCTTTAAAAATGCATGGATGCAAGAGGGTTTTATCCTCTTGAGTTTGATTAGTTTATTTAATATATCCCCTTTGTTATTTTAAATGCACTTATCTCATTACTCATCTCACCATCTAATGTCATGTCCACCTGTTCTATCTCCCTGGTAAGTACTGAAGCGAAATAATGATTTAATATTTCTGCCATCTCCCTATCGTTTCCTGTGGTATTGTCCTGTCCCTCCCTTAATGGCCCTATTCCCATTCCAACCTTCCCTTTTTTATTGATGTGCCTGTGAAAATATTTTACTATTTTGTTTTATGTTCCTTGATAATTTAATTTCATAGTTCCTCTTTGCCTTCCTAATTTTTTTTGACTTCTCTCCTAATCCCTTCGTATTCTCTCTTATCATGCACTCCTCTGCTGTCTATGTACTTAATGTATGCCTCTTTCCTTACCCTCAATTGTTCCCTTATGTCTTTATTCATCCATGGAGTCTCATTAGTGTTTAGTTTGTTCTTTCCTTTTAGCGGAATATATTTTCCTGCACTCTGTTGAACACCGTTTTAAATGTTTCCCATTGTCGTTCTACATCGTTGTTTGCCAATATTGTTGCCCATTTTATCTTCCCAAGTTCTATTCTCAGCCCCTCAAAATCACTGAATGCACAGAAGTATCAGCCTGGATTATGCAGTCAAGTTATGGTCTGGGGCTCTTCCTGTAAGCTTCTGATTCAGAGGTCATGGGCCAGGTGCTACAGTTATTAGTGGCTGCTTAGATTGTAAGAGTGTCTTTGCACTTAATTGCTTTATTTAGAATATTGCTATTTTACTTTTTTTAACTTGTATGTAGCAGCTATTCTTTGTAGATTATAGAATAAACACAGCGGCCTGTGTAGACATTGTGTTCTTTTTCACCATTTTAAATAAGTTCTGTTATTTAAAGTAGAACATGCTGACAGTCCTATTTGGTGAAAAGATTCACAGATGGTAGCACGGTCTGTAGTTTTATCACAGTTGCCACACTGATAGCTGAACAGCTGAGGAACCAAATGAGGATTCTGTTTATTAGAAAATCCAGGAAAAACTAAAACATAAATTATTTTATTTTCGATTAACAACATTTTGGTTTATCTTTCCAAGAATATTCAGCAAAATGTTTTATGCAGTTAGAATTCATAATATAGAAACATTTGCTAGGACCAGAGTCAGTGTTCAACAATCTAGAGCACTCTTGAATGGTTTCATATAGCTGTTCCTTAGATTTGATTAGATAAGATGAATCTTAAACTTTAAATATATCTTCATTTAAATTGATTTATATTTTGCTTAAAGGATACATACATATTTGTAGTTACAAATGTTTTGGTAAATTTACAACTATGACTAATGCCAATGCACATATTTTCTGGTTTCCTCAACAGGAACACCCATATGAAACACAAATCTATCCTATTCCCTAATCACTGATTCATTCTGTAAAGTCTGAGTGATGAGAGGCAAAATACTTTGGGAAAACTGAATTTTCTTATTTTAGAATTATGACCATAATTTCTATAGCAGTGTATTCATCCCATCTTACCTGTCTTGTTTGGATTGTTCCAGAGTCACAGACTCTGTCAAGAGCTCTGCAATAAAATCTGTTTTCAGCAGTTTCCATGGTACATAAGCCTTTCAAGAAAATAAATCTTACATTCTGTATCTAAATTATGATTACCTCATAAATGCTTTTTAATGAACCCACCAATGTCAGAACTAATAAAATTAGCTCCCTTTTGGTATTACTTTTATGCCCGGAGTTCACAAAGTTAATGATCATAACATCCAACTTGAGATGCATATACCTTATGCGGATGACCTTTTATTCAGAGCAATAACCAGTCAACAGTGAGATCTCTTCCAGGAAGGAGTCTTGCAATACGAAACAAAGCTATAAATTAAATATAAAGATATAATATAGAATTTCTTATAAATTAAAGCATGATGGGGTCTACTCGGTCAGTTATATCCTGCACAAGTGACACAAGCACCGCCCCACGTGATCCTAGGTACACTTATGCACAACGGTGCACCCCTGGGATCCGTGGGTCACTACACTGCGCACAGCTAAGCAGCATTTCAAAGCAAGTTTTCGTTTGGGGCTTCGCACCAGGTAAGTGTGGATTTCATTCATACTCCTTAGCTACGCCGCTGATTGCAATTTCAGGGTCAATACCTTCTAATGCTTCTACTTGTAAACGGAGTTGAATGCCCAGAAGTTGCAGGCTGGTAATTACACTAATTTATTGACAATTCAAATCCATGTTTGATCATTTAAAAAATACATTTTTGGTAGTGTCCAAATGTTCCTTTATTAGTTGACGTTCATAATCACAAATAAATAATATGAAAAAAATGTTGATCATTCAAAGTTTGCTGCTACCTATGAAACCAAATGGTCATTTGCGTTTACCTTAGTTTATAGATGAAAAGGATTAAAGTTGGATTATTTACATATGAGCAGAACAAGTTTGTAGCTTTCTCTTTACATCTTGGAGTTACACACCTTTTGTGTACTTTATAATTCAAACAAAGTTAATATCACCTTTGTTCAGTTTTGCTATATGTAGCCTCGTGACTCCTTACCTTAAATGGTAACTAACTATTTAATTGTTGTCAAGCCTACTTTTCTTAGTTTACAATAGCACCGTCATTGCCAGGAGTTCACCTTGCCTGGCAAGGTTAATGTTTTATCTTATCCTTTTCTAAGCAAACATTCACTAGGACCCCAATAATCTAATATCCTAGCTAGCTATCAAGGTAGGCTAAAATTTAACAGTACTACAGTACTTGATGATGATTTTCAATAACTTTCTTCTAAATTATACATGGCTGCTAAAAACCATAATTTCCATATTTTATGACTGGTTAATTTGGAACATGGATTTCAAAATAGTAAGGTTTTTTTTATCAGTATGTCAAAAGCTAGCATAAATGAGGAATAAGTCACCTTGTGGTTAATTAAAATAATATTTGCATTTATACGAATGGCCAACAACTTGTGATGCTTTTTATCTCACGTAAGGGGAATGCAAAATTATTCCACAAGGTGACAACCAATTAAAATAAGTTTCCTCTAAGTCATAGTAGCCTTCAAAAGGGAATTGGATAAATACTTGAAGGAGAAAAAATTGCAGGGATATGGGGAAAGAGCGAGGGAGTTGGACTAACTGGATTGCTCTTCGAAAGAGCCGGCGCAGACTTAAGGGAACGGTAGCATAGTGGTTATGTTACTGGATTAGTAATCCAGAGGCTGCTGGGGAATTTAAATTCAATTAAATAAATCTGGATTAAAAAGCTAGTATCAGTAATAGTGACCACGAAACTACCGGATTGTCGTAAAAACCTATCTGGTTCACTAATGTCCTTTTTAGGGAAGGAAATCTGCCGCCCTTACCTGGTCTGGCCTATATGTGACTCCAGACCCACAGCAATGGGGTTGACTCTTAACTGCCCTCTGAAATGGCCTAGCAAGCCACTCAGTTGTATTCAAGAAGGCAGCTCACCGCCACCTTCTCGAGGGCAATAAATGCTGGCCTTGCCGGCGATGTCCACATCCCGAGAATGAATTTTAAAAAAGACTTGATGGGCTGAATGGCCTCCTTCTGTGCTATACTATTCTATGATTCTACTCTCAATTTAAAAAGAAACCAAACAAAGGGGCATGGTAGTGGCATAGCATATTGGAACAGTGTTGTATCATAGTGCTGGGATGTTGGTTAGTACAAGTTCTGTAATATGTGTAGTACCACTAGGATTTTTTTTGTGACTACTGACCTATCCAAGTATGGCCCTAAACACTTAGTGTAGAGGACAAGGATAGACCAGGAATAAAAATTCTAAATTGGGGAAAAGCAAATTTTACTAAGCTCAGAGGGGATTTAGCCATAGTGGACTGGAAACAGCTACTTGAAGGTAAATCGGTGTCCGAGCAGTGGGAGGCATTCAAGGATGAGATCCGGAGGGTTCAGACCAAACATGTGCCCTTAAAGAAAAAAGGTGGGGCTAACAAATCTAGAGCCCCCTGGATGTCTAGAGGCATGCAGGGTAGGATAAAGAAAAAAAGGGAGGCGTATGACAGACACCAAGGGCTAAATACTCCAGAATCTTTAGAGGAGTACAGAAAGTGCAGGGGTGCAATTAAAAATGATATTAGGAAAGCAAAGAGAGAGCATGAAAAATTCTTGGCAAGTAAAATCAAGGAAAACCCAAAGATGTTTTATAAATACATTAAGAGTAAGAGGATAACTAAAGAAAGGGTAGGGCCTATTAGAGATCATGAGGGTAATCTGTGTGTGGAGGCAGGTGATGTCGGTAGGGTTCTTAATGAATACTTTGCGCCTGTTTTCACAAAGGAGAGGGGCGAAGCAGACATTGCTATCGGGGGGGAAGGAGTGTGAAATATTAGATGAAATAAACATAGTGAGAGAGGAAGTATTAAGGGGTTTTGCAGATTTAAAAGTGGATAAATCCCCAGGCCCAGATGAAATGTATTCCAGGCTGTTAAGCAAAGCAAAAGAGGAAATAGCAGAGGCCCTGACCATAATTTTTCAATCCTCTCTGGCTTCAGGTGTGGTGCTGGAGACTGCTAATGTGGTACCCTTGTTTAAAAAGGGAGAAAAGGATAGACCGAGTAATTACAGGCCAGTCAGCCTAACCTCGGTGGTGGGAAAATTATTGGAAAGAATTTTGAAGGACAGGATAAATCTTCATTTAGAAAGACACGGATTAATCAAGGATAGTCAGCACGGATTTGTTAAGGGAAGGTCGTGTCTGACAAACTTGATTGAATTTTTTGAGGAGGTAACGAGGGTTGGTGAGGGTAGTGCGTTTGATGTAGTGTATATGGACTTTAGCAAGGCTTTTGATAAGGTTCCACATGGCAGACTGGTCACAAAGTTAAAAGCCCATGGGATCCAGGGCAAAGTGTCAAGTTGGATTCAAAACTGGCTCGGAGACAGGAAGCAGAGGGTAATGGTTGATGGGTGTTTTTGTGACTGGAAGGCTGTTTCCAGTGGGGTTCCGTAGGGCTCAGTACTAGGTCCCTTGCTTTTTGTGGTATATATCAACTATCTTGACTTGAATATAGGGGGTATGATTAAGAAGTTTGCAGATGATACTAAAATCGGCTGTGTGGTTGATACTGAAGAAGGAAGCTGTAGACTGCAGGAAGATATCAATAAATTGGTCAGGTGGGCAGAACAGTGGCAAATGGAATTCAATCTGGAGAAGTGTGAGGTAATGCATTTGGGGAGGGCTAACAAGGAAAGGGAATACACATTAAATGGTAGGACACTGAGTAGTGTAGAGGAACAAAGGGACCTTGGAGTGCATGTCCACAGATCCCTGAAGGTAGCAGGCCAGGTAGATAAAGTGGTTAAGAAGGCATACGGAATGCTTGCCTTTATTAGCCGTGGCATAGAATACAAGAGCATCAACTGTATAAAACACTAGTTAGGCCTCCGCTAGAGTACTGCGTGCAGTTCTGGTCACCACATTACAGAAAAGATGTGATTGCACTTGAGAGGGTACAGAGGAGATTTACAAGGATGTTGCCGGGACTAGAGAATCTTAGCTATGAGGAAAGACTGGATAAGCTGGGTCTGTTTTCCTTGGAACAGTGGAGGCTGAGGGGAGACCTTATTGAGGTGTATAAAATTATGAGGAGCATAGATAAAGTGGATAGAAAGGACCTATTTCCCTTAGCAGAGGGGTCAAAAACCAGGGGGCACAGATTTAAAGTAATTGGGGGAAGGTTTAGAGGGGATTTGAGGGGAAATTTCTTCACCCAGAAGGTTGTGGGGGTCTGGAACTCACTGCCTGAAAGGGTGGTAGAGGCAGGAACCCTAACCACATTTTTTTTTTAAAGTGAGAAGTCGCACAACACCAGGTTATAGTCCAACAGCTTTATTTGAAATCACAAGCTTTCGGAGCGCTGCTCCTTCGTCAGGCTAAGATTCTCTACTCCCGGCAACATCCTTGTAAATCTCCTCTACCCTCTCTAGTGCAATCACATCTTTTCTGTAATGTGGTGACCAGAACTGCACGCAGTACTCTAGCTGAGGCCTAACTAGTGTTTTATACAGTTGATGCTCTTGTATTCTATGCCACGGCTAATAAAGGCAAGCATTTCGTCAGCTCTGAAAGCTTGTGATTTCAAATAAAGCTGTTGGACTATAACCTGGTGTTGTGCGACTTCTCACTTTTGTCCACCCCAGTCCAACATCGGCATCTCCACATCATCACATTTAAAAAGTACTTGGATGTGCACTTGGGATGCTGTAACCTGCAGGGCTACAGACCAAGAGCTGGGAAGTGGGATTAGGCTGGATAGCTCTTTGTTGGCCGGCGCGGACACAATGGGCTGAAATAGCCTCCTTCCATGCTGTAACTTTCTATGATTCTAGAATTTCCATGGGGGCTTCCCCAATCTCCCACTGTAACTTCAGAAGATTGGTGGAAACCCTAAAGAAATGGCATAAACAGGGACAATGAAACTTTAGAGGAACTTTTGAGAATCTTCGAGAATCATTAAAACTGGATGGCGGGGGCTGGGGACAAAGGGAAATGGATGAGGCTGATCAGAGTGAAAGGTAGTAAACCGGTGGGGTTGACGCACAAACTCAAAGTAAAAGAAGGACCAGATAACAGAAACAGGGAGACACTAGCCTCCAAGAAAGGGAGAAACTCTACAATAAGATCTACAGTGAAATGTACAAACATGAAAGGTAAAACATTAGGCATAATATACCAGAACTGGAGACCATTATGGCAGTAGGACAATTACAATGTAGCACTGAGCCTTGAGAGTGAGTCTTTGGGGAATACTTGAAACATAACACAACAGACAGGGTATAAAGTGTTCAGAAAAGATGGAGTAGACAGGGGAGGAGGTGGTGTCGCTCTATATGTCAGGGACAGCTGGGAGGTTAAAGTCGAATAAGGGCTTGCTGGATGGTACTTCAGTCATTACTTTTTGTTCTCTCCAGCCTGCCGTTCACATAAGCATTATTCTCAAGAATGCTGTATTTATTGAGCATTTAAGACATTTTGGTCCCAGCATAAATGATCCAAACTGTCTTAAGTCTTCCTTTCTGTTAAAAAGTATTAAAAAGAACTTGGTAATGAAAAGATATCTTCAAGGCTTGATATCTACAAATAACATTCAGCTGGCTGTAAAGTGCTAGATTTCTACTTCTACATAATAGGTTTTGCCATAATTTAAATACCATTTTTAAAAACTAGCTTAGGTTTTTCCAAACATGTATTGAGATTTTAATGAATAAGGGGAACAATACAAACTATATCTTCTCATAAATGTTAGTATTAATTTCAGTGACAATGATGGGCCAGGTACTGAGGTTTACGGTCAATGAGGTGAAGAAAGCAAGGTTCTCTTGAATTCAGAAATAAAGCAGCAAATGTATTTTGAGAATCATAATGCTTCAGCATGCAAGGAGAGAGGTCCATGCTATCCTGGAAAGGCAGGCCACCTATTGTCAATGTTTGCCTGTCTCCCTCACCCTTTCCATGCTGAACTTTAAATGCAGCGTTTATTTTTATGGAAGCACTTAAAATTGACCTGCAACTTTTGCAAATACAATTTCCATCAGCTACATCTGTTTTAAAGTCACATGACAAAAGATTCTCATCCAATTAGAACAAACATTGATAAAATGCTGACAACTGAACTCTGGATATCACCACCATTATACATTTATAAAGTCTGCAATATGTCGATCTCTTCCTACACTGTAAATGTTCAATGTTTGGTGTCAGTTACATTATAGTCTAAACTGGATAAGATTTCAGAGCACAATTCCATTGTGACCTGTGCTCAGTGATGGGATACAGATTCTATGGTGACTTTGTTACCAGCACAGGGCCATCTAGTGTGGTACTGTGCTGAAATGAGCAACTTACTCTGGGCAAGGGAGAGTCAGAACTTTGGTTCAGTGCCTTGAAGTGTTCTTAACAGCTAATCACTCATTTAAGGAAGTTGCCTCTCATATCGAATGCTGCATGGGAATTGCCGAAGGGCAGAAAGTTTAAAAAAAATAGATTTAGAAACAGTTACACATTTAAACCAAACATTGTGCGAGGTGGCTTTTTTTAAGCCTTTCAGTCTGGCTTCCACCCTAGGTGCAACCATTGACAAAATAATGCCAACCCCCACACATTTCCTACCCACATGTTTAATGCCTGCTCCAGCTAATTGTCATTCCAGACAATAAATTTGAAAAGTCTTTCAGCTTCTTATATCTCTAAATAAGGAGTCTGGAGAAAAAGTTTCTCTCCTCTTTCACTTCTGTTTTCCACTCCTTATCATTTGTTTTTCTCTTTCTCTCCTCTACACTTCTGTTTCCCTATCTCATCCTTCATTTTTCCCTTCTTCCTTTCATTTGTCTCTCTCCTATTGTCCTTCACTTCTGTTTCTCTCTCGCTATCCTCTTTCACTTATGTTTCTGTCTCATCCTTCACTGTTTTGCTTTCTTTCCTTCAGTTGGTAGCACTCTCGCCTCCGAGTCAGAAGGTTGTGGGTTCAAGTCCCACTCCAGAGACTTGAGCGCAAAAATCTAAGCTGACACTCCAGTGCAGTACTGAGAGTGCTGCACTGTCGGAGGTGCCGTCTTTCAAATGAGATGTTAAACTGAGGCCCCGTCAGCTCTCTCTCAGGTGGACGTAAAAGATCCCACAGAACTATTTCGAAGAAGAAATGGGGAGTTATCCCCAGTGTCCTGGCCAATGTTTATCCCTCAATAAACATAACAGAAACAGATCATCTGGTCATTATCACATTGCTGTTTGTGGGAGCTTGCTGAGTGCAAATTGGCTGCCACGTTTCCTACATTACAATAGTGACTACACTTCAAAATTACTTAATTGGCTGTAAAGCACTTTGGGATGTCCGGTGGTCGTAAAAGGTGCTATATAAATGTAAATCAATCTTTCTTTCACTTCTTTTTCTCTTGCTCTCTTTTCCCCTCGGTTTTATTTTCTCTCCTCTTTCATTGCTTTGCTGTTTCCACCTTCACCTGTCTTGCTCAATTGCTCATTTTTGTCTGCTGTCCACTTTTGTATCTCACCTCCTTCACTTTAATCTCTACTCCCTCACTGTGGTCTCCATCTCTCGCTCTCTCCTCATTTTTATATTTTTCTCTCCCTCACTTTTTTATACTTTCCCCTTTTCACTTCTTTCCCTTTCCAACAGTATGTTTCATTCATCCAGAATTCCACCACCCAAATCTATTCTCCATCACCCCTGTCCTTGCCAACTTCCGTTGGCTCCCTGTTCTTCAGCATCTCAACTATGAAATCCTCATTCTCATTTGCAAATGGTTACACCATACCTCTGCAACACCCTCCAGTCTTTGCAGCCTCTGTTATTCCAACGTTGGTCAACCGGGTGGCCCCGCTCCTCATTCTATCATTGGTGGCAGAGCTTTCAGTCATCCTGACTTCTCTGCCTAAACTCCTCCACTTTTCACCTCTCTACCCATTTTCAAAAGCCTCCTTAAAACCTAAACTGGCCATTCCTTCGCCCATCTCTGGTTCCTGCTTGGATCTGAGCCTCAAAGTGCCTTGAAACGTTTTGTTACATTGATGGTGCTATATAGTTGGCTTGTTGTGGGTTTTTTAAAAAAGTGAAACCAATAGAGCATAGGTCTGCACCCATGTTTGGCTCTAAACCTGCCTGCCGCCAGATTTCACTGGCAAGCCAGGCACTGAGCATCACTGACGTTTTTGGTAGTTAAAATCGCATAAGGGTCCAAATGATGTCACCGGACCCTGACTTTTAAATATATATGACCACCGCCCCCCACCCCCCACCTGCTTGTGGCGGGCAGCCCAGATGTTGCTGAAAACCCAGCAGTTAAAATGGCGACGGCCGTGAATGTGTCGGGAACATAACAGGAAGCACCCAACCGCCATTTTAAACACCCAGGATTAACATCCTATGGTTTTTGAAAGTATCACAATTAGTCCAAACAGAGAACTTTTACAACGTGTGGATATAACATTAGTGTTCTGTTCACAAAACATCCTCTACAACAACTCCTGGACTATGTAAAACTTGGATTGGATACTATTTGAAGCAGAGGAAGACATAGGGCTATGGGGAGAGTGAAAGCAGGGGGATTAGTTTTAGATTGCTCTTGCAAAGCACCAGGACAGACACGATGAGCCAAATGGCCTCCCTCTGTGCAGGTTCGAGGAAATGGCCAACAGACACAATCAATACAGTTGACTTGTCGGAAGCTACACTGGACTGGTGACAAAAGAGGGCCCCAATCAATTTTAATCAATATTTATTAATATTAAACCAGGATAAGCACTTTATAATTCTACAAGGAGGTTCTACAAACACAACATATAGTTAAAGTACTGTACATAAATTACAATTATAAATGAGGGAAATAAGTACAAGTTGAGAGTCTATCTAATTTCTATGATAGCAGTTTTAGAATTTTATGTGAAGAATACTTTTTGATTCTTGTTCTAAAAGAGTGAATGGAAGAACTTGACTGAGCTAAAGGTTTCGAGCTGCATTAATTAGCACCACAGTAAAATAGGGCAAGTTTCCCAGAATTGCTGCTGTTCTGAGATTTGCGTACACTTCCACCCAGCTGGATCTGCTTCATAACAGTGAGTTTTAGAAATCTATTTCTGCAACTATTGCTGCGTGTATTTTTAAGTGTTACGTAAACACAATATTTAGCAACAGGCCATTTATATTTTTAAATTTTTCTCATAATCTGTAAAAGTGGCTTTGTTGGCAATGACAACCTGTGTTTAAAATTTACCTTGTTTTGAGGGGGTTTAAAGGGTTTTTATTGTTGTGCAAAATGTATAATTACCTTGATAGCAAGCAGTAGAACTGTCAGGTTTTGCGCTGAATAACTTTGTATGCGTTGCTTTGCCTCAGATTTTCAAGGTTAAACAAAGTCATGAATGTAATATAGAGGCGTAACACTCAGATAGGTTTACCTTCCCAGACAAAGCCTCAACAGATTAATTAACTTTGGCAATGAATTGTTGATTACATTCCTGATTTACACTGTAAATTGAAGCCCAGGAAACAAGTTGCCTGACTAGAATATAATTATAATGCAACCAACCAGAGTCTTCTAAAAGTGTTTAAAATATACTGAAAATGCTCCCCAAGTTGGAGCACTTGAACAGGAAGGAACAACAAAATAAGAAATACCATTCCCAATCATAGAAGAAAGCAGCCCAGGGAATTTACCTTCCAAAACCAACACAGGAGAAGCCAATACAAAAGCCAAATACTGCGGATGCTGGAAATCTGAAATAAAAACAGAAAATGCTGGAAACACTGAGCAGGTCAGGCAGCATCTGTGGAGAGAGAAACAGAGTTAACGTTTCAGGTCAATGACCTTTCATCAGAACTGGAAAAAGTTAGAGATGTGACAGGACTGCCCTGGTTTTCCCTTGTTTCAGCCTGTTCTTGCCCCATGGAACTTATTTCTTCTTAACTCGACTCTCTTTTTCTCCCCTTGTCCAATCTCTTCCCACCTACATCTGTGACTCTTCCGACATCCTCCGCCACTTTAACAGTTTCCAGTTTCCTGGCTCTAACTGTCTCCTTTTCACCAGTCCCTCAACACCTCCATCCCCCACCAGGACGGCTTGAAGGCACTCCGCTTTTTCCTTGAATGGCGACCCAACTAGTCACCATCCACCACCACCACCTTCCTCTGCCTGGCTGAACTTGTTCTTACATTGAACAACTTCTCCTTTGACTTCACTCACTTCCTCTAAATAAAAGGTGTTGCTCTGAGAACCTGCATGCGTCCTAGCTATGTCTGCCTTTTCATGGGATACGTGGAACATTCTTTGTTCCAGTCTTACTCTGGTCCCCTCCCCAGTATTACCAACTCTCATGAATCTATCACGAAGACGCAATTTCTGAGTGAAATAAAGCATCACTCCTGACCTTGTGATGGAACTTCCAAATCTCTGGATTTCTTTTGGATTTGCGCCGAATGCCTAATGATATCAATTCGCCAATTTGCACATGATTGGCGCAGATCATAAACTAGGCCCAGAACAAAGAGCTGATTAGAAAAATCATCCATCTCGTCTATCCCATTTATGAATAAAAATAATTAAATGAGTGACTAGTTCAGTTTTTTTTAAGTGGAGCGAAGCACACATGTGCTGTCTCACCTTTGTGGTGATTAATGGCAGGGCCGTTACCTGGCGTGCCTCACGCGAGTGAAACCGTTTTATGCTCCAATGTTTCTGTCAGTTTTATTTATTATCGCTCCAACCGCCCTCATGCTCCACCCCTTCCCTCACAATCGGATCACGGGAAATCTCCGATTAATTACTTTCAGTGACAGTTATGACAATCACACCACCAGCGCGCATGCTCTGAAGAGACTCTGCTGCTGTGAAATGGAGACCAGGGGATGTGTGTCCTGAGCAGGTAGAAGAGAGCTGTGGGGTAGGAGGTTAATAATCACTTGCTGGAGGCCACGCCTGCAAACATAGAGTACGGCCTCGGGTCCAGAATAGGATGCTATGTGTCCCCAGCGGGACGGCAGGAGCTGCTGCCCTCTCTCTTCTCCCGCACTGGTACAGTCTCGGGTTACATGGGGAACCGGCTGTAATTTTATTAGAAGGGTTCAATGTGCGGCACAGTGCATGTGCAGCCATTGTAGAATCTTATAACACAAAGGAGGCCATTCAAGCCCATTGTGCCTGTGCTGACTCTTTGTTAGAGCTATCCAATTAATCCCACAGACCATAGCCATGTAACAGGTAGGATTTTTACACCAAGTTTTTTGTAAAGCATTTTCAGATGCAGTAAGTTAGTTTTTGTAAAGAGCTCTGACCTGTTAGAAATTAAATAAGCCACTAATGAGGTTTTGCCAACTGTCGATATATCTATATTGGTTTAGGTTTGAAAAAAATAGCAAATCATGATTTCTGTACCAAATCTCTTGAATTTTAAGAGTTTGTCTCTTGATTTATGAGATGGGGGGTTGGCATTACTGTCTCCCTCGCCCCTTTTTCCGGTACATTGATGAATGTATCAGTGCCGCTTCCTGCTCTCTCCCCGAACTGGAAAGTTTCATCAACTTTGCTTCCAATTTCCACCACTGCCCGCCCCCCCCGGCCACCTTCACATGGTCCATCTCCGACGCTTCCCTTCCCTCCCTTGACTTCTCTAGCTCTATTTCTGGGGAGAGGCTGTCAACCAATATCTACTATAAGCCCACTGACTCCCACAGCTACCTTGATTACACTTCCTCCCACCCTGCTTCCTGTAAGGACTCTATTCCATTCTCCCAGTTTCTCTGTCTCCGTCGCATCTGTTCTGATGATGCCACCTTTCATACCAGTACTTCTGAAACATCTTCCTTTTTTCCTCAACCGGGGATTCCCCTCCACTGTGGTTGACAGGGCCCTCGACCGTGTCCATCCCATTTCCTGCACTTCTGCTCTCACCCCTTACCCTCCCTCCCAGAACCACGATAGGGTTCCCCTTGTCCTCACCTTCCACCCCACCAGCCTCCACATTCAACAGATTGTTCTCTGCCACCTCCGGCTTGATCCCACCACCAAACACATCTTCCCCTCCCCTTTCAGCATTCCGAAGGGACCGCTCCCTCCGCGACACCCTGGTCCACTCTTTAATCAACCCCAACATCCCGTCCCCATCCCAAGGCACCTTCCTGCGCAAGCGCAGGAGATGCAACACCTGGCCTTTTACCTCCTCCCTTCCCACTGTCCAAGGCCCCAAACACTCCTTCCAGGTTAAACAGCAATTTACTTGTAATTCTTTCAATTTAGTATACTGTATTTGCTGCTCACTATGTGTTCTACTCTATCTACATTGGGGAGACCAAATGCAGATTGGGTGATCAGTTTGTGGAACACCTTCATTCAGTCCGTAAGGGTGACCCTGAGCTTCCAGTCGCTTGTCATTTTAATTTGCCGCCCCACTCCCACTCTGACCTCTCTGTCCTCGATCTCCTACACTATTCTAATGAAGCTCGAGGAACAGCAGCTCATCTTTCGATTAGGCATTTTACAGCCTTCTGGACTCAACATTGAGTTCAACAATTTCAGATCATAACCTCGACCCCCATTTTTTGGATAGCAGTTGCTGGTAGAAATTCTGCTTTAGTCATTTTCAGCTCCTCCAGACCCATCTTTTGTTTCTTTTATTGTCCTATTACCATCCCCTTTTATCTTGCACCATCATTCCTTTGGTCATTTAATCACTCCTGCCTTCCACCCTATCACAGACCTGTTCTTGCCTTCCCCTCCCCCTTTCCCTCCCTCTGTACTTGCTTAAAACCTGTTGCGTCGCTATCTTTTTCCAGTTCTGATGAAAGATCATCGACCTGAAACGATAAATCTGTTTCTCTCTCCACCGATGCTGCCTGACCTGCTGACTATTTCCAGCATTTTCTGTTTCTATTACAGGAGAAACCCAATCTGTTATCTCCAGGACGCTGGAGGCAGCCATAGCATAACATTATAAAATATCAACCCACAAATTGTTTTGAAGACTGATTATCTTCATTAGTTGTTCAGAATTTGTAACATACTTCTATTGTGAAATTCACCCTCTGCTGAAGATGTATACCTATCCTCTCCAGGATCTCCCTTCTCCAATCATCAAATGGAATGCCTAGTTTTACAATTTATCAATATACATTTTCTTCCTATTAAGAAACCATCAATACTGATTCAAACTTGGATGCAGTACTACAGATCAAACCAGTTACCAGAAATAGAGACATAAACAAATGAATTTTCAACTCCTCAGCAAGAAATGCTAAAATGACCTTATTCAAGAGGACTACTGTGTCACTTTCCCAAAGTCCTACACATCTCCAACAAATGCCCATTCAGTTGCCATCATCCTAAATACTCTCATTAGATAAGTATCTCAACCCAGATGAGCAGGGACCTTGCATTGAGGAGTTGAGTTGATGTCAAAGCCCAGCAGAGTGAAGCTCAAATAGTTCATTAGTGTTATCTCAACCCAAGTTCTTTTATCACATAATACAATCCACAATGAGTTATTTTGTATAATATATAGAATCCAAGTGATTTCTTACTATTTTCAAGATTTTTGTTTATTATTTTTGGTGATGGCATTGGCTAACAGGACCAATGAGTTCCTGCGATTGAATTGTAATTTGCCGAACTTATACTGTACTTTGTGGATTTGCTAAGCAGTGATTTCAGGATTTATTTTACTGACTGATACAAGTTAATATACCTATTTAATTTGTAAGCACTGGTAAGAAAGCCCTTGTCCTTCATAACTTTCTCAATGACAATCAGACCAAGTATTGGATTAATCTGGTGGGAGGGATCAGCAAAGACTCTTGACAAATATGTGGCCTGATTGTTTTATATGTTCTTTATCATGGGGTCTCTGCTCAGTATAAATACTATTGGTATCTTATGTAGTAATAAAAAGCACAATAATCAATCTGACAGCACTCTATTACTAATTGTAACTAATTCTGCAGGTATCTAGTTTGCAATAATTTTTCTTGACCCAGTTCTGTGCTTGAATCCATGCTCAAATGACACATTTAGTATACAAACCCTTGCTTTCTACAGGGCACCTTCCCTGTCCCAATATCAGTTTATTTGTACATGCGCACATTGATAAACTGCATTAGTGACGCAAGTTGCTATGGTAACGAGGGGACTGACTCCAGAGGTGAATACATGCCAAATTTGCAGCCTGCTGCCTGCAAATTCATTCCAGCATGAAGCCTGCCCTTGGGGTAATGTTCCTTCATACAAGAATGACTTTGGTGCTTATAATTCATAAAGTTTACATCTTTTAAAAAAAAAAGGATTTATGCACACACAGGTTTACTTGACACCAAGGACACAATGTAAATGAAGTATTTTTTTCTTAGCAATGATAATAGCTGCTGTATGCTGGCACCTGACACAGGCTGTAGCTTGTGTGTCACTGAGGAAGTATGTGGACTGATGAGGTGCAGCCATTACTGACCAATGCAAGCATTTAAACAACTATCATTGTATTTTAAAAACACAATGTAATTTTGCAATAAACACAGCAGAACTTGTTCACTAAAAGAAAAATTATGACAAAATGATTGTTCATCTGAATGAAAATGATAAATATTTTATGGATCAGTAAATGTCTCATTGGCTTTAGTAGTTGATCATTTACAGTAAACATCTATCTGTGTGATATGAAATAAAATGTGTCTCTTTTTAAAGCCATAAAGAATTTGAGTATGAGTTACAGTAACAACACACTTTAAAAAAAAAAAAAAAAAAATCCCAGTTAAAGGAGCACTGTCTTTGTGAAAAACTGGTTGGCAAAACCTTTTTTGTTTGGGAAGAGAAAAAAGCCAGAAGAGTCGTGTGTCTGTGATGATTTACCGGCAAGTGACATGAGATGTCTTTTAACACAATTTATTTCATCATGTTATCTATTGGTAAACAAAAGAGGTTTCACAGACACTTTTTCTTGAAGATTGTATTTATTTAAAAAGTACATATGTGATAATTGGAAAGTACATTAAACTAACTTACAGAGCACTGAAGAATTTTACCTGTGGTATTGCAGTGACCTACACTAGGAATCAGAATGTCATGCAGCTTGGCTGGAAATACTGATACGTGACTTTTTGCTTGAGTCATTTAAGAAGCTGTTTAAAGCCCCCTTTAATCAACTGCACACAATCATGTGTCTGATTTGTTTGCTCAGGAATATATAACCTTGTGCTGAGTTTTTAGTGCAAGCAGGCAATCTAGCACCAGTGAGAGATATCTGCTTCCATAGATTAATGTATTGACATTGAGATTCATATTCTTTTAAGAAAGTTAATATGACAGATTAAGCTAAACTGTCTTCACTAACGAATTGCATGTAAATTTAGCATTTAATATTCTTTCTTAGTTTTTCTTGAAAACTACCTCATTTTGCTTTGGAACTTAATTATATTTTCCAATCTGAAATTTGATTATAGCTTTTAAGCAACTAAGTTTTTTTTACATAAGGGTAGAACTACAATAAAGAGGGGCCTGAATTTGTGGACTAGACATTTTAGGGTTATAAATACTAACATTTTGCCATTGGCCAGTAAAACTGTAGTGATAGAGATTAGGATGAATAATAGTCTTACTATATTTTCCAATAGCACTCCTGAGTTATTTTTTCATGTCAGTTTTCTTCCGTCCCACGCTGTCCTGAAGGCATTGATGCCTTGCTGGGGAATGTTTCCATGGACACCGGCCACCCTTTGCTGCCTCACCATTATCCATGTGTGGCTTTTAACAATGATTGCTGGCAGGTTATTTAGCTACAGGGGGCAACACAACCGATCCAGTCCTGTCCTCACTCGACATCCCCACAGACACGCTTCCAGCAGGGGTTTCTAGATAACGGTTACGAGCAGCACCGAGGCTGCTATTCCCTTCCCTAATACACGGGTACAGAGGCAACTTGTAGCCGCTGCCCCTGCTGAGATCAGCTAACTCAACATAAACTGCCGATTGAATCTGGAACCTTCCTGTTCTGTACAGCTCTGCTGATCAATGGATAAACTTGCTGAACCACAGGGAACCCCTCGCCTTCCATTTTTAACATTAACTAATTTTTGCTTTATAATGCAAATATTGTTTTTGTTCTAGGTTTGCTTACAATAAAAGGTCAAAAAATAACATAATGGAGCCATGATAATCACAAATACAAAAGATCGTTTAACATTAACCCCCCCCTGAACTCTGTTCTGTAAGTTATTTTCTCTTCCCTTTAAATCCTTCAACTCTACACTTTGGTTTCTCAATGTGTGAGTAAAAAAGCAACTAGCTCCAGGCCTCTGCCATTCTTTTTGTTCAGTGAATAACTATGAGCTGCAAGAGAGTGTCATGGATTGACGTATCTTTGAAGTTTCCCCCTCTTCCTCTGGGAAGTAACATTTCTCTGCTTGGTGCCTGTCAATTAGTCTGGATAACAACAGGAACTCATGCCATGGGAATCACCTACTGCTCTCTAGTGCCCAGTATATTAGTGTGCCAACATACAGGGTCTTTTCTGGTGTGAAAGATTTAGTGAATCAGAGACCCTATTTACTAGTTATTATTTTAACAATGTTTAATAACAGATGCAACTTCATCCTTGCTACAATGATCAGCCATTATCAGAGCACCTCAATTAGGAGACTGCTGTGTAAAGATAACATGTGACGAAAGATAAATTTCAAGGACCCAAATACCGGGTGGAGTATGAAAATGAGAAATCTTTCCAACGTAATTTCCGGTTGTATTGTGTCTATGGATAAATCTGCCAAATCTGACTGCTTTTAAATAAAGTAACAATGATTGTTGTTAACAATAGAATGTAATCCTTAAAACATTGGATGCAATTACCATTCTAAGTAATGTATAGTATATTGATGTTTTTTTCCAGTGCCTTACTAGAGCAGGTATTGAAAGAGGATAAGATGAAATATGACTGCACCTTTCTTTTTTCTGCCAATTTTCTCCCCTTTGCTACCTTGCCATTCTTCATGTGTTAACCTAGACAGTCAGTATCAGCAGGGTATTAAGCTTTTTAAAAAAAATTACTCATCACCTTGTTGTATGTACTTCTTTGTGACGAGTTAAAGAGCACCATTGACAGAAATTTAGGAGCAAGTCATCTAGCAGGCTGGCACATGATATGGGAGGACCAAAAAGAGGGAGAAAAATAAATTAAGATGAATGGGAGGGGGGAGAGAGAAAACATCAGATTTACACAGACGAAGGATGAAATAAATCAATGATGATTCAAACTGTAGAAAATATATGTTGAATAAGAAGATTGGTCCCTGTGCCCTTTCCTTCCTTTCTTGGTCTTATATTAAATCTCAGTAAAATAAAAATAGAATAATTAGATCAAAAATATCAGAAACTTGGATTTATGTCTGCAGCACTAGAGACTATGCAATTAAATACAGAAAGAGCAATTAATGAAGAATTAAAAAGCAAATTTGATATGTTTCTCAGTTTTCTAATATGTATTGATGCATATGGGTGGATATTTATTTTTTGTATTATCCTATAATTTTTGACTAAAGAGGCAAACAAATGTTTTATTCTTTGCAAGGTAGCCAGTGGATGTTGACTGGGTTCTTACTCAGAGTTGTGGTTCCCTTTATGTCTCCTTGCCTTTTATTTAGAGACTGATAATTCACATCTATTGTTTATATTATGAGTTTAGGTACCAGTTGATTTTGATTCAGACTGATAGCTGTGACCTTGTTTCTTTGTAGCTACAGTTGTAAAGTATTTTTTTAAAGCTCTAGTTTACTCAGTTGGTGGGTGACGGGGATGGTCAGCACTCATGGGTGAGACCTCTCATTACAAAGGATATTTCTGCATGGTGGAAATGCTCAGGGCTCATTAGTAATTCTATTTAAGATTTTTAAACGGTTGGTGGTCTCAGCAGTAGACGGCCTCCACTATTTTACTAACGGCCAACTGTCTATTCAAATCATGTCTAAATGCAGGTTTATTGAAATTCCTTTTACTTCATTCATCATTTTATAAGCAGTTAAGTCCAATCCATTTTTCACACACCTCATTAGCCTCTTCTACTGAAAGCAAAAAAAGTGAGATTGTTTCTTTCCATCTCTTGGGTTTAGTTAAAACTTAACCTTCTGACATGTATAGTTCTATGTACAGCATTTATAATGAATTGTCTTTTGAAACAAAGACATTGGGTTGAATTATAATGGGGAAGGCGGGTTGGGGGTGGGGGCTCCGAGGCGGTTGGGAAACCCAGAGGCCGCCTTTAATGGCAGGGCCTGATTTGAATGGGAAGCCTCTGTTTCCCACCCGCAGCCAGCCAGATTGAGAGGCAGGCTGGCTCCGGGCTGGTAGGCCTGCGGCACTGGGCTGCACAGAGGAGGGCTTGCGAGGGGGCCAGGAGTGGCAAGAAGATCGGGGGGGGTGGGGGCGGTGGGCAGCCGGAGGAGGATGGGTCCGAAGAGGATCGGGGCCGGAGGAGCAGCACTGGAGGGGGGAGGGGGAGGGGGAGGCCTCGTGGCGAGGGGGGCCCTGGGGGGTGGTGGTGATCGGAGGCCTCGTTTGGGGGGTCTCTGAACGTGGGGGCTGGGTTTGGCAGGGACCCTGGATTCTGGAAGCAAGCGTAAAAGCAGTTACCTCCTGGATGCAGTAGTCCTCACCTCGCTATAGCTGGGGGGTTCACGAGGTGTGCAAAACCCAACCAGCTAAAGTTAAAGGCAAAATGGAGGTTAAAGAAGAGGCTTCCAGCCTCATTATAATATTTAAATAGACGGCCTGCTTCCTGGGAGCAGGTTGGCTGTCCGCCCCCGTCACGCCACTGTTAAAACTGGAAGTGGGCGTGTTGGAGGCAGGTTCAGGTCGGGATTCACATTTTTAACACTTTAACTAGCCCCCCCCCCCACCCCTGCTCCAACCCCATCCTTTTTTTAGGTTAAAATTCCCCAATTAGTTTTACTTTTATCTCTTTTTTTTGTTTTATGCGATTAATCAAATTTTGCTTCAGAGTAGATATCCAGTAATTAAATTTAAATGAAAGAGATAAGACTCCGTCAGTAATTTAGGGGAAGTCGAGGAACAAATTCCAATTCATCCACAGGTGTTAATTAAGTGGAACGGCAAAATAGCTAGTTCAGGAACATCATAAAGTCTGTAATTGTACTGGAACATAATTTATTATTTAAAGGTAAAATAAATAATGGGCAGCATCCATATAATAAATGACATTTAGTGCAATCACTTTAAAGGAGAAGTATGGTTTCCTGAATTGCCCACAATCCTAAGTGTTATTAAAGGAGATATTGATGCATTTATGTCTGTAGCTCAGTCATCCCTCGTTGTCCTGCTGAACTGTTGCTAAAGGCATCCAGGGAGAAGACCTTTGTGTAGAACCAATCTCCTGTGATGTCATGAATGCTCATTGCTGGTGCCACAAGCAGTCGCAGGGGATTCTACATAAACATGGCTACCTCTAATCATCAGTTCGAAGCTATGAAACAGGACCAGAAGTGGCTGAAAAATACAGGTTGCTCCTTTTGCAACATTTAAGATTATGGAGCAATTAATCAGAATATAATTTCTCTTTAGCCATGTCACAGAAAAAAAGTGATTACATTACATGAAATTACCAATGTCTATGTATTAATGTTGGAGTTACCCTTACTAAAATTAATGATTCAGGTATTGGGGAGGACTCTTGGGGAATATTAGCCAAGATTTACACATCTATCTTTCCCTATGGTTGGTGATTCTTCACCTTCCCTACACTTGTTGAAAGAAAGAAGAAAGACTTGCATTTAAATAACGCCTTTCACAACCACCGGATGTCTCAAAGCGCTTTACAGCTAATGGAGTCATTGTTGTAATGTGGCAGCCAATTTGCGCACAAACAGCAATGTGATAATGACCAGATAATCTGTTTTTGTTATGTTGGTTGAGGGATAAATATTGGCCAGGACACTGGGGATAACTCCCATGCTCTTCTTCGAAATAGTGCCATGGGATCTTTTACGTCCACCTGAGAAAGCAGACAGGGCCTCGGTTTAACGTCTCATCCGAAAGACGGCACCTCCAACAGTGCAGCACTCCCTCAGTACTGCACCGGAGTGTCAGCCTAGCTTTATGTGCTTAAGTCCCTGGAGTGGGACTTGAACCCACAGCATTCTGACTCGGAGGCGAGTGTGCTACCAACTGAGCCACAACTGACACAACTGTTGAGTAGGAGACTGGAATGGCCCAGATTGCTAACAGTACCACACATACCTTTAATGCTGCTCTCTGTTGAACCTCATGATCAGTTTCACCTCTTTCCCTCAGATGATCTGGGTAAGGGACAACAAGGGAGTTTGGCAGTGCTAAATGGTATATACTTCAACGCAAGGAGTCTAGGGAATAAAGCAGATGAGCTGAGGGCACATATAGATACATGGGAGTATGATATTATAGCTATTACTGAGACATGGCTGAAAGAAGGGCAAGAATGGCAGCTCAACATTCCTGGTTACAGGGTTTTCAGACGAGATCGAGAGGGTGATAAAAAAAGGAGGGGGGGGGTCGCAATATTGATTAAAGAATCAATTACAGCTGTGAGGAGGGAGGATATCTGAGAAGGATCATCAAATGAGGCCATATGGGTTGAACTGAAAAACAAAAAAGGGGCAATCACACTGCTGGGAATGTACTATAGACCTCCGAACAGTCAGAAGGAGATAGAAGAGCAGGTAAATTTCAGAGACGTGCAAAAATAGGGCAGTAATAGTAGGGGATTTCAACTTCTCTAATATTAACTGGGATAAAATTAGTGTGAAAGGCATAGAGGGAGCAGAATTCTTAAAATACATTCAGGAGAACTTTTTTAGCCAGTACGTAGCAAGCCCAACAAGAGAGGGGGCGGTTCGGGACCTAGTTTTAGGGAATGAAGCTGGGCAGGTGGAAAGGGTATCAGTGGGAGAGCATATTGGTGGTAGTGATCATAATTCAGTTAGATTTAGGGTATTCTGGAAAAGGACAAGGATAGACCAGGAATAAAAGTTCTCAATTGGGGAAAAGCTAATTTTACTAAGCTGAGAGGTGATTTAGTCAAAGTGGGCTGGAGACAGAAACTTGAAGATAAATCAGTGTCAGGGCAGTGGGAGGTATTCAAGGAGGAGATAGTGAGGGTTCAGAGCAAGTATTTTACCTTAAATAAAAAGGGTGGGACTAACAAATCTAGAGCCCCCTGGATGTCAGGAGGCATACAGGGAGGAATAAAGAAAAAAATGGAAGCTTATGACAGATACTGGGCTCAATACTGCAGAAAGCTGAGAGGAGTATAAAAGTGCAGGGGTGAAATTAAAAAGGAAATTAGGAAAGCAAAGAGAAGGCATGAAAAAATATTGGCAAGTAAAATCAAGGAAAACCCAAAGATGTTTTATAAATACATTAAGAGTAGGAGGATAACTAAAGAAAGAGTAGGGCCTATTAGGGACCATAAAGATAACCTGTGTGTGGAGACGGAAGACGTGGGTATGGTTCTTAATGAATACTTTGCATCTGTTTCCACAAAAGAGAGGGATAATGCAGACATTGCAATCAGGGAGGAGGAGTGTGAAATATTAGATGAAATAAACAGAGTGAAAGAGGAAGTAGTAAGGGGTTTAGCATCTTTGAAAGTGGATAAATCCTCAGGCCTGATGAAATGTATCCCAGACTGTTAAGAGAAGTAAGAGAGGAAATAGCAGAGGCTCTGACCATCATTTTCCAATCCTCTCTGGCTACAGGTGTGGTGCCAGAGGACTGGAGGACTGCTAACATGGTACCATTGTTTAAAAAGGGAGAAAGGGATAGACCGAGTAATTACAGGTCAGTCAGCCTAACCTTAGTGGTGGGAAAATTATTGGAAAACATTCTGAGGGACAGGATAAATCTTCATTTAGAAAGACACGGATTAATCAGGGACAGTCGGCATGGATTTGCTAAGGGAAGGTCGTGTTTGACTAACTTGATTGAATTTTTTGAGGAGGTAACAAGGAGGGTCGATGAGGGTAGTGCGTTTGATGTAGTTTATATGAATTTTAGCAAAGCTTTTGATAAGGTCCCGCATGGCAGACTGGTCACGAAAGTAAAAGCCCATGAGATCCAAGACAAAGTGGCAAGTTGGATCCAAAATTGGCTCAGAGGCAGAAAACAAAGGGTAATGGTCGAAGAGTGTTTTTGTGACTGGAAGACTGTTTCCATTGGGGTTCCGCAGGGCTCAGTACCAGGTCCTTTGCTTTTTGTAGTATAGATCAATGATTTGAACTTGAATGTAGGAAGTATAATTAAGAAGTTTGCAGATGATACAAAAATTGGCCATGTGGTTGATAATGAAGAAGAAAGCTGCAGACTGCAGGAAGATATCAATGGACTGGTCTGGTGGGCAGAACAGTGGCAAATGGAATTCAATCTGGAGAAGTGTGAGGTAATGCATTTGGGGAGGGCTAACGAGGCAAGGGAATACACTATAAATGGTAGGGCACTGAGAAGTACAGAAGATCAGAGGGACCTTGGTGTGCATGTCCACAGATCCCTGAAGGTAGCAAGACAGGTAGGTAAGGTGGTTAAGAAGGCATACGGGATACTTGCCTTTATTAGCCGAGGCATAGAATATAAGAGCAGGGAGGTTATGCTTGAACTGTATAAATCACTAGTTAGGCTGCAGCTAGAATACCGTGTGCAGTTCTGGTCACCACATTACAGGAAGGATGTGATTGCACTGGAGAGGGTGCAGAGGAAATTTACGAGGATGTTACCTGTGCTGGGGAATTTTAGCTATGAGGAAAGATTGGATAGGCTGGGGTTGTTTTCTTTGGAACAGAGGAGGCTGAGGGGAAACCTAATTGAGGTGTATAAAATTATGAGGGGCCTAGATACAGTGGATAGGAAGGACCTATTTCCCTTAGCAGAAGGGTCAATAACCAGGGGGCATAGATTTAAAGTAATTGGTCGGAAGTTTAGAGGGGATTTGAGGAGAGAGTTTTTCACCGAGAGGGTGGTGGGGGTCTGGAACTCGCTGCCTGAAAGGGTGGTAGAGGCAGAAACCCTCATCACATTTAAAAAGTACTTGGATATGCACTTGAAGTGCCGTAACCTACAAGGCTACAGACCAAGTGCTGGGAAGTGGGATTAGGGTGGATAGTTCTTTGTCGGCCGGCAAGGACAAGATGGGCCAAATGGCCTCTTTCTGTGCTGTAAATTTCTATGATTCTATGAAGACCGATAACCCTTCCCCACGGGGAAAACCCAAGTGTGTGTGTCACTTAAAACTACAAGTTGTATTTGTGCCTTCTGGCTGAGAAGAGAATGAAACACCAACACTGTAGTAACTGGGCCACTTCTCCTGCTTCTCTGACATCATGCAGTTTGTAATCCTCGATTTAAAACTGTATCTCTCTGCAGGTATAAATGTCAGGCATACAATAGCAAAATATCATGCGTTTTTCATTAACGCCCCCAGCTTGACGAATATTCCTCAAATTATGTAGTTTGCAGGCAATTGATATTACTAGCAGTGCCATAGCCAGACGTATGCAGCATACTTTTTTTTTTATCCCTGAGGCAGCAATTCAGCTGTTGAAGGATTAGTTTGCACTGCAACCACTGATTTCCTGCCTCCCAGGGATCTCGCCAGGCAATTACTACACACCATTCACTAATAATGTTCTGGCTGCCGGTCCCAGTAGCAGCTCCTCTGACATGGCTGTTTTGTTCCGGGAGCGGACGTTATGCTGCAAGTGAGAATTCTTGGTCTCAAAATAAATCAGGAATTCCCACCTGCAGCAAAGCGTCGAATTTAAGAATGAAGCATTAACGTTAGAACCAACAGTAAGGAGACAGAGCGCCTCTCTGAACTGGGATGGGATGGGAGGAGTGTCTCTACGAACCGGGGATGGGGGGAGTTGCATGGAGAAAATATTTGTTTTCGAACTGGGGGAGTTCTAGAATGGAGAGTGTTTTTCTGAACGGGGGAGCGGGAGTGTCCGTATGAAATTAGTGAAGGTGGAACAGGAGACAGTACTGCTGTAAAGAACAGAGTGGATTGCCTCTGGAGGGGTGGGGTACGGGGCATCATTGAAAGGAGTGTGCTAGTTGCTCGGTTGAATGTCACTTAATTTTTACTATTCTTAAGATTAAAATCTATCAAATGTGAAGTGAACAATGTTTAAAATGAACAAGAATGCACTATGTTTGTGTAACATTCAAAATTATCCAAAGGAGCATGCTCCTGGATCCACTTAGAAATGCACAGGGTGGTGGGAGCATCATTTGAAAGGGCTGTGTACAATTCTAAATTTACTATCTTGAGTCCTGATTGGTAGTGGTGATAAGAATGTTAGCATTATCCACGCCTGTTATTCTTACTCCCGCTTTCCCTTCACAGTCATAGGACCTTTTCTGTTACACTAGTTGGAAGTCTTCATGTCCCAATACCCAAGCTAACTAAACTTATGGTAGTGGTGCAATCCTGGAAACAAACCTGGAATGATTAAAAGTTGTTTCAGTATATTCCAAGCTCACAAGATAATTACAAATGGAAACCATTTGGCCGACATTAGTTCATCCATCCAGAAGCACCCTGCAGTGCCCCCCATTGCACTAATTGTTTCTTAAATGCATCCAGGGTTTTTTTGCCTCCGCCAACCTCCTGAGTGTTAATCACTCTCTGTGTGAAGTATGCATTCTAGATGCTTGAGATGCCTTTATTATCCATACTCCGCTTCAGCTTATGTATTTGCTCAATGGTTCATTTTGAGAATCATATCCTCAGAAAAGATTTACACTTTAATCTGAGGAGTTGCACACAACACAAAACAGTGGTAAATAGTTAACCAGATCCTCTGACATTTGCTTGTTAAAATTAAATGTAGGACCAGCCAAGCTTGACATTTAATTACTACTTCCTGGTTAATCCAATAAGTTTTTCTACTCTTTTCCTTCTTGAAAGTGTCTTGCCTTAGCCTTTTCTTATAATCAATTGTGAGGTTAAAAAAGTGTTTAGAATTAACCATTTTTAATGTAAAAGTCAACATTATCTGGGGAGCATGTCCCTGGACCCTCTCCCCCAACCCCCCCCGCCCCCAAATATAGCATCTGTAGGCAGTGCAGGGTGGTAATATAACATCAGTCTTGATAGGTGAATCATAAAGTCAGAAAATTAAACAGCACAGAAGGAGGCCATTTGGCCCATCGTATTAAAAGAACGCTTTTAAATGCAAATATATCTTTGAATATCTTTGCTATTAATGCAAGCCTCATTTTCAAAAGGCATTAAAATTAACATTAGGGAAGAAACAAATGGATTTTTGTGTTTATATTCTAACCGATAACCACCATCCCTTCCCGCCCCCACCTTTGCTTTTTAGAGTGCCATTCTTGCTACACTTCTTCCTTCTGAATGGCATGAAAGTTTTGGTTTTACACATTTGATGGTCTTTGGGAAACATTAATTCTGCCCTGCTACCACAAAGTGCTCCATATAGTGGTCTAGCCAAGAGTTGATGAAGCTTAGCTATTGATCGCCGTCAAAGCCAAGATTTCAACTCTTGCGTCTCAGCATTATCTCCTGACTTGCTCCTTACTAGCATTCCTTTTAAAATCTTGCGATAACTGCACCACATTTTGCATGGTAAAATTTCTGTAAGAATTACTTACCCAGTCCTCCAGCTACTCCTATTAGAACCAGTAACATAAAATCACTTTCAAATTACAGGTGCCAACCAATGAAAAAAAAAATTAAAATCAACAGTGAGTTGTTATCCTTCAATCCAATGACTTTATTGCCATTTACAGCGCATTATGCAACACTTTATAGTTTTTGCATCTCGTCACATTTTCCACAAACAATTTTAGCAACACCTGAATGTGCTAATTCATTGTCACCTCCAACAAATTTAAAACAGAAAATAGCTTTTACAAAGAAATAAAAAGAAAAACATCAAATACTGGAAACTTGAATGATAGGTTCATATTTCAGGTGTGACACTTCACCTGAACTGTAATACCTTTATGAAAACTGTAGTATTTTTTTCTTGCTATTTAGGCTAGGTTTTAAAATGGAGATGGGGGGGGGGGGGGCGTAAAATTCAACTTCAGCAGAGGCAGAAAACAGGCAATAGCAGATCGGCAGTAAATGGAAAGGAAAATCAGGTCGGGTGTATAACTGGTTGCCGATCCGCTCCCGCCTGTTTTTGCACCCCCACCAAAGTAGATTTCACCCCCGTGCTGTGGAAAAACGTCAGTCTTCTTTAGCAGTAGCAATTTTTGCTAATTGTAGAAAAGTCTTTATGCACTTGTGATAAAACTTTGTACAAGCACAAATTCTGTAAGGTAAACTGCAATTCATTGACTTTTCATTTACTCAACAGATGGGTGTTTAATTATTCAGAGAATGTGATATACTTTGTGATGTATCAGTAAAATAGTTATTTTATTGGGGAAATTTCCATTTGAGGGACTTTTAGCAAATACACAGTGCTTTCTATATTTTGTGTAGATTATTTAAAATTTGTTCTCGGAATGTGGGCAAGGCTGCATTTATTGTCTATCCCTAGTTGCACTAAGAAGGTGATGATTGGGCAATGATTGTTTTTACGACTGAGTGATGTGCTAGGCCATTTTAGAGGACATTAAGAGTCAACCACATAGTGTGGGACTGGAGTCACATGTAGGTCAGACTGGGTAGGTGTGGCAGGTTTCCTCCCTGAAGGACATTAGTGAACCAGTTGGGTTTTCATGACAATCGACAGAATGTTTCTCCATGTATTGAAGCAGATATCTCTTTCTCCATGTGTTGTACTTTCAATAATGCCTGAAAAAGAAATTAAATTGTCATTAATATAAGAGAAAGCTGAAATACTGAATACTAGACTATCTCTGAGTTAAGTAATTCCCTCGGAAATATGAACTTTGATTACGTGTACTACACAAAAGCAGTTAAGCCTGAATGACCTCATTTTATGGGATTACTATATTTATATACTGAAGCTGAACAAAATTTAGGATTCCAACATTGTGTAATATAGCTATATGAACATTAGTGGACTTTGTTCATTTGAAAGCTGAATTTACTGTGTTGAAAAAATATAACTTAAGCACAGCAATGTTAATGTGATGTAAACCATACACTTCCTTTTAACGTTGTTTGTTCTCAGTTCAGTCAGGGACAAAACATTTTTGAATTCCTCAGTTAATTGTTTGTTGTATTTTGTTATTGTAGCTATGCAATTGTTAAACTTAATGAAACCTACAGTACTTGTTCAGATCTGCTTTACAATTTTAACGATTAAAGCTATGAAAGTCAGTTTCTGCAGAGTCACCTCTTTTCTCTATTGAATTGTCCATGTTGCTATGGAGATACATGGTAGAATGGATTTCACCAATAAGAACTAGAGATAAGCTGCGGAAAGATGATGTCATGCTAACATCTGAATGACACTGTGCCCTCTGCCACTGGGAGATGGATTCCTGCATGCGGTTCTCAGAATTTTAATCAGTGTGTTGCCTTTTCTATAGGCAAACTGTCAAACTGCAGAGTGACCCAGAACAGACTGAAATATATATCTGTCCTGAAGCATCCAGGATTATCTCTGACTAAAGAACGGATCTATCAATCAGAAAAGGTAACACACAGAAAAATACAAGGTCATTTTAGGTCCTTTCCCATCAGTTCATCAACCAACCCCCATGAGATTCCTTTGTCAACTATCCAACCTTTTTCCATCTGAGAAGAGAAACTGAGACAGGGAAAAGCAACCTATACAAGTCTCCTTAGCCCGGGAATATTAGCACACAACTCGGCCTCTGGACCAAAATAAATGCTGCTATCCAAGGCCCTCTGTATCACTACCTCGACAACCAGCCCCTTGCTAACAGGCAGCTAGTGACCTTCTGATATTTTTTTACGGAGTGACTGCTGCCAACGACCAGAAGCTGTGCAGAAGCTTTGTCACTCTGGACAAAATGCTGTTTGAACAATGTGTAATATTAAATCACTTACTTATAAACATTAATAAAATATCTTACAAGATAAATTAGATCTTAGCATTGGATTACAAATTAGTACATACTATACAAATATTTTCATACAGAAAAAAACTATGAAAGGGTCTGGTGCTTTTATTAAAGTATTGAGAATCTGTATTTAACTTTTCTGATTAAAATTCTGCGCATTAATCTGGAAGCTCCAACGACCAGAGGCATGATGTTTCTGCTTTTTTAACGAGCCCGCTCCCTTCCCGGCTTTTTTAACGAGGCCACTCCGTTCCCAGTGTTTTTTTAACGAGCCGGCTCCATTCCCAGCTTTTTCTCACGAGCCCGCTCCATTCCTGGATTTTTTTTAACGAGCCTGGTCCCTTCCCGGCTTTTTTTTTAACGAGCCCGCTCCATTCCCAGATTTTTTCAAACGAGCCCGCTCCTTTCCCAGTGAAGCGAACAACCAAAAAAACACTTAGTCTGCGCATGCGCAACTACTTCGACTTCATTGACAGCAGTCACGTCCATTTTTTAACTGCCACACACACACACATTATATATTACACCTCAATAATTTTTCTTGTTTAATGGCACATCTGGACAAAATGCTGTTTGAACAATGTGTAATATTAAATCACTTACTTATAAACATTAATAAAATATCTTACAAGATAAATTAGATCTTAGCATTGGATTAAAAGTTAGTGCATACTATACAAATATTTTCATACAGAAAAAAACTATGAAAGGGTCTGGTGCTTTTATTAAAAAAGTATTGAGAGTCTGTATTTAACTTTTCTGATTTAAAAAAGCAGGTACTAATAGCTCAGTGCTATTTGATTTGAAGTTCTTTTGCAAAATAAATCACTGATGTCTTATAATTATAGCTTGTGTGGTTACCACAACTTTTGTGGCACAACTCTGGATTATCTTTCTTTTACAACATGATACATCCATATTAACAAACAACGATATAATAGAGGATAGACAACCATAAGTATTGAAAATATCCTACTATGATCGCATTATTCCTTCCTGGTCATCCACCACATGTTTGCTTGTAAATGTGTCAAAACTAAAACACTTGCAGCATTTTTAATTAAAAAAAATTCACTTCCACAAAGGTGAAGCCATCGCCGATAATGTTGGGTGACATCAGGCTAATTGTAACATCACATTTCTAGGTGCTTTGTGCGGTATTATATTCAATGGCAGCATTCATTGGTTCATGGAGCCATTTGCATCACATAACATATATTTACCACTAGCGACATATTTTCACTGTATGCCAGTTGTAGGATCTTGACTGCAATTTTAATGTACAAATGGGCAGAGCATAGGCCGTGCATGCTAGTCTCAGCTGTACCAGTGAGATCCCTAACCAGCCACTGGAGGCCACTCAGGAAAAGGTAAGTTCTCACCACCCCACCCCACCCCCCGCCAGCCCGCCCTCCCGACACCCAACAGGCCTCCAGAAGCCCGCTGACTTCATGCCCACTTTGGATTTCAGACCTTTTTTATAAAGTGCTGTTTTGCTTAGCACAAACAAGTTATTGGCAATGTAATAATGAACATTCTAAACATAGGGGATTAGAATCAACTTGGTGTCATCAGGAGGCTGTCTGGGTAAAGGTCATTAAATAAGATTTAAATTAGTACGTACAGCCTTCTTGTTCCGACAACAAAGGATTTATGATTAAAGGTTAATGCTTAATCCACAGAAAATTCATTTGCAGAGGTTCTTTGTTCAGGATTTCATAATCATTTTGAAAAACTATGAAATAGTTGATATTACGCATGCTCTTAAAGTCTGTTAAAATAATTTAACATATACATATAAAAAGATTCTGAATTGTTGTTGGATGCCTCTTTATTAATGTTTACTACAGCCCTTTGTGTTTTCCAGGCATGGTTCCCACAACGTTCAATTACACAGTTCTAGGCACAACATAATGACTTTTTGTTTTTCACAAGTTACCAGCAATTGCAAAGATTTCAAGGGGGCATTGATTGCCGTGTCACTTTGCTAAATGGAGACTAGGGAAAGTGGGACAGAAGCCACATGTGACGGTTGCCATGGAGCTTCCGCCCATTAGGGTTCGTGAGAAGAATAGCTATAGAAGGCTGTTTGGTACATTGGAGACCAAGTAAATTGAAGTTTTGCTGGTGTTGCTGTGAGACCATTAGAATGTAGTCAGATAAAGGACTATGAATGATGTCCCTGTCTTGTAGAAAATAAGCAGTACTCAGCACAGCTCTATGACAAAAGAGTCAGGGATGTATTTTAAAAACCTTGATCTTAGCAACAGTCCTTGCAATAGAATAATAGATTTCATTAGTGATACTGGATGTTCTGTGAGGCTTAAAAGTATAACACATTACCTTTTATTTCCTTATAGAAGTTCCAACACAAAACCTTTTAGTACAAACATAAATGAAGTTCTGAAATAAATGGATTCCTGCTGTTAGTCAGTCCACTACTTTTAGTTTAAAACCTCTTATAGTCTTTTACAACTCTTGTTCTTTGCAAATATGATGAAGTTTAACATTTTAAGGACCATAATATAACGTCACTAGATTACATTATCTAAACAAGAATATTGTGTTTATTTGTAGAATATGTAAACAGTTTAATACATGTTGTGCTCTTTTCATTTCTGTGTATGTACTTCATAATATTCCTGGCAGTTCACATGCACAACATGCCATCCTTGATGATAGATATACATGAAACAGTCTAATTTAATAATTCTCAAAATATTTTACAACCTGCCCCACCAAACATTTCTTGGCTTCTCACACCTCTATAACTAAGGGTACTTCTACTGATAAATACAAAAAAGCTGTCTCTCTCCTCCTTTCCTTCTGTGTATCTCTCTCCCTTATATTTTCTGTATTGCTCTCTCTTTCCACTCTGTATCTCTCACATTTCCTTTTTGTGTCTCTCTCTCCCTCAAATTCTCTTCTGTGTGTCTCTCCTCCATCTCTTCTGTCTTTCTCTGTCTTCCCTTCTGTCTGTCTCACCTCATTTCCTTCTATCTCATTTCTTTCCCTGCACTCTTACTCCTGTGTGTATTTCTCTCTCTTCACTCTGTCTGGTAAGTTTCTTTTTCCTCCGTCCCTTCGAAGTGCTACACTCTTTCCTCCTTCCCTTGTGCGTGTGTCCCTCTCTTCCCCATCCCTTCAGTGTGTGTCTTGCTCTCCTCCTTCCCTTCTGTCTCACTCATTTCTGTTTCTCCTTCCCTTCTCTCTCTTTTCACTTTCCTTATCTGTCTCTTCCTCTTTCTCTCTCTCTCTCTCTCTCACTCTCTCTCACTCTCCTTCCCTTATGTGTCCCTCTCTCATCCTTCTCTCCCCTTTTTGCTTCTCTGCTCTTGTTTTTTCTGTCTCCTTTTATAGTTTTCTCTGTCTCCATCTCCCCTTTTAGTTCTTTCTATTCCCTTCCTCCTGGTTTTCTCTCTCTCTCTTTCCCCTGCTTTTCTGGTTGACTTTCTCTCTCCTTTTCTAGTTAACTTGCACACTCATCTTCTCTGCATCCCTCTTTCCTCAGTTCTGCCCCTCTCTCTTCTCCCTTATGCCCCTGAACAAGAAATAGATCTCATGGACCAGAGCAGGGCCAGACTAAGACTTATCCTCTTTATAGGACTGCCAACGTAACTTGTTGAAGGTATGTTTCTGTGACCTTGAAAATTATGCCGAAGGGACATTGTTAGACTGAAGAGATATACTGCACAATTCTGAGAACTATTAACCAGTATAACCCCAACTTAGTCATAACGGCACAGAAGGAGGTCAGTCAGCCCATCGAGTCCATGCCAGCTCTCTGTAGAGCAATCCAGTCAGTCCCATTCCCCCGCTCTATCCCCGTAGCCCTGCAAGTTTATTTCCCTCAAGTGCCTATCCGGTCTCCCCTTGAAAACACTGAGTGTCTCTGCTTCCACCACTTCCGTTGGCAGCGAATTCCAGGTCATCACCACTCGCTGTGTAATAAAGTTTTTCCTCACGTCCCCCCTGTATCTCTTGCCCAAAACCTTAAATCTGTGTCCCCTAGTCCTTGTACCATCAACTAGTGGGAACAGCCTTTCCCCGTCTAGCCTATCCAAACCCATCATAATCTTGAGAAGTCACACAACACCAGGTTATAGTCCAACAGCTTTATTTGAAATCACATAATCTTGTACACCTCTATCAAATCACCCCTCAACCTCCTTTGCTCTAATGAAAACAAATCCAGCTTCTCCAACCTGTCCTTGTAGATAAGACCCTGCATCCCCGGAACCATTCTGGTAAATCTCCTCTGCACCCTCTCAAGGGCCTTCACATCCTTCCAAAAGTGTGGTGACCAGAACTGGATGCAATACTCCAGTTGTGGCCTAACCAGCGCTTTATAAAGGTTCAGCATAACTTCTCTACTTTTGTACTCAATACCTCTATTTATGAAGCCCAAGATCCCATATGCTTTGTTAACCATTCTCTCAATATGTCCTGCCACCTTCAGGGACCTATGCACATTAACTCCCATGTCCCTCTGTCCCTGCACACTCTTTAAAACTGTGCCATTAAGTGTATATTGCCTCTCCCTGTTCCTTCTGCCAAAATGCATCACCTCACACTTCTCTGTATTAAATTCTGTCTGCCCATTCTGCTAGCCTTTCTATGTCCTGTTGCAGTTGATTGATATCATCATCACTGTTTGCCACACCCCCAAGTTTGGTGTCATTGGCAAATTTAGAAATTCTACTCTGTATTCCAATATCCAGGTCATTTATATACATATCAAAAAAAGCAGTGGCCCCAGCACTGACCCTTGGGGAACACCACTGTCTACCATCCTCCACATTTACCACAACTCGCTGTTTTCTGTCGTTAAGCCAATTCCTTATCCAAGCTGCCACTGACCCAACTATTCCATGAGCCTCAATTTTGTTAACCAGCCTTCTATTTGGTACTTTGTCAAACACCTTCTGAAAATCCATGTAGACAACATCTATTGCATTCCCTTCATCAATCCTCTCTGTTACTTCATCAAAAAATTCAATTAGATTAGTCAAACAAGATCTTCCTTTTACAAACCCATGTTGGCTCTCCTTAATTAGCTTAAACCTCTCCAAATGCTCGTTAATTTTTTCCTTGATTATTGTTTCTAAAACTTTACCCACCACTGATGTTAAACTGACCGGCCTGTAGTTATTAGGATTGTCCTTACATCCTTTCTTGAACAATGGTGTCACATTTGCCACTTTCCAATCCTCAGTCACCTCCCCCGCATCTAGGGAAGATTGGGAAATTATGGCAAGCCCTTCCGCTATCTCCTCCCCCAATTCCCTTAGCAACCTGGGATGCAAGCCATCTGGACCAGGCGACTTATCCACTCTAATCATACCCAGCCTTTCTAGTACATCCTGTCTATCAATTTTCACCCCTTCCATTGCTTCTACCTTTTCCACTTCTATCGATATTTTGTCAGCATCCACCTCCTTAGTAAACACTTAATTGAAGTGCCAAGAAGAACCCAGGATATAAATGGATGGATGGTGTTACTGTCATCTAAGGATGAGGAAGGATTAAGTTAAAATTCATTTATTACTTAGCAAATTCATTCTTAAAATTCTATGCTCACATTGTTCTTCCATCTCTAAAGTATAACACAATTATAATTTGATAATAGTTAGAAAGTAGCAGAAATGGAGTCCAGTTAAAAGGTTTGGACAAAGTCTTTGCTGGGAGCAAAAGACTAAACGTAGCAGAAAACTTCCAATTCTGTTAATGCTTTAATTTAAAATAATTTGAAAGTTAATGTAACTGTGCTGTAAAGTAATAAGTCAATGGTTCATACCTATGGTTTGCCTTATGGCGAGTTCCCCATTTTAATCATGTTCTGAAAGAAAGCATTAAATGCAACCTAGCTGCTTTCTCACAGTGATGGAGAGAATGTTGGCAGGTAACCCAGCCTGGGATGCTCTTGTATACCTCATAACACCTACCTGCCCACTCAGGAATGAGATTGGTAGAGACATGGCAATAGATTGCCTTCTCAATCCTCTTTGGTAAGGAATGGCATATAGCACAGGAGATCAAATAAGTAGGGAGAAAAAGCTTTTGAAATAAAAGAATGTCTGTTTTTTCTCTAATTAACAATCACCTACAAAATCACTTTTTCAAGTATTCTCTCAATTTTGTTAGTGGGTCATTAATTACAGAGTAAAAGTCCTCTACCAACCTGCCCCCACCACACAGTACTTCTCCCCGATTATCAAAATCCATGACGAGGCCTTGGACAACGTGGACTACTTTCCATACCCCGGGAGCCTACTGTCAACAAGGGCAGATGTCGATGACAAAGTCCAACACCGCCTTCAGTGTGCCAGCGCAGCCTTCGGTCGCCTGAGGAAGAGAGTGTTTAAAGACCAGGACCTCAAACCCAGCACCAAGCTCATGGTCTACAAAGCAGTAGTGATACCTGCCCTCCTGTATGCATCAGAGACATGGACCATGTACAGCAGGCACCTCAAAGCACTGGAGAGGTACCACCAACGCTGCCTTCGCAAGATCCTGCAAATCCATTGGCAGGATAGGCGCACCAACGTCAGTGTTCTTGCTCAGTCCAACATCCCCAGCATCGAAGCTTTGACCACGCTCGATCAGCTCCGATGGACGGGCCACATCGTCCGCATGCCCGATATGAGATTCCCAAAACAAGCGCTTTACTCGGAGCTCCGACACAGCAAGAGAGCCCCAGGTGGGCAGAGGAAACGCTTCAAGGACACCCTCAAAGCCTCCTTGAAAAAGTGCAACATCCCCACCGACACCTGGGAATCCCTGCCCCAAGACCGCACAAAGTGGAGGAGAAGCATCTGGGAAGGCGCCGAACACCTCGAGTCTCTTCGCCGGGAGCAAGCGGAAGCCAAGCGCAAACAGCAGAAGGAGCGCTCGTCAACCCAAGCACCCCACCCACCCGCCCCTTCAACCACCGTCTGCCCCACCTGTGACAGAGATTGTAGGTCCCGCATTGGACTCATCAGTCACCTGAGAACTCATTTTTAATGTGGAAGCAAGTCATCCTCGGTTCCGAGGGACTGCCTAAGAAGAAGACGACAGAGTAAAACAGGCATTCTCCTGTTTTTCATCGAGAGATTTCACTCCATTTTAAGATGTTTAAATTCTGCAGGGGAAATAAATGTGTTTCAGGACATATAATTTAAGCACAAAGGCATGGATGAGGATTTCAGCAGGGGATGAGCTGAGGCAAGGGCGGATACGGGAGATGTTACAGAGGTGGAAATAGGTGGTGCCACAGATATGTGGTTGGAAGCTCATTTCAGGGTCAAATATGACCATAAGGTTGTGAACAATGTGGTTCAGCCTCAGGCAGATGTTAGGGAGAGAGATAGAGTCAGTGGCTAGGGAACGGAGTTTGTGGTGGTGACATGTCATCAGCATACATGTGGAAACTGATGCTGTGTTTTCGGATGATGTCGCCAAGGGGCAGCATGTAAATGAGAAATAGGAGGGGGCCAAGGGTAGATCCTTGGGGGACACCAGAGGTAACGATGCGAGACATTCTAAACATATTTAAAGAATATTTGGCAAAGGAATACTTAGACGCCAGTAATCTAATCAAGGGGTACAGATTATGTCAAAAATCCTGAGAGTAAAGTTTGAATGTTTTATACCCTCCCCCCCCCAATTAAGGTCAGATTACTGTTATGAAATCACTTTCTAGTATTTTTTTCCCCTTCAGAATACATAACTTCAATTTTATGTGAGAGCTTTATTCAGTTTAGGTCGCATTTTGTGCCAGCAGCCATCATCAGTGCAGACAGCTACTGACTGAGTATTCCAAATGATTGAGAACCAGGCTGAATGCAGAAAGTTCAGAGGGGAAGTGAAAAAGGAAATAAGAGGGGCAAAGAGGGAGTATGAGAATAGACTGGCAGCTAACATAAAAGGGATTCCAAAAGTCTTCTAGAGGCATATAAATAGTAAATGGGTAGTAAGAGGAGGGGTGGGCCTGATTAGGGACCAAAAAGGAGACCTACGCATGGAGGCAGAGGGTATAGCTAAGGTACTAAATGAGTTCTTTGTATCTGTCTTTACCAAAGAAGAAAATGCTGCCAAAGTCATAATGAAAGAGGAGGTAGTTGAGATATTGGATGGGATAAAAATTGATAGAGGAGGTACTAGAAAGGCTGGCTGTACTTAAAGTAGATAAGTCACCAGGACTGGATGGGATCTTTTTTTAATTCATTCACAGGATGTGGGTGTCGCCGGCAAGGCCAGCATTTATTGCCCATCCCTAACTGCCCTTGAGAGGGTGGTGGCGAGAAGGATGGCAGATTTCCTTCCCTAAAGGACATTAGTGAACCAGATGGGTTTTTACGACAATCATGGTCACCATTACTGATACTAGCTTTTTATTCCAGGTTTATTTAATTAACTGAATTGAAATTCCACAGCTGCCGTGGTGGGATTTGAACTCATGTCTCCGGATTATTAGTCCAGGCCTCTGGATTACTAGCCCAGTAACATTAGCACTATGCTACCGTACCCCTGTATGCTGAGGGAAGTAAGGATGGAAATTGTGGAGGTACTGGCCATAATCTTCCAATCCTCCTTAGATATGGGGGTGGTGCCAGAGGACTAGAAAATTGCAAATGTTACACCCTTGTTCACAAAAGGGTGTAAGGATAAACCCAGCAACTACAGGTCAGTCAGCTTAACCTCGGTGGTGGGGAAGCTTTTAGAAATGATAATCCGGGACAAAATTAACAGTCACTTGGACAAGTGTGGATTAATTAAGGGAAGCCAACATGAATCTGTTAAAGGCAAATCATAGGATTACATAGTATATATAGGATATGCAGCACAGAAACAGGCCATTTGGCCCAACCAGTCCATGCCAGCGTTTATGCTCCACTCGAGCCTCCTCCTGTCTTTCCTCATCTAAATCTATCAGCATATAACCCTCTATTCCCTTCTCCCTCATATGCTTGTCTAGCCTCCCCTTAAATGCATCTATACTTTTCGCTTCAATCACTCCCTGTGGTAGCGAGTTCCACATTCTCACCACTCTTTGGGTAAAGAAGTTTCTTCTGAATTCCCTATTGGATTTCTTGGTGACTATCTTATATTGATGGCCTCTAGTTATGCTCTTCCGCGCAAGTGGAAACATTCTCTCTGTATCCACTCTATCAAAACCTTTCATAATTTTAAAGACCTCTATTAAGTCACCCCTCTGCCTTTTTTCAAGAGGAAAGAGACCCAGCCTGTTCATCCTTTCCTGATATGTATACCCTTGCATTTCTGGTATCATCCTTGTAAATCTTCTCTGCACCCTCTCCAGTGCCTCTATATCCTTTTTATAATATGGTGACCAGAACTGCACGCAGTACTCCAAGTGTGGTCTAACCAAGGTTCGATACAGGTTTAGCATAACTTCCCTACTTTTCAATTCTTTACCTCTAGAAATAAACCCTAGTGCTTGGTTTGCTTTTTTATGGCCTTGCTAACCTGTGTTGTAACTTTTAGTGATTTGTGTATTTGTACTCTGAGATCCCTTTGTTCCTCTACCCCACCTAGACTTGCACCCTCTAAGTAATAAGTGACCTCCCTATTCTTCCTACCAAAATGTAATACCTCACATTTATCTGTGTTGAACTTCATTTGCCAATTATATGCCCATTCTGCAAGTTTATTAATGTCCTCCTGTAATTTGTTGCAGTCCTCCTCAGTATTGACTATCCCCCCCCCCCACCCCCCACCAATTTGGTGTCATCCGCAAATTTAGAAATTGTGTTTTTGATTCCAAAGTCTAAATCGTTAATATAAATTGTGAACAACAGCGGTTCCAGCACTGATCCTTGTGGAACACCACTACCCACCTTCTGCCAATGTGAATAGCTACCTTTTACCCCTACTCTCTGCTTTCTGTCTTGAAGCCAGTTAGCTGTCCATTCTGCTACTTGTCCCCTGACTCCGCATTCTCTGACGTTGTTCATCAGTCTATTATGTGGTACCTTATCGAAGGCCTTTTGAAAATCTAGATAAATGGCATCTACTGCATTACCATTGTCTACTCTCTCTGTTACCTCTTCAAAAAATTCAATTAGGTTGGTCAAGCAAGACTTTCCCTTTTGAAATCCATGCTGGCTATTCATTACTATGTTTCTGGTTTCTAGATGTTCTTCTATTTTCTCCTATAGTAGGGATTCCATTATTTTTCCTACCAGCGATGTTAAGCTGACTGGTCTATAATTCCCTGGACATGTTCTATCTCCCTTCTTAAATATAGGTATTACGTTAGCTATCCACCAGTCCTCTGGCACTACACCTTTTTCGAATGAATTATTAAATATGTGTCATAATGCCTCTGCTATCTCTTCCCTAGATTCTTTTAAAATGCGTGGATGCAATCCATCCGGACGAGGGGTTTTACCCTCTTTGAGTTTGATTAGTTTATTTAATATATTCCCTCTTTTTATTTTAAATGCACTTATCTCATTACTAATCTCATTAGCCAATGTCATGTCCACCTGTTCTATCTCCCTGGTAAATACTGAAGCAAAATAATTATTTAATATTTCTGCCATCTATTGTTACCTGTGGTGTAATCCTGTCTATCCCTTAATAGCCCTATTTCCATCCTAGCCTTCCTTTCTTTATTAATGTGTCTGTAAAATATTTTACTATTTTGTTTTATGTTCCTTTGTAATTTAATTTCATAGTTCCTCTTTGCCTTCCTAATTGTTTTTTTGACATCTCTCCTAATCTCTTCATATTCTCCCTTATCATGCGCTCCCCTGCTGTCCATGTACTTAATGTATGCCTCTTTCCTTACCCTCAATTGTTCCCTTATGTCTTTATTCATCCATGGAATCTCATTAGTGTTTAGTTTGTTCTTTCCTTTTAACGGAATATATTGTTCCTGTGCTCTGTTGAACACCGTTTTAAATGTTTCCTATTGCTGTTCTACATCATTGTTTGCCAATATTGTTGGCCATTTTATCTTCCCAAGTTCTAATCTCAGCCTCTCAAAATCAGCTTTTTTCCAATCTATTACCCTTGTTTTTGTCATACTTATGTCCTTCTCAATTATCATCTTAAAGTGTATTATATTATGGTCACTAATGCCTAGATGTTCCCCTACTTTTACTTGTCTTATCTGCTCTGGTTCATTCCCCATTACTAGATCCAATAGCGAATCCTCCCTTGTTGGGCTTTTTTACATGTTCGGTTGGAAAGGAGTCCTGTATACATTGTAGGAATTCCATTCCCTTATCTTCTTTACCTACCTCTTCTGTCCAATTAATATCGGGGTAGTTGAAATCCCCCATGATTATTAGTCTCTGTTTTTTACTCTTTTCCCTAATTTGTCTGCATATTTCTTCCTCCACCTCCCTTGCACTATTAGGCGGTCTGTAGACTATACCTATTAGTGTGATTGATCCTTTATTATCTTTTATCTCTATCCATATGGATTTTATTTTTGTCTTGCTGATAGCTGCGTCATTTTTTTCTACTGCCATTATGTTATCCCTAATAAGTACCCCTTTTTCCCTCTCTATTTTTTAAAAATATGTTATACCCTGCAATGTTTAATTCCCAGTCCTGATTTTTCTGTAGCCATGTCTCAGTAAGTCTACTATGTGTGGTTCCTCACAACGCATGATTGTGTTTAACTAACTTGATTGAATTTTTTGATGAGGTAACAGAGAGGATTGATGTGGTGTACATGGACTTCCAAAAGGCTTTTGATAAAGTGCCACATAATAGGCTTGCCAGCAAAGTTGAAGCCCATGGAATCATCTTCAGCCAGAAGTGCCGAGTGGATGATCCATATCGGCCTACTCCTGAGGTCCCCACCATCACAGAAGCCAGTTTTCAGCCAATTCGATTCACTCCACGTGATATCGAGAAACGGCTGAGCGCACTGGATACAGCAAAGGCTATGGGCCCCGACAACATCCCGGCTATCGTGCTGAAGACTCGTCCTCCAGAACTAGCCGTGCCTCTAGCCAAACTGTTCCAGTACAGCTACAACACTGGCATCCATCCGACAATGTGGAAAACTGCCAGGTATGTCCTGTCCACAAAAAGCAGGACAAATCCAACCCGGCCAATTACTGCCCCATCAGTCTACTCTCAATCATCAGCAAAGTGATGGAAGGTTTCATCGACAGTGCTATCAAGCGGCACTTACTCACCAATAACCTGCTCGCTGATGCCCAGTTTGGGTTCCGCCAAGACCACACAGCTCCCGACCTCATTACAGCCTTGGTCCAAACATGGACAAAGGAGCTGAATTCCAGAGGTGAGGTGAGAATGACTGCCCTTGGCATCAAGGAGCCCTAGTAAAACTGAAGTCAATAGGAATCGAGGGGGAAAGCGCATCACTGGCTGGAGTCATACCTAGCACAAAGGAAGATGGTTGTGGTGGTTGAAGGTCAATCATCACAGCCCCAGAACATCGCTGCAGGAGTTCCTCAGGGCAGTGTCCTAGGCCCAACCATCTTCAACTGCTTCATCAATGACCTTCCCTCCAACATAAGGTCAGAAATGGGGATGTTCGCTGATGACTGCACAGTGTTTAGCGCCATTCACAACTCCTCAGATAATGAAGCAGTCCATGCCCGCATGCAACAAGACCTAGACGACGTTTGGGCTTGGGCTGATAAGTGGCAGGTAACATTCGCGCCACAGAAGTGCCAGGCAATGACTATCTCCAACAAGCGAGAGTCTAACCACCTCCCCTTGACATTCAACAGCATTACCATCGCCGAATCCCCCACCATCAACATCCTGGGGGTCACCATTGACCAGAAACTTAACTGGACTAGCCACATAAATACTGTGGCAACAAGAGCAGGTCAGAGGCTAGGTATTCTGTGGCGAGTGTCTCACCTCCTGACTCCCCAAAGCCTTTCCACCATCTACAAGGCACAAGTAAGGAGTGTGATGGAATACTCTCCACTTGCCTGGATGAGTGCAGCTTCAACAACACTCAAGAAGCTCGACACCATCCAAGACAAAGCAGCCTGCTTGATTGGCACCCCATCCGCCACCTTAAACATTCACTCCCTCCACCACCGGCACAATGTGGCTGCAGTGTGTACCATCTACAAGATGCACTGCAGCAACTCGCCAAGGCTTCTTCGGCAGCACCTCCCAAACCCGCGACCTCTACCACCTAGAAGGACAAGGGCAGCAGGTGCATGGGAACACCACCACCTCCAAGTTCCCCTCCAAGTCACACACCATCCTGACTTAGAAGTATATTGCGATCCTTCATTGTCGCTGGGTCAAAATCCTGGAACTCCCTCCCTAACAGCACTGTGGGAGTACCTTCACCACACAGACTGCAGCGGTTCAAGAAGGTGGCTCACCACCACCTTCTCGAGGGCAATTAGGGATGGGCAATAAATACTGGACTTCCCAGCGACTCCCACATTCCATAAACGAATAATAAATAAATAAAAGGGACAGTGGCAACATGGATACAAAATTGGCTAAGTGACAGGAAACAGAGAGTAGTGGTGAACGGTTGTTTTTTGGACTGGAGGAAGGTATACAGTGGTGTTCCCCAGGGGTCGGTACTCGGACCACTGCTTTTTTTGATATATATTGATGATTTGGACTTAGGTGTACAGGGCACTATTTCAAAATTTGCGGTTGACACAAAACTTAGAAGTATAGTGAACAGTGAGGAGGATAGTGATAGACTTCAAGAGGACATAGACAGGCTGGTGGAATGGGCGGTCACGTGGCAGATGAAGTTCAGCTCCATTGCCATCATTGTAGCTTTTGTGTTGATGACACAGGATTCAAAGAATGACCGGTAGGCTTTACAGCTGTATGGATGATTTAAGCATTTGTCCCAATGATCCTTCTGGAAACAATAATAAACGTCAATATTTATGGAATTTAATATTTCATTATTTATCTTTGGATTCCCCGTTATTTACCATAATACAGATCATGACTATTCACATTTTATGAAAATGTTGGTTTGAATGGCCTTAAGGTGGCTGCCTATGTTCACTAACTTTGAGCATTGCTGGGATTAATACTTAAATCCAAAGTGCTTATGTGGACTTTAAATGCCCCCTTGAGGACAATTTAATTTTGCCTGTAGACTTGTTCATTTCAGTGTAATAAATAAGAGAACTAGTTCTGCTAATATGCAAGCAGATAATCAAAGCAGAGATTTTGAGAGTGTCAGTCTCACTCAAAATGATTTCTATCCCTGGTATGATAAGCAGTTGTATATATTTTTTCATATATACATATACCAATTAAAATATATATATATATATAATATATATATATATATATATATATATAAAAATTGAAAAATATTACAAATGACTTTGTATAAAGTATGTAAATACTGGTTTTGGTACATAATGCCTCAATGCTGATGGGTTTTCGTGTGTTTTTTTTAACTGAAAGGCTGTCTGCCTGTCTATGTCGCACTGCAGCAACTCACCAAGGATATTTCAACATTGCCTTCTTCCTCGTGACCTCTACCACCTAGAAGGACAAGAGCAGCAATATCTTGGGAGTGCCATCGTCTCCAAGTTCCCCTCGGAGTCACAAACCGTGCTGACTCAGACATATATTGCAGTTCCTCCATCAGTGCTGGGTCAATATCCTGAAATTCTCCACCTAACACCATTGTGGGAGCATTACCGTCACAAGGACTGCAACAGTTCAAGGAGAAGGTCCACTAGGGAAACTAAGAATGGGCAACAAATGTGTTTTTCCAATGTTGCTCACATTCTGAGAGCAAATAAAGATACACATGACGGAGAGAAAAATCCATTTCAAAAATAACAGACTGTACTGATTACACGCCTGTTGTAGCTTTTTGTGAAGAAAGAACTTTGCATTTATATAACGTCACGATCTCGGGATGTCCCAAAATGCTTCACAGCTAATGAAGTACTTTTTGAAGTGCAGACACTGTTGTAATGTAGGAAAATACAGCAATCAATGTGCACACAGCAAGGTCCCACAAACAGCATAGAAATAAATCATCAGATAATCTGTTTTTGGTGATTTGGTTGAGGGAAATGTTGGCCAGGATAGTGCTTAAATGATAAAAATTCTATTTGCTTCAGAAAGTATATCAAACTGATTCAGAGTGTCTTTCTTCAACTTAATTTGAGTTTTTTTTTTCAAATTAAAAAATAAATTAATTGAATTTTGAAAGCTTCTCAGGTGAACAGAAAGGCTTTGATTATCACCACCTGTGCTTTTAGTTAGAAAATGTAAATATTCTAATTAGTGACAGCCGTGAGATAGAAAAAGACAGATAGAGACACACTCACAGGCAGAAACTGATAGAGACAAAGAGAGAGAGGAGGCGAGAGACACACACACATATATCATGGGCGATTCATTTATATAAATAAAAGTGCTGCAGATAGTGCACATCCATCACATTTTAGATCATAGAATCATAGAATGTTACAGCACAGAAGGAAGCCATTCGGTCATCATGCCTGTGCCAGTTCTTCGAAAGAGCTATCCAATTTAGTCCCACACCACAGCTTTTTCCCCATACTGCCTCTCCATGTTGTTTTTCCCAACGTGCATCATTTCACATTTGTCCTCATTACCATGAGTCTGCCCTTTTCACCAGTCTGTCTATGTCCTCCGGAACTCTGCTGCTGTCATGCTCACTATTTACTATGTTGCCAAGTTTTGTATCGCCTGCAAACTTCAAAATTATACTCCCTATACCCAAGTCCAGGTTATTATATAACAAGAGAAGCAATGGTCCTAATACTGACCAAATAAGATGCCACAATTCGAAGTGTAACACGTTCTTACAGATGCAAAATTAAAAAAATAAATGCAAAGAAAGCTGTAATGTCTTGATGGATTATTCTGGAGCCAGAAATTGAAATGCAATTGCACTGTGATTGATTGGAAATTTACAAACAACCATAATTACTTGTATTTTCTTGTTATACCAATGCCTCACAGGGTATACTTAAGCAGTGGTCTTAAAGGAACAGGCCAGGTTAGCAACTGAATATCACAGCTGTGCTACAAACCCCAGACTACCTGCGAGCAATGCCAAGGGAGATCTGCTAGATTATTTTTAAACAAAATAGTTGAGTCTAATGATATGTGACAGGTGAGTCAAAAGTCTGAGTGGTGGAATGACAAGCAGTAAGTTGGGTAGAAGCCTCAAACTACTAAGGCTGGATCTAATCTTATATATATTTATACAATCTGGCAACTCTACTCAAATTAAGATCTTTTAAAACAATATTATTTTTCCTCTTCCATTTTTACTATTTGATGCAAAACATATAAATTATCCTGAAACAACTTACTGTAAAGTAGAGTAACCTCTACTCAATATTGAATAACAAACCGCAGGGCACTTTTCTGTTTCTTCTTACTTGATCAGAGTGACAGGGAGAAAGAGATGGAGGCAACAGATAGAGAGATAGGCAGAGAGATGGAGGCACAGATAGAGAGATAGGCAGAGAGATGGAGGTAGAGAGAGTGATGGGGAAGAGTGACAGGGAGAGAGAGAGATGGTGTACAAAGAGGAATGGGGAGAGAGATGAAGGTACAGAGAGGAATGGAAGAGATAGGGAGAGAAAGATGAAGGTACAAAGAGATGGGGAAGAGTGACAGAGAGAGATATGGGGGTACAAAGAAAGGAATGGGAGAGAGAGAGAGATGGAGGTACATAGAGGAAAGGGAGAGATGGGAATACAGAGAGATGTGGAAGAGTGACAGGGAGAGAGGAATAGGAGAGAGAGATGGAGGTACAGAGAGGAAAGGGAGAGATGGGCGTACAGAGAGAGATGTGGAAGAATGACAAGGGGAGAGAGATGGAGGTACAGAGAGAGGGATGAGAGAGATGGAGGTACAGAGAGAGAGGATGAGATGTAGGGGAGGGGGAAGAGATCGAGACCAGTGGAGGGGGGAGAGAGAGGGATGGAGACGCGAAAGGAAGAGATTGATGCAGCCGGCAGGAGATGAGTGTGGGAGAGATTGGGGAGAAAGAGCGAGAGATCGGACAGGTAGAGAGAGGAGTAGACACTGAGGGCAAGAGATAGTGAGATACAGGGAAAAGAGGAAGGGGGGAGACAGGGATGAGAGAAAGAAACTGAGAGGTAGTGGGAAAAAGACAGAGAGACAGGGAAGAGCGATTGACTGAGAGATGTGAGGGAGAGAGAATGGAAGAAGGGCACAGAAGAGAGAAACCAGAGGGGTTGGGGAACGAGACCAGAGGCAAGGGGGAGAAAGGCAACAAAAACAACAACTTGTATTTATATAGCGCCTTTAACGTAGCAAAACATCCCAAGGTGTTTCACAGGAGTATTGTAAGACACAAAATTTGACACTGAGCCAGATAAGGATAAATTAGGGCAGGTGATCAAAAGCTTGGTCAAAGAGGTAGATTTTAAGGAGCGTCTTAAAGGAGGAAAGAGAGGTAGCGAGGCGGAGAGGTTTAGGGAGGGAATTCTAGAGCTTAGGGCCTAGGCAACAGAAGGCACGGCCACCAAAGGTTGAGCGATTATAATCAGGGATGCTCAAGAGGGCAGAATTAGAGGAGCGCAGATATCTCGGGGAGGTTGTGGGGCTGAAGGAGATTATAGAGATAGGAAGGGGTGAGGCCGTGGAAGGATTTGAAAATAAGGATGAGAATTTTGAAATCGTGGCGCTGCTTAACTGGGAGCCAATGTAGGTCAACGAGCACAGGGGTGATGGGCGAGAGGCAAGGGGGAGAAAGGCAAGGGGGAGAAAGAAAAGGAAGAGACAAAAAGGGGGGGGGAGGGGCGAGAAGAGAAGGTGAGGGAGGAGACTGATAGATGGATGGGGGAACAGGAAAGAGGTAGGCGATGAGGAGGGTGTTCAAGTTTTTAGGCTGCACCAGATGGTTTTCTTGAGTTCAGCATCAAAAATCATTCTTGTCAGTAAGCCAACACACCCTGTTAACTGAAGTGACTTTATCTGCCAATATCCAGTAATGTAGCATTGCTCAAGGTCAATCAGAACATTCTTGTTGTTGTAATTTGCTAATTGGACGTAACAGCAACTCCCCCATGTATTTGGATAATGGAAGAATAATCCAGTGGTTCTCAAACTGGGGTCCACGCAGACTAGCCGGTAAACAGCAGAGGGGGAGGAAAAAACCCTCAAACACTCAGCAGCTGTGCAGTGAGTAGGCGGGCAGCGAGGGTTACACCTGAAAACGGGAAGAGCGGGAGATGTCGTGTGGTGAAGTATTCAACAGGCATGTTGCTGAACCTGTAGGGTTACCTTTCAACTGAAGGGAAGATAAAAGTTTTCACATCACCAAACACATCAATGTTCTCTGTATCAGACAGCCCTGGCAAAATTTCACGCAAGTCCCTTTAACTGATAAACTTTACATTCAGAAATGTAAATGTGCAAGGAGTTTATAGTATTATAATTTAGATCGGGGGTCCGTGATTACTAATCCATTTGAAAAGGTGTCCTTCAACCAAAAATGTTTAAGAACCACTGTACTAGAGATGATCATGGTCACCTGTTATGTGAATTGAATTCATTAATTGGGGCTCAGATGGCTTGTGTTTTATTTAAACTCCTGGATGGAATAACTGCTTTCTAATTCTCCTCCAGAGATCTATAATTCTCATGTATTAGTTAAGTTCCTTCATTTTATGTCAACTGTATGCTGCATATTAAATTGATAATTTGTCAATTTGTTCCATCAAATACATTCAAGTGTGAAATATTAATGAACATGGAATTTAAAAAGTGCAAAACATGTACACTGCACAAATTCTTAGAGCAATTTACCAAACTATTACATTAATTAAAGGCTAAATTGAAATTTACTTGTAATTAACATTTCTATTTAAGCAGATGGCTCTTTATAAACAATATGCATCTTGTTCTTTATGAAGTGTAATAGGGTACGAAAATGTCAAACCTCTCCTGGCTTGTATTAGAACAGGCTCCTTCCTTCCTGAGGAGGAAGTATACTCCTGCTGATGATGCACAGAGTTGTGTCCATTAGTTTCCAAAATTTGAGAGACTGATTTTCCCTTTGGGTCTTTGACGACAGCTTAGCCATATATGTGGCCTATTCCCTGCTCAAAGGAATTCTGAATGTTCTCATCAAGATCTCAGAGCTCCTTTGGCGAGTTATGGGTGGGCATGAATTTCCAGGGAAATAAACGAAGCCTGGAATATGTTCATGATTATTGAGTTGAATTCACTAGTTGTGTATGAGCAAGTGAGAAAGGACTGACAAATTGGGTATTGACATTACACCCACTGAAGCTAATTTCTGAGCAGACAAAAGATAACCCTTTCATTTGTTTGAGGGCATTCCCTATTAGGGACTGACTTATTCTGGGTCAGCTACATTTGTAACCCAAGAGCTGGACACATTTCTTGATATCTTGGAAGGTCTGAGTAGAAGAAGTTGAGCGACTGATCAAATATGTCATCAGCATATAATGTTTTATGTTTTGCTCCTCCCCCTGCCTGAAAACCACTGGGCACTTTGATTCTCTTTAAGAGTTCCATTAAGAGATCGATAGCTAAGGCAAAGTAGAAGGACAAGGAGCACTTCAGTCTGGGCCCTTGTTGAAGGGAATATATGGGAGAGTTGTAGCTTTTGGGGCTCATTGTGAATCACGAGTTGAGAGGAGAGGCTTTTAATTAAACTCCTATGTTCAAATGCTTTTTCCATTTGGAGGGTAAGTGCATTTGCATTGTTGTGGTGGTGCACTGCATTAAATAGTTGCTTGGTGGTAGCACCTGAGAAGTATCTCTGTATGAAAGCTGTATGATCTGAGTGGAATACTTTTCTTCAATTACCATATTTGTTTCATCAAAAAGTTAGTTATCTCAGAAAAGAAAATTATAAAAATTAGCTCAGTATGTCTGGTATTAAAATAAATTACTTAAATTAATAAAGAGGCATATATAGCCCTTGTGCCCACTTTCCTGGCAGCAGCTTTACTCTGATTGCAAACCTAAATGCATCAAGATCTTATATAGAAAATACAGAAGGGCACTGAAGAAGCTATAGTAAACATCTTATTCAGGGAGGGTGTATGCAGTATTATTGCATGCTATGAATATTTTGCCTGCTTCGAGTTAAAGACACCTGAAAAATAATTTATTACCTGAATTTGTTTGGAAAGCTTACTTTTTTCCCTTTGTTTATGGTGGATATTAACAGAAATTAAACAAACTTGTCATAGTTTCAATAAGAAAGCAAAATCACTTGGTTGTTTTTATGTTGATCTCAAGTAAATGGACAAAGTAAAGATTATTGCAATATTTCAAGAAACCTTCTGTAAGCAATCCAAGAAACATGATAAGGAAGATGCCTTTGACATGAATACAGTAAATTTAGTGATAATTTACCCAGTGCAAACACAACCAGAAGAAGCAATTTGCTAGAACAGTGATACAGTAAATCTTTCTTTTGAAAAATCAATATTGCAGAGTAAAGCCAAGGTTACTTTGCAATTGCCCTACTTGGACTCTGAGCCAGTTAACCTTCTAATCAATTATGATTAAGAATGAAATACAAAAGGAAGACACACTGTAAAGTGAAACATTTAAATAAAGGGCAATAATACAGAAGAAATACTTCAGTGGACGATTCATGACCATCAACTGTACATCCAGAGTGTTGCTTCTGAAGTGAACATGCAGAAACTCAGCCGACTACTTAACTATTTTTCTAAATCTTACTTCTGGTGATTTCCCTTATATCTGAGAGTAAAATATCTCTCGTGTGAGAAAAATGGTCCAAAACAGAAATTAAAGGGAGTCAAAATATTTATGTTCTATGTGTGGGAGAATATGCTTATATAATGTTCATTAAATTAATATAACGGCAAACTATTGGATCAACAAGATATAAAATACTGTTTAAGGAAAGGACCAGGTTTATCTAATCTATTTTAAAAGGCTATTGACTGTAATAGTTTAAACCAATACAGTACAAAATAACAATTAAAATGTGTTCAATAAAAAAAATCAACGTGTAAAACAGTTTACCTTTAGTTTAGATTTCAAAATTGTTTACCAAAAATAAAATACCATTCAAAATGTTGCTATTTTATTCAAATGACATTAAAAAATCCAATAATTCCAGATTAGTCATCACTACTGCTCCTGAAAGGTAGAGTATTTAATTCCTTATATCTGTATAAATAGTTTTAATTGCAGAATATTTTAATTCAGTTACCGCCAAATTAATCTCCTAATGCTTTTTGATAAAATATCCACAATATAATCATGAGGTATGAATGCAGAAAAAGTGCTGAATTATTAATACAACAGTACAAGATGCATGCTTGACATAATTTATATGCTCTTTTACAAACATGTACTTAGAGATGTTTGTCATGAAAATCTCTCTTCATCTCCAACTCATTTTGGAGCTACACAAAACCTGAGATGGGCATCGATAATTATTAATCTTAAAAGAGTAATTTCACAAAAATATGGAAAATACTTCCTCGAATAAAAATATAGCTTCTAGCTCAAAGCAGTTAAAAATTAAAATCAACTTTAAACTATAATTTTCCCACATTTTTTGAAATTGTCAAAGAAGTTAGTTGATAATTTATGAATTGCAGTTTATAATAATTATTAGATTGTCTACTGATTTTCTGTAAAAATGCAGGTTATTTAACTCGAGGTGCAAGTGTCACATTCTTCTTTATTTGCTATACTCCACAATTTGGGAGCACCATCACCACAAGGATTGCAACAGTTCAAGAAGGCCTACCACCACCTCAGAGCAACAAAGGTGGCCTTGCCAGCATTGTCCACATCCCAAGAACAAATTAAAAAAGCATAACACAGTAAGATATATTTTCAACTGGTTAAAATGCAGAGAATGTCTGTCCATTTAAGATTCAGGTTCCCTCCTGCACAATGTGAGTGCCCTCAAGTGGCCATCTTTTTTAATGCATCGTGTGAATTGCAATGTATGAAATTAATTTTTCCTTCTCATCATTTCATCCTACTGAAGGGAAATCTTACTCTGTGCCCCTGACAAAAGCCAGATGAAGCAATTCATTACCAACTTAATCAGCATTAATTATAGTATTTTGGGTCCTCAGAGGAGGGGATGAGGAGTATGGAATGTGGATTACACCTTTATTGAAAGAGTTTGAAGTAAATGTTTAATCTGTCTTTGCGATCATTAGCCCTCACATGAACAAGTGATTTATGCCATCGCAGTTCCTCTTTAAGAGGGCCAAATCTAATGTTTGAACAGAAAAACTCAGAAAGCAGTAATTTGTGAAAGTGCAGTTACTCCGATTGGCCAATTTGTAAATGTTTCGAGGCGTTGATGTAGGAAGTGCAGCAACAGAAGGTGGTCTTGTTTGGTGTTCAAGGGCACTTACCTTTCAAAATGGAAGTACAAACTGCATGGATAGAGGTTGCAGAGTGAATGAATGTAGTCCTCCGTAACTGGGAGCAAATGAGAAAAAAGTTCAATGACATCAGGCGAAGCACTAAGTTAAGTGTAGGCACCGCTTCCTACTCCAGCATGGATCCACTGTAAATGTTCATCTGGTGCACCCTTGGGAGACACTGAGGTGGTGGATAAAGGAGTATCAATGTATGTCACACTAAGTGCTGCTGGTCCATCACCCTGTCCTAGCTGACCTACATTGGCTCCCCACATGAAATTTGAAATCCCTCCACAGCCTTGCCCCACTCTATTTCTGTAACTTCCTCAAACCCTACAAATCCCTGTCCACAAACATACTGTCCTTCTGACTCTGGCCTTATATCCATTACCCCTCCCTTCACCCCACTATTAGCAGCAGAGCCTTCAGATACCTGGGCCCTAATCTCTAGAATTCCCTCCCTAAACCTCTCCACCTCCCTCTCCTCCTTCAAAAAGCTCCTCAGTCACCCCATCTAGACTGTCTATTCCCGGTTCAGTATCAGTTTTCCTTAAGCCTACATCTAAAGTGGTTTGCAATGTTCCTTACATTAAAGACATCATATAAATGCAAGTTGTTGTTGTATATATGGATTTTCAGAAAGCATTTGATAAGGTACTGCACAGGAAATTGCTGGCTAAAATTGAGGTGCACATAATTGGAGATAGGAAGCAGGGAGTTAGGATAAAAGGAGGCATTTCTCATATTGGCAGGCAATGATAACTGTTGTCCTTCAGGGAGTGATCGGTGCCGAGGCCCTAGCATTTCACTCTATATATAAATGACCTAGATTTGGAAATAGAAAGGAGTATATCAAAATTGGAAAAAGACAGATTAAATGATTGGATAGATGCAGCTTAATATAAAAAGTATGAGGTAGATACCAAAATGATTTCAGGGTCCAGGTATGAGACATTGGGCTAAAAATTCGTGGCCACCACGAGAGTTGCCAGTGTCACTGTGGCCTTGGATTAACGGGCGCTGAAAATGGACGAAGCGCTACCAGAGAAAAATTCACGCTGGGGACTAAAGGTTTTTAGCCCAGCGCTAACTTACCATGTAACACTCTCCTGGTGGCGTTAGTGCAGGCATGGGAGTCAAAGTTCCCGTCCAGGAGTGGCGTTCCAGCTTCCAATAGCCTCTGGAAGCGAGGCAAGAGAGCTCGCTAGGCATTGTGGGAAATTAAAAGGGTAATGCAACTAATAAAATAAAAAGTGAAAAAATGCAGTTTTCAGCCCTTACTGCCTTTTAAAAAAAATTAACATTAAAAAGAAGTCCCAAATGGGAGTTTTCAGCTCTTAAAGCTGAATTTCCTTCCGAACCTCAAAAAATAGGAAAGGTGCTTCAGCACTAACACATATGGCTCAGCAAACCAGGGAAGGGACACCCAGGGTCTTGCACACAGCACTCCAGCTTTGTGCAGGGGGTCAACACTGCAAGAGAGGCCCTCCGGAAAGAATGATATGGGACCACATCACCGAGGCCGTCACTGCCAGCAGTGTCGCCTCCACCACCTGGTTCTAGTGCCCAAAGAAGCTTCATGACCTCAGACCAGTGGTCAAGGTCAGTGAATGCATCTTCAAAAGCTGTCTCCTACCAACTGCACCACTAGTCTCACACACTGCTCAATGCATGACTCTACCCGCACCCTCCCCCCATCAAACCACTCTCTACCAATCACGAGAAACATCTCCCATTCCTAGCCTCACCTCACCCCCTTGGAGGAGACGGTGCAGCCCATTCTTGGCAGGGGCACGGCTGAGCCCTTGGCCAGCAGCGGGGCTGAAAGGATACAAAATGCGGGTATCCTCGTACGTTATCCTCCTTCTGGCATACATTTCTTGCTTTCCCGCCCTCTCCTCACAACTCCACCCTTGTGCCTTCCTCATTTCACACATCCAAGAAATGTAGCCTGCCTAGCCAGTAGTTGGCCAAGAAGAGGGAGAGGAGAGTGAAGAAGAAACACTGTCACTCGATTTGACACTTCCAGCCACCAGCTCCACATGGTCGACCATTTGCAGTATCCCCCACTGAAAGTCAGCAGCCTTCCACCAGCCATGCTGTAGCAACTAAGGTAGTAGCACTGTGTGATATCAGTAGGATAGGCAAAGGTACACACAAGAGAGTCACTAAGAGAATGCATAAAGGTGATGAGTTGATTTCTTGATGTGATATTGGATGGATAGATGTATAAAGTTGGATTGTAAAGTTTGCTTTGTGGTGGCTTTTATTTCAGCATTGTGGCCAAGAGGACACTGTGATGGTCAGTAACAGAGGGAAGGTAAGGTGTGGGACAAATGTTGAAAGGGGAATTGGGGTTGTGGTCACTGGTACTGCAGGTGGATGATTCCATCCCAGGTACCCCAGCCAGAAAGGGGCTATCTGGGTTGCATCCTTCCTTCTGCTTCCTCCTCTTCTCTCCGCCACCAACTGGCAAAAGAACAACGGTCGCCCTCTTAACGCAACTTTTTGCCAGTGGCGTTAAGCCCCTGAATTGTTAGTTCATTAAAACTTAACTTGCAAGTGCAAAAAATGATCGAAAAGGTCAATGGGATGCTCTGATTCATCACAATCAGATAGAACACTGTCAGACCTCATTTGGAATAGTATGTTCAGGTTTGCACATTCACTTCAGGAAGAATAATCCACCAGTCTGAGGGAGACAGGTTAAGATTCAGTAATATTCACTGGTGATGAGGAAGTTAACAAGTGATAAAGATATTTAAAATAATGAAGGGAATTGACAGGGTGGATAGGCAGGGGAATCCAGAGTAAGGGGAATACTCTTAGAATCCAAGCAAATTGGTTTAAAGGCAAATCCTGGAAAAACATCTTCACACAAAGGGTTGTGAGAAGTGGAACACTGTCCCAAAAGGAAAAGACTGTTGAAGTGTTTCAAAAGCTGATGAATACTTAACCGGGAAGTAAAGGTATTGAGAGACATGGAGAAAACGTAAGGAATTGGGATTAAAAGATAGAGCTGCCATGGATAACAAAATGGCAGAGCCAGCTTGATGGGCCAAATAAGCTTACTTCTTTTTCAAAAAACCTGGTAAGTGATGCAGGTTTAGTGATGAGCCCTATACCTTTTAAGTATATATCTGGATCCTGTGTCCATATGGCGATTCAGCGAGGCCTACTTAAATTTACTCAAATCTGCATTCAATCTATTAGACTCAGCCGAGAGTTTGGCAAACAAAAACTATCCGTTTCTTCTTTTAGACTATTAAATTTGTCCAGCCTCAATTTTTAAATAAAAAATCGTGCTCAACAAGGTGAGGGACACCAATAGTGGAGGAATTAAACACTTTCCATTTCTGGCACCCAGTATCAGTATCGACACTCCCAGATCAGTCTGCTATAGAGTAAAGCTCCCTTAACTCCACCCCAGCCTCAGAAGAGAATCCCTTAAATTGACTGTGACATTTTTTTTCATTTCCCACATCTGCCATCCTGTAGCCTCTCTGAGTGAGATTGCCAATTAGTGCCAAATTCAGGACAGTTTTGATAGGAACGGAATTGAGACCACACAATCTCAATCCACATAGGACCTTTATAGCCAGTGCAACAGAGGAGAATTTCATCCCATCAATCTGGGCTGGATTTGAACCCAGGTGCCAACGATCAAAGGCCAGTGTCTAACCCATCTCACTACCCATTTGCCAGCATCATATTTTCCAACGGAATAATCAAACTATTTGTTCAAAGTTTCCTTGCTGGACAGAGACATAAATTACAAGTATAAAGAAATAATACATGTGTACAAAACATTTGGTTAGGCCACTGTTAGAGTACTGTGTGCAGCTTTGGGCACTCCATTTAGAAATAACATTAACAGTATACAGAACATACAGCATAGATTCACCAGAATGATGCCAGATATGGGATACTATGGTTGTGAGGAGAGACTTGAGATACTAGGACTATTTCCACCGGAACAGAGAAGGTTGAGACAGATATAATAAAGATCGGTAAAATTATGAAGAACTTTTGGGAAAGACTATTTCCTCTGATTGGGAAGTTAGTGATGTGGGGTTATCAATTTAAAATTTTGTCAATAAGAGAATGAGCAGGGTTAGAAGAAATTTCTACACACAGGGGGGGGGCAATTTTCCCAGCCCTGAGGAGGCGGGTTGGGAGGCAGGAAAGGCGGGAAAATCGCGAAAAATGAGTGCGGGTTTGGAACCCGCCTCCGCGCAATTTTGCCGGAGGCGGTTTGGATGGGTGCGAATCAGTCCCGCCTCCAGCAGTCCAGACAGGCTGTTAAGACATTTAAATGGTTGTTAAGGGCCCCTCTAATCCTATTTTGAGAGGCCCTCGTTATTTTTCCACATTTTCAGCGTGTTCCACAACTCTCCTAAACCACGCCAGCTAAACCTGGTGGGTTGACAAGTGGGTGGCCTCCTCACAGCTGCAGCTCCACCATTAAAACAGAGCTTTCATCAGGGATTAGTTGCAGGTTGCAGAACTTTGCTTTAAAAGGTCTTTCAGCACTTTTACCAGGCCTTCCGAAGTCAGAGGTGCTGCAGCTTCTATCTATCAACTGTGGGACTTCCTTGGAAGACCCTGTCCCCGCTTGGAATGAGCGCTTCCCTAACGGAGGCATCTGCAAGCAGCATGGGAACCATTCATTTCCTTTCACCATGGAGCTCAGATTCGGATGAGGAGCAGCCACGGCAGCAGCAGAACCAGGCAGCTCAGCAGCAGAGCCCCAACCTCCTGCTCAGCCACCTGATGTTGCACAGGGCAGAAGACACCAGCGCATCGAGGCACCTCGCCACAGGAGATACCTGCAACAGAGGGTTTACAGACAGAGGATGAGCTACCTCAACATGAGTGAGCAGCAGTGCCAAAGGAGGCTGAGACTTTCGTGAGAGGTTGTCTGAGACATCTGCGCACTGCTGCACCAAGACCTGGTGCCCAGAGGAACGGGTGGACACCCCTTACCAGTGGCTGTCAAAGTCACCACCGCACTCAACTTTTTTGCCTCGGACTCCTTCCAGGGATCATCAGCAGACATCAGTGGCATCTCCCAGTCGGCCACCCACAGTTGCATCACGCAGGTTACCGATGCCCTTTTCGCAAAGGCGCACAATTACATCCACTTCTCAAGGGATCAAGCAAGTGTCATCGCGCGTTCGCTTAGCTTTGCAAATATGGCAGGCTTGCCAATGGTGCAGGGCGTCATAGACTGCACACGTGGCCCTTAGGGCACCCCATCACAACCCAGCTATCTTTGTCAACCGCAAGGGCTTCCACTCCCTCAACGTACAGCTGGTGTGTAACCACAAGGAGTTTTTGCATGTTTGCGCCAAGTTCTATGGTATTTGCCATGACTCTTTCATCTTGCGGCACTCTAGTGTTCCTCCGCTTTTCAATCCGCCAAACCAACTTAACGGATGGCTCCTATGTGACAAAGGCTACCCCCTGAAGAAGTGGCTAATGACGCCGATCAGGAGGCCAGCTACCGAGGCTGAAGAGCGCTACAACGCCAGCCACACTTCGACCAGGTCCATCATTGAGCAAACCATTGGGTTGTTGAAGATACGCTTCCGATGCCTTGACCGATCAGGTGGAGCCCTGCAGTATTCAGCAGACAGGGTCTCCAGAATGGTCGTGGTCTGCTGTGCACTGCACAACATGGCACAGCGTCATGGCTTGCAGCTTCCTGATGAGCAAGTGGCTCAGTTCCTAGTCTCCTCAGATGAGAATGAGGATGAGGATGAGGATGAGGAGGAGGAGGAGGAGGAGGAGGAGGAGCAGGAGGAGGACCGAGCACTGGTCTATCGACCAGCAGCAGCGGCAGCACCTGGCTGCCTGTGATGCAAGAGATGCACTTATCCTGGCCAGATTTGCATAGGTTGCCCATGTTGGCACATGTCCTTGGCTCCATCTTAAGACATGATAGACAATGGACATGACTCTGGCCTCTTTTCACTCTGGCCACCAACCTGACAACGCAAGTGTCGCGGAGCCCACAATGTGGAGCTGCTTAAGGCGAAAGAACAGATGCCATCACGCCAACATTTTGCCATCAAATCATTTTTATGCTTTCCAACAGGGATGGCATTTCATCAATACACAAACATTCACCCAATCTGCACACAGATCTGGAGGTTATATCCCTTGCCAGCTGGACCCACACAGCCTTGGTTTCTTTGGGAGGCCTCTTCCTCCCAGGTGAGGGGGAAGAACACCTCCCCGATAGCTCTCACCCCCTCAACCAACATTTGTAGCGCTTCATCAGAGAACCTCAGGGAGGCCCTTGCCTTGGAATTGGACATAGTGGTTTCTCAAAATATGTTGCAGGTGGTGCAGCATCGACAGAAATCCAGTGGAATGATCTAAGGCAGCAAGCAGCCCTTAAATGAGGCTGCAAAAGTGATGTCGGCAGAGGCGAATTTCAGTCCCAAACACTAATTGACCCTGGGGAACCCACACCTCTGAAAGCAACTGGCCAATTAGGGGGGAAAAAATTGCAATTTTCCCCCCCATCAGTGGAGGCGGGTTTGGAACCCACCCAAACCGAAACCCGCCTCCAGTGGGAAAATCACCCCCAGAGGGTTTGCTGGAGCATGGAATGCTTTGCCACAGGCAGCGATTGAGGCAGAGACCATTCCACCTTATAAGGGAAAACTGGCTAAGTATTTGACACAGAGGTAGATACAGGAGTATGGGGAGACAGCAGGGCAGTGGGATTAGTTTTGGATTGCTCTTCACAAAAAACTGGCAGCCACAATGGGCCAAATAGCCTCCTTCTGTGCTGTAAACTTCTATGGTTCTAATGCATTAGTGTCAAGCATTGAATGGGAGTTTCAAACTCCCTGGAAGGAATTTGAATTGGCTTCTTTTGAAAATCCCAGCAACCTTCCTGGTTAGATGGGGAGCACAATGAAGAACAAAAAGCTTTTGAAGTTACAGAACATTCAACCACTTGTCTTCTTTCCTAATGCTTCATTTAATTTCCATCAAGTGGAGTTTCTTTGTGCAAGCCAGTAGCTGTTATGCTAAATAACAACAGAAAACGCTGGAAAAACTCAGCAGGCCAGGCAACATCCGTGGAGAGAGAAACAGAGTTAACGTTTCAGGTCGAAACCCTTCGTCGGAACTGGTTGTTATGCTAGGTAGGTTATGCTACCTACTTGTGCCACTTTTAAGTCAGGGAGAGCAGACCTCTGTGCACTCTCACCTCAGTCATAAGGCTGTGGGGTTTTAGTCCCACTCTAGTATTTTAACATCTCATCTGAATGATTATGCTCAATAGAGATTCTATCTGCCTGATCAGATAGATGTAAAAGGTTCCATGGCATTATTTGAAGAGCAGGGAGTTCTCCCAGTCTCCTGGCCAACATTCAACAGCACCAAAACAGATTATCTGGTTTATTTTATCTCATTTGCTGTTTGAGGGACCTTGCTGTGTGTAAATTTAGTGCTTTTTGCCTACAAAACAGTGAATACAATTCAAATAAATTTATTGGCTGTGAAGTCCTTTGAGACGCCCAGAGGTGATCAAAGGTACATGCAAGTTTTTTTCTTCCTTATTCAAGGACTACCAGTGAAATTCTGAAGTTCTATTAGAAGTTTAAAAGCCAGGTGAGTTATTTTTAAAACTTTAAAGTTTGAAACATTCCCTGCTACCCGCTGCAATTAAACTGCAACGAATGTATGGCATTAATGGTGCAAGATCATCTCAAACCAAATGTACAGTATAATACCGCTGGCTTCACAAAAATCACTGATGACTTCTGAGAAGCGAGGCATATTATACTGTGTATTTGGTACCAGTTTGGTGCAAAAAAAAGTCATGCCAAATTAACTGTGACTCAATATTCTACAATGTTTTCAAAATGAGAATTTTGTCCTGTAGCTCAATGCATTGGATAGCAAATATAAAACTGACAAAAAGGTCATACTATGTTTTCTTATATTTTATTTGCCAAGTTACTCTATTTAATATATATCCACATCAAAAACACTGAATTAGGTATCAGTCAATACAATCAATAAATAACATGCATTTAATAAATCAAAACTTAAAACTGAACACTCTCTTGAAGTTAATACCATTCAACAAGAAACGCAACAGTAACCCTCTGAGCCCTGCTTGACTGGATCATAAGATAATATACACAAAAAGGAACAGAAAACAGAGTTTTTACAAACACCAGAATAAAATAAATGGCAGGACTATACATAAAATAAAGAATGTGGCCAAAACCTTATTTCAGCGAAGACAAATTGAGAGCACACACCTGCACTTGATTCATTGATAAAGGAACAATAAGCAGTACCCAGGAACCTTTGAGTACAGCAGGGCAAAACCCAAACTGAACTATGCAAATATAAAACAGGTAGATCATTTTATAGAAATTAATTGATATCCATAAACAGGGCACCCTAATGGCTTATAGCAGGGATTGTCAACCTGCAAATCTGCAATTGTCACATGCAGCCTCCATGTCCCCATAATTCAGCTCTGGAAGGCCAAGCATCTCAATTCCATTAGTGTTTATTTCTTATTCACTGGTTTGTCACATCTGAATTTGAAAATTGGAAGTTTAGAAAAGGCTATTTTTAGCACAGTTGCCACATTGGTGGATAAATTCTCAATCAGAACACCAAGATAAAAATAAACTTTATATGTAGCCCCTGAAACGCACCTATGTGACCCACAAACACAAAAGCCTGAACACCCCTGGCCTAGAGTACCTTTTATATTGGCATGTTTGATTCTAGCTTTGTTTTCCACAATTATCAATGCTGCTCAGAATACAATAACCAAACCGCTTAAATTTTTTAAATATTCATTCACGGAATGTAGGCGTTGCTGGCAAGGCTGGAATTTATTACCCATAGCAATTGCCTTCTTGAACCCGCTGCAGTCCATGTGGTAATGGTGCAGGGATTTTGACCCAGCAACAATGAAGGAATGGCAATATATGTTCAAGTCAGGATAATGTATGACTTGGAGGTGATGGTGTTCCCATGTACCTGCTGCCCTTGTCCTTCGAAGTGGTGGAGGTCGCAGGTTTGGGAGGTGCTGCCGAAGAAGCCTTGGCAAGTTGCTGCAGTGCATCCTGTACATAGTACACACTGCAACCACGGTATGCTGGTGGTGGGAGGTGGTGACAATTCTTTGGTCTACATAGAGATTTAACATAAATTTAAAATATTCAGCATCTGACATTTTGAAAATAGATCTGCACTTTTGACTCAATGCTGCTCTATGAAGATTGGCTAGAAACTCAGTACACCCTTGCAACTCAACTGACTTCCTTGGGCTGCATGTTAGCCAAGGATAATATTTAAAATGCTTTTTTTAATGCTATCTATTATTAATATTCAGCATAAGTGCTAATCAATTAAATTGTATTGTAATTTTATACTGATGTGCTGCAACATTGCATTAGCTGTTATTTCTGATAAAAGAACTGTGTCCAAGAAACTCTCAGCACCTGAGTTGAGAAGTATATGCCTTTGATTTATTTTAAACAATTCAAATACTAATACCCTATTAACTAACTATCAATCCAAAAAATAACTTTCAATGCTGATCTGTAACATTTAAATATTAGCACTACACACAAAGTTACCATGAATCTCTAGCCATTGCATGACAATATTACTTAAATTAAAAAAGCACTTTGCATGTTGCTGATAAAACATGATTACAGAAACAATTTCTATAACTTTGGAAATATTTAAACTCTAAATGGAAATAGCATACAGGATGAAATTGTTAGAATTTATTGTAAGTGCAAACTAAAATGATGATGTAGAGAGAAACAATTTAAATATCAAATAAGCTAACAGTTTGAGCTGTCATCGACCAAAACCCAAGTGGAGTGTTGGAAAAATAAAATATCCAACAGGAAACTATACTTGCTCAATTTTAACGTATTTTTAAAAATCTATTGGTAACCGATAACATTTAAAAAGAATGTATTTGAACATCAGTTGAGCAAATGTTAACTGTGTTAATTTAGGTTTGCCAGCTCAAAAAAAAATACAATTTCACTCCAATTTAATGATTTTTTTCCAAAAACCATTGACAAGAAAATTGCTGTAACTCAAATTAATTTTGCAAGGCGGATGTAATTGTAATTGATGTAATTTTCTACAGATTGTATTTGAACTGCCCATTTCAATTATATCCATCCAACTAATGTGATGAGAAAATTATTATAAAGTTGATAAATTCATAAAAATTGTAACAAGTAATACTTCACAGGAGGCAGGTTTGGCCATCTCAAACAGATGATCTGGTTGTGCTAGTGGTCCTTGGCACCTCCTTGCATCCAGTTACAGAAGATACTGGTAGAAGTCTGTGACAAGGCCTTATAACCCCTCCCTCCCTTAATTGCAAGGTCATCAAGGTAACCACTGAAGAAAAAGACTTGCATTTATATAGCGCCTTTCACGACCAGCACTTTACAACCAACGAAGTACTTTTTGAAGTGCAGTCACTGTTATAATGTAGGAAACGCGGCAGCCAATTTGCGCACTGCAAGCTCCCACAAATAGCAATGTGATAATAACCAGATAATCTGTTTTAGTGATATTGGTTGAGGGATAAATATTGGCCAGGACACCAGGGATAACTCCCCATCTCTTCTTCGAAATAGTGCCATGGGATCTTTTACGTCCACCCGAGAGCAGACGGGGCCTCGGTTTTTTAACGTCTCATCCAAAAGACGGCACCTCCGACAGTGCAACACTCCCTCAGCACTGCACTGGAGTGTCAGCCTAGTTTTACGTGCTCAAGTCCCTGGAGTGGGACTTGAACCCACAACCTTCTGACTCAGAGGCAAGTGTGCGACCAACTGAGCCACAGCTGACACTTAAGGAAAAAAAGGAAATGTAACCCAAGTAATAGTTGGAAATTTAGAAAAGCAAGTGACGAGAGAAAACAATAAATAGAATCCATAGATGATACTCACCATTTAGATGTTGAATTTATCTATTATCTAAAAAGAAACAAACCCATACTGCAGCTACCAAGATCAGCTGCTGTAGATTTTTTTGTGTTACTATATTGCAATAAAAATTTGAGTTACTCTCAAATGTTATTCTAAATGCAGGCAGTGTTTACTTTTTGAAGTGTATTGATTCATTAACAATAAAGGTGTTTAAAGATATGTCTTGAGTGATTGCACACCGTAGGTATTTTCTTTAAGAAATTACTATTTATTTATTGTTAAAGAGAATGTCTTTTTTAAAGTGTAGTAATTTTGGGAAGGCACTGCTGCCCAAAGTTTAGCTAATTGGTATCGAAAGTAAAGGTGAACATTACAAGTCCATCAAGATCTTTTAAATTCAATATTAGAGGAATGATATGGAGGCTGAGAGAATGGTAGTTGCATATTTCTGTCCACCTGCAGCTTATCTACATTTCTCAGTGTGAGAGGCTCATCATAGCTGTTCCTCTATTTTACCCACTGATAGGGTGAATAAACTATCTGGATTAGGAGTATCAAAAACTACTGTTCACAGTGATGTAGAATAACAATACACTTAAGGATCGAGAAGACGACAAACTACAAGAGCAAAACTTAAGCAGTTTATCATTTCTGACATTAAAAACAGCAACTGGTGTTATTCTTTACGATATATACAAGTGGAGTTTGTGGGTGGTGGCATGGATGCCAAGCTATTGCAACTGAATCCTTGGATTTGAACTGCAGGGATATTCAGTTTACTATCACTGCACATTAGAGATACAGCATACCCTATATGTAGGTTGTATGAAGGAACATCAACGCTCACTTAAAAACAAAAACAAACATTTAAGAGTCTTAATAAAAATCCTTACTTTCAAAACTATTTCTCTTATTTTTTTTGAGGGGGAAGAAAAGATACAATATTGACTCAATCAGTCTATAGGCTTGTGATCATAAATGCAAATTAATACTGCTCAATTTGCACTGCCCTCATCCATGTCAAATATCAGCAATGCTTTTAACCATAATTCTCAAAACATAATAAAACCTGTGTTACTGCTGAGTGATACTCTAGGTTTAGTCCATATCCAAAAGTTTTGAATGAGTCAATATTTAATATCTGTACAAATAGTTAAAAGCTAATGAGGTGAAGTGTATCATCTATTTCTAGATAGAGTAGAACTCGACTGGGGGCACACTGATGCTTAAATTATTCGATACAACAGATTTAACTAGCCAGTTTTTTTTGTGGGGTGGGGGCAGCCATGACGTATAGGGTTACATTAATTTAAAAATGGGCATTAAAATGATTTAATCTGAAATAATGTGCTTCTGGTCTCTTATTAATTGAACTGCATGACTGATCTACTCGACCTTGGGTCTCATCCTTCAGGTATCAGTCTCCAATGTGGTGAAAGGTGTATATAATGATTCGTTATTGCGTGATGTATACACACTTCCATTACTACTGTGCTATAAAATATTGGAGTAGCCATCAAGTTATGGCCAGAATAAATCCCTAAAGCTTTTCAAAGTTCCCTTGCTAAATCTCTAAAGGAACAGTGCAAGATAGTTGTGTCCTCTTCTTCCCCAATCCCTATCCCAGTTTAAAATAGTCTGTCAATTTCCATATTTAAAAAAAAATTGACACATTATGATCCAAATATATTAAACTCTCCTTTAATTTTAATGAGTATTATTTGGTATCATTCAAACTGCACTTTGGTCAAGTACAGTTGCTTATATGGAATCTCTCTATAGTCTTATAATGTGTTTACACACACCTATGGCCAGACTCTCAAAAATCATGGAAAGATTCTCAAGTGCATTGTGCAAATGTTTGACAAAATATTCCCCAAATACACCTAAAAACATAGTGAGATTTGATAGTCAAGTCTTTGCCAATGGCATTCATCAATTATTTTACTGTTGAAATAATCTATTACTTTTGTATTTGTTACTATTTCAATATGGATGTAGTCTTAAGAGAAAGCAATAGAGCCAGTGGGACAACATGGTGGCATGCTATATGTGAACTAAGATATCTAAATTCGACTGTCAGCTACTTAAGACTAATTTTAATTCAATGTCAAATAGAAATAAAATGCATAACCCACAAAAAGGAAAACATACATAAATCAACACAGGGTGCTCAATCCTAGCACTCCATATTGACTACTCATTGCCTGTGAAAATGTTTGTAGCTATAGGTCCAGTCTTCTCAGCTATTGCCCTGGACATCAACACAAAGAAAATATAAATGGGTTGAAAACCAAAATATAGAAACACACAGGGTCTAAATTCTTCAATATTTTAGCCATAACATTTCCAAATATTACAATTTACTATCTTGCTTTTATGTTGCTTCCAACAAAGTATACATCTTGCCTGAAGTCTAAATGACACCGTAATGAAATACCAAAAACACTGCCATAGCATTCATTATGTGTTACTATCCATACTGTAAGGAAAACTTACTGTTTAATTATTTTCTTTGAAAATTTGAAAAGTCTAGTTAAATCAGTTACATAAGCTATATGGAATTTAATCTGCCTGAAATTTTTAAATATAGTAGCCTGAACAATTCTCATAAGATATTACAAAAAATAGTGCAAAGCATGAGTCACAAAGGCACAAAAGCTATAATTCATGCGTTGAACTGCTATTCAGTATTCCCATTCATCTGTTTTCATGTCTAAGTAATTCAGAATATTCTGGGCAAATTTCACTGCTTGTTTTCTGGCAACCTTAGCATCATCATTCCCTTGGGTTTCCACAGCATCAAGTGCTAGGAGTTGCTTTGTGAGCATTTCTTCCAATCTCATGTAATTCTTGTCAGTTCTATCTCCATCAAATGACAGCACCTGCCTCTGAAATTCTGACAAATGGCTCAGAACCTGCCACACAGCTTTCTGTGAAGGATGTTCATCTCTCAGCTGCTCCTCCAAGTTCTCTCTCTTTCCAAGAGTCTCCTTCAGGTCAACATAAGCTATCACAGCCTGCACATCAACTACGGATCTTCTTCTAGCTTCACGAATACACGGATTTTTGCCAATGTCTACCTGATCCAATTCGGTGAGAAGACTTTGCAGTTCTGCCTTTGGTTTGAAATGGAGATCAGAGGCATTTTCCAATTGCAGCAGCTGATGTTTTAATCGTGTCATCTTCTGGCGTATTTCTTCTATCTGTTTGATGGATTGATTTTGTGCTAGATCATAACACCCTGCAGACTCTCCCTCTGATTCCATCTCCAAGTGTCCTAGTAAGCAATTGATTTCATGCACGACACGTTTCCTATAGTTTCTCACCTCTGAGTGTCCAGTCACATCTATAGCATCCAATTGCATTAACAACCCTGTGATGACACGGGACAGATGTGTGCAGTTCTCCAAGACATTCAGGCTCATCAGCAGGCCAATCACATCCCATCTTGCTTTGCTAACCTCACACAAAACAGAGTTGATCCTGGAAACAGAAGGGTGCGTATTTGTGGATAGAGGCAAAGACAATGCTTGCCGACCAATACAGTTTTCAATGATGTCCTGCACAGCACAAATCCTGGTCAAAGCTCGATATCTAGCTTTCCTCAAGCTAATTTTCCCTCCGGTTTTTACTTGTGTCAGTTGAAATATGATTTCTTGGATGCGATCAGCAAATTCCTCAGTTATCAAGGCTTCAGCTGAAGATAACTCATTGGTAACCAACTGTTGTGCATCACCGAAGACCTTTTCGACCATCAGCCGAGATGGGTGAGTTGCAATTTGCTCTAGCTCTTTGAGCAGTCCCTCCACATCCTTCACTGCACATTTGCGGCTATGCTGGATATCGGACTTGCCATCAGTATCTACTGCATCTAACTCGAACAGCAACTTGGTCAAAGTGCTCTCCAGGCGCTTGTATTCTTTATCAGACTGCGTACCACTGAACGAAACTACAAGTCGCCTAATTTCATGGATTTCCTTCTGAATTTCTTGGATTCTAATCATCGAAGAATGTTGTTGACCCATGGCCATATTCCCTTTTTCCCTAATGAGTCATAGTGGGTCTGAAATTGAAGCAAAACATGTTGGTTAGGGGTCACTTGTTGGCATCAGACCTAAACTTTATTTATTATTGTCTCCAGAATTAAAGTGTTGTTAGGAGGAGGAGGATCAGAAATGTTCAGACCATAAATTGGCTTCTGCTCCATTTATACATTCAGTAGATGTGACAATACATGCTCCTTTGCTCAGACAGAAATTGCAATAGACAATTAATTATAACTAGCACCCGACACCAGCACGTCAAGTCCAAATTCTGAGGCAAGCCCAACCAATTTCTGTCGCACTGCAGCAAGTTTATCCGGATTTTAAAACATTACATAAATGTTTTTAGAAAAATTGTGCTTTTTAATTGTTTAAAAAGCAATTGATTGTGCTCAGCCTCGAGTCTGTGTGTGCTGCTTTAGCTGTAATAGGCATCACATCACCTAGCTGCCTCACCCAACCTATCATCTAATCAGGTGAGATAATTATGTATTAAATGGTAGCTGTCTTAAATAGCAACTAACTAAACTGGTGGCATTTTTGTCTAGCACTTGCAACATATTCTCTCCTAGTGATGCGAAAAAAACCTAAGCATTTAAAGTACTGTTCAAACTGAGTTTTCCCATTGCCAGAGTTTAGAATTACAACATTACATCTCCTAGTATGTTTAAAGTGCTGGTAGGCCCAGTGGTTATTGTCAACAGATACAGTAACTAGGTGGTGAAACAAAAACCAGAGAGAGTGTTTCCACTTGTGGGGAAGAGCAAAACTAGAGGCCATCAATAGAAGATAGTCACCAAGAAATCAAATAGGGAATTCAGAAGAAACTTCTTTACCCAGAGTGGTGAGAATGTGGAACTCACTACCACAGGGAGTGGTTGAAGCGAATAGTATAGATGCATTTAAGGGGAGGCTAGATAAGCATATGAAGGAGAAGGGAATGGAGGGTTATGCTAATACAAAAAGAAAATACTGCAGATGCTGGAAATCTGAAATAAAAACAGAAAATGCTGGAGACACTCAGCAGGTCAAGCAGCATCTGTGAAGAGAGAAACAGAGTTAACGTTTCAGGTCTATGACCTTTCGTCAGAACTGGAAAAAAGCAGGAAATGGAACAGATTTTTAAGCAAGTGTAGTGGCTGGGAAATGGGGGAGGGGATGAAAGAACAAAAGGGAAGGTCTGTGATAGGATGGAAGGCGAGAGATATTAAGAGACATTCAAGGCAAAAGGGGATGGTAATGGGAGGGTTATGCTGATAGTTAGATGAGGAAAGACGGGAGGAGGCTCGAGTGGAGCATAAACGACGGCATGGACTGGTTGGGCCGAATGGCCTGTTTCTGTGCTGTACATCCTATGTAATCCTGTGTAAAACAGAAAATGCTGGAAACACAGGAAAATAAATAGAATGTGCTCAGGTGGAAAACAGAAGATGGCTAAATAGCAGAAGTGAGACACTTTACAGGTCATTCTATTTATTTTCTTGTTGTTTATCCCTTTCCCTTATTCTATTCTTTTTCAAATGCTGTCCATTTGTAATATCTTCCAGTTTTGATGAAAGGTCCACACCTGAAACATTAACGTGCCTGGTCTTTCCACAAAAGCTGCCTAACCTGAGTGTTTACAGCATTTTCTGTTTTTGGTTCAGATTTCCAGCATATGCAGTTTTTTACTTTTTGTTCAGTAACCAGTTGGTGTTTCATTTAACATTGCTGGGTTCACTGGCACAATAAACTAGATCACAAACTCTTTCTTCATAATTCCAGGGTTTTCACCTCCACTACTCTACCCGAAAGTCCATTCCATGCATGATCACTCTGTGTGAAGAACTTCTTGATAACAGTCCTAAATTGCCTTTAATTAGTTTGAACCTGTGTCCTCTTGTCCTACTCTTGCAAATGAGTTTGCATTTTCCAGATCTACCTTTTCCCTACCATGTACTATCCTATATACCTCCCTTAGCCACTTCCTTTTATGGCTTAAAGAGTTGAAGTTTCTCCAAACTTTTCTCATACCTCAGTCCTGATGCTAGGAGCTGAGGCTCTTTCCAAACTGCCTCCAGTACCTGAATGTCTCGTTTGTGTGTGACATAACTATGGTGAACACAGCCCCAGCGTATTACAACATATGCTGAGGATGTGTTTACCATACTAGAAGATGTAATTGCAAAATACTAGCACTGGAAGCATTTAAAAAGAGACCGAGTACGAATCAGACCTCGGAGGTGAGCTTCAGAGATTCTGAAAAGCCAGTTGATTGAGGATAATTAATTGAGCAACTTGGCTAGCAAGTTAAAGAATGCAAGATGTAAAATTACACAAGGTTTGAAATGCACCAGGATTAAAAATTTGGTGCACCATTCAGATTTCAAACATATGGTAATTGTTCTAATGCGGTTCCAATGGAGGAAAATTGGGGGAGGAAAATGGAGAGAATCTGTATCGGGGAGACAATCTGCGATCATGGAATTGTGGAGCACTTGGGGCCCTGATTATGCTTCTAGGAACTTTTAAAACATTTTAATTTAAATATATTGTGTAAGTATCCAGTTAAAAATTATAAAACAGATCTCCTCAACCAGGCAGAATCAGCTCTTTATAAGTCAGCCAGAGTAACAGACACAATATTGAGCTTAATGCATTATACATTTGACGTGGAAACCAAGTCAGGTTTTCGATGATCATTAATCAACTCAGTCTGCTCAGGGCTTCCTCCACAAGCAAAATAGGAACCTTGGCAAAACTGAAGTATCACTCCCCTTGGAAAGGTAATCGACCTGAAACGTTAACTCTGTTTCTCTCTCCACAGATGCTGCCTGACCTGCAGAGTGTTTCCAGCATTTTCTGTTGTTATACCACTCCCCTTGCTGTTTAAAAAAAATTAGTGGTAGGGTCAGAAAATTGGTTAGTCTATCATAAACAATGCCAAATGAATGCTTACAGTTCCTTTAAACTGCTAGTCCAACTCAACAAGTATAACAAATAACACATGCAGCAATATATAATTTACCGCGTGGATTTAAGTGTTTTTAGGATGGGACTCATATGTATATTGAAAGGAAAATTGAGCGAGGTACGCACTCCTACAAATGGTGTCAAATGAGTTCAGGTTTAAGCTGAAAGACCTAGGGGTGTTGGTGGACTTAGCACATGTCCAGCCACTGTGGAACAGCAATCAAAAAAGCAAATGGAAAGCTACATATGTATAGAATCATAGAATCTAGCAGCATAGATGGAGGGCATTCGGCCCGTCGTGCCTGTGCCATCTCTTTGAAAGAGCTCTCCAATTTAGTCCCACACCGCAGCTTTTTTCCCATAACCCTGCAAATTAGTTCTCTTCAAGTACATGTCCAATTGCCTTTTGAAAGTTCCTGTGGAATCTGATTCCACCATCATTTCAGGTAGTGCGTTCCAGAACAACCCTCTGTATGAAAAAAATTCTCATTTCCCCTCTAGTTCTTTTGCCAATTATTTTAAATCTATGACCTCTAGTTACCGCCCCATTTGCCAGAGGAAACAGTTTCTCCCTACTTGCTCTATCAAAGCCCCATAATTTTGAATACCTCTATTAGGTCTCCCCTTAACCTTCTCTGCTCTAAGAAGAACAATCCCAGCTTCTCCAATATCTCCACATAACTGAAGTCCCTCATCCCTGGTATTATCCTGGTAAACCTCCTCTATAACCTCTCCAAGGCCTTGACATCCTTCCTAAAGTGTGGTGCCCAGAATCGTACACAATACTCCAGCTGAGGCCTAACCAGTGATTTATAAAGGTTTAGCATGACTTCCTTGCTTTTGTATTCAATGCCTCTAGTTACAAAGCCAAGTATCCCATATACTTTCTTAACTGCCTTATCAACTTTCCCTACCACCTTCAAAGATTTGTGAATATGCACTGAATATACCCTCTGCTCTTGCATCCCCCTCAAAATAGTACCATTTAGATTATACTGCCTCGTCATGTTGCTCCTCCCAAAGTACATCACTCCACTCTTATCTAAATTAAATTGCATCCATCATGTGTCTGCCCATTTCACCAGTCTGTCTACGTTCCTCTGAAGTCTGCTACTATTCTGCTCACTATTTACTACGTTGCCATGTTTTGTATCATCCGCAAACTTCAAATTTGTACTCTCTATACCCAAGTCCAGGTAATTTATATACACCCCACTGCATATTACTCTCCAGTCAGAAAAACATCCGTTCACCACTACGCTCTGCCTCCTATCCCTTAGCCAATTATTGCCACCGTCCCTTTAATACCATGTGCTTCTATTTTCCAAATAAGACTTATGTATAACTATATCAAATGCCGTTTGTAAGTCCATATATACATCTACTGCACTACCTTCATCAACCCTCTCTGTTACTTTACCAAAGAACTCAATCAGGTTAGTCAGACACGATTAACTGTCTAGTAACAATTAACCTAACTAAGTAACCACCCAAATTTTCTTCTCTAACTATATTAGTCATAATGTCCCAATCATTCAGGTTGTTCCCCAGCAGAATCTAAACTGGTACAAGAGTAGACACCTCAACATCTTTCACCTCTGATCCTGAACCAGACACAAGATTACTGAATATTATCCTTTGGCGTTTCTTATAGGAACAGGAGTAGGCCATTCAGCCCCTCGAGCCTGTTCCACCATTCAATGAGATCATGGCTGATCGGCGACCTAACTCCATATACCAGCCGTTGGCCCATATCCCTTAATACCTTTGGTTAACAAAAAGCTATCAATCTCCGATTTAAAATTAACAATTGATCTAGCATCAATTGGAGTTTGCAGAAGAGAGTTCCAAACTTCTACCACCCTTTGTGTGTAGAAGTGTTTCCTAATTTCACTCCTGAAAGGTCTGGCTCTAATTTTTGGACTATGCCCCCTAGTCCTAGAATCCCCAACCAGCAGAAATAGTTTCTCTCTATCTACCCTATCTGTTCCCCTTAATATCTTGAAAACTTTGATAAGATCACCCCTTAACCTTCTAAATTCTAGGGAATACAACCCTAATTTGTGTAATCTCTCCTCGTAACTTAACCATTGAAGTCTGGATATCATTCTGGTAAACCTCTGCTGCACTCCCAGCAAGTCCAATATATCCTTCCTAAGATGTGGTGCCCAGAACTGCTAGGGTTTTGTACAGCTGCAGCATAACTTCTACCCCCTTGTATTCTAGTCCTCTAGATATAAAGGCCAGCATTCCATTAGCCTTTTTAATTATTTTCTGTACCTGTTCATGACATTGTAATGACCTATGTATCTGGACCCTCAAGTCTCTTTGGACCTCCACTGTTTTTAGCTTTTCACCATTTAGAAAGTACCCTGTTCTATCCTTTTCAGGTCCAAAGTGGATGACCTCACATTTGCTTAAATTGAAATACATTTGGCACAGTTTTGCCTATTCACTTAATCTATCAATATCCCTTTGTAATTTTATGATTTCATCTACACTGCCGACAATGCCACTTATCTTTGTGTCATCGGCAAATTTGGATATATGACTTTCTATGCCATCATCTAAATCATTAATAAATACTGAGAATAGTTGCGCCACAACACAGATCCCTGCGGGACACCACTAGTCACATCCTGCCAATTTGAGCACCTACCCATTATCCCTACTCTCTGTCTGCTGCCGCTCAGCCAATTTCTTAACCAGGTAAATAATTTGCCCTCAATTCTGTGGGCTTCTACCTTAGTTAACAGCCTCTTATGTGGGACTTTATCAAATGCCTTCTGGATGTCCATATAAATAACATCCATAGAAATTCCCCTGTCCGCTACTTTAGTCACCTCTTCAAAAAATTCAATCAGGTTCGTCAGGCATGACCTACCTTTCACAAATCCATGCTGGCTCGCTCTGATCAACTGAAAATTTGCGAGGTGTTCAGTCACCCTATCCTTAATTATAGACTCTAGCAATTTCCCGACAATAGACGTTAGGCTAACTGGTCTATAATTCCCTGGTTTCCCTCTCTCGCCATTCTTAAATAGCGGAGTGACATAAGCAATTTTCCAATCTAAAGCAACGGTTCCTGAATCGAGCGAACTTTGGAAGATTCTAGTTAGGGCATCTGCAATGTGCTCACCTACTTACTTTAAAACCCTGGGATGGAAACCATCTGGTCCTGAGGATTTGTCACTCTTTAGTGCCATTATTTTCTTCATTACTGTTATTTTACTTACTTTAATTTTATTGAGTCCCTGTCCCCGATTCAATATTAGTTTCCTTGGGATTTCTGACATGCTACCCTCTTCTTCTACTGTAAATACTGGCGCAAAGTAATTATTCAACATGTCCACCATTTCCTTATTATCACTGACAATATCACCGCCCTCAGTTTTTAAGGGGCCAACATTGCTCCTGACTACCCTCTTTTTCCTAATGTAATTGTAAAAATTCTTTGTACTGATTTTGATATCCCTTGCAAGTTTCTTTTCATACTCCCTTTTTGTAGCTCTTACTATCTGATTTGTGACCCTTTGCTGTTCTTTGCATCTTTCCCATTCGCCAGGATCTGCGCTATTTTTTGCATTTTTGTATACTTTTTCTTCTATTTTTATGCTGTCCCTTACCTCTGTAGTCGTCCATGGCTGGTTTTTTTTGGCAAGTAGAGCTCTTGCCCCTCAGGGGTATAAACTGGTTCTGTATCACAAATTCTTTTTTGAACATCTCCCACTGATCTTGTGTCATTTTACCCATTAACAGATTTGCCTACTTTACTGTGAACAGTCTCTGCCTCATCCCGTTGAAGTCGGCCTTACCTAAATCTAGAATCTTAGTAGTGGTTTTGCATTTCTCCCTTTCAAATGCTACGTTGAACTCGATCATGCTACGATCGCTATTGGATAAATGTTCACGCAGTTAGGCTGTTAACTAAATCTGGCTCATTACTGATTACTAAATCTAATATGGCTTTCCCCCTTGTTGCCTCTTGCTAACTATCCTGGGCCCGCTGTAGTTCACTATTTACATAAATGATTTGGACTCAGGAATCGGAAGTATAATTTCAAAATTTGCAGACGGCACCAAATTGGGGGGGGTGCAGTTAATACTGAGGAGGACTGCGACAAAATACAGGGAGACATTAATAAACTTGCAGAATGGGCATGTAATTGGCAAATTAAATTCAATATAGACAAGTGTGAGTTGGCACACTTTTGGTAGGAAGAATAAGGAGGCCACATACTCCTTGGAAAATAAGTGTCTAAATGGGGTAGAGGAGCAGAGGGATCTGGGGGTAGAGATACACAAATCACTTAAAGTAGCGACACAGGTTAATAAGGCCATAAAAAGCAAAGCACTGGGGTTAATTTCTAGAGGGATAGAACTGAAAAGCAGAGACGTTATGTTAAACTTGTATAGAATCTTGGTTGAACCTTGGAGTACTGTGCACAGTTCTGGTCTCCATATTATAAAAAGGATAATAGAGGCACTGAAGAAGGTGCAAAAAAGATTTACTGGAATTATACCACAACTGAGAGGTTTTACCTATCAGGAAAGATTGAACAGGCTGGGGCTCTTTTCTCTTGAATAGAGGTCTTTAAGATTATGAAAGGGTTTGAGAGGGTAGACGTAGAGATTAGATAGGATATAGAAACATAGAAGATAGGAGCAGGAGTAGGCCATTCGGCCCCTCGAGCCTGCTCCGCCATTCGATGAGATCATGGCTGATCATCCAAACTCAGTACCCTGTACCTGCCTTCTCCCCATATCCCTTGATACCTTTAGCTTTAAGAAATATATCTAACTCATTCTTGAATATATTTAATGACTTGGCCTCAACTACCTTCTGTGGTAGAGAATTCCACAGGTTCACCACTCTCTGGGTGAAGAAATTCTTCCTCATTTCTGTCCTAAATGGCTTACCCCTTATCCTTAGATTATGACCCCTGGTTCTGGACTCTCCGACCATCGGGAACATTCTTCCTGCATCTAGTTTGTCCAGACCGGTCAGAATTTTATATGTTTCGATGAGATCCCCTCTCATTCTTCTATACTCCAGCGAGTATAAGCCCAATCGACCCAATCTCTCCTCATATGTCATTCCTGCCATCCCAGGTATCAGCCTTGTGAATCTTCGCTGAACTCCTTCCATGGCAAGAACATCCTTCCTCAGATATACAGCACAGAAACAGGCCTTTTGGCCCAACCAGTCCATGAAAGCGTTTAGGCTCCAGTCGAGCCTCCTCCAGTCTTTCCTCATCTAACTCTATCAGCATAACCCTCCATTCCCTTCTCTCTCATGTGCTTATCTAGCCTCCCCTTAAATGCGTCTATATTATTCGCTTCAACCACTCCCTGTGATAGCGAGTTCCACATTCTCACCACTCTCTGGGTAAAGAAGTTTCTTCTGAATTCCCTATTTGATTTCTTGGTAACTATCTTGGCCCAGATATTGTGATCGCAGGCCTCCCGCGGGCGGAGGACTGCGATCTGGAAAAATCTGCGCCTTACCTGAGGGCTCCCGGGACGCGCACAATTCCGATGCTGGGCCGCTCCAAACTGCAGGTGCGCAGGGCCCACGTATCCCAGAGGCGCAGGTAGTTCGAAGCGTCCCTGGGATCACGTGGGCCATGGGGAGCTAATCACAGAAGGGAATCTCAAGGCTCGAGGGGCCCGAATGGCCTACTCCTGCTCCTATCTTCTATGTTTCTATGTAATCTCCCTTCATACGTTTGACAGGAAGACCTGTCAAATATATGAATGGAGATCACCCCTAAAACATAGTAAAACTTTAAATAAATTTAAAAAAAAAAATCACATTTTTAAAATGACTTGAAATTACAATAAATTAACTATTTTAAACAAAAATTAAAATTTTTGAAAAACATAATTGAAGTTTTTTATAGGGCTAAAAATAAACTTACTTTTAAAAATAATAAAAGTATTTTTAAATGATAAATCAGTGAAAATGTTTTTATTTTTTTTTACTTTTTTCAACTCTTTTTCTGGTGCAAGAATTGTACGGGTTTTCTGTGGGCGGAGGGTCTCCAAAAAGCGGAACTATCCGCCCGCAGAGGCCCTTCTCCAGGGCAGCCGGAGGATCTGTCAAGTGCTTTCTTGAGAGATCGGAAATGCTGGTTTCCAGCGCATGCGCAGTGCATGCCTGAAACCGCCATTTCCAATGTCCCTACGGGTGGGTACACAGCGCGTACCCACCCGTAGGGATCGGAATATCCGGCCCCTTATATTGATGGCCTCTAGTTTTGCTCTTCCCCACAAGTGGAAACACGCTCTCTGTATCTACTCTATCAAAACCTTTCATAATTTTAAAGACCTCTATTAGGTCACCCCTCAGCCTTCTCTTTTCAAGAGAAAAAGAGACCCAGCCTGTTCATCCTTTCCTGATAGGTATAACCTCGCATTTCTGGTATCATCCTTATAAATCTTTTTTGAACCCTCTCCAGTGCCTCTATATCCTTTTAATAATTTGAAGAACAGAACTGTACACAGTATTCCAAGTGTGGTCTAACCAAGGTTTGATAAGTTTAGCATAACTTCTCTACATTTCAATTCTATCCCTCTAGAAATAAAACCTACTGCTTGATTTGATTTTTTTATTATTGGCCTTATTAACCTGCGTCGCTGCTTTTAGTGATTTGTGTATTTGTATTCGAGATCCCTTTGCTCTTCTACTCCATTTAGATTCTTATTTTCCAAGTAATATGTGACCTCCTTATTTTTCTTACCAAAATGTAATACCTCACACATTTCTCTGTATTGAAATTCATTTGCAAATTATATGCCCATTCTGCAAGTTTATTAATGTCTTAAGAACATAAGAAATAGGAGCAGGAGTAGGCCATTCAGCCCTTCGAGCCTGCTCCACCATTCAATGAGATCGTGGCTGATCTTCTGCCTCAACTCCATTCACCAGCCCTATCGCCATATCCCTTGATGCCTTTACTAGTCAGAAATCTGTCGACTTCTGTTTTGAATATACCCAATGACGGAGCCTCCACAGCCCTCTGGGGTAGAGAATTCCAAAGATTCACCACCCTCTGTGTGAAGAAACTTCTTCTCATCTCAGTCCTGAATGGCCTACCCTTTATCCTGAGGACCCTGGTTCTAGACTCCCCAGCCAAGGGAAACATTCTCCCAGCATCCACCCCATCAAGCCCTGTAATAATTTTGTATGCTTCAATGAGATCCCCTCTCATTCTTCTGAATTCAAGAGAATACAGGCCTAGTTTACTCAATCTCTTCTCATATGACAGTCCCGCCATCCTAGGAATCAATCTCGTGAACCTTCGTTGCACTCCCTCTATGGCAAGTATATCCTTTCTTAGGTAAGGAGACCAAAATTGTACACAGTACTCCAGGTGTGGTCTCACCAAGGCCCTATATAATTGGAGTAAGACTTCTTTACTCCTGTACTCAAATCCTCTTGTAATGAAGGCCAGCATACCATTTGCCTTCCTAATGGCTTGCTGCACCTGCACATTCACTTTCAGTGACTCATGTACAAGGTCGTCTTGTAATTTGTTGCAGTCCTCCTCAGTATTGACTATTCCCCCCCCCCCCCCCCGCAATTTGGTGTCATCCGCAAATGTAGAAATTGTGTTTGATTCCAAAGTCTAAATCGTTAATATAAATTGTGAACAACATTGGTCCCAGCACTGATCCTTCTGGGACCCCACTTTCCACCTTCTGCCACTCTGAATAGCTACCCTTTACTCCTACTCTCTGCTTTCTGTCTTAAAGCCAGCTATCTATGGGTACCCGCATGGGTCCTAGCTATGCCTGCCTTTTCGTGGGATATGTGGAACACTCTTTGTTCCAGTCCTACTCGGGTCCCCACCCTCGCCTCTTTTTCCGGTACATTGATGACTGTATCGGTGCTGTCTCCTGCTCTCGCCCTGAACTAGAACATTTCATTCACTATGCTTCCAATTTCCACCCTTCCCTCACCTTCACATGGTTCTTCTCCGACTCTTCCCTTCCCTTCCTCGACTTCTCCGTCTCCATCTCTGGGGATAGGTTATTGACTAACATTCACTACAAGCCCACTGACTCCCACAGCTACCTGGACTACACTTCCTCCCACCCCGCCTCCTGTAAGGACTCCATTCCATTCTCCCAGTTTCTCCGTCTCCGCCGCATCTGCTCTGATGATGCCACCTTCCATACCAGTGCTTCCGACATGTCTTCCTTTTTCCTCAACCGAGGATTCCCCTCTACCGTGGTCGACACGGCCCTCGACCGTGTCCGTTCTATCTCCCGCACTTCTGCCCTCACCCCTGCCCCTCCCTCCCGGAACCATGATGGGGTTCCCCTTGTCCTCACCTTTCACCCCACCAGCCTCCACATTCAACGGATCATCCTCCGCCATTTCCGCCACCTCCAGCGTGATCCCACCACCAAACGCATCTTCCCCTCACCTCCCCTTTCAGCATTCCGCAGGGACCGCTCCCTCCGCGACACCCTAGTCCAATCCTCTACCACCCCCAGCACCCCTTCCCCTTCGCCCGGCACCTTCCCGTGCAAGCGCAGGAGATGCAACACATGCCCTTATACCTCCCCTCTTCCTACTGTCCAGGGCCCCAAACACCCCTTCCAGGTGAAACAGCGATTTACTTGTACTTCCTGCAATTTAGTATACTGTATTCGCTGCTCACGATGTGGTCTCCTCTACATTGGGGAGACCAAACGCAGATTGGGTGACCGCTTTGCGGAACACCTCCGTTCAGTCCGTAAGGGGGACCCCGAGCTCCCGGTTGCCTGTCACTTTAATTCACCGCTTCACTCCCACTCTGACCTCACCGTCCTCGGCCTATTACACTGTTCCACGGAAGCGCAGCGTAAACTCGAGGAACAGCACCTCATCTTTCGTTTAGGCACGCTACAGCCCTCTGGACTCAATATCGAGTTCAACAATTTTAGATCATAACCTTAGCTCCAATCACATTTATATTTTATTTTTTCATCCACCCTTTTATTTGCCCCCACCCCCCACTTTTTTTTCCTCCTAGAAGCTGGCAGCTGTCCTTCATTCTGCCAGTGGATTTCACACTTCTTTCAGCCTTAACCTGTCACATTAACACCACCTCTTGCCTTGCATATCTCTTAATGTCTCTTAATCTCCCCTTTTGTTCTTTCATCCCCTCCCCCTTTTCCCAGCTTTATCCTGGCCTTAAATCTATTTGATTTCCGGCTCTTTCCAGTTCTGACGAAAAGTCATCGACCTGAAACGTTAACTCTGTTTCTCTCTCCACGGATGCTGCCTGGCCTGCTGAGTTTTTCCAGCGTTTTCTGTTGTTATTTCGGATTTCCAGCATCTGCAGTATTTTGCTATCGTATCCATTCTGCTACTTGTTCCCTGACTCTGCATTCTCTGACCTTATTCATTAGTCTATTATGTGGTGCCTTATCAAAGGCCTTTTGGAAATCTAGATAAATGACATCTACTGCATTACCCTTGTCTACTCTAGGTTACCTCTTGAAATAATTCAATGAGGTTGATCAAGCAAGATTTTCCCTTTTGAAATCCATGCCGACTATTCATTATATTTTTTGTTTCCATTTGCGGGAGAAACCAGAACTAGGGGCCATAAACACAAGATAGTCACTAATAAAACCAATAGTTCAGGAGAAACTTCTTTACCCAGAGAGCGGTTAGAATGTGAAACTCGCTACCACAAGGAGTAGTTGAGTAGATGCATTTAAGGGGAAGTTAGATAAACTCATGAGGGAGAAAGGAATAGAAGGATATGTTGATGGAGTTAGATGAAGTAGGGTGGGAGGAGGCTTGTGTGGAGCAAAAACACCAGCTGGACCTGTTGGGCCGACCGGCCTGTTTCTGTTCTATAAATACTATGTAATACTATGTGCTGTGCCTTTAACAAATCTGTGCTGGCTGTCCCTTATTAACCCATGATTCTCCAAGTGAGAATTACTTTTGTCCTCGACAATAGTCTCTAGTAGTTTACCTACCACTGACGTTAGACTCATTGGCCTGTAGTTACCAGGTTTATCCCTCTCCCCTTTTTTTGAACAGGGGTGTAAGATTTGCAATCCTTCAGTCCTCTGGCACCATTCCATATCCAGGGAGGATTGAAAGATTGTGGTCAGAGCTTCTGCTAGCTCTACCCTAGCTTCCCTCAGCAACCTAGGATGCATCCCATCTGGACTGGGTGACTTGTTAACTTTGAGTGATGCCAACCTATTTAGCACCTCCTTTCTATCTATTTTTATCCTATGCAATATCTCTACTCCGATAGTAACTTCAGTTTTTTGTGAAGACAGATGCAAAGCCCTCAGTCATTTCTGCCTCCACAAGAAGATTTCCTTTTTCGTCCCTAATCGACCCCACCATTCCTTTAACTATTATTTTACATTTTATATGTTTATAAAAGATTTTTGGGTTCCCTTTTACGTTACCCGCTAATCTTATCTCATACTCTCTCTTTGCCTATCTTATATCCTTTTTCAATTTCCCCCTGCACTATCTATATTTTTCCTGATTTGTGACTGTATTCTGTACCTGACATTTGTCATGAACCTCCTTTTTCTGTTTTATTTTAACCTCTATTTCCTTTGTCATCCAGGGAGCTCTAGCTTTGGATGCCCCATCTTTCCTCCTTATGGAAAAATGCTTGATGTGTACCCAAACTATCTCATTTACTGTTTTCCTGGCCAATTTTGGTTTCCAGTTCACCTGTGCTAGATCCCTTCTCAAATCACTGAAATTGGCTCTCTTCCAGTTGGGTATTTTCACCTTTGATTTTTCTTTGTCTCTTTACATTACTACTTTAAACTTAATTATATTATGATCATTATTACCCAGATGTTCTCCCACTGCAACACACACCACTTACCCTACTTCATTCCCCAGAAATAGATCCAGCATGGTTTCCTTCCGGGTTGGGCTAGAAACATACTAAGAAAGTTCACAGAATCACAGAATCCCCACAGTGCAGATAGAGGCCATTTCGGCCCATCGAGCCTGCACCGACACATATCCCACCCTATCCCCGTAACCCCACGTATTTAATCCCCCTAACACTAAGGGTCAATTTATCATAGCCAAATCAACCTAACCCGCACATCTTTGGACTGTGGGAGGAAACCGGAGCACCCGGAGGAAACCCACGCAGACACGGGGAGAATGTGCAAACTCTACACAGACAGTCACCCGAGGCCGGATTCGAACCCGGGTCCCTGGCGCTGTGAGGCAACAGTGCTAACCACTATGCCACCGTGTTGCCCTAAAATGTAATTAACTGATTTTAAATTCCCCAGCTGCCCCAGGTGGGATTTGAACTCATGTTCCCCAGATCATTAATCTAGGCCTGTGTCTTACGACTCCAGTAACATAACCACTATGCTACTGTACCCCTAAAGTTCTCCTGTACACAGTTTAGGAATTCTTCACCCTCCTTGCCCCTTACTCTGTCCCCACCCCCCACCCCAGTCAATATTGGGATAACTGAAGTCCCCTACTATTACTGCTCTATTATTTTTGACATTTCTCTGAAATTTTCCTACAGATTTGCTCCTCTATCTCCTTCTCACTATCTGGGGGTCCATAGTAAACACCCAGCAATGCAACAGCTCCTTTTCTGTTCCATAACTCTAAACAAATAGATTCAGTCTTTGAACCCTCTAGTACATCATCCCTCTGTAGAACTGTAATATTATCCTTGATCAATACTGCCATTCTACCCCCACACCCCCTGCCTTTTTTTCCTTCCCTCTCCTGAATACATTATAGCCAGGAATGTTTAGTTCCCATTCCTGCCCATTTTTAAGCCAGGTCTCCATTATAGCCACCATATTATAACCCCATGTGGCAACTTGTGCCTGTAGCTCGTCAATCTTATCTGTAACAGTCCTTGCATTAACACAAATACACATTCCAACATCATCCCAAATTAGTTTAAATCCTCCCCCACAGCACTAGTTAACCACCCCTCAAGGACATTGGTCCCAGCTCTGTTCAGATGCAACCCGTCTGGTTTGTACAGGTCCATCCTGCCTCAGAACTGGTCCCAATGCCCCAGGAATCTGAAGCCCTCCCTCCTGCACCACTTCTTCAGTCACGCATTTACCTGCACGATCTTTCCGTTTCTGTACTCAGAAGCACGTAGGACTGGGAGCAATCCAGAGATTACCACCTTTGAGGTCCTAATTTTTTTCCTAGCTCCTGAAACTCTGCCTCTAGGACCTCAAACCTTTTCCTACCTAGGTCATTGGTTCCAACATGGACAATGACTTCTGGCTGTTACCCTTCTCACAGAATGTCCTGCACCCGTTCAGTGATAATCAGTAGCACTGAAATCAGAATAAGACATGCTAAAGCTGTACAATGCTTTCGTCAGTCACACTTGGGAGTACTGTATCCAGTTTTGGTTTCCAATGCAATCACACCCTGTTGTACTGTTCAGAAGAGCCACAAGACTAATCCCTAATGTTAGAGGACTGAATAAGGTAAGGTAGGAGAATTTTGGGCACTTCAGATTTGAAACAAAACAATTAAGAGCCAATTTTATATAAGATATTAAATGGTATAAAGTAAATTAGAAGCATTACTTCAAAGTTTGCCATGAAAATACAAACAAGTGGGCATAGGTTCAAACTGATCAAAAACAAATTTAGGACAGGTGTCAGGAAGTTCTTCATGCAAAGAATAATTAATATTGGAATGTATATCGGGGTAGGGCAGTGGAGGCAAAGACCTTGGGGTCATTTAAGAGACAGTAGGATGCTGTGATTGGGGATTTTTTTAGATGGATCAACTAAGATGGGCCAAATAGCCTTCCTCATCCACATTTATCTTGATGTAATATGCAACAATTTTTCTACAAATGTGCTACCATGATGCTATAAACAACATCAATAATGAGGTGCAATTATACTGAATATTCTCATCAATTAATGTGCAAAATATAAGCTTTGAAAATAATACTTTAGCATTCTGTTTTAGTGCCAGTTTCTAGTATATGACGACATACATCATTTATATTTAACTACATTAAGCTTTTGCAGAGATTTTAAAAACTTCTCCATTGAAGGCACCGACTTGTTTTTGGGGTACGGTTCCATAGGCAGGACCTACCCTCTGGTACCTTGTCCAAGTTGCATTCTTCATGTGTCAGCCTTGGCTCACTGGTAGCTCTCTTGCCTGTATCTGGTGGTCATGGATTCAAGCCCCAGTCCAGAGACTTCAGCACATAATCTAGGCTGGCACTTCAGTGCAGCACTGAGGGAGTGCACTGTTGGAGGTACCGTCTTTTGGATGACACGTTAAACTGAGACTCCATCTGCTGCTCAGAGTTACATAAAATATCCCATGGCACAATTCAAAGAGCATGGAAGTTCTCCCAGTGTCCTGGTTAACATTTATCTCTCAATCAATATTAAAACTGATTATCTGATCATCTATCTCATTGATATTTGTGGGAACTTGTGTGTGCAAATTGGCTGTCACGTATGCCTACATTACAATAATGACAACATTTCAAAAGTATTTCATTGGCTGTGTAGCCCTTTGTGACGTCCCAAGGATGTGAAAGATGCTACATAAATGTAATGTTAGTCACGAAGTGAGTAGCGGCAAGGTATTCAACTATGGGGACATTAGGGCCAAGTCTAATCCTTTTCTCACTCACACTTTCCAGCAGGAATCACCAAACTGGAATCATGAACAGAGATCCTGACTGATTTTTCTACTCCCCAACCCAGTGGCACTGAGGGCAATTGTAGCATCCTCTATCATGGCCCCAGATGAGATCAGCTAACTCAGCACATGGGGTATAAAACCTGGGACCTTCTTGGCCTGTATTGCTCAGCACCACACTAGGCAGTGCACTGAGTCATGAGGGAGCGCCCAATGATACTTTTACTGCATTAGGTATAAAATTTACAGCATCAATAGCACATGTAAAAACTGATGCACTAAAGTTACTTATATGCATGCACAGACTTACAGATTTGTGATGTCTACTTAAGGGCAACTTTAAGCAAGCCCTTGTAAACAGATTTACTGTAGAGTGAAGATGCATTTATTTCTAAGAAAAGTTGATGTATCCTGTGCACATGAATGTAGTAATAGTAGGTAATTCTATGTTGCTAGGCAATTTAGATCACAGTAGCTCCATTGTTTCACTGGTGATGTCATGATAAAGCAAAAGCCACTGTAAATGACTAATAAGTTAAAAGGAGTAGCGCTGTCTATTTTAGTAATAAAAATTTTTAAAATCTCTCTCCTTTTTAAGGTTTTCTCGCATTACAGAGCCAAAAAGGCAAGTAGGAAAAATACTTCAACGCCTCTGCCAACGCCACAATCAAAAGAGCTGCAAAAAGGTATGCAAGGCGTGACCCTAGGAGACTCAACAGTGAATTTTCCCTCTACCTCTCCCTGGAATAGGGATGTAATTAACTTCTATTTACTACTATTCCAAAGTCCAGACAAGAACAAACTCACCAGGTGGTGAATTGCAGTTGTAATTACCGATTAACTACTGGGAGTTTTATTTTTTTTTTAAACTTAGGGGGAAAAATTCGGTATTGACCATTTTGGGGCGCTAACATCGCCTGGGCGCTAACTTTAGCGCCGGTGACTGTGAAATTGAGTTTTAGCGCCCCAAGAGTGAAGTGGAGCGCGCTAAATCAAGCGTTCCACTTCCTTCTTAGGGCGCTAATGTCGGGAGAGCGGGGTGGAGACTTCAGCAGCGCTGCACACTGGGCCGTGCAGCACTGCCGCGTTCAAAGGCTCCTTCCCTCCCTTAAAAGGAAGGGCCATCGCTGCAGGCTCTGCAATAGAAAAAGTACCTACCTGGACCATCAAAGGCAGCCGTGATCCCGCGCGATCAGCCCGGCACTTAAGCAGAGTGCCGGGCTGATCGATCGCGGGCAGGAACCCACGAAAAAAACTAGAAAAGGAAAGGTAAGTTTTTTTCCCACTTACCTCTGCCACCTCGCCTTTAATCATCGCCCCCGAAGCGGCCGGCCACCTGATGCACACCTCCTGCAGCTGTCGGTGTTTTCGACTGGCGTTGTTGCAGGGGGCAGAAGTCAATTTCGGGTCCGGGGCGCTACCGTGGCGATGACGTCATGATCTCCGGGCGAAGGAGATCGGTGAGCAACGTTGTAGCGCCGCGCAAAACTCCCACCGAATATGGCGGGAGTCGACGTCAGCGCTGGCAAAGGCACCCAATTTCACCCCCTTAGACTAAACTGAAATGATGGGATTTCTTGCTCCCGTTACTACTTTCTGACCGAGGACGAAAAATGTTGTTTGACAAATTACTGTTCATTTTTGTATTTTTGTTATGAACAACTAAAATAGCCTACAAAATGTATTTTCCTCACTCTCTTTTGGGTCACTGAAACTTTGCCAATACGATGGGCAGATTTATTGTTCCTAGCCATCAAGCTTCCACCTACAACTGTATAACAGTACATTTTTCCTCCTCACCGAGATCCATTGGCCTTGATGAACATCTACGAAGGTCATAAATTGATATTCGGAACTCCATAGGGTGGGTATTCTCCCAAAGCGGAACCCTGGCAGCTGGCCTGGTCCATTTTGCGAACTGGACTTCATTTGCATTGGGCCGGTGGACTGCGGCCAGAAATCGAGTGCCCGCTCTGGGCCGCCACAATATCAAGCGACCCGGCGGGCCTCGGCTGGAGGAAGGTAGGTTCTTGAGGGGTGTTGTGGGGGATGGGGGGGGGGGGTCTGCGAAGGGGGAGCAGCAGCAGCCCGTGCTGGGATTCTGGTGCCTGGATGAACACTCCTACACAAGAATAAAGAGGAACTTACCTTTAGGATCTTCTTCAGCCAGACTGCCACCTGATGCTGGTCAGAAATGGCAATCAGGGTCTTATGTATGTCATAGGGCCCTGATTAGCAATTTATTGCCTGACTCGGGGCGGCACTTGCCGCTGGGCAGCGGGACGGGGAAATATTGCCGGGGCTACAATGGTGGCAACAGCTGGTAGGTCATTTCCCACTATTTCTGGGCTTGCCGTCTTATTTCCGTCGGGTGGGAGACCTGAAAATTCACGCCATATGTGGGCCTAATGCCCTCAAATTACTATTCTGTAACATAGAAACGTAGAAGATAGGAGCAGGAGTAAGCCATTCGGCCCCTCGAGCCTGCTCCGCCATTTAATGAGATCATGGCTGATCATCCAAACTCAGTACCCTGTCCCTGCTTTCTCCCCATATCCCTTTAGCCTTAAGAAATATATCTAACTCATTCTTGAATATATTTAATGAATTGGCCTCAACTGCCTTGTGTGGTAGAGAATTCCACAGGTTCACCACTCTCTGGGTGAAGAAATTCCTCCTCATCTCAGTCCTAAATGGCTTACCCCTTATCCTTAGACTGTGACCTCTGGTTCTGGACTCCCCCGCCATCGAGAACATCCTTCCTGCATCTAATCTGTCTAGTCCTGTTAGAATTTTATAAGTTTCAATGAGATCTGAGAGGGTTGTGAATAGCACATTTAGTGAGTTGGTCACACCGCAGGTTAAGGCCAGAGTAGATAGTACATGGGTGACCAAAAGGCAGAGCAAGGGCAGGAAGGTAGTGCAGGAATCCCCTGGGGTTGTCTCCCTCAGCAACAGGTTCACCGCCTTAGGTGTTGTTGTCGGGGGGGATGACTCATCGGGGGAAGGCACCAGCAGCCAGGCTCATGGCACCATGACTGGCTCTGTTGCAAAGAAGGGAGGGAAAAAGAGTGGCAGGGCTATAGTAATAGGGGATTCGATTGTAAGGGGAATAGATAGGAGTTTCTGTGGTCGCGACCGAGACTCCAGGATGGTAATTTGCCTCCCTGGTGCAAGGGTCAAGGATGTCTCGGCGCGGGTGCAGAACATTCTGGAGGGGGAGGGGGAACAGCCAGTTGTCATGATACATGTTGGTACCAACGACGTAGCTAAAAAAAGGGAAGAGGTCCTACAAGTAGAATTTAGGGAGTTAGGAGCCAAGCTAAAAAGTAGGACCTCGAAGGTAGTAATCTCTGGATTACTACCAGTGCCACGTGCTAGTAAGAGTACAGAGAACAGGATAGTTAGGCTAAATACGTGGCTTGAGCAGTGGTGTAAGAGGGAGGGTTTTAAATTTTTGAGGCATTGGGACCAGTTTTGTGGTAGGTGTGACCTATACAAAAGGGACGGTCTACACCTGTGCAAAGATGGAACTGATGTTCTCGGGGTAAATTTTGATAAAGCAGTTCGGGAGCATTTAAACTAGTATGGCAGGGGGCTAGAAACCCATGTAGTGAAATAGAGGAAAGTGAAAGGCAGACAGAAATAAATGGTAAAAAGGAGAGGAACAAAAAACAAAGGGCCAAACTAATTCATAAAAAATGTGAGCATAAAAAAAGCCTGAGGGTTTTATACCTTAATGCGAGAAGCATCAGGAACAAGGTAGATGAATTAGCTGTGGAAATAGAGGTTAATAATTATGATCTAATTGGGATTACGGAAACATGGTTGCAGGGTGAGCAGGGCTGGGAGCTTAACATACAGGGGTATTCAGTATTTAGGAAGGATCGACAAAAAAGAAAGGGAGGAGGGGTAGCATTGCTGGTAAAAGAGGGGATAAATGCAATTGAAAGGAAGGATATTAACTCAGTTAATACAGAATCTATATGGGTGGAGCTAAGAAATAGCGAGGGGCGAAAAACATTAATAGGAGTGGTATATAGGCCTCCAAATAGTAAAATAGAGGTTGGGGAGGGCATCACGAGGGAAATTAGAGAAGCGTGCAATAAGAGCACAGCTGTCATCATAGGTGACTTTAACTTACATATAGATTGGACTAGCCTAATCAGTAAAAATAATGAGGAGGAGGAATTCCTTGAGTGTTTAAGGGATGGTTATCTGGATCAATATGTCGAGGAACCAACTCGGGAACAGGCTATATTGGACTGGGTACTGTGCAATGAGAAGGGACTAATTAGTAATCTTGTTGTACGGGGACCCTTGGGTCAGAGCGATCATAACATGATCGATTTCTCACTCGAAATGGAGAGCGAAGAAATTGACTCAGAGACTCAGGTCCTGAATTTAAACAAGGGGAATTATGATGCCATTAGACGGGAACTGAGTAGGTCTGATTGGACAACGTTCCTGGGAGGACTGGAGGTAGATAAACAATGGCAAGCATTTAAAGATAGAATGACAAAATTGCAAAAATTGTTTATACCAATCTGGCATAAAAGGAAATCTAAAAAGGTGACTCAACCGTGGATAACAGGGGAAATTAGAGACAGCATAAAATCCAAAGATAGGGCGTATAAAATAGCCAAAAAACGCGCCAGAGCGGAAGATTGGGAACAGTTTAAGATAGAGCAAAGGAGGGCAAAGGGCTTAATCAAGAAGGGCAAAATAGCTTACGAAAGCAAGCTGGCGGAAAATATAAAAACTAACTCCAAAAGCTTTTATAAGTATATCAAGAGGAAAAGACTGGTGAAAACCAAAGTTGGTCCATTGCAGTCAGATACGGGGGAATATATAATGGGAAATAAGGAAATGGCAGACCAACTAAATGCATACTTTGGGTCAGTCTTTACGAAGGAAGACACAAAAACCTCCCTGGGATATCGGGAAAAATAGGGACATTGGCAAAGGAGGAACTGACGCAAATCAATATCTCTAAGGATATGGTGTTAAGGAAGCTAAAGGGATTGAAGGCGGACAAATCCCCAGGGCCTGATAACATGCATCCTAGGGTACTGAAGGAGGTGGCCCCAGAGATAGCGGATGCACTAAGCATGATTTTTCAGAATTCATTAGACTCGGGAACAGTGCCCATGGATTGGAGGGTAGCTAACGTTACCCCACTATTCAAAAAGGGGGGTAGGGAAAAAGCAGGTAATTACAGACCTGTAAGCCTTACATCAGTTGTGGGCAAAATGCTGGAGTCCATCATTAAGGATGAAATAGCCGAGCACTTAGCAAATGGGGACAGGATAGGACAGAGTCAACATGGATTTACAAAGGGTAAATCGTGCTTGACTAATCTATTGGAATTTTTTGAGGGAGTAACTGGTAAAATAGATGGGGGAGAGCCAGTAGATGTGGTGTACCTGGACTTCCAAAAGGCCTTCGATAAGGTCCCACATAAAAGATTAGCATGGAAAATTGAAGCTCATGGGATAAAGGGGAAAGTATTGACGTGGATAGAGAACTGGCTGTCAGATAGAAAACAGAGAGTTGGAATAAACGGCTCATTTTCTGAATGGCAGGCAGTAACAAGTGGGGTACCACAGGGATCTGTCCTGGGTCCCCAGCTGTTCACAATTTATATTAATGACCTGGATCAGGGAGTCGAATGCAGCATTTCCAAATTTGCAGACGACACTAAACTAGGAGGGGGGGTGGGCTCAGAGGAGGAGACCAGAAGCTCCAGAGCGATTTGGACAGACTGGGTGATTGGGCGGATAAATGGCAGATGCACTATAATGTGGACAAGTGCGAAGTTATCCACCTTGGGTGCAGGAACGGGAGGGCAAATTATTATTTAAATGGCAATAAATTGGGAGAGGGGGAAGTACAGAGAGACCTGGGTGTTCTTGTACACCAGTCACTGAAGGCGAGCATGCAGGTGCAACAGGCGGTCAAGAAGGCAAACGGTATGCTGGCCTTCATAGCAAAAGGGTTGGAATACAGGAACAGGGATACCTTGCTGCAGCTGTACAGGGCACTGGTGAGACCACACCTTGAGTACTGTGTACAGTTTTGGTCGCCTCATCTGAGGAAAGATGTTCTTGCCATGGAGGGGGTGCAGCGGCGATTCACCAGGCTGATACCAGGAATGGCGGGATTGACCTATGAGGAGAGACTATGTAGTTTAGGGATGTACACACTGGAGTTTAGAAGATTGAGAGGGGACCTCATAGAAGTGTATAAAATTCTGACAGGTCTAGACAGATTAGATGCAGAAGGAATGTTTCCCTTGGCGGGTGAGAACAGAACTAGAGGACATAATTTAAGGATAAGGGCTAAACCATTTAGGACAGAAATGAGGGGGAATTTCTTCACTCAGAGAGTGGTGAACCTGTGGAACTCATTGCCACAGAGGGCAGTGTACGCCAGCTCATTAAATATATTTAAGAGGGAATTAGATATATTTCTACAGGCAAAAGGGGTTAAGGGTTACGGAGAGAAGGCGGGGACGGGATACTGAATTGAAGGATCAGCCATGATCTCATTAAATGGCGGAGCAGGCTCGAAGGGCCGGATGGCCTACTCCTGCTCCTATCTTCTATGTATCTATGTATCCCCTCTCATTCTTCTAAACTCTAGCGAATATAAGCCCAATCGACCCAATCTCTCTTCATACGTCATTCCTGCCATCCCAGGTATCAGTCTGGTGAATCTTCGCTGCACTCCCTCCATGGCAAGAACATCCTTCCTCAGATAAGGCGACCAAAACTGCACACAATACTCAAGGTGTGGTCTCACCAAGGCCCTGTACAACTGCAGCAAGACATCCTTGCTTCTGTACCCGAATCCTCGCGCTATGAAGGCCAACACAAGGACACCCAGGTCTCGTTGCACTTCCCCTTTTCCCAATCGATTGCCGTTCAGATAATAATCTGCCTTCCTGTTTTTGACACCAAAGTGGATAACCTCGCATTTATCCACATTATACTGCATCTGCCATGCATCTGCCCAATCACCCAACCTGTCCAAATCATACTGGAGTTTCTCTGCATCCTCCTCACAACACACACGCCCACCCAGCTTTGTGTCGTCTGCAAACTTGGAGATATTAAATCTAGTTCCCTCGTCTAGATCATTAATATATATTGTGAACAACTGGGGTCCTAGCACCGATCCCTGCGGTACCCCTCTCGTCACTGCCTGCCACTCGGAAAAAGACCCATTTATTCCAACTCTTTGCTTCCTGTCTGCCAACCAGTTCTCTATCCAGGTCAGTACCTTACCCCCAATCCCATGTGCTTTAACTTTGCACGCTAATCTCTTATGCGGGACCTTATCGAAAGCCTTCTGAAAGTCCAAATACACCACATCCACTGGTTCTCCCTTATCTATTCTACCAGTTACAGCCTCAAAAAATTCCAGTAGATTAGTCAAGCATGATTTACCTTTTGTAAATCCATGTTGACTTTGTCCGATCCTGTCACTGTTTTCCAAGTGCTCTGCTATTACATCTTTTATAATGGACTCTAGCATTTTCCCCACTACCGATGTTAGGCTTACCGGTCTATAATTACCCGTTTTCTCTCTCCCACCTTTTTTAAATAGTGGGGTTACATTAGATACCCTCCAATCCATGGGAACTGTTCCAGAGTCTATAGAATTTTGGAAGATGACCAGCAATGCATCTACTATTTCTCGGTCCACTTCCTTAAGTACCCTAGGATGTAGATTATCAGGCCCTGGGGATTTATCGGCCTTCAATTTCCCTAACACCATTTCCCTACAAATACTGATTTCATTCAGTTCCTCCCTCTCATTAGACCCTATGTTCCCCGACATCTCTGGGAGGTTATTTGTGTCCTCCTTTGTGAAGACAGAACCAAAGTATGTATTTAATTGATCTGCCATTTCTTTGTTCCCCATTATAAATTCCCCTGATTCTGACTGCAAGGGACCTACGCTTGACTTCACCAATCTTTTTCTCTTCACATATCTATAGTCAGTTTTTATGTTCCCTGCAAGCTTACTCTCATACTCTATTTCCCCCCTCTTAATTAATCCCTTTGTCCTCCTTTGCTAAATCCTAAACTGCTCCCAATCCTCAGGTTTGCTGCTTTTTCTGGCCAATTTATATGTCCTCTCCTTGGATCTTATGCTATCGTTAATTTCCCTTGTTAGCCACGGTTGAGTCACCTTTTTTGTTTATTTTTTATGTCAAACAGGGATGAACAAATTCTGTAGTTCATCCATGCGATCTTTAAATGTTTGCTATTGCCTATCCACCGTCAACCCTTTAAGTAACGATCCCCAATCCATCCTAGCCAACTCGCGCCTCATACCATCGTAAAACTTAGCACATTTTTACACCTATATTCTTTACTACCACACTACATTCTCATTTTCCCTTTCTATGTTAAAAATTGAGGTTACATATACAAATGAATGTGTTTCCTACCTGACATAACTAGATAGGGAGCCCACTAGCGTATTAGAACTCATGTATGGATGCCAGATATAGAACATATTGGCTTAATGTACTGCCACAAACTCTTAAGCTTCATTCCTTAAAAATCATCACCACATCAGAATAACTAGATTGCACAAATGAACAGTTATTGTGATTAACAATTAACATGAGACCAACATTACAAGCAAATTCCAATCATAGAATTCTAATATATGGTACTCTGAAGCAAGGTGCAAAATACCTTCAACAGTATTGAAGAAATTGCTATCAGGAATATTTTTCAGCAGCATTGAAGCAATGGCTCTGGTCAGGCTACATCTCAAATACTACAACAAAAGCAAAATACTGCGAATGCTGGAAATCTGAAAATGCTGGAAACAATCAACAGGTCAGGCAGCATCTGTGGAGAGAGAAACAGAGTTAATGGCCCAGAAATTGATCTCGCTCTGTTCCCGCGGGGGTAAGGCTTCCCTGCGATCTCTCACTCCGCCTGTGCTTTTTCAGATCCAGCTCGCACGAACTTGATGTTCCAGACATCAGCTGGGCAGTGCTTGCGTATCCCACCGGCGTAGTGAATTCGTGCGAGCTGTGGGATCACGTGACTCAGTTAGAGCCAATGGCAGCACACCATCTTCCATTCATAAGTTTCACATACGTGCTGTGAAATCTATGAATCTTACACCCCCCAAAATAACAGCTAAACCTCAATTAAATTTAAAAAAAAAAAATCACATTAATAAAATAAGTATAGTTAAATAAATTAACCATTTTAAATAAAAAATTAAATTTTTGAATTTTTTTTAAATCTTTTAAAAAGTTATAAAAATAAACTTACCTGTCTTTAAAGTCTCTAAAAAAGATATACCTGTTAAAAAAAATTCAAAAAAATACTTAATTCACTACTTACCTTGTTAAAAGTGGGTCTTACTCCTCCTTTTTCCATTTCTAAAATCTTCCGTACTTACCTGCGCGTCCAAAGCACGAAGTGCACAGCGTGCGCGCAGCCTGTAGCGCGCACGCGATGCACCGAGGAACCGCCCCCTTTTCAAAAGACCAAGTGCCGGTTTTCAGCGCATGCGCAGGGCATGCAGAAAACCGGCAATTGGAGAGAGAATACGCGAGAGTACGCAGTGCGTACTCTCGCGTCGCGGGATGAATTTTTGGCCCAATGTTTCAGGTCGATGATCTTTCCCTCCACCGCAGTTGACAGGGTCCTTGACCAATGTTCCCTCTAATTTTTTTTGTACTGAGCGGTCCACGAACTCCTTTGAGCGTGACCTTTTCATCCGTGAGCAAATTTTAAAACAACGACAACAGCAACCACTTAAAAGCATATATACAGTAATGCCATATTGCCACCCCACCATCTCAAATCAAGAGACAGTCAGGCAAGGTTCGATACAAGTTTAACATAACTTCTCTGCTCTTGATTTCCATTCCTCTAGAAATGAGCCCCAATGCTTTATTTGCATTTTTGTGGCTTTTTTAACCTGTGTTGCTACTTTTACTGATTTGTGAATCTATACCCCTAGATCCCTTTGCACCTCTACTCCATTTAGACTTTTATTTTCCAAGGAGTAGGTCGCCTCCTTATTCCTCCTACCAAAATGCACCACCTCACACTTATCTATATTGAAATTCATTTGTTATTTACATGCCCATTCTGCAAGTTTGTTTACGGTAGAATTAATTAAAAGCTTTTAGTTCATGTACAAACTCTATTTAATAAAATTACTTGTCAGAAATGACTGGGATATAAAAGAACTGCATAATAATGCATTAACACTTCAGAAACGTCACTCAGTTACACGGTTATGCATCAACAAACAATCCAAAAGCCCAAGGTGAGCTGAAAGAGGCATATCTATTCATGCAAATTGGATTAATTTTAAAGTTTTCAGCGTATTAGCCCATCCCTCATGTCACCATAGCAATGGCTGCACAAGCAGCGGCTTTCCTATGGCACGGACATGCTGTACGTCCACATAAGTAATTAGAATATTAATCACAATGCAACCAGACAACCAACAAATATAAAGTGTTGTAGCTCTTTAGTTCACAGTAATAAAAAGAACTGAACAAAAACAGGTATCCGTATTTCCAACTTCAATCACTTCCATTAATAAACATTGTCTTCTTGAACCAGCACCCCCCCCCCCCATGTAACATGTCAGAAATGCAGCACTTATTCACAAGTACAGAAAAACACATACCCAATTTGCGTCACCGAATTAAAAACAAAAGGCAGGAAAGCTATGATTTAACAGAAATAAACATTCATCTTTTTTCCCAGGACAGGAGAACCAATCAGACTGACTTGGAAATGCTTACTAATATGTTGACGTAAAGATGTTAATTTACGAATTTCACTTCTAATGTTTTTCTCTCAAACATTTTCCAAAATATTAATCCCTGCTCTTATCATGAAAAGTGTTGAATTATTTTAGGTACTTCCCAATTAAATAGTGGGAAACAAACTTCATTGTACTCACAATTTTTAATCTCCTATTTTAAACATTTATACCAAATCGAAATTATACATTATCAGTTTAATCAAAGTATTTTTTGTATCTTTCTCAATAAACAAATAGTGGTTTCTTCTAAAGTCGCTTCTTGAAATGTTTATACATCATTACATAACTCTTGTTTCTATTAACACTCCACTAAACGTTTAAGAGGAAATCTATATTTACATTATTCCTGGGACTTGTTCGGACTTTCGACAAAATAAAATGGTTTGTGTTTTCCCCCTTTTTCGGTTGTCTTCCTAAACGTCTTAATGATATTTTTTATTGACTTTAAAAAAAAAATTTAACTCCTACAAATCCTCCCCTGCCCGCCCCCTCCTCACCAGCATGGTTGTATGTTTGTGTAAAGCTACTCACTTCAGTCAATCATTCAAAATCAAATATTGAGAAATTTCAATTTTAAAACGTTTTAAGCAATTCAGAGCCTCTTTAAAAGTGTTTGCACTTCAAGACCTGGTTGAAACTTGTTTAGATGAGGGGAAAATTGATTTTTGCTTGTATCTTCCAAAATCGAAACTTAGGGAGGAAAAAAAGTGTTTTTAACACTCATTTTTTGTGAAAAGTTCATTAAAAATCTTTAAATTCTTTCAAATCTCATTGCTGTTTTGACAGAAGAAGTTGCTCCAAGTTTTTCTGTCCCTCTTCAACACTGTTGTTAAACATACAACAAAAAATAATAAAATGAATTCTAATTCCAAACGGAGCTCAAATAAGAAAGTGAATAAAGTGGTTAAACTTCCTAAGAAGGCGGTGAGGTTATCTATCCCCAGTCTTGGCGATGAGTTGGGATCAGTTTTGGAGAAGTTGTTCCCTCTTTTTCTCCTGCCATTCCCTCCGTCTCTCACAGACTCTGAGGTACAAACGAGGGCACAAACTTTTTCCCCTCTTTCATACACGTGACAAAATTTAACTGGAATTTACCACGGGACATTCAACATCACTTTCCCGTATTTTTTTCCGGCTTTAAACAATTTCCCGAATTTTTTTTTTAAATTTCACCGCGGGCCTAAAAGTTGTTTGCGTTAGCCTCCTTCCAGAGGCCATTGTACATGTGTTGCGCCTGCATCTGTGTTGTTTCAAAGTGCGGCCACTGCTCAGTCCCCGGGAATGGACTACACGCACCCACCTGGACACTCAATCCTCTCTCTCGCTGTCTCTCTGTCCCTGCCCGTCTCTCTCTCTGTCCTTGTCTGTGTCCCCCTCTCCCTGTCTCTCTCACTCCCCATCTGTCTGTCTCTCTCCCCACCTCTCCCCCCAGTCTCTCTCTCTCTACCCATCCATCCGTCTCTCTCTCCCCCCCGTCCGTGTCTCTCCCCCCATCCATCCTTCTGTCTGTCTCTTTCTCTCTCTCCGTGTCTGTCTCCCTGTCCCTTTCTCTCTCTCTCCCCCTCCGTCTCTCTCTCCCTCCCCGTCCCTCTCTGACCCCCTCTCCCTGTCCCTCTCTCTCTCGCCCCCTCTGTCCTCCTCTCACTCTGTCCCTCTCCATCCCCCTCTCGCTCTCCGTCCCTCTCCATCCCCCTCTCGCTCTCGTCCCTCTCCATCCCCCTCTCGCTCTCCTTCCTCTCCATCCCTCTCTTGCTCTCTCTCTCTCTCTTCGTCCCCCTCTCTCTCCCTGTTCCCCCTCTCTCGTGTGTGTCTCTCGCTCTCCCCCCCACCGTGTCTCTCTCTCTCTCTCTCCCCGCCCCCGTCTCGCTCTCGCCCCCCGTCTCTCGCTCGCTCTCTCCCCCCCGTCTCTCGCTCGCTCTCTCCCCCCCGTCTCTCGCTCGCTCTCTCCCCCCCCGTCTCTCGCTCGCTCTCTCCCCCCCCGTCTCTCGCTCGCTCTCTCCCCCCCCGTCTCTCGCTCGCTCTCTCCCCCCCGTCTCTCGCTCGCTCTCTCCCCCCGTCTCTCGCTCGCTCTCTCCCCCCCGTCTCTCGCTCGCTCTCTCCCCCCCGTCTCTCGCTCGCTCTCTCCCCCCCGTCTCTCGCTCGCTCTCTCCCCCCGTCTCTCGCTCGCTCTCTCCCCCCCGTCTCTCGCTCGCTCTCTCCCCCCCGTCTCTCGCTCGCTCTCTCCCCCCCGTCTCTCGCTCGCTCTCTCCCCCCCGTCTCTCGCTCGCTCTCTCCCCCCCCGTCTCTCGCTCGCTCTCTCCCCCCGTCTCTCGCTCGCTTTCTCCCCCCCGTCTCTCGCTCGCTCTCTCCCCCCAGTCTCTCGCTCGCTCTCTCCCCCCAGTCTCTCGCTCGCTCTCTCCCCTCAGTCTCTCGCTCGCTCTCTCTCCCCCAGTCTCTCGCTCGCTCTCTCCCCCCCGTCTCTCGCTCGCTCTCTCCCCCCGTCTCTCGCTCGCTCTCTCCCTCCGTCTCTCGCTCGCTCTCTCCCCCCCCAGTCTCTCTCGCTCTCTCCCTCCGTCTCTCGCTCGCTCTCTCCCCCCCCAGTCTCTCTCTCCCCCCCCCCCGGTCTCTCTCTCCCCCCCCCCCCAGTCTCTCTCTCCCCCCCCCCCCCCCAGTCTCTCTCTCCCCCCCCCCCCACCAGTCTCTCTCTCCCCCCCCCCCCCAGTCTCTCTCTCTCCCCCCCCCCCCCAGTCTCTCTCTCCCCCCCCCCCAGTCTCTCTCTCTCCCCCCCCCAGTCTCTCTCTCTCCCCCCCCCAGTCTCTCTCTCTCCCCCCCCCAGTCTCTCTCCCCCCCAGTCTCTCTCTCTCCCCCCCCCCAGTCTCTCTCTCTCCCCCCCAGTTTCTCTCCCCCCCCCCAGTTTCTCTCACCCCCCCCCCAGTCTCTCTTTCTCCCCCCCGTCTCTCTCTCTCCCCCCCCCAGTCTCTCTCTCTCCCCCCCCAGTCTCTCTCTCTCCCCCCCCAGTCTCTCTCTCTCCCCCCCCAGTCTCTCTCTCCCCCCGTCTCTCTCCCCCCCCCCAGTCTCTCTCTCCCCCCCCCAGTTTCTCTCTCTCCCCCCCAGTTTCTCTCCTCTCCCCCCTCCCCAGTCTCTCCCCCCCCCAGTCTCTCTCTCCCCCCCCCCAGTCTCTCTCCCCCCCCCCCCACAGTTTCTCTCCTCTCCCCCCTCCCCAGTCTCTCTCCCCCCCCGTCTCTCTCTCCCCCCCCCAGTCTCTCTTTCTCCCCCCCGTCTCTCTCCCCCCCCCCCCAGTCTCTCTCTCCCCCCCCCAGTCTCTCTCTCCCCCCCCAGTGTCTCCCCCCCCCCCTCTCTCCCCCCCTCTCTCCCCCCCTCTCCCCCCCTCTCTCCCCCCCCCCAGTCTCACTCCCCCCCCCCACCACCCCCCCAGTCTCTCTCCCCCCCCACCACCCCCCAGTCTCTCTCCCCCCCCCCCACCACCCCCCCAGTCTCTCTCCCCCCCCACCACCCCCCCAGTCTCTCTCCCCCCCCACCACCCCCCCAGTCTCTCTCCCCCCCCACCACCCCCCCAGTCTCTCTCCCCCCCCACCACCCCCCCAGTCTCTCTCCCCCCCCACCACCCCCCCAGTCTCTCTCCCCCCCCACCACCCCCCCAGTCTCTCTCCCCCCCCCACCACCCCCCCAGTCTCTCTCCCCCCGCACCACCCCCCCAGTCTCTCTCCCCCCGCACCACCCCCCCAGTCTCTCTCCCCCCCCACCACCCCCCAGTCTCTCTCTCTCCTCCCCCCCCCCCGTCTCTCTCTCTCCTCCCCCCCTCCCCCCCCCCCCCTTCAGCGACTGGTGCACAAGGACACCCAGGTCTCGTTGCACTTCCCCTTCTCCCAATCTATTGCCATTCAGATAATAATCTGCCTTCCTGTTTTTTACACCAAAGTGGATAACCTCGCATTTATCCACGTTATATTGCATCTGCCATGCTTCTGCCCAATCACCCAACCTGTCCAAATCATCCTGGAGTTTCTCTGCATCCTCCTCACAGTACACAGGCGTGATGTTCAGCCTGTCCCTTTAAGGTTAATGCTCAAGTACTCCCTGTGGGATTCCAGCTTGTAAATTGCTGAAGTCAATTAGCGAGGTCAGTAATTGCAAGAGTGCAAGCAGACCAGAATTAATTTGTAGACAAACTAAGGTCACAGGTGTATAACTATAATTTAAAAATGATGCCTGTGCACATTTCCTATCTACAAAACCTTATTTCCTGTTGTCAACATTTCCATTATACATCTATATGTTCACTTTTATAATGTAAACTTGTCACACTGAAATTACATCTGCCACCCCTAGTGATACTTCAGAGATTTAATTTTGCATCTCCCAGCTCCTTAGCCTATAGAATCAAACAACAACTTGTATTTATATAGCACCTTTAACATAGTAAAACGTCCCAAAGCACTTCACAGGAGTGTTATCAAACAAAATTTGACACCGAGGCACTTAAGGAGATATTAGGGCAGATAAGAAAAAGCTTGGTCAAAGAAGTAGGTTTTAAGGAGGAGAGAGAGGTAGAGGGGCTTAGGGAGGGAATTCCAGAGCTTAGGGCTTTGACAGCTGAAGGCACACCGCCAATGATGGAGCAATTAAAATTGGGGATATCAGCACATAAAGAGGCCATTCAGCCCACTGTGCCTGCTCTCTGAAAGAGCTACCAATTAGTCCCAATTCCCTGCTCTTTCCCCATAGCCTTGCAATTTTTTCCTTTTTAAGTAGAGATCCAATTCCCTTTTAAAAGTTACTACTGAATCTGCTTCCACCACCCTTTCAGGCAATGCATTTCAGATCATAACCACTCGCTGAGTAAAAAAAATTCTCATTTGCCCCCGGGGTTTTTTGCTGTAGTGTAAAAAAACATCTGTGCTCCAACCAACTCTATTTTGCTGCTTCCCAAATTGCTGCAAGTTTTGTTAATTAACTATAAATTATATAAAATCAAAGTATTATACAAAATAAGGACCAAATGTATGACTTTAAATGGGAATTGAATTACATCTGTGCATTTTAGTTCAATTATCCCTGCCATCTAATCCTGCTTCACTTGAAGACAACACTTGGTCTTTACTCCCTATGTGCAACGCCACAGGAGATTAACACACAGACATATACATATTGGTCTATAGACTCAAAGGAGCTGAGATATTGACAGGGGCAGACTATGACCTGAGCAGAGGAAAAGCCAAGTAGCACAGCAATTGTAAAAGTCAGTAGATAAATATCAACAATAGCTGTTGGATTAGGAAAGCCATCAACCTCAGGTCAAGAAGCATCATATTTTTAGAATGAATTGTCATCTATTTTTAGGGCCTTCTCTTTATCTCTGCACAAGGAAGATAAATTACTTTACCCATCAGATAAGAACGAGATTTAAACTTTGAAGCTCACCGAATAAACTGATATAGTAATGTTAAAATAAAATATTTTGATATATAAGCTTTTTCACTGTTTTTGCCCAATATCATAAGATCTTTAGGACTACAACAGGCAACAGCCTCTATTCCATCACTTGCTGGCATTAACTTGAAACTATTGGCTATAGATTAGAATACAGCATCTAACAAGTTCCAAGAAAGCATTCATATAGAAACATAGAAGATAGGAGCAGGAGTAGGCCATTCGGCCCCTCTAGCCTGCTCCGCCATTCAATGCGATCATGGCTGATCATCCAAATTCAGAACCCTGTCCCTGCTTTCTCCCCATATCCCTTGATCCCTGTAGCCTTAAGAAATATATCCAACTCCTTCTTGAATATATTTAATGAATTGGCCTCTACTGCCTTCTGTGGTAGAGAATTCCACAGGTTCACCACTCTCTGGGTGAAGAAATTCCTCCTCATTTCTGTCCTAAATGGCTTACCCCTTATCCTTAGACTGTGACCCCTGGTTCTGGACTCCCCGACCATCGGGAACATCCTTCCTGCATCTAGTCTGTCCAGTCTGGTCAGAATTTTATAAGTTTCAATGAGATCCCCACTCATTCTTCTAAACTCCAGCGAGTATAAGCCCAATCGACCCAATCTCTCCTCATATGTCATTCCTGCCATCCCAGGTATCAGCCTGGTGAATCTTCGCTGAATTCCTTCCATGTCAAGAACCTCCTTCCTCAGATAAGGCGACCAAAATTGCACACAATACTCAAGATGTGGTCTCACCAAGGCCCTGTACAACTGCAGCAAGACATCCTCAAACCCTCTCGCTACGAAGACCAACATACCATTTACCTTCTTAACCGCCTGCTGCACCTGCATGCTTACCTTCTGTACCTGAAGAAGGAGCAGAGCTCCGAAAGCTCGTAATTTCAAATAAAACTGTTGGACTATAACCTGGTGTTGTGCGACTTCTCATTTTTGTCCACTCCAGTCCAACACCGGCATCTCCGCATCATGACATCTTTTATAATGGACTCTAGCATTTTCCCCACTACCAATGTCAGGCTTACCGGTCTGTAATTCCCCGTTTTCTCTCTACCACCTTTTTTGAATAGTGGGGTAACATTAGCTACCCTCCAATCCATGGGTATTGTTCCAGATTCCATCGAATGTTGGAAGATGATCAGCAATGCATCTACTATTTCTAGGGCCACTTCCTTAAGTACCCTAGGATGTAGATTATCAGGCCTTCAATCCTGCCAATTTCCCTAACACCATTTCCCTACAAATACTGATTTCTTTCAGTTCCTCCCTTTCATCAGACCCTATGTTCCTCAACATCTCTGGGAGGTTATTTGTGTCCTCCTTTGTGAAGACAGAACCAAAATATTTCTTTGTTCCCCATTATAAGTTCCCCTGATTCTGACTGCAAGGGACCTACGCTTGACTTCACCAATCTTTTTCTCTTCACATATCCATAAAAGCTTTTACAGTCAGTTTTTATGTTCCCTGCAAGCTTCCTCTCATATTCTATTTTCCCCTTCTTAATTAATCCCTTTGTCCTCCTTTGTTGAATCCTAAACTGCTCCCAATCCTCAGGTTTACTGCTCTTTCTGGCCAATTTATATGTCCTCTCCTTGGATCTTATGCTATCCCTAATTTCCCTTGTTAACCACGGTTGAGTCAACTTTGTTGTTTTATTCTTATGCCAAACTGGGATGAACAAATTCTGTAGTTCATCCATGCGGTCTTTGAATGTTTGCCATTGTCTATTCACCGTCAACCCTTTGAGTGACATTCCCCAATCAATCCTACCAAACTCGCGCCTCATACCATCGTAGTTTCCTTTATTTAAATTCAGGACCCTAGTCTCTGAGTCAACTACTTCACTCTCCATCTTAATGAAGAATTCTATCATATTATGATCGCTCCGACCCAAGGGGCCTCGTACAACAAGATTGCTAATTAATCCTTTCTCATTACATAATACCCAGTCTAAGATGGCCTGATCTCTGGTTGGTTCCTCGACATATTGGTCCAGGAAACCATCCCGTAAACACTCCAGGAATTCCTCCTCCACAGTATTGTTACTAATTTGGTTAGCCCAATCTATATGTAGATTAAAGTCACCCATGATGACTGCTGTGCCCTTATTGCACACTTCTCTAATTTCCCTTTTAATGCCATCCCCAACCTCCACATTACTGTTTGGAGGTCTATATACCACTCCGACTAACGTTTTCTGCCCCTTGGTATTTCTCAGTTCTACCCATACAGATTCCACATCATCAGAGCTAATATCCTTCCTTACAATTGTGTTAATCCCCTCTTTAAACAGCAATGCTACGCCACCTCCCTTTCCTTTTTGCCTATCTTTCCTGAATATTGAATATCCCTGGATGTTGAGTGCCCATCCTTGGCCACCCTGGAGCCATGAAGTACAACTGCAAAATTTGATGTAAACAGAAGGGTATCATACAATATTACGTCAGACCATTTTCAATATTTGTAATATACTAGTATTCCAACAGTTTAGCATCTGATTTGTGCATTGGTAAGTGGGAAGACACACAAATTGAGATCCCTGCTGTATTAAAGATATAACATATATTTAGAATATAACATTTAAAAGGTTTCCATATCAATGAAAAAAAACTTGCATTTATATAGTCCTTTCACAGACTATCTGGTCACTACCTCACTGCTGTGTGTGGGACTGTGCGCAAACTGACTGGCATGTTTCCCTACAAGTGACTACACTTCAAAATTACTTAATTGGCTCTGAAGAGCTTTGGAGCGTCCCGAGGTTGTGAAAGGCGCTATTATAAATGCAATTTATTTATTTCTTCTTTCACAGAATTAAATTTAGATTTAAGGTTTATTGGAGAGTAGCTAATATTGAGAGGGGAAGAGAGCTGATCACATGACCTAACATTGGGAAGAGAATTCTGGCAAGCAGTTGGTGAGGAAGGGGCCGAATCAAGCAAAGAGAGACTTCAGAGGAGTGAGAAAGTATTTTGCTTTAGGAGTAGCAGAAAAGCTGGGTCTATTTACTTTAGAAAAGTGTAGGCCGGGGGGGGGGGGGGGGCGGTCTTTGCTTCTAATAGTGAAGGGACAAGTCTGCATTAGTATAGATAATCTAGGTGTGGTGGTTAGACCCTGTCTTGTTGGAGATAGTCATTGCCTGGCACTTAAGTGGCAAGTAACATTCGTGCCACATATCAGCCTAAGCCTGAATGTCGTCCAGGTCTTGCTGCATTCGGGCATGGACTGCTTCATTATCTGAGGAGTTGCGAATGGAACTGAACACTGTGCAATCATCAGTGAACATCCCCACGTCTGATCTTATGATGGAAGGAAGGTCATTGATGAAGCAGCTGAAGATGGCTGGGGCTAGGACACTGCCCTGAGGAACTCCTGCAGTGATGTCCTGAGGCTGTGATGATTGGCCTCCAACAACCACTTTCCTTTGTGCTAGGTATGACTCCAGCCAGTGGAGAGTTTTCCCCCGATTCCCATTGAATGCAATTTTATTAGGGTTCCTTGATGCCACACTCTCTGTCAAATGTTGCCTTGATGTCAAGGGCAGTCACTCTCACCTCACCTCTGGAATTCAGCTCTTTTGTCTATGTTTGGACCAAGGCTGTAATGAGGCCTGGAGCGGAGTGGTCCTGGCGGAACCCAAACTGCGCATCGGTGAACAGGTTATTGGTGAGTAAGTGCCACTTGATAGCACTGTCGATGACACCGTCCATCACTTTGCTGATGATTGAGAGTAGACTGATGCATATAAATTATGCAAGGATAGAACTAGGTTAGATGTCAGGAAATTCTTCTTCCCAAGAGGATCATTGACCTATGGAACAAGTTGCCAGCTTGTGCAGTGAGTGCGGATTCGCTGCATATCTTCAAGAGAGCTGCACCAATTCCTGGCTAGGGTGGAAATCATGGTGTACAAAAGGTAGGTGAGATACGAAGTAATACAAAACATGGTCAATTTGGTCTCCTGGGCTAGTTTTGATTGAAATAGGGGGTTGGAGAGGTATTTCTCCAGATTTTTTTCCCTCCCTAAATTGGCAAAGAAATGTTGCCTCCCCCCAGGAGATTACATGGCTGATGGTGAGTGGGGGGATGCTGGGAATCATGATGCTAAAGGCAGCATGACTGTGTGGAGCAGGCTCGATGGGCCAACTATCCATCACTTTTCCTGTGTGGTCAGAAGGTTCAAAAAGGTGTCGGTGCAGTAAAAGTTGAAGCCCATGGATAAAAGGGACAGTGGCAGCATGGATACGAAATTGGCTAAGTGACAGGAAACAGAGAGTAGCAGTGAACCAGTTGTTTTTCAGACTGGAGGAAGGTATACAGTGGTGTTCCCCAGGGATCATTTCTAGGTCCACTGCTTTTCTTGATATATTAATGACTTGATTGTGGGTGTACAGGGCACAATTTCAAAATTTGCAGATGACACAAAACTTGGAAGTATAGTGAACAGTGAGGAGGAGAATGATAGACTTCAGGAAGACAGACAGGCTGGTGAAATGGGCAGACACGTGGCAGATGAAACTTAACACAAAAAAATGTGAAGTGGTATATTTTGGTAGAAAGAATGGGGAGAGGACATATAAACTAAATGGTACAATCCTAAAGGGGGTGCATATGTGCACAAATCATTGAAGGTGGTAGGGCAGGTTCAGAAAGCAGTTAAAAAGGCTTACAGGATCCTGGGCTTCATAAATAGAGGTATAGAGTACAAAAGTGTCGAAATTATGATGAACCTTTATAAAACACTTTTTCGGCCCCAACTGGAGTACGGTGTCCAATTCTGGGCACCACACTTTAGGAAGGTTGTGAAGGCCTTAAAGGTGGTGCAGAAAAGATTTACGAAAATGATTCCAGGAATGAGGGACTTCAGTTATGTTGATAGACTGGAGAAGCTGGGGTTGTTCTCTTTGGAGCAGAGAAGATTGAGAGGAGATTTAACAGAGATGTTCAAAATCATGAGGGGTCTGGACACAGTGAGAGAGAGAAACTGTTCCCATTGGTAGAAGGGTCAAGAACCAGTGGACACGGATTTAAGGTGATTGGCAAAAGAACCAAAGGTGAGGCAAGAAATTTTTTTTTGAAGTGGTTAAGATCTGGAATGCACTGCCTGAAAGGGTGGTGGAGACAGACTCAATCCTATCTTTCAAAAGAGAGTTCGATAAGTATCTGAAGGAAAAAAAATTGCAAGGACATGGGGAGTGGGGCGAGCTGAGAGTCGGCACGGGCTCGACGGGCCGATCTTCAGTGCTGTAACCGTTCTATGATTCTAAAAGGCCTGGGGCTTTCTGCTGCGGTGGAAGCAAGTTATCAGATGCCTTCTCGCGCATGCCCGGAAAAGCTGTGCTTGTGCCTGTGGAGTGTGGTTGGGGGGGGCCGACACAGCAGCCAGGTAGCGCCACTCGCTTCACGGGAGCGCGGATCCAGGCTCGCTCCCGAACAGTGCGCACGGGTCGCGCACGCCAGCCAGCCAACCTGCCTACCTACCGACCGCGGGGCCCCAGGTGGATCGAGCCTCACTCCCACTCTTGATTAAACCCACAATTAAAATTCTCTTTTAAAATCTTCCTCGCTATCACCGAAAACAAGCGACCCAAACGGCAACTCCCTCAGAGCCTCTGCCTAAAGACCCGCGCCCCCATGATGAACGCGTTAATCTCACCTGCTACCTGAAAACGCTCGAGCAGCTTTGCCCGCGCGCATGCGTGCAGCCTGCTCTGAAACGCCTCGGGACTGTTTTACGACAGCGAATGGTACCGGTTGCCTCGCTGCCGTAAGTTGTGATCGCCTGGTTTCCATGACAGGAAGAAGGTGATTTAAAAAAAAATAAGTGATGAGCTGGAGGTCCGGGACTTTGTTTCCATCTTTCAGAAATCTGCTTCAGGGAAGAATATGTCGCAGTGCTTGGGTAAAGGGAGCTGAAGCGGAGAAATATGGCCGCGCAGTGTTGTCAGGAAGGGGCCGTCCAATCTCCAATCGTGCGGCTGATCACAGTGAAAATGGTCCAGAGGTAAATGAGAAATCTTCTCACCGCCGAGCCTCCAGTAATAGAAACTATCTCTCGGGTAATTGCCGCAGTCATTACAAGCGAATTAGTCGGGGGATCTGCTCTGTTCTACGTAAAATGGGTCAAAAATAAAATATTGTACCGCGCTGATGTTTTCCTCTGCATGCTACGTTAACGAAGATTGGAGTTAACTCAAAAGTATGTCAGATGCTATACAGCACTGCCAGAAGTGAACAGCACAGGAAAGTTTTCATCGCAGCATAGCTTATCGGTTGGCAGCATCACACAAACATCAGCCATCTCAAGGTGTTCTGTTAAATGCTGTAATTATATCTTCTGTGCTCTGGATGCAGCACCACAAAAATACATTGTACATATTGGCAGTAATTAAAGTGCTAATTACTTGACCCACTAAGTTGATCATAAATACTTCTTTGGTCACTTTGTTTTGGACTAAAGTTTCTTTTACAACATATTTAAAGAATGACAAACTACAACATACATAGCCATTTTATTGAGTGAATTACAGTGCTTCTGGGCGAATTCTCACTTAGTTGTCCTACTGTGCTGTAAAGTGTCCCTTTTGATTTATGTGCATCTACACCTAGTTTATTTATGCAGTATGCTTAAGGGCTCTCCCATCAGCCAGGCTTTTGTTTCATTCATTCACAGGATGTGGGCTTTGCTAGCAAATCCAGCATTTACCCCTAATTGCCCTTGAGAAGGTGGTGGTGAGCCGCAGCCTTGAACCGCTGCAGTCCGTGTGGTGGCGGTGCTGTTCGGTAGAGTTTTCCAGGATTTTGACCCAACGACGATGAAGCAAACGGCGATATATTTCCAAGTCAGGGTGGTGTGTGACTTGGAGGTGGTGGTGTTCCCAGGCCTGCTGCCCTTGTCCTTGTAGGTGGTAAAGGTCATGGGTTTGGGAGGTGCTGTCGAAGAAGCCTTGGCGAGTTGCTGCAGTGCATCTTGTAGATGGTACACAGTGCAGCCACATTGTGCCGGTGGTGGAGGGAGTGAATGTTTAAGGTGGTGGATGGGGTGCCGATCAAGCGGGCTGCTTTGTCCTGGATGGTGTTGAGCTGCTTGAGTGTTGTTGGAGCTGCACCCATCCAGGCAAGTGGAGAGTATTCCATCACACTCCTGACTTGTGCCTTGTAGGTGGTGGAAAGGCTTTGGGGAGTCAGGAAGTGAGTCACTCGCTGCAGAATACCTAGCCTCTGACCTGCTCTTGTAGCCACAGTATTTATGTGCCTGGTCCAGTTAAGTTTCTGGTCAGTGGTGACCCCCAGGATGCTGATGGTGGGGGATTCAACGATGGTAATGCCATTGAATGTCAAAGGGAGGTTGTTAGACTCTCTCTTGTTGGAGATGGTCATTTCCCGGCACTTGTGTGGCACGAATGTTACTTGCCACTTATCAGCCCATTCTGGATGTTGTCCAGGTTTTGCTGCATGTGGGCACGGACTGCTTCATTATCTGAGCAATTGCGAATGGAACTGAACACTGTGCAATCATCAGCGAACATCCCCACTTTTTTTTATTCGTTCCTGGGATGTGGGTGTTGCTGGAAAGGCCAGCATTTATTGCCCATCCCTAATTGCCCTTGAGAAGGTGGTGGTGAGCCGCCACCTTGAACCGCTGCAGTCCCTGTGGTGAAGGCACTCCCACAGTGCTGTTAGGGAGGGAGATCCAGGATTTTGATCCAGCGACGATGAAAGAACAGCGATATATCTCCAAGTCAGGATGGTGTGTGACTTGGAGGGGAACTTGGAGGTGAAGGTGTACCCATGCGCCTGCTGCCCTTATCATTCTAGGTGGCAGAGGTCGTGGGTTTGGGAGGTGTTGTCGAAGAAGCCTTGGTGAGTTGCTGCAGTGCATCTTGTAGATGGTACACATGCAGCCACGGTGCGCCGGTGGTGGAGGGAGTAAATGTTTAAGGTGGTGGATGGGGTGCCAATCAAGCGGGCTGCTTTGTCCTGGATGGTGTTGAGCTTCTTGAGTGTTGTTGAAGCTGCACTCATCCAGGCAAGTGGAGAGTATTCCATTGCGCTCCTGACTTTGTGCCTTGTAGATGGTGGAAAGGCTTTGGAGAGTCAGGTGGTGAGACACTCGCCACAGGATACCCTGCCTCTAACCTGCTCTTGTAGCCACAGTATTTATGTGGCTGGTCCAATTAAGTTTCTGGTCAATGGTGACCCCCAGGATGTTGATGGTGGGGGACTTGGCGATAGTAATGCCATTGAATATCAAGGTGTGGTGGTTAGACCCGGTCTTGTTGGAGATAGTCGTTGCCTGGCACTTAAGTGGCAAGTAACATTCGTGCCACATATCAGCCTAAGCCTGAATGTCGTCCAGGTCTTGCTGCATTCGGGCATGGACTGCTTCATTATCTGAGGAGTTGCAAATGGAACTGAACACTGTGCAATCATCAGTGAACATCCCCACGTCTGACCTTATGATGGAAGGAAGGTCATTGATGAAGCAGCTGAAGATGGCTGGGGCTAGGACACTGCCCTGAGGAACTCCTGCAGTGATGTCCTGAGGCTGTGATGATTGGCCTCCAACAACCACAACCATTTTCCTTTGTGCTAGGTATGACTCCAGCCAGTGGAGAGTTTTCCCCCGATTCCCATTGAATGCAATTTTACTAGGATCCTTGATGCCACACTCTCTGTCAAATGCTTGCCTTGATGTCAAGGGCAGTCACTCTCACCTCACCTCTGGAATTCAGCTCTTTTGTCTATGTTTGGACCAAGGCTGTAATGAGGCCTGGAGCGGAGTGGTCCTGGCAGAACCCAAACTGCGCATCGGTGAACAGGTTATTGGTGAGTAAGTGCCAGTTGATAGCACTGTCGATGACACTGTCCATCACTTTGCTGATGATTGAGAGTAGACTGATTAAGTGGCGCTTGATAGCACTGTCAACAGCACCTTCCATCACTTTGATGATTGAGAGTAGACTGATGGGGCGGTAATTGGCAGGATTGGATTTGTCCTGCTTTTTGTGGGCAGGACATACCTGGGCAGTTTTCCACATTGTCAGGTAGATGCCAGTGTTGTAGCTGTACTGGAACAGCTTGGCTAGAGGCGCGGCTAGTTCTGGAGCACAAGTCTTCAGCACGACAGCTGGGATGTTGTCGGGGCCCATAGCCTTTGCTGTATCCAGTGCGCTCAGCCGTTTCTTGATATCACGTGGAGTGAATTGAATTGGCTGAAGAGTGGCTTCTGTGATGGTGGGGCCCTCAGGAGAAGGCCGATATGGATCATCCACTCGGCACTTCTGGCTGAAGATGGTTGCAAACGCTTCAGTCTTGTCTTTTGCACTCAGGTGCTGGGCTCTGCCATCATTGAGGATGGGGATGTTCATGGAGCCTCCTCCTCCTGTTAGTTGTGTAATTGTCCACCACCATTCACAACTGGATGTGGCACAACTGCAGAACTTTGATCTGACTTGTTGGTTGTGTGATTGCGTAGCTCTATCTATAGTATGCTGCTTCCTCTGTTTAGCATGTATGTAGTCTTGTGTTGCAACTTCCCCAGGTTGCACCTCATTTTTAGGTATGCCAAATGCTGCTCCTGGCATGCTCTTCTACAGTCCTCATTGAACCAGAGTTGGTCCCCTGGCTTGATGGTAATGTAGAGGGATATGCCGGGCCATGAGGTTACAGATTGATGTGGAATACAATTCTGCTGCTGCTGCTGATGGCCCACAATGCCTCATGGATGCCCAGTCTTGAGCTGCTAGATCTGTTCTGAATCTATCCCATTTAACATGGTGGTAGTGCCACACAACATGATGGAGGGTATCCTCAGTGTGAAGACAGGACTTTGCCTCCACAAGGACTGTGCGGTGGTCACTGCTACCAATACTGTCATGGACAGATGCATCTGTGATAGGTAGATTGGTGAGGACGAGGTCAAGTAGGTTTTTCCCTCGTCTTGGTTCTCCCACCACATGCTGCAGGCCCAGACTGGCAGCTAAATCCTTCAGGACTCGACCAGTTCGGTCAGTAGTGGTGCTACCGAGCTACTCTTGGTGATGGACATTGAAGTCCCCCACCTAGAATACATTCTCTGCACATGCCACCCTCAGTGCTTCTTCCAAGTGGTGTTCAACATGGAGGAGTACTAATTCATCAGCTGAAGGAGGGCAGTAGGTGGTAATCAGCAGGAGGTTTCCTTGCTTGACATGAAGCCATGAGACTTCATGGGGTCTGGAGTCAATGTTGAGGACTTCCAGGGCCACTCCCTCCCGACTGTATACCACTGTGTCACCTCCTCTGGTGGGTGTGTCCTACCCGGGGATGATGATGTAGGAGTCTGGAATGTTGGCTGAAAGGTATGATTCTGTGAGTATGACTGTGTCAGGCTGTTTGACTAGTCTGTGGGAGAGCTCTCCCAATTTTGGTACAAGTCCCCAGATGTTAGTGAGGAGGACTTTGCAGGGTCGACTGGCTGGGTGTCCCTTTGTCGTGTCCGAAGCCGGTGCCGAGGTTGATGCCGGGTGGTCCATCCAGTTTTATTCTTCTTATTGTTTTCCGTGCCGTTTGTTACAACTGAGTGGCTTGCTAGGCGATTTCCGAGGGCAGTTAAGAATCAACCATGTTGCTGAGAGTCTGGAATCACATGTAGGCCAGACCAGGTAAGGACGGCAGATTTCCTTCCCTAAAGGGCATTAGTGAACCAGATGGGTTTTTATGACTATTTCATTCCAGCTTTTTATTCCAGATTTATTTAATTAACTGAATTTAAATTCCCCAGCTGCTGTGGTGGTATTATGAACTCATGTCTCTGGATCATTAGTCCAGGTCTCTGGAATACTAGTCCAGTAACATAACCACTATGCTACCATACCCCGATTGATGGAGGGAAGGTCACTGATGAAGCAGCTGAAGATAGTTGGGCCCAGGTCACTGCCCTGAGGAACTCCTGCAGCAATGTCTGATGGCTTTACCACCTAGGATTGCAGTGGCCAGTTACCTACAAAAGCAACTAGCTATGAAGTGTGTACGTCAAAAACTCCAGTGCTGTGGTAATGCTTTGCAGGATAAGCTTAGATGCTTCTTTTTGCATGGCACAGCTGGAGGCCATTTCCTCATGAGACACAGCAATCTGTGTGTACCTGTATTTCTTTTTCTTGATGAGATCGTCAGAAGCCTCCCTAATTGTTGTGTCCAAGATTTGTCAGTCAAGACTGAAAAAATACCTTTATTGCTTCTTGGATCTTGAATCCCAAAGTATCTCTAGCAGTAATGGAACCATTTGTGAAGGTTCCTCCATCTGCATCTATATCCTGTGTAACTGAGGTTACCACCGCACTTGCCAGTGATGGAGCTTCCTGCTCTGTAATAGACGACAGTGCACACACTGCTCTACATGTTCCACAGGTTTATCTGGCGCATTAAATTGTCCTTTCCTCTAAAGGGCTGTTGAGGGGCCGGTAGCACGGCAGACAGTTTGAATGATGCATTGGCCCTTCAACACCTACTTAGTTTGCTACATCATCTTTAGTGATAAATAATGTTTAATATTCCTCTGCAGAACATTGGGCTTGCCTAGGTCTGTGAAGGGAGGAAATGGGACCTTTATTAGTATCTAAGCAAACTTATTAATTTGGCTCCTTTTTATTACATGCGCTATGAAAGACTTGTGCACTGTTAGAGCACATTAGTGTAACATGTGATTCTTAGTTTAAATTTGTTTGATGTGATACCTTCTAGCTGTTGTGTCAAGATGCCCAACCTCTCCAAGACCCACACCTACAATGCTTCGGTTCTAATGAATTGCATAGTTTGCTTTTTATGAGTTGTTAATACCGTTTCCTGATGTGCACTGGCCCTCTCATTTCACGCTAGTTTTTAAAAATTCGCTTCTGGGATGTGTGCGTTGCTGGCAAGGCCAGCATTTATTGCCCATCCCTAATTGCCCTTGGGAAGGTAGTGATGAGCCGCGGCGCCGCCTTGAACCGCTGCAGTCCATGTGCTGAAGGTACTCCCACAGTGCTGTTTTTTTTTTGCGATTTAAATATTTTTATTCAAATACAATAATACCTGTACAACTCATCAATTACATAGTAAAGCCATTACATAGTAAATCCATTACATTCATCCATCACAATAAAAAAAATAAAGCCTTAAAAAACAGCCTTATAGTTAATATAAATGCAATGATTAATTTTACAAATAATCAATAATGTTTACAGTACAAATACTCTTAAACAATACCACACAACTTTTTAGATTTAAAATAATAAATCTCAAAGTTAACTCCACATAAAACAAAACCCATTTCAACACCACAGTGTACAAACACATAGCACCATCATAATCCAATTAAATGCTACAGATAACACTTATTCCAATAAACCAAGAAAAAAACCCGTTTTACGCCAGTCCTACTGGCATTGTTCATTCGTTCAGTCATTCAATTGTTCGTTCGTTCATTCAAGCGTTCGTTCGATCGAGCGTAAGTTCCAATATGTATGTATGAATGTGCCCACAGTGCTGTTAGGGAGGGAGTTCCAGGATTTTGACCTAGCGACGATGAAGGAACAGCGATATATTTCCAAATCAGGATGGTATGTAACTTGGAGGGGAACTTGCAGATGATGGTGTTCCTATGTGCCTGCTGCCCTTGTCCTTCTAGGTAGTAGAGGTCATGGGTTTGGGAGGTGCTGTCGAAGAAGCCTTGGCGAGTTGCTGCAGTGCATCTTGTAGATGGTACACACTGCAGCCACAGTGTGCTGGTGGTGGAGGGAGTGAATGTTTAAGGTGGTGCCAATCAAGTGGGCTGCTTTGTCCTGGATGGTGTCAAGCTTCTTGAGTGTTGTTGGAACTGCACTTAACCAGGCAAGTGGAGAGTATTCCATCCCACTCCTGTCTTGTGCCTTGTAGATGGTGGAAAGGAGGTGCGACATTCACCGCAGAATACCCAGCCTCTGACCTGCTCTTGTTGCCCCAGTATTTATGTGGCTGGTCCAATTAAGTTTCTGGTCAATGGTGACCCCTAGGATGTTGATGGTGGGGGATTCGGCGATGGTAATGCCATTGAATGTCAAGGGGCAGTGGTTAGACTCTCGCTTGTTGGAGATAAGTCATTGCCTGGCACTTGTGTGGCGTGAATGTTACTTTAAGGCAGAATGAGAAAATTAATAAGGTTAATTAGCAATATGACATATTTGAGTAATATATATGTGACTTAATTATATTATCAGAATGCATTTGTATGCAACAAAAAAAACTTGTTTTTCAATATTTGCAGAGCCACTTTATTCAGCTGAACATTGTAGTATTTTAGATTTAGTAAAATTTATTCATAGATTATACAGACTGCCACTTTACAGTTCAGCCAAATTGGTACTTTTTTCATGATTGGAAGGACAATTTTGTTCAGTGCATTGAAGCTTTCAATAAATTGTTTCATTCATAAACTCACAATTGAACATTCTATTACCAAATAAGTACCTTGTCCCACTTTTTTTAAACCGTGGGATTTAAAAAAAACTTTTATATATAATCTTTCAGGTTTGCATGGTGGTGGAGCCAGAGGTCACTTTCTCTGATCACCTCCTAAGTGCTTTGAATCCTAATTTGACTTGTTGGATGGACCTGCAACCCAAGTACGTCAGCCTCGTCTTCTTGCAGATCCTGATAAGGGAATCATGCTTTCTAACTTCTGTGCTGTATGTCTGCCAAGTGTTATTTCCCCAGAACATTTATAAGGCAACTTAGATGTTGAAAAGGTTGGAATGGCCATCATAGAAGGTCATTTGTGATTGGGTGAGTTACTTCTGCTAAATGGGTTCTTAATTCTGTAGTCTGCAAAATTAGAAAAATACACCTTCATCTTTAATCTTTTTAGAATCTTCTGTTATGGCTATACAATGAAGGTGCTAAGTATCCAAATGACAGTTTATCATAGTCAGTGGCACTCCAGTTTTTGTACTGTTTACTTGGATATTCCAACAAGAATAAATGTTTTAAAAAGTATGTAGCAATACAATGCAGTGAATGCGAAATATGTTAACCGTGGAGGAAACTTAGTTGGGTAGATCTTCAGAGTTAATAAGCATGCCAAGTATTGGTCAGAAGAAAGACCTTGCACTCTCTTTGACTTTAAAGTGTAAACGATTTACTGGTACAGCATAAAAAATGAGAGGAATTTTAGTTTTAGAACCTGGAAATTTATTTTATTCTATTTGCTTTGGTGAGAATGTGATGCCGAAACAATATAATACAATAGTGATAACTGAAATTTGAGTCACTATGAAGTTAGCCCTATACTACTAAAATAGATTATAATGCACTACACGTGAGAACTTGCCTCTCTTTGGTACTATGGTTGATTAGTTGAGATCAGAAAATCCGAAAATGTATATCAGCTAAGGCTGGGAATAAGTTGAAAGGGCCATCAGTTAATTGATTGGAAAACTCTACTATCCTCCCTTTCTCGGATGGTGTGACAGAAACCCTTTTCCTTACAAAAGTGCTGGTGAACCTTTTTGAGCTCAAGTTCCCTTAAATGACAAAATGTAAACATACCAGGTTGTTGCATCCCTACTCTAGACTCACTTCTCCCCCCACCCATCTCCACCCCGCACATGGGGCTGAAACAATCATAAGAACATAAGAATTAGGAGCAGGAGTAGGCCATACGGCCCCTCGAGCCTGCTCCGCCATTCAATAAGATCATGGCTGATCTTCAACCGCAATTCCACTTTCCTGCCCTATCCCCATATCCCTTGATTCCTCTCGAGTCCAAAAATCTATCTATCTCAGCCTTGAATATACTCACAACGACTGAGCATCCACAGCACTCTGGGGCAGAGAATTCCAAAGATTCACAACCCTCTGAGTGAAGACATTCCTCTTCATCTCAGTCTTAAAAGACCGGCCCCTTATCCTGAGACTATGCCCCCTAGTTCTAGATTCTCCAGCCAGGGGACACAATCTCTCAGCATTTATCCTGTCAATCCCCCTCAGAATCTTATATGTTTCAATGAGATCACCTCACATTCTTCTAAACTCCAGAGAGTATAGGCCCAATCTACTCAATCTCTCCTCATAGGACAACCCTCTCATCCCAGGAATTAATCTAGTGAACCTTCATTGCACCGCCTCTAAGGCAAGTATATTCTTCCTTAAATTAGGAGACCAAAACTGTGCACAGTACTCCCAGGTGTGGTTTCAACAGAGCCCTGTACAATTGTAGCAAGACTTCCTTACTCTTGTACTCCAACCCTCTAGCAAGAAAGGCCAACATGCCATTTGCCTTCCTAATTGCTTGCTGTACCTGCATGCTAACTTTCTGTGTTTCCTGTACGAGGACACCTAAATCTCTCTGAACACCAATATTTAATAGTTTCTCACCATTTAAAAATATTGGCCCAGAAATTGATCTCGCTCTGTTCCCGCGGGGGTAAGGAGCAGGCGCGATCTCTCACTCCGCGTTGGCTTTTTCAGATCCAGCTCGCACAAACTTGATGTTCCAGACATCAGCTGGGCAGTGCTTGCGTATCCCACCGGCGTAGTGAATTCGTGCGAGCTGTGGGATCACGTGACTCAGTTAGAGCCAATGGCAGCACACCATCTTCCATTCATAAGTTTCACATACGTGCTGTGAAAGCTATGAATCTTACACCCCCCCAAAATAACAGCTAAACCTCAATTAAATTTAAAAAAAAAACCATCACATTAATAAAATAAGTATAGTTAAATAAATTAACCATTTTAAATAAAAAATTAAATTTTTGAAAAAATTTAAAATCTTTTAAAAAGTTATAAAAATAAACTTACCTGTCTTTAAAGTCTCTAAAAAAGATATACCTGTTAAAAAAAAATTCAAAAAAATACTTAATTCACTACTTACCTTGTTAAAAGTGGGTCTTACTCCTCCTTTTTCCATTTCTAAAATCTTCCGTCCTTACCTGCGCGTCCAAAGCACGACGTGCACAGCGTGCGCGCAGCCTGTAGCGCGCACGCGATGCACCGAGGAACCGCCCCCTTTTCCAAAGACCAAGTGCCGGTTTTCAGCGCATGCGCAGGGCATGCAGAAAACCGGCAATTGGAGAGAGAATACGCGAGAGTACGCAGTGCGTACTCTCGCGCAGCGGGATCAATTTTTGGCCCATTATGTTTTTCTATTCTTCCTACCAAAGTGAATAACCTTACATTTCCCCACATTATACTCCATCTGCCACCTTATTGCCCACTCACTTAACCTGAGTATATACCTTTGCAGGCTCTTTGCGTCCTCCTCACACCTTACTTTTCCACCTAGCTTTGTATGGTCAGCAAACTTGGGTACATTGCATTACATATGATTACATTACATAGGATATACGGCACAGAAACAGGCCATTCGGCCCAACCAGTCCATGCCAGCGTTTATGCTCCACACGAGCCTCCTCCGTCTTTCCTCATCTAAATCTATCAGCATAACGCTCTATTCCCTTTTCCCTCATATGCTTGTCTAGCCTCCCCTTAAATGCATCTATACTATTCGCTTCAACCACTCCCTGTGGTAGCGAGTTCCAACATTCTCAACACTCTCTGGGTAAAGAAGTTTCTTCTGAATTCCCTATTGGATTTCTTGGTGACTATCTTATATTGATGGCCTCTAGTTATGCTCTTCTCCACAAGTGGAAACATTCTCTCTCTACCCACTGTCACAATTTTTCATAATTTTAAAGACCTTCGTTAGGTCACCCCTCAACCTTTTTTTCAAGAGAAAAGAGACCCAGCCTGTTCATCTTTTCCTGATATGTATCTCCTCACATATCTGGTATCATCCTTGTAAGTCTTCTCTGCACACTCTTCAGAAATTATCCCTCTAGAAATAAACCCTAGTGCTTGGTTTGCTTTTTTTTATGGCCTTGCTAACCTGTGTCGCAACTTTTAGTGATTTGTGTATTTGTACTCCTAGATCCCTTTGTTCCTCTACCCCACCTAGACTCGCACCCTCCAAGTGATGTGACCTCCCTATTCTTCCTACCAAAATGTAATACCTCACATTTATCTGTTTTGAACTTCATTTGCCAATTATATGCCCATTCTGCAAGTTTATTAATGTCCTCCTGTAACTTGTTGCAGTCCTCCTCAGTACTGACTATCCCCCCAATTTGGTATCATCTCCAAATTTAGAAATTGTGTTTTTGATTCCTAAGTCTAAATCGTTAATGTAAATTGTGAACAGCAGTGGTCCCAGCACTGATCCTTGTGGAACACCACTACCCACCTTCTGCCACTGTGAATAGCTACCCTTTACTCCTACTCTCTGCTTTCTGTCCTGTAGCCAGCCGGCAATCCATTCTGCTAATTTTCCCCTGACTCCGCGTTCTCTGACCTTGTTCATCAGTCTATTATGGGATACCTTATCGAAGGCCTTTTGAAAATCCAGATAAATTACATCTACTGCATTACCATTGTCTACTCTCTCCGTTACCTCTTCAAAAAATTCATGAAGGTTGGTCAAGCAAGACTTTCCCTTTTGAAATCCATGTTGACCATTCATTATTATATTTTTGGTTTCTAGATGTTCTTCTATTTTCTCCTTTGGTAGGGATTCCATTATTTTTCCGACCACTGATGTTAAGCTGACTGGTCTATAATTCCCTGGACATGTTGTATCTCCCTTCTTAAATATCGGTATTACATTAGCTATCCGCCAGTCCTCTGGCACTATACCTTTATCTAACGACTTGCACTCGGTCCCTTCATCTAATCATTAATATAGATTGTAAATAGCTGAGGCCCAAGCACTGATCCTTGCGGCACCTCACTAGTTACAGCCTGCCAATCTGAAAATGACCCATTTATCCCTACTCTCTGTTTTCTGTCTGTTAACCAATCCTTTATCAATGATAATACATTACCCCCCAACCCCATATGCCCTTATCTTCCTTAACAACCTTTTATGTGGCACCTTATCGAATCAACATTCAAGCCTTCTCTGATCATGTTCTGGCATGACCTGATGTCATTGCAACATTGGGTACAATAGAGATTTTTTTCTTTTTTTAATATGTTTCATTTTTCTTCAGTTTCTTTTCTATTTGGATGTATTGCCTCCCAAGTGCTGCTTTGGTTTGCTGTCACCACTTCAGAATAAGCCCAAATTCACATGTCAGTTCAAATTAATACATCTTCAATCTTCTAATCAAAGTTCAGTTCATTTATTGTTGTAGCTACCAGACTATACTAAAATATATTTTTGTTTACACTATAACTTTGAAAACATTATTGGAGAGATTATTAGCAATTATTAAATTAGTAATTGGTCTTGGAGGGAGTGCAGCATAAACTGGCCTTGGAGGGAAGCAGCGTAGGTTTGCCAGGATGATACCCGGACTTCAAGGGTTAAGTTACGAGGGGAGATTACACAAATTAGGATTGTACTCCCTAGAATTTAGAAGGTTAAAGGGTGATCTGATCGAAGTGTTCAAGACATTAAGGGGAACCGATAGGGTAGATAGAGAGAAACTATTTTCACTGGTTGGGGATTCTAGGACTAGGGGACATAGCCTAAAAATTAGAGCCAGACCTTTCAGGAATGAAATTAGGAAACACTTCTACACACAAAGGGTGGTAGAATGTTGGAACTCTCTTCTGCAAACTGCAGTTGATGCAAGGTCAATTGTTAATTTAAAATCTGAGATTGATAGCTTTTTGTTAACCAAAGGTATTAAGGGATATGGGCCAAAGGCTGGTATATGAAGTTAGGTCGCAGATCAGCCATGATCTCATTGAATGGTGGAACAGGCTCGAGGGGCTGAATGGCCCACTCATGTTCCTATGTTAATACATTTTGAGCTGTTTCAGTTTTGTGTAAAACTCAGAAAAACACTTAAGTAATTGTCCGTAACCTTGGTTTGTACAAACTTTGTGATCCATGAAAACTGTCACCATTCTGCTTCTATGTGACAAACATGAACAAATTCATCTGTGGTCTTCCACACCAGCGTCACAAGGACTCATTCAGTTCTGGCTCTTGTTTTGTTGATCTCAGCCTGAACTTTTGCTAGCAAGGTTCGAATGTTCATGAAAATCCTAATTCAAGTGGAACCATTCTGGAGTTCACACTGTTGGCAAATACGTACCTAAAGTGAACCTGTACACCGCTATATGGAAAAACCTATTCTTAATCTCTGGTATCCACTTGTACCCACGTATTGAAGTATCAAACATAAAGCATCAAAGATCTGTCCGTTGCCAGACAAACATTCATGAAATGTGTATTGTGGCTGTGGTGGCGCTACAGATGTGGTCTAACAATCTCAGATGTTTTAGCTCTATGCAATTTTAAGAGACATGCTAATTCTTCATTATCTAAACCGAAATAAACTTTTTTCAGATTTCAAGTTTTCAGCCTCCAGCAGACTCGCACCATGACTGGATTGGCCCTCCAGATAGATTTTCAAACCTAAGACCCAGAATGTTTTATATACCAAAGAATGAACCCAAGCTGGAACAGCAGCTGAGGAAGTTAAGGATGGACACGCAGAGCTGGAATCAGAAATTTTGGTCTAATCAGAACATAACTTTCAACAAGGTGAGTATTATGAGTTGTTTAAGCTTGCATTCCTTAGATATAATGTCTGCTCTTAATGGCAGGAATTTGTCTGATTTTTAAGCCACAAGGTGCAACCAGTCCTTCTTTGTATTGCGTATCGTAGGATGCAAAATGTGTCACAATTGTGGAATGCATAATGTGACAGTGTCCTTCAACTTTTAGTTATTGTCAGCCTGTGTTCCACCGGATAATGTAAGCTGTCTTTTTTTCTCCCTCAGGCATCTCAAAATCTATGATCTGAGAAATCAGCATTGATTAGTCAGACCACCAAAACTTGGGCATTTTGTGCTTGATAGAGTATTATAAGGAGCAAAGGATTTGATCAGCTCAGTTAGAACTTGCAATTGTTCTACTTATAATACATTTTTAGAATATTGTTGTAATTTTTAGCAATGAAATGTAAGGATCTTAAAAGGTTAAAAAAAATCAAGTTGGGTATGCATATATTTGGAAGCATGCTTCTTTATGATCTTGCCAATGGATAGTATATAAATTAAGAGGAAACCCAGGATGGCGCTTTGGGCCACACTGGAATGACCGTGAAGAAAAGTCATTGGAGGTTGTTCTTGTGTTTGTATCTTTAGACTCTTCCCTTGGAGAATAGTGTGAAGTAGTGGAAGGATTCACGGGCTGATTAACAGTCTGACCGGCTGCGACGTGACCAGTCCTTCCATGGACATCTTTATACCAGCCGATTGGGGAAGGCGAGGAGTGGGGTTTATGGGCTCCCACAACCCGTCCAATGAGGTAGCGGGGGCCCACCCACATACCCAACAGGACTATCACGTTGCATGTCAACCCAGAATTCAGAGCTGGTGCTCCAATCTCCACTCACTGAGACTGTATGGAGCAGTGTTTGAACCCTGCACATTCTGACTCTGAGGCAGGAATGCTACCACTAAGCCAAAGACTTGCTCTGCCATTCAAGATATTCAGACCAGAGGGGATGAGGTTGGAGTTTGAAAAGCCACTTAAAAAAGTTGAGGTAGTTTTAAAAAAAAAGTCATATATATGATAAATTAGTAGCAATCCCTCCTAACTGGATAATCCATTCTGTCTCAGGGTACACTAGTTACAGCCCAGGGATGTATTAGTGTTGCACTCAAAAAAACTGACATTCTCTTCTAAATTTGCCTTCTGTATTAAAAAAATCTTGTAGTTTTCCCTTTTTCATATTGTGAACTGTAGTACCAAATGTTTGGTAAACTGATCTGTTAATCTTTTGCAGAATGCTTAATTACTTTCCAATATTTTAAATCTTGTGACTGCAAACACTTTCCTTGTCATACATACTTCCTGAGTCATTATTTTGTCACACAATGTGAAACTAATGCCAACTCTCCGACACCTCCTCCTACCTCCACCTGGACCATGACCCCACTACAGAACATCAAGCCACTGTGTCCAAGACTGTCACTGACCTCATCTCCTCTGGAGATCTTCCCCCCGCGGCCGCCAACCTCATAGTTCCCCAACCCTGCACAGCCCGCTTCTACCTCCTTCCCAAGATCCACAAACAGGACTGCCCTGGTAGACCCATCGTTTCAGCCTGCTCTTGCCCCACGGAACTTATCTCTTCCTATCTCGATTCTATTTTTTCTCCCCTTGTCCAGTCCCTTCCCACCTACATCCGCGATTCCTCTGACGCCCTCCGCCACTTTAACAGTTTCCAGTTTCCTGGCCCCAACCGCCTCCTTTTCACCATGGACGTACAATCCCTCTACACCTCCATCCCCCACCAGGATGGCCTGAGGGCGCTCCGCTTCTTCCTTGAACAGAGGCCCAACCAGTCCCCATCCACCGCCACCCTCCTCCGCCTGGCTGAACTTGTTCTCACATTGAACAACTTCTCCTTTGACTCCACTCATTTCCTCCAAATCAAAGGTGTTGCTATGGGTACCCGCATGGGTCCTAGCTATGCCTGCCTTTTCGTGGGATATGTGGAACACTCTTTGTTCCAGTCCTACTCGGGTCCCCTCCCTCACCTCTTTTTCCGGTACATTGACGACTGTATCGGTGCCGTTTCCTGCTCTCGCCCTGAACTAGACAATTTCATTCACTTTGCCTCCAATTTCCACCCTTCCCTCACCTTTACATGGTCCATCTCCGACTCTTCCCTCCCCTTCCTCGACTTCTCCGTCTCCATCTCTGGGGATAGGTTATTGACCAACATTCACTACAAGCCCACTGACTCCCACAGCTACCTGGACTACACTTCCTCCCACCCCGCCTCCTGTAAGGACTCTATTCCCTTCTCCCAGTTTCTCCGTCTCCGCCGCATCTGCTCCGACGATGCCACCTTCCATACCAGTGCTTCCGACATGTCTTCCTTTTTCCTCAACCGAGGATTCCCCTCTACCGTGGTCGACACGGCCCTCGACCGTGTCCGTTCCATCTCCCGCCCTTCTGCCCTCACCCCGGCCCCTCCCTCCCGGAACCACGATAGAGTTCCCCTTGTCCTCACCTTTCACCCCACCAGCCTCCACATTCAACGGATCATCCTCCGCCATTTCCGCCACCTCCAACGTGATCCCACCACCAAACGTATCTTCCCCTCACCTCCCCTTTCAGCATTCCGTAGGGACCGCTCCCTCCGAGACACCCTAGTCCACTCCTCTATCACCCCCAGCACCCCTTCCCCTTCACCCGGCACCTTCCCGTGCAAGCGCAGGAGATGCAACACCTGCCCTTATACATCCCCCCTTCCCACTCTCCAGGGCCCCAAACACCCCTTCCAGGTGAAACAGCGATTTACTTGTACTTCTTGCAATCTAGTATACTGTATTCGCTGCTCACGATGTGGTCTCCTCTACATTGGGGAGACCAAACGCAGATTGGGTGACCGCTTTGCGGAACACCTCCGTTCAGTCCGGAAGGGTGACCCCGAGCTTCCGGTCGCTTGTCATTTTAATTCACCCCTCCACGCTCACTCAGACCTCACCGTCCTCGGCCTCTTGCATTGTTCCACGGAAGCGCAGCGTAAGCTCCAGGAACAGCACCTCATCTTCCGTTTAGGCACTTTACAGCCTTCCGGACTCAATATCGAGTTCAACAATTTCAGATCATAACCCCGGCCCCTACCACATATGTATACATTTTATCCACTCTTTCGGTCCGTGCCTTTTTCCTTTTTTTCTCTCTCTTCCCCCCACGGCAGCTGTCTCTGATTCTGCCAGCATTTCACACCTTACCTTTTGTTTCTCAACCTGTCCCATTACCATCTCGTCTTGCCTTGAGCATCTCTCAATGTCTCTTCTCACTAAAGACCATCCCTTTTGTTCTTTTATTCCTCCCCCCAGCCTCCCCCTTGCATTTTTATCTGTTTATTTCTTGCTCTCTCAGTTCCGACGAAGGGTTTCGACCTGAAACGTTAACTCTCTTTCTCTCTCCACGGATGTTGCCTGGCCTGCTGAGTTTTTCCAGCGTTTTCTGTTGTTATTCCTAATTATTTTTAATGGGTAATGCTGTAACATCTCCCTTACCTATCCATTCTTTCAACTCTAGGTGGCACTGCCAACTTTCTTTCACTCGACTACTTCTGTTTATTAACTTGAGCCGCTTTCCTCACTGCAACTAAGTTAAAGGTATTTTAGAACAGTTACAGGCTGATCTAAAACAATACATTTACAAAGTTCATTATGGTCAAATATTTTGATACCTCACATTCCTTGAGATTCCTGATATTTTAGCACTGTGTAAAATTAACTAAATAACATGCTGCCATCATAGCTGCTGCATAAAACAAATCGGGAAAGACCTTTTAGTCTTAGAGCCTGTCAATTGGTAGTATTGTGTTTGTTCTGATGAGAATTAATTTGTCATCTCAGAATTTCCCCATGTTCTCCCACTGTAGAAAAGTAATTAGTGTGCCACAATTGCAGCTGCTGACTGCTTGCAGTCTAGTAAAAAAATGAAAAGAAATTGAACCCTTAGAGCCTGTAAATTGAATTTATTATTTTGTTGTGATAAGAATTTGATGACTAATTTCCCAATATTGGCGCTACCAAAAAATGAATAAATAGTGCACCATCAGCACAGTTGCTGGTACAGCATAAAAAATGAGAGGAATTTTAGTTTTAGAACCTGGAAATTTATTTTATTCTATTTGCTTTGGTGAGAATTATAATTTTTCTGCCTCATCTCATCCCAATATTCTCTTGCTGTGGAAAAGTAAATAATTTAAACGCATACACGGAATAGAGATACACTTTGAAGAACCAATCGTAAACACCACATTTAATGTTTGCAGAGGATATATCATTTATAAAGTTACAAACCAGTGCCCCAGACCTGGGATGCCACCAAGCACACCCAGAGCTGTCAGTCCCATGCCCTCCCCCTCCCCTCTACTGACACACAGGAATCCACCAGCGACCCAAATCTTATATTCCATCACCCTCTGCTAAATCTTGGGTTGCCATCCAATGTTCTGCCAAACCCCAGGTTCTCCATCAGTGATGCTAGACCAAAGATCCACCTCTCCCCCACACCCCCCGGGTACCAAACTACAGCATCCCATTCCAGTGCTACCAAAACCAAGGACCAACCCCAGTGCAACTAATTCCACTCCCGCCCCCCCCCCAACCTAGTACTGCAACATATCGGGGACAAAATCCCTGGGCCTGAGAGGGCACTAGAGAGACATACACTAGGTGTGTGTGGGGGGTGTGGGGTGGTGCAGTGGGAGGAAGAATGTAATTAGGTAGGTGACCCAGTTCTGACAGGTTTTTTATGGCCAATGAGAAATTCTGATAGAAGAGAGTCGGGCACCTGCGTCTGTGCACTTCTCCCCCAGTTGACCGCAGAAGAGGAGACATGATTAGCAGGTCTGCAATCTTTGCACCAAAAGCAAATACCCCTGCATGATGCAGGCGTGCTTGCATTACTCTGGCAGAAGTGGGGCTCAAGTTTATTTCAATACATTTTTCACTTTCTCAATATTTTGTTCTCAACTCTCCCCTGCCCCGCTCTCAACAAATACCCTCCTGCACTTCCATCCTCTTAGCCTAGATAGAAAAGAACACTGATTGTACTGGGTCAGTCCTCACAGCTGTTTGCATTTGCCTTGGCTGGCAGCCTTTTCAAATCAGTCTGCAGCAAGGCCTAATCTCTTGCTTATATTTCTTTTGTTGACAGCGCAGTTGTCTAGGACTGGCTCCATGTCAGTTATAGTGTCAAAATGCTATTTGTACATGGATTAGCTGATTTGTTTTTCATATTTCTGATTACTTTGGACAAGTTACATTCGGATAACCACTTCTATTCATAAAGCAACCAGTACCAGCACTGTTTAGTTGCTGTTTGAAATATTGGTCTCCAACCATTTCAAGTTTAGTACAGGCTTTATGTAGTACTGTACTGGTGATGTCCCTAATGTCAGTTGAAATGTGTTATAACCGTGTTTTCCATCTTTTCATCATTCCTTCTAATTGAATATATACAAACACTCAGTGCAACACTTTCCACAGAAGCTGAAACTGCTTTGCACCATTGCTAAACTTGGAGTGTAAATCAAATGTGAAGACACAAACTGACTCTGAATCGAGTGACGGGCCCCGACACAGGTTCAGGCCTTACACTGTAACTATAGTGTGGGCGCTTCACATTTGCGCTATAGTATAATGCAACCTAAGATGAATATTACAGCAGGTCTCAATGTTGCAAACTGAGCATCACAAATATTCTTAATAGGAAAACAGTGCCTTCAGATGGAACCTCTGTTGGTACAACTGCTAATTAGTAATTTTCCTTTGAGCTCTGGGCTGTGGGAGTTAGACTCATACAGCACAGAAGACCCATCGTGCGTGTGCCAGCTCTCTGAAAGAGCTACCAATTAGTCCCACTCCCCAGGTCTTTCCCCATGGCCCTGCATTTGAATCACAGTTGACAGTTTTGTCTACATTTGAAAGTATAGTTTCATGTGTGCAAGTTTCGTTTGGCCAGCTGTTAAAATGAAAGTACTAAATGTTCCTTCCAGCTTTAAAAATGTGCATGTTTTCTATCCACTAACAAACCCAGAATTGGTTTTGTTCAAACTTCAGCTGTGGAGCACTAAGTACTGAACATAACAATCCTTCAAGATATTGTCTAAAAATACTGAACTTTTATTATATATTTGGTGCCAAAGTACCACTGCAGTTTTAAAGAAATCCTTAAGGAAGTGACTGCTGGAACAAATGCATTCTTTTCATTTAATGAATACGATGAAGGCAACCTATTCTGACATTAGTGTACTTTGAAACAACTGTTTTTTAAGGCAATCAGAAAAATATCTGCATTACCCACATTAATGTGCTTCATCAGTTTAAAAAAAAAACCATCACAATGATCTATATTGACTCTCTTCTAACAACATTATGGAAACAAGGATTCATTTTTAACCCTCCCAAGTAATGTCTGCTGTATTACCAGGTACCTCATTATAAGGAGAGAGGGGATAAGCAATCACAAGATAAGTCATTCTAGGTCTCTGCTACAGACGTCTTTGCAGTTGGACCAGATAGCAGTGGCAGTGTCCTTGGAACAGATTGCATACTTGGCGCCTCAAATAGAATTTCTGGGAATCTGTCAGTGAAGTACACTTTCTGGAATCTGAGTCATCTGTGATAAACACATTGCCATTGATTGGTCCATCCTGTTAGGAACCAATGAGATGCCAGACCCACACCTGGCTTTTCGCACAATAATGGGATTGATCAGCTCCTCTCTCAGGGCATCATACCTATAATCACCCAGCTTGCAGGCTTCGGGCTCCCACAGTTCCCTGCCCTTGGTTTGTGGTTTTCCCCGGGTGCTTTGAGTTCTGCAGACTTCTTCAGGCTCATGTTTTGACTCATACCTAGAGTCTTTCTCAAAGTTTTTTTTTAAAAAGCACTAAAATTAAAATAAGACTTTGCACAGGGGAAGGTTCCTTCGGTAATAAATCTTTTATTTTCCATCTGCAAGCAACACTGCAGGACATCACTGTTAAATTCAAAATTGGCTGAAATCGTAAGAGCTTTAGATTGTATGTCTGTTTATTGTAAAATGTAAATTATTATTTTCCAGGAGAAAGAACAGTTCATACACTCCTGCTTGAAAGCAAAAGGAATAGGATTAAGAGATGAGGAAGGTGAATAAACTGTATTCTTCTAATTTTTGATTTCAGTTAAGTAACTTTAAAGGTTTTTTTAAATTTATGAGGTACAATTGTAATCGACATTTTTCTTTTGTAAGATTTTTTAGATAAATGAACAAGATTGTGTCGAAATTCTGTTTGGAATGTTATGGGTGTACTATAATATTTTGGAATTGGTTGTTGGAGAAGTATGCACCACTGAATAGTCCTCAGCTATAGCGTTTGAGAATTTTCTGTGTGTCTTAAAATGATCCCTTGTTACCATGTTATGTTTTAAAACTGTGTGTTAGAGGAACTCCAATCTTATGTAGAACTTCCACTGTGAAGGGGGAGGGTGTGCACAGAACTTCATGATGTCACTGAAGGTAAAGTACTATACAAAAGGCTGATTGGCTGGGTTGAGTGACTGATGGATAGAGAATGCACAACAATGTCTTGTATCACATTTGTAAACTTCTGTATTCTTCAGTCACATGCAGATTATTTGAATTGATGCAGAATGTTAAGGTGCAAAGAGGTGCAGTAGCAACTCTTACTGCATAATCTGTGGGGCGACTAATACCTTAGCTACACAACTGTGGTATTGTAGAGGATGTACTCTGACATGAAGTAATCCATCTTCACCCACTTTGCTGGTCTATGTGCTTTTGGGCTGCATTAACTCCAATGCCAAGAATTGTTTTTGCTGTAGCTAACAGGGCTACAGTATTTCATCAGTAACTTTGTATAATGCTGAAGCATTGGCCCTCCACCTCCAGTTAAAAATAAAATATATCTTTCGAATTTTATATTATCCTGTTTCCTTTTTAGAGTTTCCACCTGTCATACACCCTACAAATCTCTCTCGTGATATTCTGTAGCTGGCCACTAGGAGGTGTACAAGAGTGTTCTTGGGTGACTTTTTGGTTTTGCTTCCTCCCTGTGGAGCAGTGTTATAGCTCTACTCAGCATCTGTGATTTTAGCACACCAGTTGGGAATTGCAGGCACCAATGAGTGTTTTATCACCAATGGCATAGTATATTGGCGTTCCAGTGCACCAAGTCACTGAAATCAGTTACCTCGTTAAGAGGGATTTACAGAGGAAAAAATAAAGTATAGCATTTAAATTGAAGTGTTACAAAGTCTCGGAATATTTTTTATAAAACTGAAAATTTTAAATACATGAGATTTGTCAATTACGGCATTCTCCTTTTCCTAGTGTGACTCTTCAGTTAAGTAGACCGTTTACAGAGCAGACAATTGTCTAATTTTCCAGTAATAATATGGTGAATCTGTATTTAAATCTCATTTGTTTTACCAATGCATTGCACCACAGAGCAGTAGAACATGGACTCGGAAATTATAGCACAGAAGGACACCTTCTGGCCCATCATTCCTGTGTCAGCTGTGCAACTGGAGCTATCTTCTCTAATCCCATTCCTCTGCCCTTTCCTCATATCCATTTATATTCCTCCTTTTCAAATACTTAAGTGAGTTTATTGTTTCTGACTCAATAATCACTTACAGTGAAGCAGTGTATATTCTAATAACCCTCTCAGAAAACATTTCTTCAGACTTCCTCTTTTGTTTTATTTTTTAGTGATGACACTAATTCTGGTTCATGTTCACAGTTTTCCATTATGTGAGATGCTGATGTGCACTGGGGAGTATCCGTCCATTTCCCACAAGGAAGAAAGTAAAATGTGGGAAAGTTAGCCGGGCCACATTGGCATACTTATAGTTTGGCATTAGGAAAGGTCTGGGTTCTGGTTAGCTGCCCACCAATTTGGAACAGGGCATCTAAATGGATGAGGGCTTTAAAAATAATTTCAGCAAAGTTGTATAACTTTAATTTTTACAAAATCTAAATATTTCTTAAAAACTTACCTATAAGTAAAACATTCATCCTAAATGCAAGGTCACCACAGAATCTGGTCATCTTAGGAGTAAAATTCCACTTTTAACAAAAATGGGAGAATGCTTATTTTTCTTCATAATTAGTAATGTGAGAAAATTGTAGGAACTCAACAGCTTTGAAATGTGACTGCTGAGAATATGATTTTTAGTGGATTGATTAATTAGAGAAAAATTGCTATTTTGCTGTTTGTAATTGAGGAATTTCATTGTCCTAATGCATAAAATTGGAATAGTGCGAATTGAATCAGTTTCTTATCTCTTTGTATGTCTTTATGCTTGTGTTTAATAAAATGATCAGCTAAGAGTAAATGATAAATAGAGTTGAGTTATACTTCTAGTTGCTAAATGTCTACAGGATGATCTTTACTCATCAGGGCAGTAAGTTTCATAACAGCGAACCATGAAACCCTATATCCTGCACAGTACTTCTGATTTAATTTGTCATATTAAATTTTCAGGCAGAAAAAACATTCTAAGTGCAGAAGAGATGGCTGAATTTTATAAGGAGTTTCTTGATACAAATTATAAAAAACATGTGAACTACAATAAGTAAGTAAATCTACTGATCATTTTTTAAGTAGTGTAAGCAATTCAAACACTGGATTGAGTTTATGAAGAGGGCTGAGAATAAATTGGCAGTGCAATAGATTAAAAGGTAATTTCTTCCTCGACGTAAGGAATAAGGTTACTGTAATCCTTCGATGACTATAGTTGTGTAAATAGTGATTTAAAATAAATAAATAAAGGGTGATCTGTAGTTCCCCTTGCTTCACAACCCACAGGCCACCCCACCAGTATTGAGACCTCCCCCTTAAATCTGCCTAGGTGGAGCATTTCCATAATATTGTAGTATTACATTCCTAGGTGAAGGATAAAACTGATCAGGAATTGTGAAGACGTCCATGTCCTCTTCTGTCCAGGTGCCCCACCTAAAGGAAATTGTAGTGAGGTGAACAATAGCCATATGAAAATAAATAGAGGCCAAGAAAAATTGATTTAAAGTTTATTGAGATTCTGTTCAAAATTCTTCAGTTTAATCTCATTATAATCAAGATGTTATTATTGTTAACAGGTTATAAGTAAAAAAAACATTTGTGTGCTGCAAAGCAGAAAGGAATTTGCTCAAAAAACATTGCTATAAATTGTATTACACCAAAGTCTACTGCCTAAACTAAGTGTAACTTAACTTTGTAACATAGTGAATGTTGTCAGATGAAAAAGTCATTTTTTTCCATCTTCCTTTGATCAGGGAATGGTACAGACGTAATTTTACTATCACATGGTTAATGGGTCGAGCAGTGCTGCAGAGCGCCTGGAGAAAACTGAGATGGAGGAAGGAAACCAGACAATGAAGATCCTGTTCTGTGAAAAGTCTAATTGGATTTAAACACTTGGAGTTGGAATTTAACTTTGCCATGAAAATATTTAAATATAGTTAATACTCTAGTGTCCCGCAGTAAATGAATTCTTAAAAACACAATTGTTATCAAAACATAGTCTTTTCTGTGCTTGAGGACTTAATTATATATACATTGTTTATATTCTTGTATGTGTTTTTTTTGTTTCAACCCTTGTATTTGTTCAGCAGCTTCTCACAGTACGATAGCTGATCTCATAAGTTCAGCAAGTAGGAACCCTTAAACTAATTATACAGAGACCAGAAATTCTTCTTTAATGAAAAATGGGAGAAAACTTGTTTTCTGCCATGATTAATGACTTGCTAATGAAGTTGCGGGAATGTGTTGCTTTTAAACTTGTGATTTTGCAAAATTTCATTTCATTAGTGAGTTGGGGGGAAGGGAGGGGCATTCCCCCAATTTTACACGAAGAAAGAATGAGCTTGCATTTATGTAGCACTTTTCACATCCTGTCCCAAAGCGCTTCACAAATAATTACTTTTGAAGTGTAGTCACTGTTATGTAGGCAAATTTGGCAGTCAATTTGTGTGCAGCAAGGTCCCACAACAGCAGTAAAATAAATGACCAGTTAATCTGTTTATTTGATGATGTTAGTTGAAACATAAATGTTGTCCTGAATCCCCAAATAAATAAGAATTCACACCACTTAAATAAAAATAAAAGTTCCCATGTTCAAAATTAATTAAAATTAAGCATTTAAAATAATGGGCCAAAAATTGATCCCGCTGCGCGAGAGTACGCACTGCGTACTCTCGCGTATTCTCTCTCCAGTTGCCGGTTTTCTGCATGCCCTGCGCATGCGCTGAAAACCGGCACTTGGTCTTTGGAAAAGGGGGCGGTTCCTCGGTGCATCGCGTGCGCGCTACAGGCTGCGCGCACGCTGTGCACTTAGTGCTTTGGACGCGCAGGTAAGGACGGAAGATTTTAGAAATGGAAAAAGGAGGAGTAAGACCCACTTTTAACAAGGTAAGTAGTGAATTAAGTATTTTTTTGAATTTTTTTTAACAGGTATATCTTTTTTAGAGACTTTAAAGACAGGTAAGTTTATTTTTATAACTTTTTAAAAGATTTTAAATTTTTTCAAAAATTTAATTTTTTATTTAAAATGGTTAATTTATTTAACTATACTTATTTTATTAATGTGATGGTTTTTTTTTTATTTAATTGAGGTTTAGCTGTTATTTTGGGGGGGTGTAAGATTCATAGCTTTCACAGCACGTATGTGAAACTTATGAATGGAAGATGGTGTGCTGCCATTGGCTCTAACTGAGTCACGTGATCCCACAGCTCGCACGAATTCACTACGCCGGTGGGATACGCAAGCACTGCCCAGCTGATGTCTGGAACATCAAGTTCGTGCGAGCTGGATCTGAAAAAGCCAACGCGGAGTGAGAGATCGCGCCTGCTCCTTACCCCTGCGGGAACAGAGCGAGATCAATTTCTGGGCCAATATTTTTTGAAAAATAAATTTAAACATTTTAAAATGGGCCAAAATTTAACTAAACTAATTTTAAATGTATGTTTTAATCATTTTAAAAATGTTACTTTAACATTTATTTTAACCCTTACGCTGGTAAAAGAACGCCTTTACCAGGCGTAAGGGTTTCGTGGGCATTCGCTGGGCAGTAGTTGTGCCAGCAAAAGTGATTTTGTAGCGGCTGCGAAGGATCTGTCAATGCGAAACTTGACAATCACAAGTTCCGGGTTTTCACGCATGCGCAGCGCATGCAGAAATCCGGAACTTGCAGGGCCTTTCTGAAGGCTTCTTCAAAACCACCGTAATTTCAGGCCCAATATATTTAGCACCATTGTACCCAAAAGAATATTTCAAGGAAGACTTAGTAACAGTTTTTTAAAAAGTTAAAACCTAGTAACAATTATTGGCAGCTACTTGAGATACTGAGCTGCACTAGTGACAAAGGTGTTTAAAGGTAAACTGGTGTGTTCTATTTAAGGAAATTTTTATTGTACTTCTTTGTGCAGTTTCTGATATAAGTACTGAGTTTATGTCTCAGAGCTGTCAGGTAGGAATTAGTACTATTCCCCCACAATAATTCAATATGCCAGTAGGGGGCAACAAATTCTACTAGATGACATGAAGGAAGCCATTCCATGCTAGCGTATTAGCAGTATTCTTGCAAAGCATATATTTAGTGTTAACAGTACATTTTGCTATAGAACCTAACCATTGTTTAGGTGTGTGAATTTATCCATTTAAAAAATACTCTACACTGTTTTATATAAATAGATATTGTGTACTTTGTCTCAATTTATTGGCTGTTACAGATATGAATTTTAAGGTAGGCTAAATCAGGGGTTCTCAACCGGGAGAAGACTTCCTGGGGTCTGCCAAAATAGTTTCTATTTCTAAAATACGTTAGTAAAAATTTTCTCATTGGTTTTGACTTTCTTACTCCTCGCCTTAAGACAGTATCTATCATGCCAGTGTACTGCTCTGCAGGCACTCCAGGTACTTTCTCCAATGGCCATACTTCATGAATGAGTTAAGATGGTGAGTGTCAATAGGCTATTCACCAATTTTAGTATCATAGCCAAGACCAATCTTGGCATCCACACACATCCATTTTCCAGCAATAGTCACTGGATAGCAATGGAAGGTGGAGTCCTGGCTGGTTTCCCTCCTTCTCCTATCCCTAACTCTGAGGCACTGAAGCAATTCACAGAAGATAGATCAAACATTGGGATCTTCCTGTTCTGAATGGCTCAGTACACACCAGATTGTGCATTTACCTGCTAGACCATCAAGGGAGCTAGTTTAATTTTTTTTAATTATTCAAATAAAATGAGAGTTTTGCTTTGGTAGGATAGCATAATGGTGTGCCATTATGCTGCACTAGAGATTATTGGATTTTTATCCTGGATTCTCTCAGAAAATTCTTCATCTTTACAGTGTTGCCTCCACTTAGCGCCTACCATCTACTTCACCAGAGGTGGAAACACAAAAATCAGAAACTGAAACGCTAAAGTTGCTCATTGTATCTCTTCTGATTGATAACACAGCCAACTTGACAAACTTTTGAACGTGTGGATTGAATTTGTAGTGGATTATTTCTGAAACCTACACTTTTTTACTCCCAAAATAAGGCTGCTCATTGCAGGGTTTCTATCCTCTGCCTTGCTTTTGAAGCCATAGCTTTGATATGGCTTGTCCAGTTCAACTTCTGGTCAGTGGTGGTGGTGCTGTTGACTGGGGGTGGTGGAGTACTGGACTTTCTCTTGTTGGATATGATCATTACCTGGCCCTTATGTGGTGCAACTGTTACTTGCCACTTGGTAGCCCATGACTAGATGTTATGATATAGCTTGGCATGGAGTGTTTCATTATCAGATGAGTTGCTCCTTGTCCACTTTTTGTGCATACTAATTGGCAATTTGGATCTGAACTCTCCTGTCTCTCAATTTATCTCCTATTTTCCCAGTTTACCCCCTTTCTTGCCACACTCTTCCCCAATTTTCACTTCATATACTTCTTCCTGTGTACATGTCAAACCATAACCCCATTCATTACTACTCACTGCTCTTCTCCGCTACCTTTGGCACAGTTGATGACTCCATTCTCCTTTGCCAAACATCTCTGTGGTTCACCCCTACCTGTCCCAATATATTCATTACAACTCAAAATGATTTATTCTCTAGATTATTATGGCACGCCCCAGGGAGGTATCGTTAGTTTTCTTCTATTCTTCATTTCAACATCTGCAAGCAGGGGATTAGCTTCCATGTGTGCTGACACCATTCAAGTCCACTGCAAGGCTAAGGTTGTTGCTGTTGTGTTCGACATCACGCCCTAGCGGAGTCAACATTTCTTCCATTGCAATTTTCACAAAACAAAAACATCCATCCTTACGCATCTGGCTTATACTTAATCAACCTCTCTGGGTGCTCGCTCAGGCGGAGTCTGTCGATATGTAACCACTGCATTCTAAGTTCATCTTTGTGTCCCAGCTCAATCAGTAAGACCACATTCATTCAACTCTGGAACGTTGCCCTAGCTCTTTTTGTCAAATGGAAGGTTGATTTTTTTTGCACGCGGCTAGTGACAAAGACGGTGTCAATAGTGCGCTCTGCAGGCAACAAAGAGGTAACAGCACAGATGTCAGCTCAATGCACAGCTCTAACCATCTCATCTCCGAAATCCGAACCCCCAAATCGCGCGGTGCCGAGTCTTGTGACGGCATCGCTGATCCAGGCGCGGCGGGTGTCAATTCGTCCATTACATTTCAAAGGACCACCGAATCGCTCATTGTGATAGGAATAGCCGTGTCAGTTTCCTTCAAGGCAGAGGACTATGATTGGAAGTGACGCCTATGTAGCACATTATGAAGATTACTCCGAAACTCTATAGGGCTCCCCATCCCCTTTAAAATGAAATGCAAGAGTGGTCGGTTGATTTGATATCATCCCTAAATTGCAGACTAACCACACATATCTTGCAATAGCAACTGCAGCAGCCGGGTTCAGCAAACACAGAAATATGCTGACTCGGAACCATGCTTTGCCGGGAAAGGGAACCAGGGTGCGTTCTACTCTGTGACCTCACAATGTTCTCTGCCTGGGGGCGCGCGCACTGTCAGCACAGTCGGAGGGCGGGGCGCGCGCGCACTGTCAGCACAGTCGGAGGGCGGGGCGCGCGCGCACTGTCAGCACAGTCGGAGGTGGGGGCGCGCGCACTGTCAGCACAGGAGGTGGGGGCGCGCGCACTGTCAGAGGTGGGGCGCGCGCACTGTCAGCAGAGGAGGTGGGGCGCGCGCACTGTCAGCACAGGAGGTGGGGGCGCGCGCACTCAGGACAGGAGGCGGGGTGCTGTCGCTGTCGGACGGGGGAACTGTGGGTCGGGAGGCGGCGCCGCCGCCATCTTTTGCTGTGAAGCCGCTGGGGCAGCGCGAGGCGAGCGCGGGCATCGCTGAGAAAAATCTGGAACATTCTGCGTTATACCGTTACATTTGACATGAAAATAATTAGCGACGGCCTATTATAATAATAATTAAAACCCCGGGCTCGGAGTGTCGTGACTTCTTCATATCCTTTCATTCTGTGCGAGCTACTGATTTTTAACCGGCTCGGGGGGGGGGGGGCTCCAGCCCGTCCCGGCAATAGGAGAAATTGTTGGGAAAAAAAGGCGTCGCTCCCCGGTGGAAGCAAGCCCGGGTCCTCCCCATCTCTCCGGCCTGACAGGAAACGCATATACTCCCACTGAGGTCGGACCGTGATTTTCAAGCAAACGGTAACTGGTTTTTGCAGTTTGGCGGAGGGTGGGTGTGGGATGCGGAGTTCTGTCAGCGGTGGCTCTACTGCTTCCGACGCGCTGTCGATCTGATTTCTTGTGGTGATAACTAATCTCTGCGATATGCAGGATCTGTGTGAAGCGTACGCCGAGTGTTTGCAGTCTTTTGTATGCCGTTCAGTGATTTAATGACCAACAGGCACAGCTGCAGTTTTACTTTCAGATTAGGGCAGTTTTACTTTCCGACTAGGGCAGTGTTTCTCCAACCGCCTCTGGGTGATTTCATTATTTGACAGATCAGTGGAAATTATATTAATGGTTTGATTTTTTTTTCTTCCCGAGTTAATTGACGTTGGTAGTTCTTTGTGTTTTTAAATGGCAGGGTAGAGCTTGTCACTTCATATTTTGCGGCCCGGCCGGGAGGGTTGGTGGTGGTGTAACCGTGACTCATTTCCTTGTAAAATGAGAACATTTCAGTGTTTTTATACTGACCAGTGAGTGTCTTTACATCGTACGGCATGTTCAACAACTGAATCGATCTGATTCAGTTGTGGTGGGGCATACAGTATTGGAAAACTTGACAAAGCAGTTTCAAATTTGTCTGGCGGATATTTGTTTAAGAGCAACGAATATCTTTATCTGCCATAAACATACAGTATGTTGTCAGTATGTGCAGATCAGAAAAACGTTAGCCAAAAGCGTTTGCAGTAAATAATTGAGATACGAGAGTACAAATGAAACATTAATTCTTCATTTTAAGTCTTCAAATCTGAGTAATAACTCGTACAGAATATTGATAATTAATTTAGACACGGAAACATTAGGTTGTTATTAATTAAGCTTGCGGTTATACTGCCAGCTTTGCCTCGATCCAAAGTCGAGTCTCTACACATTTCAAAAATCAACGGCAGTGCTGCTAAGGTTACTCGCTGTCCCTCACTGGTGCACTTACTCAACTTTTTTTAAATAAACATTTACTATTAACGAAGGATTTTCTGTTGATATCAAATTAATTATCTTTTTAAATGGCAATAATATAGTCTTCCAAATATATAAATCAGAAACTACTATAAATTGAAATCATTGTTTGACAACATGCATAAACCCCAACTTAATAACATCTCTGCTGTTCCAGTATATTTTTGCAAGTAAATATCTTGGGGTCTCTGTCTCGAATTGGCAAAATGGGGCAGAATTAATGTTAGTTTTTTGCTGTTTACTCATGCACGTTGGTGTCTCAAATCCGCCTCATCACTACCAAAACAACATTGGAACTTTATGAAGGCTGATTGGAATGGCTACATGTAAACAGTAGACAAAGTGGTTCAACGAATTTCTTCGAATTAAGCGGACTGTGACAGGTTCATCAACCTCATTAAAGTGGCTGCATTAAAGAACATCCCTCGTGGGTACAAGAAAGCCTACAGTCTCTGCTAATCAGCTGACAATGAGGTGATTCTAGAGGAATAAAGGACAACCGGTAACTCTGCTGTTGCAACCACACTCTTGGAATCACTAAATTCTTCTAGACGAGAGCGATGGGCAAATAGCATTGCAGCCCCCTAGATTTCACCCACTTGAGCAGGGAAGCCCTGGAGACTTCTTGGTGGTACTAATTGATCCCAAAGTAGAGCCCCACATGTCATAGCTGATCCCATTGCCCTTGCCTCCCAAATATTCCTGAATTGCAAGATCCATGCAGATTGCTGTAAAAAAAAAAAGGGAAGTTTTTTTTTAAAAGAGCTGCTTTGTTCCCTTTCTGACTGCCCACGAATATCGTATTTATCAAGGTCATTCACCAGAGAAGAAGTGGACAAGGCTCTGGCAAATAACAAATCTAGCAAAACTGCAGGTTCAGATGGTGACTTTCCAGAATTTCTGAAGAACCTAGGTCAACATGCCCACAACTGGCTGGTGTTCGATTTGCTTGGTTTGCTACTGTCACCGGGAGGTCGATTTAACGACGAGTTCGGTGTCCTTTGAGACGACATTAGTTGTGATCTAAGATCATGTAACAGGGTGGGCCGCGAGAAGGCTGTCATCATCACCAGTGGTATGCTTTTATCGACACCCAACACCTTGGCTGCCTGTGCTTGCAAACATCGCACCACCACCCCTACGCCGCGAATATGCAGTCTCCAGATAATACAACCGCTACACCAGCAAAGACGTGCCGATTCAGGCTGACTTGAACAACCTACCACCGACCCGTCTCAAATCTAGAAGGCCATTTTGGACCGTCGCTGAAGCCCTTCAGCAATCTACCCTCAGTCTTGATGACTGATGGCAAAATGCTTGGAAGAACTGTGACATACGGAATGGATTCTTATAGAGGACCCCACAGTACAAACCTTCTTCGCAAAGAGTGGACAATCATCAACCGCCTCAGAACCCGTCATGGTAGATGCTGCCAGCTTCTCCATAGATGGAAGATTAAAGCATCCCCATCATGTGACTGTGGAGCTCCTAATCAGACCCTGGAGCACATCATTGAGCACTGCCCTCAGGAAATTCACAGGCAGCCTACAAGATATCCACGCTGTTACACCGGAAGCTTTGGCCTGGATATCTGACTTAGATATTGACATTTGATTTGCTTTGCTACTACCATACAAAAGAAGGCGATGACTGGCTGGTGTGCTTCTTTACCAACGTACATACCTCTGCCCAAGTTACAACAACATGCAAAGGTCATCGCCATCCTGAAACCGGAGAAAGCAGGTGATGAGCCAAAACGCTACCAGCTGCTTTCATTGCTGTGCGTTACATACAAGGTACTGTAAAGGATATTACTACAAAGGCTCATGCCTCTCTTTGAGGATTACATCCCTAAGGAACAATGTAGGTTTAGACCTGGATGGAACACGTGACCAGATAATTGCACTCACAACCCACGTTGAAGTTGGTTATCAGCTTCGGCTCAAAACAACAGTAGCTTTTGTGGACTTGTCTCCCGCATATGGTATGGGTGGACAATCTATTGCTGAAAACGTATAGAATAGTACATTAAAAGCTATGCTCCTCAACCACAAGTTCACCGTACATGACATGGAGCAGATTAGCAGACTTTGACTATTGACATCATAATTTTTTAATATTTAAATCAGTAATATCCCGCCGACCAATCCAAGGAAATTTGGATATGCAGATGACCTTGTGATAGCCATCCAAACATGAACTCTTGTCCCGGTAGAATGCACACTTACAGAAGACTTGACAATCCTTGAGGACGATTATAAACTGGCAGCTTTCTCTGAATTCAGAAAACATTGTCTCTGTGTTTCATTTGAGCAACCGGCATGCAAAGAAGCGCCTGAGTGCTCTCTTTTGTGCTACTGAATTTAGGCACAAGGGTCCCAAATTACCTTGGCATGGTTCTGGATCGTAGTCTCGCATACCGTTAACTGCAGCCAAGATAAAGACTAGGATCAACTTAATCCACAAATTAACTGGGACCAGCTGGAAGGCAGATGCTCACTCCCTGCAGACAGCCACCTTTCCCATGTTTACTCAATAGCTGAATATTGCACACCAGCATAGGCAGAAAGTGTCCATACAAATCTTGAGGTGCAACTGAACGCCATCACAGGAGTACTGAAACCAACACCGACATTCTGGCTCCCTGTCTTTGCACATATCTTCTCCCCACCTCGCAAGAGAAGCAGCAATAATCAGAGAATACAACTGGGCTCTAGCAAACTCTGCCTATTAATGAAGATCTCCAGATGCTCCCGAGATGCCGCCTTCAGGAACCCCTTCTGGTTAACAGCCGAAACACTCAAAACTTTGGAGTTCTCGCTTAAAGACAAGTGGCAAAGAATGTGGGAAACCAGCAGGGTCTAGAATTAGGACCTGGTCATGGACCTTGCACAGCAACCATCCGGCTTCACCATACCATGTAAAATATGCGACACTACAAACCGTATCAGAACTTCATATGGGCTCTGCAACCACCTGCTACATAAATGGAAGATGAAGGGATAGCTTTATGTGCGACTGTGGAGAACCTTTCCAAACCATGGAGCATTGTGAACGATTGCTCGCCAAGATCCTTCCCTGATAGAATCATTCCGTATCACCAGTAGTCATAGAGTGGATGACTAACATGGATGTTGACATTTTATGTTCCTCTTCAAGCTGCCATACAAAACAATAAGATATTCAATTGTATTGAGCCCTGATGAAGTGAGATTTCCATTGCCTTCTATTAGGAGAGGAAGACCCCACAGATCATCACTGATGGGCATGAATGGGTTATAAGTGTCTCCACTGTGCATGGAATTTAAACATTTTTTGGACTGGGGCAATTTAGTGGATAATGAGGAATCGGTAAATGGATGGCGTGAAATTAAACTTGATGTAAATTACATCGGATATACGGCACAGAAACAGACCATTCGGCCCAACCAGTCCATGCCGGCGTTTATGCTCCACTCGAGCCTCCTCCCATCTTTCCTCATCTAAATCTATCAGCATAACCCTCTATTCCTTTCTCCCTCATATGCTTGTCTAGCCTCCCCTTATATGCATCTATACTTTTTGCTTCAACCACTCCCTCACCACTCTTTGGGTAAAGAAGAAATGGAGGCTTTTAAAAAGCAATGAGAGGAATCCTTGTTTTCTGTTTTACAAAGTTTTCAGAAAGGAAATTTAAGAGCATACTTTCACAGGCTTCATGTCTCCACTACCAACAGTCTCCTTAAACCACTCTCTTCCCTTGCCCCTCCACCCTCCCCTCTAATCAGGAGCTCACTGAAATTCTTTGACACCAAGAAATAGAGGCCATTCATTCTGCTGCTTCCTTCCCCCTTGCCCTAGCACTGGACCTCTGTCTTTCTGCAGTTTCTCTTCCCTCATGCCCTCTCTGAGCTCATATTATCCAAGACACCCACCTCCTGCTCCCATGACCCGATTTCTACTAAACTGTTGACCACCCAACTTCCCTTCCTGTAAATGGTTCCTTCTTTTGAAACCGTTGTCATCACAATCTCCTCAGAAATACCATCCTCCATGCTTTTGACGTTGAAAACAACCACTCCATCTCTAACCCCTCTTTCCTCTTTCAAATCCTTGAATGTGTTGCATCCAGAATCTGTGCCCATCACTCCTGCAGCTCACTGTTTTAATCTCAAATCAGGTTTCCGCATCTCCCACAGCATTAAAATGGCCCTAATCAGAGTCACAAATGACATCCTCTGTGACTGTGATGCACTATTTCTCCGCGTCCTTCTCGACCTCTCTGTAGCCTTTGACACAGTCGACCATACCATCCTCCTCTTAAAGCCTCTTCTCCATTGTTCAGCTCAGTGGAATTGCCCTCATTTGATTCAAATATTGCCTATCCAATTGTAGCCGGAGCATCTCTTCCTGCCCTGCACCATTACCTCTGGAGTTCTGTCCTCTTCCTCATCTACATGCTGCCCCTTGGTGACATCATCCAAAGGTGTGGCGTTAGCTTCCACGTGCACATTACTAGCCCCTGCTATTCAAGAAAGGAGGGAGAGAGAAAACGGGGAACTATAGGCCAGTTAGTCTGACGATCATTAGAAGGGAAAATGCTAGAATCTGTTATTAGGGACGTGGTAACAGGGCACTTAGAAAAGCATAATATGATTGGGCAGAGTCAACTCGGATTTATAAAGGGGAAATTGTGTTTGACAAATCTGTTAAAGTTTTTTGAGGTTGTAACTAGGAGGTTAGATAAGGAGGAACCAGTAGATGTAGTGTATTTGGATTTTCAAAAAGCATTCAATAAGGTGCCACACGAGGTTATTACACAAAAGTAGAGCTCATGGGATTGGGAGTAATATATTAGCATGGTTTGAGGATTGGTTAACGGACAGAAAACAGAGAATAGGAATAAACGGGTCATTTTTGGGTTGGCAGGCTGTAACTAGTGGGGTACTGCAATGATCAGTGCTTGGGCCTCAGCTATTTACAATCTATATTAATGACTTAGATGAGGGGGCCGAGTGTAATGTATCCAAGTTTGCTGACGATTCAAAGTTAGGTGGGAAAGTAAGCTGTCGGGAGGATGCAAAGAGGTTGCAAAGGGATATAGACGGGTTAAGTGAGTGGGCAAGAACATGGCAAATGGAATATAATATGGAGAAGTGTGAAGTTATCCACTTTGGTAGGAAAAATAGAAAAGCAGAATATTTTTTAAATGGTGAGATTGGGAAATGTTGGTGTTCAGAGGGACCTGAGTGTCCTTGTACACGAATCACTGAAAGTTAACATGCAGGTACAGCAAGCAATTGGGAAAGCAAATGGTATGTTGGCCTTTATTACAAAGGGATTGGAGTATAAGAGTAGGAAAGTCTTACTACAGTTGTATAGGGCCTTGGTGAGACCACACCTGGAGTACTGTGTACAGTTTTCGTCTCCTTACCTAAGGAAGCCTTAGAAGGAGTGCACTGAAGGTTTACTCGATTGATTCCTGGGATGAGGTGATTGTCCTATGAGGAGAGATTGAGTAGAATAGGGCTATAATCCCAAGAGTTTAGAAGAATGAGAGGTGATCTCATTGAAACATATAAAATTCTTACAGGGCTTGACGGTTGATGCTGGGAGGATGTTTCCCCTTGGCTGGGGAGTCTAGAACTAGGGGTCACAGTCTCAGAATAAGGGGTCTGCCATTTAGGACTGAGATGAGAAATTTCTTCACTCAAAGGGTTGTGAATCTTTGGAATTCTCTACCCCAGAGAGCTGTGGATGCTCAGTCGTTGAGTATATTCAAGACCAAGATCGATAGATTTTTGGATACTAAGTGATTCAAAGGATATGGGGATAGTAATGGAAGGTGGAGTTGAGGTAGAAGATCAGCCATGATCTTATTAAATGGCGGAGCAGGCTCGAAGGGCCGAATGGCCTACTCCTGCTCCTATTTCTTATGTTCTTGCATTGATGATACCTAGCGCACACACCTCCACCACCTCTCTTGATCCCACCACATCCTTTCTGTTTTTGGACTGCTCCAGTCTTGGATGTTGTGCAATTTCAACCAGTTTAGTATTGGGATGGTCGAAGTCGGCTTCTTTGGACCCCGTCACAAATTTTGCATCCTTGCGACCGATTCCATCTCCCTCCCTGGATATTGTCTCAGTTTGAACCAGACAATTCACACCTCTTGTGTCTTACTTGACCCCAAGCTGAGCTTACAAACCCATATCCTCTCCATTACAAAGACTGCCTACTTCCACCTCCAGGACATTGCCTGCCTCTGTCCATGCATTAGCCCATCTGCTGCTCTTGTCCATGCCTTTGTCACCTCCAGACGTGTCTATTCCAAATACTCTCCTGGCTGGCCTCCATAAACTTCAGCTCATCCAAAACACATTGGCTCTCAACAATGCCCCCGCCCCATTCAAATGTAAAATGACCCTCCTCGTGTTAAAATCCATCCGTGGACACACCCCTCCGTCCCTCTGTAATCTTGTCCAGTTCTGTAAACCTGCCTCCCCCCCTCTCCATTGCTCTATATCTAGCCTGTTTTGTATTTGCACCCCCTCTTCCCACCAGTTGCATCTGTGCCTTTAGCTGCCTAGACCCTATGCTCTGGAATTTTCTCCCTATATCTCTCCACTTCCCTTTCTTCCTTTTAAGAATGTCCCTAAGACCCACTTTTTTGTTCACGTGTTTAATAATCATCCTAATATCTCCTTCTTTGGCTCAGTGTCCATTTTGTGATTACATCTCTTTGAAGTGCTTTCGGGATTTTTTTCTATGTTAAAAGCACTATATAAATGCAAGTTGTTGTATAGACAATATAATAGTAAAATACAATTTGCTGCATTTTTGGATGTGGTGTACAGATGTTAATGCAGCTGTCAGTGTTGGGATATATAAAGGTCAACACGACATTAATACTATGTACAGAATTAGTACAGGGTCCTGTCAAGGTAAAAGTGGACTGAGAACACTCAAGTGATTGAGTCTCTGTAGTTGAATTTTGGAACCTGACCAAATGAATATTGGGAGCAAGTTAAAATTTTACGTTTCTCTGGTGTAGTATGTAAAATTCATTTGTACGGTTATACAGAACAAGAAGAATCCAGGTTTGATTCCTTGTCTCTAGTGAGTTAACTGATATGCAATTCAGCTCAGTGCCCTCGGGTTAGCAAGTGGTGAAAAATCAGCAGTTTGCATCTCGGAGCCTTGTTCAAAGGATGTCAATGCTGGGTGAGAACACTAACTATTGGATGTGATGACTCTCACTGTTTGAAAAGTCCACGGACACCGTTCAGAGTTATGCATGAGGAATGGGCACTTTGCTCAAATACTGGAGTGTTGCTGTCTGTAACAGTATGTCAGGATGAGTGGTTTCCTTCAAGCAACAGAACTCAAAAGTAAAAATTAATGGGATGAACAAAAAAAGCTGTGATTTGCTGCAAATCCAGTGCAAACATTTCAACTTCATTCAAATTCTTAAGATCTCAAAACCCAGTATAATTTATATGAGCAGTCTTGGTAAGCTGCAAATGGAATTTTGATTAATGATAACCAAGCAGGAGTTTCTAAATGCCATTTTAATTTTGAGTGTACTTAACATTAGGTATAGCATATTGGCTGCTCTGTTTGCCTACAAAATAACAGTGACTACACTTTGGAAGTAATTCCATGACTATGAGCGCTTTAGGATATCCTGAAAATGTAAAAGGTGCTATATAAATACAAGTTCATTCTTTCTTGGTATGTAGTTTCACCTGAATACTGTTTTGGAGGCATATTAAAGTAGAATAATACAGTCAAGAACTCACAAGCCTAAAGCACTCCAGAAAATTGGTAATCAACTATAAATGGCTATCCGTGTGCAAAAATGGCTTGGAATATTGAGTTTACTCTCTGAGTATGCAATATCCTGCTATGGAGTGGGGAGCAGTGCTAATTAACTGCACTCATAGCACTCAATAAAAATCCATATTCTTAGTTTCTTTAAGTATTTATATTTTATCCCCTTTCAAAAAAAAATTCTGACTAATTGTGAGGAGATGCGTGGTCTGTGCTCAGTATCTCTCAAGGTAACATGGCTGAGGTTGGAGCTCAGAGGCACTGACTTTATTTCAGAGAAAGGAGCCAGCATTCACCATTTTCAAATTTAAAAAGTACACTTTTGTTTTATTTCTCACTTCAGTTCTGTAAAAATGTGGCTGCTGGCATGGAATAAAGTAACTGGCCGAGGGAGAGTCCATTGGTAATTAAGAATAATGAGTGTTTAATACTAAATGTGCAATATTACAGAAGAATCTTTACTTTCTGATATGAGCCATTGAATTAGAGATATTGATTTCAGAAAATGGAGAATAAATTACTGTGCATATAAATATTTATGTCCACTTAGTACATACGCAAGTTATAGTTTTGACCAGCCATGATCGCACTAAACACAAATTTAAATTGCAATTTTTTTACCGGTGACAACAGCATTTAGCGTATATGTAAACTACAATTTTTGGCAAATCTTAGCGTATTCCATTTGGCCTTACCCTTTAAAAGAACAAAATTGCTTGCTAAACAGCCCTGCAGTGTGTTCAAAATGTTTGTTTCCAACAATTACAAATTCAGATTGTGTAGGTATATCTAAACAAGGGAATTGCGCAAGATGCAGAATTTAACCCTGTGTACATTTTTCACGTTTTTATTTGTTTCTGTGATGTGGGCGTCGCTGGCAAGGCCAGCATTTATTGCCCATCCCTAATTGCCCTTGAGAAGGTGGTGGTGAGCCGCTGCTGCAGTCTGTATGGTGAAGGTACTCCCACAGTGCTGTTAGGGAGGGAGTTCCAGGATTTTGACCCAGTGACGATGAAGGAATGGTGATATATTTCCAAGTCAGGATAATTTGTAACTTGGAGGGGAACTTGTAGGTGATGGTGTTCCCACACACCTGCGGCCCTTGTCCTTCGAGGTGGTAGAGGTCGCGGGTTTGGGAGGTGCTGTCGAAGAAGCCTTGGCGAGTTGCTGCAGTGCATCTTGTAGATGGTACACACTGCAGTCACGATGCGCCGGTGGTGGAGGGAGTGAATGTTTAAGGTGGTGGATGGGATGCTGATCAAACAGGTTGCTTTGTCCTGGATGGTGTCGAGCTTCTTGAGTGTTGTTGGAGCTGCACTTATCCAGGCAAGTGGAGAGTATTCCATCACACTCCTGACTTTGTGCCTTGTGGATGGTGGAAAAGCTTTGGGGAGTCAGGAGGTGAGACACTCGCTGCAGAATACCCAGCCTCTAACCTGCTCTTGTAGTCATAGTATGTATGTGGCTATTCCAGTTAAGTTTCCGGTCAATGGTGACCCCTAGGATGTTGACGGTGGGGGATTTGGCGATGGTAATGCCGTTGATTGTCAAGGGGCAGTGGTTAGACTCTCTTTTGGAGATTGTCATTGCCTGGCACTTGTGTGGCGTGAATGTTACTTGCCACTTATCAGCACAAGCCTGAATGTTGTCCAGGTCTTGCTGCATGTGGACATAGACTGCTGTTTCATCTGGGAAGTTGCGAATGGAACTGAGCACTGTGCAATCATCAGCGAACATCCCCACTTCTGACCCTATGATGGAGGGAAGGTCATTGATGAAGCAGCTGAAGATGGTTGGGCCTAGGACACTGCCCTGAGGGACTCCTGTAGTAATGTCCTGGGGCTGAGATGATTGAACCCCTACAACCACAACCATCTTCCTTTGTGCTAGGTATGACTCCAGCCAGTGGCGCGTTTTCCCCCGATTCCCATTGACTTCAATTTTACTAGGGCTCCTTGATGCCAGACTCGGTCAAATGCTGCCTTGATGTCAAGGGCAGTCACTCTCACCTCACCTCTGGAATTCAGCTCTTGTGCCCATGTTTGGACCAAGGCTGTAATGCAGTCCAGAGCATGCAGTTTGTTAGATTATTTTTTAAAGTATTCAGTGCAAATTGCAGTAATTGACTGCAGCTGCCTAGGCCCAAAGCTCTGGAATTCCCTCCCTCAACCTCTCAGTTCTCTACCTCTCTCTCCTCCTTTAAGATGCTCCTTAAAACCTACCTCCATCTGTCCTCCTATCTCCTTATGTGGCTCGGTTTTAAATTTTGTTTGATAACACTCCTGTGAAGCGCTTTGGGACATTTTACTACGTTAAAGGCATTATATAAATGTAAGTTGTTGATGATGTTTGTTGTTTAAAGTCCCTAATAACATTACTGTTGATCAAAATAGGGTATGCAGTCCTGGAGTAGTATATCCAAAAATGTGCGGGTTAGGTTGATTTGGCTATGATAAATTGACCCTTAGTGTTAGGGGGGGATTAAATATGTGGGGTTATGGGGATAGGATGGGATAGGTTAGGGGGAATTAAATACGTGGGGTTACGGGGGTAGGGTGGGATATGTGTACTGTGGGGATTAAAGTAGGGACAGGGTACTGGATTTGGATGATCAGCCATGATCGTATTGAATGGTGGAGCAGGCTCGACGGGCCGAATGGCCTACTCCTGCTCCTAGATTCTATGTTTCTATGTTTCTATCTGTCTATAGCAAAGATTTTCCAAATGAGTCATGATGTGATTCAGCCATTGCCTGTTGCTAGGTTGTAAAATCATTCTGCCTTAGTTGCAATGGATTCTGAAAGGAAACATTACAAGGAATTGGAGCATCTTTTAGTCCATTGTGAGGGTGGTTGTCCTTGGAGCAGTAAGCAAAATTTGACACAAATATAGTTTTTTGTGCAGTTTGTTTTCTTGTTATGAACTGTGTGTGAGGTAGGGCCGTAACAATGAAGTGCTTAAACTTTGAGGCCAATATCAATTCTTACAGATTTTGAAACTGAAAATTAAATTCATGTTCCTGTTCTGTCCTACTTTTGCTTCCTCCAGTCTTATTTTTCAAGCTTCATTGTTATGTACTAGTGAAGTTTCTAAGTGCATCATTATACTACATGTCAATTTGAGACTAGTGCCTGCTGAAAGCAATGAAGATCTGGCAAAACTAAGTTATGGTGGTGGTCCCCAGGTTGTTCTCTGATCAAGGAAAATGGAACTCTGTGCATTGAACAATGAATCTCTGCTACATTTGAAAATTTTCAAAATAAAGTTTAAAGACTTCCCACCTAGTCCGACCGTGAGCTTCAGGACGTTCTAAACTTTCTTTACATGAGTTGCAGCTGGTGTGAAGTCAAAGCAGTATGAGATTACCTCTTGCTTCAGTGTGCATCAGGTGACTTCATGGCCAAAATACTATAATGGAAATGTGAAGCTAGAACCAATTTGTACTGGTCTATAAATGAGCAAGTTCTGTTGATTTTATTCCCAGACATTTAGTCCATTGCATTGACCTTAATCTCCTGTCATTCCAGTTCTACATTTAGCATTCTTTATGTAAAATAAAAATCTGTAGTTTTGAAGTACAAAATAATTCTGAACAGTATTTTTGTCTTCTATAATTCTGTTTCAAAAAATAAAATTGACTATATTTCAGCTAATTATTCAAAGCAATCTGGTGTACCTTCTTTCTGCACTTGGTTCTGTCCCTAATCAGAGTGTTCATAAAGTGCTATAATAGTGCACTGTACTTGAAATGTATTCATTTCCAATTAGTTTATCCTCTTCTACAAAATCAACTGGAGATTTTTTTAAATGATTGAATCCTTTTAATTAAACAAAAATGCATAACCAACCAAATTGGAGACATTTTGCAAATTAAAGTAGTTAATAGTCCTCTAAGAACCAGTGTTTCAAACCAAAATTTCTTTTGATCATTACATTATGACGTGTAGCAACTAAACTCTGTTCTCCACTTCAAGTTTAGGTAGTTTACTTTATTGTTGTCCCATGGAGCTCTGCATAAATATGCATCAATTTATTGTGTTGTACTTGTGCTGAATTGTGGGTTTCTTACAACATGTCCTCAAAAAGTAGATTAATATTTGATCTGTGACCACTTAAAAAGTTTAAAAAGCTATGGCCACAAATATTCATTTATTTTAGATACAGATCTATTCTAAACTACCCTAATATCTAAAAGTACCTCTCAAAGTATCTTGTTCAGTATCCAAAAGCATACTACTTCACATATACTATGCGTAGTCTACAAATATTTATACAGGCTTTATTCAGGGAGGTGAAACTTGTGCTGTATTTCAGCAGCCATACACTGTCTGGGTATCTTCAATTGTGTGGATATCCCTCTCCCAGTTCTTAAGATAAAGGGATTTAGCCATAAATAATAAATGAGAATTCACCCATGGAGACACCTGACACAGTCTAAAGGTACTTCTGTGTTACAGTTCAGTACAGTTTGGATTCTGAGAGAGCATGCTAAAACAACCTCTGTCATTCTTCCATTTTTATACTAAATTCCACTCTCCGTCTCCTGTACGCCAGTTGGATGTCAATTAGTGCATCTCTTACACAGGCGATACAAAAAAACCTTTGAAGGCTTCTGATTACAAATTTTTGACAGAAGGACTCCACAAGCCCAAGAAACCTAGGTATTGACTACCTCCGATCTTTTATAAACAAGAGTATCACCCATGTAGTTTGATGTTGCATTTGTTAGGGCTCATTGTGATAGTCCTTGAAGTTCTTCCATTAGCTGTTTTGTAGATGTTACCTTAGGTGTAATGTCAGTGCAATCTTTCATCCCTGTTGAATTTGTCTTCATGCCAGACTACTTTTTGCTGTTTTTTATTCATTCATGGGATTTGGGCGTCGCTAGTAAGGCCAGCATTTATTGTCTATTCTTAATTGCCCTCGAAGGTGGTGGTGCGCCATCTTCTTGAACCGCTGCAGTCTGTGTGGTGAAGGTACTCCCACAGTGCTGTTAGGTAGGCTCCAAGGGAACATTGGTTGGGAGTTCCAGGATTTTGACCCAGTGACAATGAAGGAAAGGTGATATATTTCCAAGTCCGGATGGTGTGCAACTTGGAGGGGAACTTGGAGGTTGTGGTGTTCCCATGTGCCTGCTGCCTATGTCCTTCTAGGTGGTAGAGGTCATGGGTTTTTGGAGGTGCTGTCGAAGAAGTCTTGGCGAGTTGCTGCAGTGCATCTTGTAGATGGTGCACACTGCAGCCACGGTGCGCCGGTGGTGGAGGGAATGAATGTTTAAGGTGGTGGATGGGATGCTGATCAAACGGGCTGCTTTGTCCTGGATGGTGTCGATCTTATTGAGTGTTGGTGGAGCTGCACTCATCCAGGCAAGTGGAGAGTATTCCATCACACTTGTGCTTTGTAGATGGTGGAAAGGCTTTGGAGAGTCAGGAGGTGAAACACTTGCTGCAGAATACCCAGCCTCTGACCTGCTCTTGTAGCCACAGTATTTATGTGGCTGGTCCAGTTGAGCTTCTAGCCAATGGTGACCCCCAGGATGTTGATGGTGGGGGATTTGGTGATGGTAATGCCGTTGAATGTCAAGGGAAGGTGGTTAGACTCTCTTGTTGGAGATGGTCATTGACTGGCACTTGTGTGGCGTGAATGTTACTTGCCACTTAGCAGCCCAAGCCTGAATGTTGTCCAGGTCTTGCAGCTTGCGGGCACGGACTGCTTCATTATCTGAGGAGTTGCGAATGGAACTGTTGTCACACTGCACTGTCCCCTGTTGGAAGTTTGCCATAATCGGCATAGATTTATCATTGATAAGATTATCCAGTATTATTTAGCAGCATGTGACCTTCTGTTTGCTCCTATTGTTGCTTCAGATTCACATGGGGCAATGTCTTGGTACAGTATTCCCAGATACTTCCCTACTTACTGTAAGTTTAGTTAAGACTCATGAGCTTAGAAGATTGAAGTAATATGTAAATTATGCCATGGGAGCGGAAAGTAACCAATGTCACACCTTTGTTTAAGATGAGAGAGAAGGATAAACCGGGGTTCAAATAATTCCCTGAATTTGCGAGTTTTTAAAACAAATTATGTGTGTGTTGCTGGCACGGCCAGCATTTATTGCCCATCCCTAGTTGCCCTGATGTAGCAGTTTGACACAACTGAATGGCTTGTTAGGCAAATTCAAAGGGCAGTTGAGAGTGAACCACATTGGTGTGAGACTGGAGTCATATATAGGCCAGATCAGGTAAGGATGGCAGGTTTTCTTCCTTAAAGGACTTTAGTAAACAAAATGGGATTTTACAACAATCTGACAGCTTTATGGTAATTTTCATTGACCACTGTGTATGGAGGTGTAATGATTCTGGCTCTTTTAATCAAGTTGATTTCTGATATAGGGACCGAGGAGTGGACCACAGGCACTGAAATTGTTAGAGTAGGATGGCAGGGACCTGATAGCAGGAAGGCTGAGGGGTAATTAGAGCAGCTGGGATCTGGCATGAGGCTTGTGGCCCAAGAGCTGGGTCCAGTATCAAACTGGCAGCAGAGAGGATGGATCTGTTCTCTTTTTCTTAAAATCCTTGATAGATTTCAGTGTATTCAGTGTAGGTAGAGTACATGATTCAGTATTGCAAGAAATATGTATCCCAATAATTGCTACATAACCAAGCCGATGTAACTTGAGTTTTTCTCTGTGTCCATTCACATGCGCATTTTGGCTGCTGCTCCAGACCTGAGCTGATCTCTTCTATTTCCACTTTTTTCTCCCCCTTTTTCTTTTCTCTCTCTCCCTCCCTGACCGCTCTCTCCTGTCGCCATGCCTCCTTTCATCTCTCCTCTCTTGGATACTCTGCCCTCCCAAATCCCTACCCCAACCCTTCATTACTCTTCGACCTTCCTACTCTCCTGCCACCGTCCCAGACTTGACTCCCTTTTAGATAAGCCTACAGCTTCCCTCTGTGCCTCTCTTGGCATCCTCTGAAGGGCCCACCGTGGCACTCGTCACTGCCCCCTCACGAGCAGCAACCCCAACTGTCCCATCCTACTCTCTCGCTGACCTTCCCACCCAGCACACCTGCTGCGGGCTATTCTTGCCAATCTCCTTCCCGTCCAACTCACCCCCCCCCCCTTTCCCCCAGCGCTGACCCTGTGGATGCTGGCAGTGGATCAGCCATCACCGACCCCCTCCGCATCTCCCTCCAGAATGTCCGTTCTCTTGCGAACAAGGCCCTTGCCATCCATGAGCTTATCGTGGCTGATTGCATCGACATCATGGCCCTGACGGAAACATGGCTGAGGGGTGCTGACACCTTACCCTTAAATGAAGCCTCCCGCCTGTCTATATCTTCCACCACTTGTCCCGCCCAGACCGCTGTGGTGGTGGTGTGGCTCTCATCACCAAATCACACCTTGGTCTGCCCCACTACTCCTCTGGCACTTTCTCCTCCTTTGAGCATCTCACCTTGTTCCATCCCTCTCGCCTCTCATTTAAAATTCTCGTTCTTTACCGCCCACCCAAGTACCATAAATTTTATCGCCGAGATATCGTCACTGTATTCCTCCCTCAGCCTCTGCACTGAGTGACTTCTCATCATCGGTGATTTCAACCTCCATCTCAATTCATCATGCTCTCCTCTAAGTTCACTACCCTCCTATCCTCCCTTAGTCTCTCCCTCCATGTAAACTCTCCAACCCATATTCACGGCCACCCCCTCGACCTTGCCATCTCTCGTGGCCTCACTTCTGCCCTCGTGTCAATAGCAGATAAGGCCATCTCTGACCACTTCCTTGTATCGCTCTTCACCCACATCCCCTCTTTCCTCCCTCTCCACCCGCCCCCCCCCCCCCCAACCAACCCTACTTCCTTCTATGTCCGCCCCTGGAAAAAACTCTCTCCCAACTGCACTTGGGAAATCCCAAATGTCCAGCCTTTGGCCCTCCATTCACCATGACATTTCTGCAGCTACCAATCTACTCAACCACACCCTCACCACCACCTTTGATGCCCTAGTCCCTATTAAAACCATTACACTCTCTCACCCTGGCCGTTCCCCCTGGTACAGCCCTCATCTTCGCTCCCTTAAATCCAAGGGACGCAGACTTGAACAGATATGGCGGACAACTCGTTTAGCCATTCACTTGCAGATCTGGCTGGACCACATAAAGCATTATCGGGTCCTGCTCTCGTCTGCCGAAACTGCTCACTATTCCAGGACCATTCTGGAATGCAAAGATAACCCCCAGCTTCTATTCTGTACTGCTAACTGATTTCTTAACCCCTCTCTCCTGTCTCCTCCACCCTCACCTCCAACAACAGGGGGATAGAATATAAAAATAGCGAGGTATTGCTTCAGTTGTACAAAGTATTGGTGAGACCGCACCTGGAATACTGCATACAGTTTTGGTGTCCATACTTAAGAAAAGACATACTTGCTCTCGAGTCAGTACAAAGAAGGTTCACTCGGTTAATCCCGGGGATGAGGGGATGGACATATGAGGAGAGGTTGGGTAGATTGGGACTCCACTCATTGGAGTTCAGAAGAATGAGAGGTGATCTTATTGAAACATATAAGATTGTGAAGGGGTTGGATCGGGTGGATGCGGGGAGGATGTTCCCGATGTTGGGTGAAACTAGAACTAGGGGGCATAGTCTTGGAATAAGGGGCTGCTCTTTCAAAACTGAGATGAGGAGGAACTACTTCACTCAGAGGGTGGTAGGTCCATGGAATATGCTGCCCCAAAAAGCTGTAGAAGCTACATCATTACATAAATTTAAAACAGAAATAGACAGTCTCCTAGAAGTAAAGGGAATTAAGGGTTACGGGGAGCGGGCAGGAATTTGGACATGAGTCTAGGTTCGGATCGGTCATGGCCCTGTGGGTAGCAGAGCGGGCCCAGGGGCCGTGTAGCCTGGTCCTGCTCCTATTTCGTGTGTCCAATTCTGTTAGATTCAGGAGATGGTTCTGTGATAGTAGATTGGCGGTTAGGATCAGATCAGCCATGATCTTATTGAATGGCGGAGCAGGCTCGAGGGGCCAATTGGCCTACTCCTGCTCCTATTTCTTATGTTCTTAACAAGTGTGAGGCGCTCATGGACTTCTTTGTCTTTTAAGATTGAGACCATCTGATCAGCTGCCTCTGCCACTTCCCCTAGCCCATTGGGCCAAACTTCCTGTAAGGATCTCCCCCTGCCCTAGCCCTGAACTCTCATCTTTCTCCAGTTTCTCTCCGATCTCCCCTCTTGACCTCGCCACGCTCCTCTTGTCCATGAGACCCACATCCTGCTCCCTCGACCCTATTCCCACTAAACTGCTGACCACCCAACTTCCTTTTCTAGCTCCCATGTTAGCTGACATTCTTAACGGTTCTCTCTCTTGGGTCTAATGAGAGGGAGGAATTGAATGAAATCAGTATTTGTAGGGAAATGGTGTTAGGGAAATTGACGGGATTGAAGGCTGATAAATCCCCAGGGCCTGATAATCTACATCCTAGGGTACTTAAGGAAGTGGCCCTAGAAATAGTAGATGCATTGCTGGTCATCTTCCAAAATTCTATCGACTCTGGAACAGTTCCCATGGATTGGAGGGTAGCTAATGTAACCCCACTATTTAAAAAAAGGTGGTAGAGAAAAAACGGGGAATTATAGACCGGTAAGCCTGACATCGGTAGTGGGCAAAATGCTAGAGTCCATTATAAAAGATGTCATGATGCGGAGATGCTGGTGTTGGACTGGGGTGGACAAAAATGAGAAGTCGCACAACACCAGGTTATAGTCCAACAGTTTTATTTGAAATCACGAGCTTTCGGAGCGCTGCTCCTTCCCTGATGAAGGAGCAGCGCTCCGAAAGCTCGTGATTTCAAATAAAACTGTTGGACTATAACCTGGTGTTGTGCGACTTCTCATTTTTATAAAAGATGTAATAGCAGAACACTTGGAAAACAGTGACAGGATCGGACAAAGTCAATATGGATTTACAAAAGGGAAATCATGCCTGACTAATCGACTGGAATTTTTTGAGGATGTAACTGGTAGAATAGATAAGGGAGAAACAGTGGTGTATTTGGATTTTCAGAAGGCTTTCGATAAGGTCCCGCATAAGAGATTAGCGTGAAAAGTTAAAGCACACGGGATTGGGGGTAAGGTTTGGATAGAGAACTGGTTGGCAGACAGGAAGCAAAGAGTTGGAATAAACTGGTCTTTTTCCAAGTGGCAGGCAGTGACTAGTGGGGTACCACAGGAATCGGTGCTAGGACCCCAGCTATTCACAATATATATTAATGATCTATTCGAGGGAACTAGATGTAATATCTCTGAGTTTGCAGACGACACAAAGCTGGGTGGGCATGTGTGCTGTGAGGAGGATGCAGAGAAACTCCAGTATGATTTGGACAGGTTGGGTGATTGGGCAGATGCATGGCAGATGCAATATAATGTGGATAAATGCGAGGTTATCCACTTTGGTGGCAAAAACAGGAAGGCAGATTATTATCTGAACGGCAATAGATTGGGAAAAGGGGAAGTGCAACGAGATCTGGGTGTCCTTGTGCACCAGTCGCTGAAGGTAAGCATGCAGGTGCAGCAGGCAGTTAAGAAGGCAAATGGTATGTTGGCCTTCATAGCGAGAGGATTCGAGTACAGGAGCAAGGATGTCTTGCTGCAGTTGTACAGGGCCTTGGTGAGACCACACCTTGAGTATTGTGTGCAGTTTTGGTCGCCTTATCTGAGGAAGGATGTTCTTGCCATGGAGGGAGTGCAGCGAAGATTTACCAGACTGATACCTGGGATGGCAGGAATGACGTATGAAGAGAGATTGGGTCGATTAGGCTTATATTCGCTAGAGTTTAGAAGAATGAGAGGGGATCTCATTGAAACTTATAAAATTCTAACAGGACTAGACAGACTAGATGCAGGAAGGCTGTTCCCGATGGCGGGGGAGTCCAGAACCAGAGGTCACAGTCTAAGGATAAGGGGTAAGCCATTTAGGACTGAGATGAGGAGGAATTTCTTCACCCAGAGAGTGGTGAACCTGTGGAATTCTCTACCACAGAAGGCAGTTGAGGCCAATTCATTAAATATATTCAAGAAGGAGTTAGATATATTTCTTAAGGCTAAAGGGATCAAGGGATATGGGGAGAAAGCAGGGACAGGGTACTGAATTTGGATGATCAGCCATGATCTCGTTAAATGGCGGAGCAGGCTCGAGGGGCCGAATGGCCTACTCCTGTTCCTATCTTCTGTGCTCTCCTCAGGTACTGTCTCCCTCTCCTTCAAATCTGCCGTCATCACCCCTCTCCTCAGAAAACCAACCCTTGACCCCTCCGTCCTTGCAAACTACTGCCCCATCTCCAACCCCCCTTTCCTCTCCAAAGCCCTTGAATGTATTGTCGCCTCCCAAATCCATGCCCATCTTTCCTGCAACTCCATGTTTGAATCCGTCCCTGCCACAGTACCGAAACGGCTATCATCGAAGTCACAAATGACATCATTTGTGACTGTGACAAAGGTAAACTATCCCCCTCCTCCTTCTCGACCTGTCTGCAGCCTTTGACACAGTTGACCACTCCATCCTCCTCCAACGCCTCTCCACCATTGTCCAGCTAGGTGGGACTGCAATTGCCTGGTTCCATTCTTATCTATTTAATCGTAGCCAGAGAATCACCTGCAATGGCTTCTCTTCCCGCTCCCACATCGTTACCTCTGGGGTCCCCCAAGGATCTATCCTTGGCCCCCTCCTATTTCTCATGCTGCCCCTTGACGACATCATCCGAAAACACAGCATCAGATTCCACATGTACGCTGACGACACCCAGCTCTACCTCGCCACCACTTCTCTCGACCCTGCCAAAGGTCTCTAAATTGTCAGACTGCTTGTCCGACATCCAGTACTGGATGAGCAGAAATTTCCTCCAATTAAATATTGGGAAGACCGAAGCCATTGTTTTCGGTCCTCGCCACAAACTCCATCCCTCTCCCTAGCATCTGTCTGAGCTTCCGACCACATATCCGCGGCATAACTAAGACCGCCTATTTCCACCTCCGTAACATCGCCCGTCTCTGCCCCTGCCTCAGCTCATCTGCTGCTGAAACCCTCACCCATGCTTTTGTTACCTCTAGACTTGACTATTGCAATGCACTCCTGGCTGGCCTCCCACGTTCTACCCTATGTAAATTGAGGTCATCCAAAACTCGGCTGCCCGTGTCCTAACTTGCACCAAGTTCCGTTCACTCATCACCCCCTGTGCTCGCTGACCTACATTGGCTCCCGGTTAAGCAACGCCTTGATTTTAAAATTCTCATCCTTGTTTATAAATCCCTCCATGGCCTCGCCCCTCCCTATCTCTGTAATCTTCTCCAGCCCCACAACCCCCCGAGATATCTGCACTGCTCTTAATTCTGCCATCTTGAGGATCCCTGAGTATAATCACTCAATTGAGAGGTCGCACAACACCAGGTTATAGTCCAACAGTTTTATTTGAAATCACAAGCTTTCGAGCTATCGATCGCCCCTTCCTCAGGTGAAGTAAAGAAATACAGACTCGACAAAGCATATATAGATAGAGAACAATGCATGTGTACCTTACAATTGCAGACAACTAAATTAAATCATCCTGACTATCTGCCGAGGTGTGATAAAGTTAATCAGGTCAGCCAGGAAGGTACCACATCAAAGACATAGCAAGATACAACTGAGACAATGAGGTGGAGTCGCAGGGGGTCTAACGTGTCAAAAGCTGCCGTCTGTATGTAAAACGATAAGCTGTAAAATTTTTACTTTTTTACTGGGAATCACATCTGTGAACAAGCCAACGACGACTCGAGTCCGGATCACGTCATGTATCGTGACATAAACCCAAGATCCCGGTTGAGACCGTCTTCATGAGTGCGGAACTTGGCTATCAGTTTCTGCTCGATGATTTTGCGTTGTCGTGTGTTCCTAAGGTTGCCTTGGAGAACGCTTACCCGCAGATCCGAGGCTGAATGTCCTTGACTGCTGAAGTGTTCCCCGACTGGGAGGTAACAATCCTGCCTGGCGATTGTTGCGCGGTGCTCGTTCATACGTTGTTTCAGTGTCTGCATGGTCTCGCCGATGTACCATGCCGCGGTGCATTCTTTCCTGCAACGTATGAGGTAGACAACGTTGGCCGAGTCACATGAGTATGTACCATGTACCTGGTGGGTAGTGTCCTCACGTGTGATGGTGGTATCTGTGTTGATGATCTGGCATGTCTTGCAGAGTTTGCCGTGGCAGGGTTATGTGGTGTCGTGGTCGCTGTTATCCTGAAAGCTGGGTAATTTGCTGCGAACGATGGTACTTCTGAGGTTAGGCGGCTTTTTGAAGGCAAGTAGTGGAGGCGTGGGGATGGCCTTAGCGAGGTGTTTGTCGTCATCGATGACATGTTGAAGGCTGCGAAGAACATGGCGTAGTTTCTCCGCTCCGGGGAAGTACTGGACGACGTAGGGTACCCTGTTGGTTGTGTCCCGTGTTTGCCTTCTGAGGAGGTCTATGCGATTTTTCGCTGTGGCCCGTCGGAACTGTCGATCGATGAGTCGAGCGTCATATCCCGTTCTTACGAGGGCGTTTTTCAGCGTCCGTAGGTGTCCATCGCGTTCCTCCTCGTCTGAGCAGATCCTGTGTATTCGCAGGGCTTGTCCATAGGGGATGGCTTCTTTAACGTGGTTAGGGTGGAAGCTGGAGAAGTGGAGCATCGTGAGGTTGTCTGTGGGCTTGCGGTAGAGTGAAGTGCTGAGGTGTCCGTCTTTGATGGAGATTCGTGTGTCCAGGAATGAAACCGATTCTGAGGAGTAGTCCATGGTGAGTTTGATGGTGGGATGGAACTTGTTTATGTTATCGTGTAGTCTTTTCAGTGATCCTTCGCCATGGGTCCAAAGGAAGAAAATGTCGTCGATGTATCTGGTGTACAACGTTGGCTGGAGGTCCTGTGCAGCGAAGAAGTCTTGCTCGAACTTGTGCATGAAGATGTTGGCGTATTGGGGTGCGAATTTGGTCCCCATGGCTGTTCCGTGTGTTTGGGTAAAAAAAATGGTTGTCGAAGGTGAAGACATTGTGGTCAAGGATGAAGCGGATGAGTTGTAGGATGGCGTCTGGAGATTGGCTGTTGTTGGTGTTGAGTACTGAGGCTGTTGCAGCGATGCCGTCATCGTGGGGGATATTGGTGTAGAGTGCCGATACGTCCATCGTGGCAAGGAGTGTTCCTGGTTCAACTGGTCCGTGGGTGCTGAGTTTCTGTAAGAAGTCTGTAGTGTCGCGACAGAAGCTGGGGGTTCCCTGTACGATGGGTTTCAGAATGCCCTCGACGTATCCAGATAGGTTCTCTCACAGGGTTCCATTGCCTGATACGATAGGACGTCCGGGTGTGTTGGCTTTGTGTATCTTTGGGAGGCAGTAGAAGTCTCCCACGCGGGGAGTACGTGGGATGAGAGCGCGTAGGATGTTTTGAAGGTCTGGATCGAAGGTCTTGATCAGTCTATTGAGTTGGCGGGTGTGTTCTTTGGTCGGATCTGCGGGTAGCTGTCTGTAGTGTTCCTGGTTGTCCAGTTGTCGGTATGCTTCTTTACAATAGTCCGTTCTGTTCTGTATGACGATGGCTCCTCCTTTGTCCGCTGGTTTGATGACAATGTTGCGGTTGGTCTTGAGAGCGTGGATGGCGTTGCGTTGTGCTCGGGTGACATTCTGGACTGTCTTGTGAGTGCGGCTGATGAATCTGGCGTTGATGCATCTCCTGACAGCTTGAGCATACATGTCAAGCTTGGGGCAGCGACCCTCCGGAGGGGTCCAGTTTGACTCTTTTTTCTTCGGTTGCTGCACTGCGAGTCCCTCTGTCTGCTGTTCTGGATCATTGATTGTCTCATTGGGTTTGTTGCTGACATCTTGGGATTTGTGGAAGTATTCCCGGAGCCTCATTCTCCTGATGAATTCCTCCGTGTCTACCGCGAGACCGATGGGGTCCATTTTGGTGGTTGGGCAGAACTTGAGCCCTAGGGCGAGAACTTCGATTTCGTCTGGTTGAAGGGTATGGTCGGACAAGTTGACGATGGACTTCCCTGTGGTTGCAGCCGTGGTACCGGGGGAGGCTTGGTTGCTGCTGGTGGTGATGCCGAGTTTCTCAAGCTTCCTGTTCTTGATGCGCATGTAGGCAGCGTAGTTCCGTTGCCTCGTCTGTTTGGTGGTGTCTCGTAACTGGTCTGCTGTGTCCTGAGCACAGGCTCTTAAATTAACCCACTGACTTTACTGTTAACATTCTCTCATTTTGTCTCTCGTTCCCCTCTTCACTACCCTGCCCTAAAAAAAATTGTCTAACTGAGATTGATCCCACCCAAGAAAGGCAAGTTGCATTTTACTGCTTCATGCTCTGTACAGAGTTGGCAAGGCACCCAAGATGAGATTATTGCATTTGTGTTGACTGTGTCTGTCTTTAAGTTTCTTTTTAATATGTGATTAGACTTCTAGTCTGCAAAGTAGAATTTGTTTCAGGTTTTTGATAACTAAATACTGTTCCTGATATTTTATATTTATGAATTTTGAAAAGTTTGTGAAGCCTACCAATGCCTTATTTGTGTATTTTTCATGTAGAGGTAACAGTTTACAATGCACTGATGTGAAACTTGGTTTATAAAGAAAGCATATCAATGTTGCATGTTGTACATGAACAAGATAACTGTTGACTATAAAGACATTTTCACCGATTAAATCTGGATGATAAATTTGCATTGTTTAGTCCATGTAAAGCAATGGGATTTGACTTGCAAATCAATAGACATTGATTCCTTTAGTAGTAAAATACTTGGCCTGCACATTGATAATTTGATTATACTCTTCAACGCACTAGTTGATCTATGTTGTTTTACAGACAAGTTACAAAAATAATGGCCCAAAAATTGATGAACACATGGGAGTATGATATTGTTGCTATCACAGAGACATGGTTGAGGGAGGGGCAGGACTGGCAGCTCAATATTCCGGGGTATAGAATCTTCAGGCGACACGGGGGGGGTGTAAAAGAGGAGGGGGTGTCGCAATATTAATCAAGGAGTCAATTACTGCAGTAAGGAGGGATGATATCTTAGCAGGTTCCTCTAATGAGGCCATATGGGTCGAACTTAAAAACAAAAAGGGGGCAAGCACTTTGCTGGGAGTGTACTATAGGCCCCCAAACAGTCAAGGGGAGATAGAAGAACAGATATGTAGGCAAATCTCAGAAGTGTAGAAATAATAGGGTAATAATAGTAGGGGATTTCAACTTCCCCAATATTAACTGGGATAGTCAGAGTGTGAAAGGCTTAGAGGGTGCGGAATTCTTAAAGTGCATCCAGGAGAGCTTTTTGAGCCAGCATGTAGAAAGTCCTACAAGAGAGGGGGCGGTACAGGACCTAATTCTAGGGAATGTAGCCGGGCAAGTGGTAGAAGTGTTAGGAGAGCATTTTGGTGACAGTGACCATAATTCGGTGAGATTTAAGGTAGTCATGGAAAAGGACAAAGGTGGACCGGAGATAAAGGTTCTAAATTGGGGGAAGGCCGATTTTAATATGATAAGGCAGGATCTGGCCAAAGTGGACTGGGATCAGCTACTTGTAGGAAAATCCACATCAGAACAGTGGGAGTCTTTCAGAAAGGAAATAAGGAAATAGAGAGAGTACAACGGCAACATCTTCCCGTAAAGGTTAAGGGTGGGACCAACAAGCCCAGAGAACCCTGGATGTCAAGGGATATACAAGAATGGATTAGGAAAAGAAGGGAGGCTTTTGGCAGATTCAAAGGACTAAAAACAGTGGAAGCCCTAGAGGAGTATAGAAAGTGCAGGGGGGTACTTTAAAAAAAAAGAAGAAATTAGGAGAGCGAAGAGGGGGCATGAAATAACACTGGCGGGCAAAATAAAGGAAAATCCCAAGGTGTTTTATAAGTATATTAAGGGCAAGAGGATAACCAGGGAAAGAGTAGGGCCCATTAGGGACCAAAGTGGCAATCTGTGTGTAGAACCAGAAGATGTAGGTGGGGTTTTAAATGAATATTTTGCATCTGTGTTCACTATGGAGAAGGACGATGTAGGCATAGAAATCAGGCAGGGGGATTGTGATATACTTGAACAAATTAGTATTGAGAGGGAGGAGGTACTAGCGGTTTTAGCGGGCTTAAAAGTGGATAAATCCCCAGGCCCAGACGAGATGTATCCCAGGCTGCTGTGTGAGGCAAGGGAGGAGATTGCAGGGGCTCTGACACAAATTTTCAGAACCTCTCTGGCCACAGGGGAGGTGCCAGAGGACAGCTAACGTAGTACCATTATTCAAGAAGGGTAGTAGGGATAAACCAGGGCATTACAGGCCAGTGAGCCTAACATCAGTGGTAGGGAAATTATTGGAAAAAATTCTGATGGACAGAATTAGTCTCCACTTGGAGAGGCAAGGATTAATCAAGGATAGTCAGCATGGCTTTGTCAGGGGGAGATCATGTCTGACCAATTTGATTGAATTTTTCGAGGGGGTGACTAGGAGTGTGGATGAGGGTAGTGCAGTTGATTTGGTCTACATGGACTTCAGTAAGGCTTTTGACAAAGTCCCGCATGGGAGACTGGTCAAGAAGGTAAAAGCTTATGGGATCCAGGGCAACTTGGCACATTGGATCCAAAATTGGCTTAGTGACAGGAGGCAGAGGGTGATGGTCGAAGGTTGTTTTTGTGACTGGAAGCCTGTGTCCAGTGGTGTACTGCAGGGATCGGTGCTGGGTCCTTTGCTGTTTGTAGTGTACATTAATGATTTAGATATGAATGTAGGAGGTATGATCAGTAAGTTTGCAGATGACACGAATATTGGTGGGGTGGTAAATAGCGAGGAGGGAAGCCTCAGGCTACAGGACGATATAGACGTGTTGGTCAGATGGGCAGAACAGTGGCAAATGGAATTTAACCCTGAAAAGTGTGAGGTGATGCATTTTGGGAGGACTAACAAGGCAAGGGAATACACAATGAATGGTAGGACCCTAGGAAGGACAGAGGATCAGAGGGACGGTGTGCATGTACATAGATCCCTGAAGGCAGCAGGACAGGTAGATAAGGTGGTTAAAAAGGCATATGGGATACTTGCCTTCATTAGCCGAGGCATAGAATATAAGAGCAGGGAGGTTATGATGGAGCTGTACAAAACGCTAGTTAGGCCACAGCTGGAATACTGTGTGCAGTTCTGCTCGCCACACTATAGGAAGGATGTGATTGCATTGGAGAGGGTGTAGAGGAGATTCACCAGGATGTTACCAGGGCTGGAGCGCTTCAGCTATGAAGAGAGACTGGACAGGCTGGGGTTGTTTTCCTTGGAGCAGAGAAGGCTGAGGGGGGACCTGATTGAGGTGTACAAAATTATGAGGGGCATAGATAGGGTAGATAGAAAGGAACTTTTCCCTTAGTAGAGGGGTCAATAACCAGGGGCCATAGTTTCAAGGTAAGGGGCAGGAGGTTTGGAGGGGATTTGAGGAGAAACTTTTTCACCCAGAGGGTGGTTGGAATCTGGAACTCACTGCCTGAAAGGGTGGTAGAGGCAGGAACCCTCAACATTCAAGAAGCATTTAGATGAGCACGTGAAACGCCATAGCATACAAGGCTGTGGACCAAGTGCTGGAAAATGGGATTAAAATAGACAGGGCTTGATGGCTGGCGCGGACACGATGGGCCGAAGGGCCTCTTTCTGTGCTGTATAACTCTATGACTCTATTGTGGTCTGCGGCGTACTTCTGGAGTACGGCGCGTACCTGCGAAAAGAATACGCACCTACCTGATGGTGGCCCTCCTATGTAACTTGCGCTCTGACGTTGCGTGCTGGAGGGTAGTGCAATGGCCCACGGATCTGAGGGACGCAGCCTGTGCGGAAGCGTACCTGAGATCACGTGGGCCTGGTCCTCCAATCAGGAAACCGAATTAGATTTGACATCATTTCAGAAGGGAATCCCGTAATCAGATTTAATTACAATTTACAGGATTGGAATGTAATTCCTAATTATCTTAATTCCACATATCTTAATTCTGTTAGTAAAAATTTAATTTTGCTGATAATTAACAACATCATTAAAACTCCAATCTTTGCAGAAACAAGAAAAACTCATGATACAATTAAAGTATCTGATTTTCAAGATGAAAATGGTTAAAGCATGCCTGAGGGTATCCCCTTACGCTGATGCAAGCAGGCCCTGTATCTGTTTGCATCAGCTGTAAAATTTTCGTATCAATTGCTGGGCAAATAGCCCAATTCTGCGCCAGCAATTGGTTTTTCTTTGGCTGTGTGGATGATCTGTCAACGCGTACGTTGAGTACGCCGTCATACCGACTGCAAATTTTGGCCCATTCTCTTTGTCTATTTTCAACTTTGTTTGCTTTCTCTATTGCCCTCATATTTTTGTTATCTCCGTCTCGCACTCTTATTCTCTCTTTTTTTCTACCTTGTTTGTAAAAAAAAAAGGCAAACCTTTCCATGTTCTAGTTAGAGTTGTTGCAGTAACACCCACAACTGTTGCAATAAGTTGTTCTTGGCAAAATTGCACATATATCCCCAATACTTTACACAATCTCATTTCTGTATATTTTCTCTGCCCGTCATGCAGGGGAGTTCACTAGCAAATGAGCCCCCTCATGTTTTTCTTTTAATTTTTTTGTGGAAAGAATGTGCTAGAAGTCCATGCTTGCTTGAATCACAAAGTGAGAAAAACTGTTTGAACTGCTGGCATCACCACTATTGCCTGTTCAGGAGTGGTTATCAACATAATACATTTTTTCTGATCATGCTTTGCATTTGCCATTTATGTCGTAAGAAAAATATTTTATTATTTTAAATGATGACTGCCAGTAACACCAAACCTCCTCTCAGCTTGTTACTGTATCCAGGATAACACATGCCTGATGAAATATGCTGCTTTGGGACATTGGACAGGGGTGTAACTCCTGGTAAACTACATCCAATAGTACAGCTTTTAGAGATCTATAAATTAATTGGAAACATGGCCTACCCAGACTGAGAGAATCTGATAAATGTAATTTTCTTCGTGATTTAGTACATATCTTTACAAAGGAACACTTGTTATTAGCTTCCCTCAGTAAAATGAGTGAAACCAATCCTGAATAATCAGCTCACTCAGCAGTACTGAAGATGTTCAATTCTTTTTAATAATTTAGATATGTTCCAATGACGCTATAGAAAACTATCTTTCAGTCACCCAATTTTTATATGTGGTCCATTTCACTCTGAATCCATCAAGAATGCAACGGTTTCAAAATGAACTATTTACTATGCTCTGATAGACTTATTATACAATCCATGAATGAACTGCAACCCTATTGTGCCTGCGTACTGGCCCGAAGACTGGATCTGATCAAGTTCCACATTTCCTGCTCGAGCAGTGGTTAAGCCACTCAAGTTCCCAATATTCTTCAGACTCTGCATTCTTTGTGTTTAGTTGAATCCCATATTCCCCATTCATTTTTTTTAAAATGGGGAAATGATTCTACACCACTCAGACCCCTATGGTATTACAGGGATTCCTATGGATTAATTTTTGGAAACAAATAACGTGCCCTCCCTGTCCACAAACCTTGCTTGTCACAAATTTTGGTCAAACTTTTATCAACATTTATTGTAAATTGCTAAGTTAGTGTATGTGTATATATATATATATATATATATAAAATTTGTATATTAATCAGACAATTTATTAGTACTATGATTTATCATATTTAATCTGTTTTTCCAGGATGTATGACACCATGTCCACAATGGTGTATTTAAAGGAAGATAAACTAGAAAAACTCTCGCAGGAGGAGATTATTGGCAAAACGAAGCAGGTGATCCAAGGTCTTGAGGCCTTAAAAAATGAACACAACTCTATTTTGCATAGCCTGCTGGAAACCCTGAAATGTCTGAAAAAAGATGATGAGATGAACTTGGTTGAAGAGAAATCCAACATGATTCGCAAGTCCCTGGAAATGTTAGAACTTGGTCTCAGTGAGGCACAGGTAAACGCTTCCAAAGTCGTACAGCAAGATGTTGATTTTTTTTTTACAGTTGTAAGATACTTTGTACACTATTTTGAGTCCATGCAACTTACTTCAACCATATGTGCTTCCAATGCTACTCTGGTTATTAAGGCAGACAACTATCCCTTTTTGAAGGTAAAATGCTTTGCCATTGTGTGGCATTACACTTAGCAGTCTTTCTGAGAAATTCCTCCTCATTAAGGCTTAAATGTTACTGATTTTGGAATTAAGCCTGTTACCTTTGAATGAAAACCAGACTTCCAGGCAATTTAATAATATTGATTTCATGAATTAATTTCCAGACTGCTTCAGGTGACCAAGGCACCATATCAGGGCCTTTCACTGTTAATGCTTGCTATTTTCAGCTCACTGGGTAAATGCAATGGTTGACATGCTACTGACCCATGCAGACCACAAAAACTTTGGACTCTGTGCTGTGTTAGCTAGTTTCAACAAGGTACCAGAGGGGCTTCATGAGCCATAACCTTCAGGAGAGAAAAGGGAGAAAGGAGAAAACAGTGGGAATAGAAAAACATTATTTTGACCTTCCAGTCATCTTATCAGCTGATCGATGTTACATGTGAGCTGAAGGATAGAATTATGTAATTTGCTGTAGACAGACTTTTTTTCTCTTGACACTTCAACCTCATTATAACCCTGTTATCTGGAAGCAAGTATTTTGTGTGAGACAATTGGGTATGTGCGGCACTGAATATATTATAACTTAGCATAAAATGCAACCTAAACATAAAAATATCAGGAAACAAATTCAAGGGTTTTACAGAGATGGCACAATAACCAAATGTCTAAAAGCACATTTATGCTGACTCTTGGTGCCGTAATCTGTGGTCAATATTCAAATGTGCTTGTTCCATGATAGTGGAAATTCCCTGCATTAATGGCGCTTTCCAGCAGCATAATATTTTTTCTTAATGCTCATACATTAGATGTTTCTTGTGTACATTTAGCGAATTTTTAAAGGCATTTATTTTTAATTTGCAGTATAGGGAGAATATATATACAGTGAAGCCTATAAAAAATTAGATATTCATTCCTTGTAATTACATCCTTCCAGTAGTATGAATTACCTGGCTTTTTTTTATAACCAATTTTCAGCTGGTACCTACTGGGAAAGCAGCATTAGCATTGAAACTTAAAAGATGTTCTTAATTTAAAATGTTAGAATTATCACAAAATTGGAATGTGAAGCTAAATTGCTAGATTACTATTCTATTTGGTATGACAAAAATATAATGTAAATCGAACTTGGGCAGTATAGTTACAAAACTGAATTACTCTATTTTATGCAAGTAAAACCTGCATTTATTTTTATTTACAACATCTTTCCACAGGTTTCTTGGAGAATATTTACAGTAATTTAACAATTTTTGGTATTTAAAACCTTGATGCATGAATAACAATTTAACAATCTTGCAAACTATACTTAATATAATTTGTGTTTTAAGGTGATGATGGCATTATCTAGTCACTTAAGTGCAGTGGAATCAGAAAAACAGAAATTACGTGCTCAGGTGCGTCGGTTGTGTCAGGAGAACCAGTGGCTACGAGATGAGCTGGCAAACACACAACAAAAATTGCAGAAGAGTGAGCAGAGTGTAGCTCAATTGGAAGAGGAAAAGAAACATTTAGAATTTATGAATCAACTCAAAAAATATGATGAGGATCTTTCACCACTGGTGAGTAGATGGCAAATGTCACCCAAATGGGTGTAAATTATAGATAATTACACACTGGCCTGCTTGATTCCTTCTTTTAAATGTCATTTCAGAAGTTGTTGCTTGTAAAATTATAATGCAACTGAGCAGAATGTAGCATTCATGTCTGTACGTGTTTGTGTTCTAAATACAATCTAAAATTAACTTCCCTTCTTTGGGCCTTTCTGATGCATTTTTCTAAAAACCAGTCAAGAAGACATATGGGTAATCTCCACCAAGATCTCTGCTAATATCACCCTTATGAAAAGGTAGACTTTTAAATTTTCCCTTCTCTCTACAGGGAGGAGGTGATTACATAACTGCTCATGTGCTGGTCCCTAATGGCATAACTGAAATAGAGAATTCTCTTGGTGAGCCAGTATCCTACCACTTCATGGGACAGTGTATTGAAGCACAGTTATACTGCTGCATCCTTATTTCTAAATATGACTTCATAAAACTGAAATAGTACGGTGCAACAATGTATAATATAAAAGAGTGAATTTTGAGAATCATTCCAAGGAAGATTGTGGTACAATGGATTTGTGGTACTAACCTGAAGTCTCTGGGTGTGAATGGATGCAACTTCATGCCTATGATTTCTTACCTGTAGAGTTCTCCATCTCAGTCAGGTCAACCAGAGATTACTACTTTGAGACATAGTACTTTGTTGAATTTGGAGGACATAATCCTGGGTTGCTCTTGTACATTTCCAATTCGCTGGTTTACACAATGGCATTGACATTGAAGGAAATAATGCCTTGAATTGCTGCTGTAGGTATTCTGATGATACCCAGCTCTACTTCTCACCACCCTCAACTCCATGACCACCATTCTGTTGTCACTACTTGACGGACGTCATGCCTTCAGTAAGCAATAACTTTTTCCAAATTAAAATTGACAGGACAGAAGCCATCCTGTTTGGCTCCTGCCAAAAGCTCTGCACCCTAGGTCTGATTCCATCCCTCTCACCGACTGTTTATTGGGCTGAACCCAATAGTGTGCAACCTTGGTGTCCTGTTTTGACACAATATTATCAGCATCTATCTTTATCTCAAGCTTACTGCTGCTGAAATCCTTATCCACGCCGTAGTCATCTCCAATGCTCTTCTTACCGGCCTTCCAAATTCCATCCTACATAAACTTAAAAAGTTGTCATTTCTGGCACTATGTCCTACTCCCCTATAACCCCTGTGTTCCCCATCCTCTAACACAGAATTCAAATTCCTTAAGCTTGTGTACAAGTCACTCCACAGCTTAACCTCTCCATTCATCTGTAATCTTCTCCAACCCAATGTAAAAAGAAAGATTTGCATTTATATAGCGCCTTTCATGACCCCAGGACGTCCCAACGCGCTACGGCCACTGAATTACTTTTGAAGTATAGTCACTGTTGTAATGTAGAAAATGTGGTAGCCAATTGCGCTAATCAAGCTCCCACAAACAGCAATGAAATAAATGACCAGATCATTTGCTTTAGGTGTTGGTTGAGGGATAATGTTGGCTCGGACACTGGAAGATTTTCCCTGCGCTTCCTCGAATAGTGTCTTGGGATCTTTTATGTCCACCTGAGAGGGCAGATGGGGTCCCGGTTTAACGTCTCATCTGAAGGATAGCACCTCCAACAACAACAACAACTTATATTTATATAGTGCCTTTAATGTAATAAAACGTCCCAAGGCGCTTCACACGAGTGTTATCAAAAAAAAACAGAATTTGACACAGCAATATAAGGAGATGTTAGGGTAGATGATCAAAAGGTTGGTCGAAGAGGTAGGTTTTAAGAAGTGTCTTAAAGGAGGAAATAGAAGTGGATAGGCGGAGAGATTTAAGGAGGGAATTCCAGAGCTTAGGACCTAGGCAGCTGAAGGCACAACTGCCAATGGTGGAGCATTTAAAATAGGGGATGTTCAAAGGCCAGAATAGGCGGAGCACAGAGGTCTAGGAGGATTATAGGGCTGGAGGAGATTAGAGATAAGGAGAGGCGAGGCCATGGAGAGACTTGAAAACAAGGTTGAGAATTTCAAAATCAAGGTGTTGCTTAACTGGGAGCCAATGTAGGTCAGCAATCACAGGGGAGATGGGTGAACAGGACTTGGTGCAAGTTAGCACAGGGGTGGCAGAGTTTTGGAAGGTAGAACTAGGGAGGCCGGCTAGGAATGCGTTGGAATAGTCAAGTCTAGAGGTGATAAAGGCATGGATGAGGGTTTCGGCAGCAGATAAGTTGAGATAAGGGTGGAGACAGGCGATATTACGAAGGTGGAAATGGGCAATCTTTGTGATAGAACGGATATGAGGTAGGAAGCTCAATTCGTGATTAAATAGGGACACCCAGGGTGCGAACAGACTTGGTCAGCCATAGACAGTGTGACATTCTCTCAGTACTGCACTGAATTGCCAACCTAGATTATATGGTCAAGTCTCTGGAGTGGGACATAAACCCACAACCTTCTGACTCAAAGGCTAGAGTGCTACCACTGAGCCAATGTACTACTGAATGTCTCTGCTCCTCCAATTCTGGTCCTTTTAGCATCACACTGCTCCCCCCATCTGCTCCACTTTTGGTGACTGAGCTTTCTTGACCCCATAATCTGGAACGTTCTCCCTAAACTCATCTGTGTTGCTACCTACCGCTCCCCTCTTTCAAAAGGCTCCTGAAATCCTACCTCTTGTCAATGCTGTTCAGTCACTTATCCTAACTCTTTGTATGCTCGGCATCTTTTCTTGTTTCTGTAACCACTTTGGTAGGGGTGTTGCTAAAGAAAGGAGAAATAAAATTAAAAGGGGATAAATAAATTTAGTGAACAATGGCCCGTATTTTCTGATCGCTGGCCTCCCGCGGGCGGAGGCCTGCGATCTGGAAAAATCTACACCCTTACCTGAGGGCTCGCGGGACGCACGCTTCCGCTCCTGGGCCTCTCCAAACTTGAAGTGTGCAGGGCCTACGTATCCTAGGGGCGCATGTAGTTCGCAGCGTCCCTGGGATCACGTGGGCCATGGGGAGCCAATCACATAAAGGAATCTCCCTTCATACACTTGACAGGAAGACCTGTCAAATATATGAATGGCGATCACCACAAAAACATAGTAAAACTTTAAATAATTTTTTTTTTAAAAATCACATTTTAAAAATGACTTAATTACTGTACAATAAATTTTAAACAATTTAATTTTTTGAAAAGAATAGTTTTTTACGGGGCTAAAAATAAACTTACGTTTTTTTAAAAAGTATTTTTAAATGATAAATCAGTGGGAAAAAATTTTTTTTAAAAACTTTTTTTCAACTCTTATCCTGGTAAAAGTAGGCCTTACGCCTGCTTTTACCAGGCGTAAGAATTGTAAGGGTTTTCTGCGGGCAGAGGGTCTCCAAAAAGCGGAACTATCCACCCGCAGAGGCCCTTCTTCAGGGCAGCCGAAGGATCTGTCAAGACCATTCTTGACCGATCGGAAATGCCGGTTTTCAGCGCATGTGCTGTGCATGCCTGTAACTGGCATCGCCGATGTCCCTATGGGTGGGTACACAGCGCGTACCCACCCGTAGGGATCGGAATATCTGGGCCAATATCTTTTTCTAATGTGCCATTACCAACTGTTAATTTCCCCCTGCTGAAAATTAATTTATGTTGATATTTTAGAATGTTTTAGGCTATCAAAGTAATAAGGGTTTTGCAAAAATGCACTATTATCAACCAATAGAGAGATTATTAGTATTGACCGTGACCTGTTTGCTCTTAACTAAAAACATGCATTCTACAATGTAAGCTGTTTGGTTGAGGGAATGAGTCATATATATTCAGTCATTCATTATCGTAATGTAAGGCTGATAGATATTAATGATGGTATACAACAGTATCCAAAATGGTTGATTTAATACTGTTACTTGAACAATAATTGGGTCAGTTACTGAGGTTGCTACTGGCAAAATGGGTTCAGCCGAAAAGCTTCACTCATCACTATCTCTTGTAAATTGCTATGATACTGATGAAATACCTGAAATTACATGTACTTTTCACTAACCTCAGATTTATTTTACTTTGTTTTAAGTGGGAGAAGAGAATTTAGCTCTAGCCACAGAAAAACATTGAATATATCAGTATGTGGATAGCTGGGCCTAACTTTTAATTACAGGAACTACACAAAACATTTAATGTTCAGCTGCATTGAAGAATTCAGTTAGTCTCCTATATCTAATGTATACTTTTTTTATAAATCAAACAGGAGGACAAGGACACTGATTCATCGAAAGAACCTCTGGATGACCTTTTCCCAAATGATGAAGATGAACCAGGACAGGGAAGTAAGTGTTCAGAAAGATCTAGAAAGGGACATTTGCATCTTACTACTGTTGAATAATTTTGCAATGATATTGGCGGGCTTTTTTTTAAAACTGCAAATTTAACTTTTTGTAATCACATTGTAATAAGTAAGCCTTGTGATAATGCTATAAATCACCTGATATTTTGACATTTCAGAATAAGTACATACTTTAGATTTATTTTGATTCAACTGTGATGGGCAAAGAACTGCAGCAAGAAATGGACATGAGTAATTTGTTTTAGGGCTTCTCAGATTTTTTTTCTACAGATGGCTCAGAATAACCTACTTGATGTTTAGGACCAGTTTTCACAACTAATGTATTTGGCAAATTGTAGTTTATCTTGTATTATCCGTTGAAGATGTCATAGTGATGAGGCCCAAGTTGCACTAGAAATGTCCTGACACACAAGGAAAATTAATTCCATTTGTCTTGAAATCTTATACCAGATGGAATACGTAGAATATTAAGCTGGTGTTTTTGTTTGATCAGTTAGATATCTGACACGTATGGAAACTCATATGTCTCCAAACCAATGAGGTGATATGCAAATTGTGCCAAGGGACTGGAGGGTAGACCATGTAACACCTCTTCAAGAATGGAGAGATGGATAAATTGGGTAATTATAGACCAGTTAGTCTCTTTCTCCATAGTGACACACCATACTTACCTATGCCTATATTTTGGTCAGAGACAAATTTAGGGGCATCCAGCTGTGTGCAAAGGCGTTGCTTGGAGCTTAACTAACTGAAACCGTGAAACTAGTACAGAGAACTGGTCTGATAGTCCCATACTATAGTTTGAGGCATTAGCTATATTTCTTCTATTATGCACCTAAATTTTTGTAACAACCACCCCCGACCCTAGTTATACACCTTCTTGATTGTTTTCTGGATGTCCATACAGAATATATCTATTGCCTATACCTATATAAATCAGTCATTTAAAAAAAAAATCTCTACTGAATTGGTCAAACACTACTTGCCTTTAGTGAATCTGTGCTGACTGTTCTTAATTATTCCATGCATTTCTAAATGCTCACTAATTTGATCTCTGATAATGGATTCTAAGAGTTTGTCCAAAATTGACCCTAAACTAAGTCTATAGTTACTCAGTTTATCCTTCTCTCCCATCTCAAACAGAGACGTTACTCTGCCGTTGCATGGCACAATTTGCCAATCTAAGGAGGATTAAAAATGAGCTCCGAGGCTTCTTTCCACAACCTAGGGTTCATTCTATGAGGAAGAATAGATCTTTGGAAATTGCATAGAATCTACAGCACAGAAACAGGCTATTCAGCCAAACTGGTCTATGCTGTTTATACTCATGAGCCTCTCATTTTAATTACCTCTTCCCACCCTGCCCCCATATTCCTGCATTCCCTTCTCCATGTATTGCATCAAGCCATCCCTTAAATGTGTCCATGCTATCTGTTTCAACCACTCTGTGTGGTAGTGAGTTCCACAATCTTACCGCTCTGTGTAAAGAAATTTCTGCTAAATTCTTTCTTTCATCTGTGCACCAATGGAAATAATTTCTCCACGTCCACCCGATCGAACCTCCTTCATAATTTTAAAGACCTCTATCAGGTCTCCCTTTAGTGTTCACTTTTCCAGAGAAAAGAGCCCCAGCCTTCTCAATCTTTCGTGATAGTTGCATTCTCTCAATTCTGGTTACATCCTTGTAAATCTTTTCTTCACTTTCTCCAGTGCTTCAATATCCTTTTTGTAATATGGAGACCAGAACAGTGCACGATACTCCAAGTGTGGTATAACCAAGGTTCTATATAAATTATCTCCCTGTTTTTGTACTCTACTCCTCTAGAAATGAACCCAAGTACTTTGTTTACACTCTTTTATGTCCTCATCAATTTGCATTGCTACTTTTAGCAACTTATGTATCTGTATTCCCAGATCTCTGCTCCTCTACCCCATTTAGTTCTTGCCTGCCAAGGAATAAATGGCCTCCTTATTTCTCCTGTCAAAAGGAACCCACTCGGACTTCACCGCATTGAATTTAATTTGCCATTTATCCGCTCACTCTGCAAGCCTGTTGATGTTTTCCTGTATTTTGGTGCAGTCCTCCACATTATTTAGCTATACCCCTAATTTGGTATCGTCTGCAAATTTTGACACCATACCTGTAATTCCTGAATCCAAATCATTTATGCATATTGTAAACAACGGTGGTCCCAGCATGGATCCCTGTGGACACCACTTGCCACTTTCTGCTCGTCTGAGAATTTTCCCTTAACTACTACCCCCTGTTTTCTGTGTTGTAATCATCATTCAATCCATTCTGCTACCTGATCCCTGACTCCACTTGCCCTCACCTTTGTCATGTGTCTGTTAAGTGGCATCTTATCAAAGGCCTTCTGAAAGTCCATGCATATCATATTCACTGCATTGCCTTTGCCTACTCTTTCTGTTGCTTATTCAAAGAACATAAGAACTAGGAGCAGGCGTAGGCGGTCCCTTGAGCCTGCTCCACCATTCAATAAGATCATGGCTGATCTTTGACCTCAACTCCCACTTTTCCACCCGATCTCCATATCCCTTGATTTCCCTAGAATCCAAAAATCTATCTATCTCAGCCTTGAATATATTCCCGATTCAGCATCCACGACCCTTTGGGGTAGAGAATTCCAAAGATTCACAACCCTCTGAGTGAAGAAATTCTTCCTCATCGCAGTCTTAAATGGCCGACCTCTTATCCTGAGACTATGCCCCCTAGTTCTAGACTCTCCAGCCAGGGGAAACAACCTCTCAGCATCTACCCTATCAATCTCCCTCAGAATCTTCTGTTTCAATGAGATCACTTCTCATTCTTCTAAACTCCAGAGAGTATAGGCTCAATCTCTCCTCATAGGACAACTCTCTCATCCCAAGAATTAATCTAGTGAACCTTCGTTGCACCGCCTCAAAGGCACGTATATCCTTCCTCAGATAAGGAGACCAAAACTGTGCACAGTACTCCAGACTCACCAAAGCCCTGTACAATTGTAGCAAGACTTCTTTACTCTTGTACTCCAACCCCCTTGCAATAAAGGCCAACATGCCATTTGTCTTCCTAATTGCTTGCTGTACCTGCATGCTAACTCTGTTTCCTGTCCAAGGACACCTAAATCTCTCTGAACACCAACATTTAATAGTTTCTCACCATTTTAAAAAAAAATATCCTGTTTTTCTATTCTTCCTACCAAAGTGAATAACCTCACATTTCCCCACATTATACTCCATCTGCCATCTTATTGCCCACTCACTTAACCTGTCTATATCCTTTTGCAGGCTCTTTGTATCCTCCTCACAGCTTACATTCCCACCTAGCTTTGTATCGTCTGTAAACTTGGACACATTACCCTCGGTCCCTTCATCTAAGTCATTAATATAGATTGTAAATAGCTGAGGCCCAAGCACTGATTCTTGCGGCACCCCACTAGTTACAGCCTGTCAACCCGAAAATGACCCTGTTTATCCCTACTCTCTGTTTTCTGTCCGTTAGCTAATCCTCTCTCCACGCTAATATATTACTCCAACCAGAATGCCTTTTGGAAATCCAAATAAACTACATCGAATGGTTCCCCTTTATCTACCCTGCTAGTTACATGCTGAAAAAACTCTTAATAAATTTGTTAAACACGATTTCCCTTTCCTAAAACCATGTTGACTCTGACTAAGCATATCATGATTTTCTAAGTGTCCTGTTACCACTTCCTTAATTAAAAAAAAATACAATAAAGTTGGTTAAACATGACCTTCCATTTAGAAATCCATGCTGACTTTTTAAATTATACTCTCCATCTCTAGTTTTGTTATCTCATCTTTTAGCAACGATTGTTGTGTCTTTCTTTCCACTGATAAGCTAACTGGCCTATAGTTACATGGATTAGTTCTATCTCCCTTTTTGAAGATAGAAATTACATTTGCTGTCAACCAGTCCTCTGGCACTATTTGTTTTTCTATTTTTTTTTTTATGTGGATACTAATGCCTCTGCTATCTCCTCCCTAGCTTTTTTGAAAATCCATGAGTGAAATCCATCTGGACCCTGAGTTTTGTCTTCCTTAAGTTAGGCTAGTTTATCTAGTATCTCCTTTCTTTCTATCAACTGTTGTAATATCCTTCTTGACTTCTTCTACTAGTGTCATTTTCTCTTTGTAAGCCTCTTCAGTGAACATTAAGTCAAAGTGTCACTTCAGTATCCAATCATTTTAGTATAATCTCCTGAGTTTATTTTGTTTATCCCTTAATCGCTCTATCCATGACATAATTCTCCTTTTAGTTACTTAAGTGCCTATAGGATACTTTACTGTTTCTTTTTATAATATATTTCATATTTCCTCCTTGCCTTTCGAATTGTCCTCTCTCCTAATTTCATCATATTCCCTTTTGTCATCCTCTCGTTGGTTATTTATGTACTTTGTGTATGCCTTTTTCTTCAGATTCAATTTTATCCTCATCTCTTTATTTATCCATGACTTTTTTTTTAATGGAATATATTTCTCCTGAACCCTACCAATCTCTTATTTAAAAATTGCCCCCTGTTGTACTACATCTTTGTCAAAGTTTTTCTCCCACGTATCTCCCTTACCTCCATCCTCATGGTCTCCATTATCCCTATTACATCTGTTTCTTCACTTCTAATTACTGCCTCCAATTCCCCTGTTTTGTTGCTGATGCCCTGTACTATACAGGCAAATTTAAATAAAACAAAGGAATTTTCCACGATAGCAAACCTTTTATATTGATAGATGGTGATGGGTATAGGACAAACCAGATTTAAACTTAAAATGACCTTCTAGAATTTTAAATAATTGACTAAAGTTGAATATTCCCACCATCTCTCCAAGGTATTACTCTTGATGTGAAGTGATAGTGCACACACCGAAAGAGGAAAGTCTTGAAGCAACACTTAACATCTAGTTACAGTTCCTCTCTTGGAATACTTGATTAATCAATTGTATTCTGATTACAGCAGAGGAAGAACTTCATTTTGACATTTGGTGTTGTTAGTAAGAGGCATAAATCAAAATGGATGACTTTGAAATCCTAAAAAACAAATTTCTTTGAGCACTTGGGTAAACCAATATTTTTGATGGAAGACTTGGGGGGGAAATGCCCTAGTGCAATCTCTAGGGTGTAAATAAAATTCCAAGGACTGTGCCATATCTAATATACAATATTACAGATAACGATGTTTTATCTACATCTAATGCACAATATTATAGATAACTTCCTGTCAATTTGCAGTTCAGCAGCAACACAGCAGTGCAGCTGCTGCAGCACAGCAAGGTGGCTATGAGATTCCAGCCAGACTAAGGACCCTACATAACTTAGTCATACAGTATGCATCCCAGGGCAGGTATGAAGTAGCCGTACCTCTTTGTAAACAGGCTCTTGAAGATTTGGAGAAAACATCGGGACATGATCATCCTGACGTTGCTACTATGCTCAACATTCTTGCTTTGGTATACAGGTTAGTATGACCTTTCTACTTCTGGAAAGGTATGAATTTAAAAAATATATTTGTGCAAAGGAAATGATTCTGACTTGTAGAACAACTCACTTATGCTGGGGACCTTATTGATGCAATCTCACTTTAAATTGCAGAAACAGTAAGTTAGTTTGTTTATTGCAAATGAAATGTAAATTTGTTTAAGCACAAATAGTGAAATACTTACAGCTGGGATTGAGGGGCCTTGAATGTTTACAATGTTCTTCAGCATTGGCAAACAGGTTTGAATCCAGTAATGTCTAATGGGACGAAGTTCTCTTCTCTATGCCAGCTATAAAGATCCAAAATTAAATGACTGAGGCAGTCTGAACCTAGTTTCGAATGCATGCAAATCTATAGCATAAATCTGCACATAATTCAACACTAAACTTAGTCTGTCCTTCAGATGCTATAATGTTGGATGGTATGGGACATGAAAATATCAGCTAATGCCATAGTATGTGCTTTGCTGGGGGAGTGCAGGAGAAAGCTTTACTCTGCATCTAAACTCATGTATAGCTGACCTGGGAGTATAGAAGATGTTCCCCTTCTCAGCACTATTGCCCATACTGATTTGTATAAGGAGTCACTAAGTAGAAAGTGAGGTAAAGTAAGTGACTTTTTTTCAGTCCGAAAGTTCATTGAACTTAGTGAATTGTGTCACGCACACGCACTCTGAATGGTTGTTGCGTTCCATGTGCCAGGGTAAAGGATATATGTGGATGATAAAGCTTTTGGAAAGGAAGGATGATCATCCAGAAGTTGTGGTTCATGTTGGAGACAACAACATAGGAAAGAGTACAATAAATGGCTTGCAGATGGCATTTGAAGAGTTAGGGTTGTCGATGCTGACAAGACCTCAAGGGTAGCAGTGTTAGGATTACTTCCTGCATCTCTCATTTGCCTACTGAAGAAAAAGAAGACATCAGTGGTTAAGAAATGGTGCAGCTGGGAGGGTTTCAGACTTTTGGGTCATCGAGGTAAATAGTGGGAAACACAGTTCATACGAAGGGATAGAAGGGACTGTCTTCATTTCAACTGAAAAACTACCAGTGTCTTGTGGGGAGAATTAATTAGTGGGGGGAAGGTTTAAACGTGCATGCCAGTGGGAGGGACAGGCATTGCAGACTGAAACCTAGGAATGTTGGAGTGTTGGGGCTGCCCAAATGTTAACCAAAGCCAAAGTAGGCTTCAGTTGTTAAAGATCTGGACCTGGACATAGAGATTGATGTGAAAATTTTCTGATAATGGCAAACTGGGAGGATAAATGCAGGAGAACATAAGCAGGCTAATAGAATAGACAGATAAGTGGCAAGAGCATAAAAATGTGAGTTAATATATTTTGGGAACGAGTAAAGAATGAAATATACCTTCGATGGTAAATCTAAGGAGATATATTAAATAAACTAATCAAACTCAAAGAGGATAAAGGCCCTGGTCCGGACAGATTGCATACACACGTTTTAAAATAATCTAGGGAGGAGATAGCAGAGGCATTATTACACGTATTTAATAATTTGTTAGAACAAGGTGTAGTGCCAGAGGACTGATGGATAGCTAACTTAATACCTGTATTTAAGAAGGGGGATACAACATGTCCAGGGAACTATAGACCAGTCAACTTAACATCGGTGGTAGGAAAAATAATGGAATCCCTACTACATCTAGAAACCAAAAATATAATGAATAGTCAGCATAGATTTCAAAAGGGAAAGTCTTGCTTGACCAACCTCATTGAAATTTTTGAAGAGGTAACAGAGAGAGTAGACAAGGGTAATGTACTACAGGAAACTCTCGTTTAAACGGCACCTAAATATCCGGAATTCTCTATTAACCGGCAAAATTCATACTCCGAAAACTCCTCTCAAATAACCGGCAATGTTTCTGAGTCAGAGTCCGAGTCTCCCGCGAACGCCGAGTTAGTCAGTGGGGGTAGTTCTCCAAAGTGCCACTACTCGGCTTCCTGGCGCTGTCGGAAGTCCGAACACTGCAATAACAGGAGTCTGATTCTCCCGCGCTGCCGGGAGTCTCTTCTGATCCGCCATTTTACTGTGTGTCTCCCGCGCTGCTGATAGTCTCTTCTGATCCACCATTTTACTGTGTGTCTCCCGTGCTGCTGGTAGTCTCTTCCTAGCCACCATTGTTCTGTGTCTTTCCATCTTTATCGGGAATTATCTCCCCTATCTTGCATTATGGAATTCCCAAAAGCTGGTCCAAGCAAAAGGAAGAGAGTGGTCTTAACTTTAAAACAGAAAATCGAGATATGCCAACGACTAGAAAGGGGAGAGAAGCGTATCAACATTATGAATGAATTCAAAATCGGTTCGTCAACAATCTACGACATCAAATCGCAGAAGGATAAGCTGCTCAAGTTTTATTCAAGCTCGGAGACATCTAAGAGTGTAGAGAAACGACGTATGCTTCGTAAGCCTAAGCTTGAAGAGCTGGATACCGTGCTTTATGAATGGTTTTCTCTTAAGCGTTCAGAGGGTGTTCCAATTTCCGGACCCATGCTAATCGAGAAAGCGAAGGATTTCTACGAAAGGATGGAGCTCGCTGACAAGTGTGCTTTCTCCGAGGGATGGCTAACGTGCTTCAAGTTACGGCACGGGATACGACGACTCGATATTTCCGGGGCGAAGAAATCAGCTGATCACGACGCCGCAGAAGAATACTGCGATTATTTCAATCGGATTGTGCAGCAACATGATTTGTTGCCAGCACAGATATATAATGCCGATGAAACTGGCTTGTTTTGGAGGTTTTTGCCAGAATCAACGCTTGCTGGGGCTAGTGAGGCTAATGCTTCAGGTTACAAGAAAAATAAAGATCGTGTAACCGTGCTAACATGTGCGAACGCTGCTGGATCACACCGGGTTAAACTTCTTGTTATTGGGAAGTATAAAAATCCCCGTGCATTTAAAAATGTGAGGCACTTACCTGTTGAGTACAAAGCTCAAAAAAATGCTTGGATGGATAAGGAAATCTTCTCCGATTGGTTCCATCATATTTTTGTTCCATCTGTGAGGGAACATTTCCGTAAAATAGGGAAACCTGAAGACAGCAAATGCATTTTATTGCTTGATAATTGTAGAGCCCATCTGCATGAATCCGAGTTGGTTTCGGGAAATATTTTCACCATTTATTTGCCACCAAATGTAACTTCTCTCATACAACCCATGGACCAGGGCGTTATCCAAAATCTGAAGTGTCATTACAAGAAAGACTTCCTACGTAAACTGATAAGCCAAGATGACAATATTCACGCATTTCAGAAGGAATACAATATTAAAGATGCCATCTATAATGTTGCATGTTCCTGGAACTTTGTGAAAGGTCACACTCTGAGGCAAGCCTGGCGCAAATTGTGGCCTTCTGTAATGTTTGCTGAAGGTTCTTCTTCAGAGGAGGAATTTCATGGGTTCAATGTTCGTCCCAAGAAGAGTACAATAATGGAAATGGCTGGCATGGTGAAAAATGTAGGCCCAGCAAACCCTCTACGTCACCTCAGTGAAAGTGATATCGAGCAGTGGGTTGATGCAGATGGAGAAGTTGGTGTTGTGCATATGCTAAGTGATGATGAAATAATTGAGAATGTTTTGAATCCAAAGAAAGAAAAGGAAAGTGAGATGGAAAGTGAAGAGGATGATATTTCTGAAGAGAACAAGATTTCTTGGGCTAAAGCTGCAGAAGGATTTTCTTCAATCCTCCAATTTGCTGAAAGGCAGACTTGCTACTCTGCCCAAGAAGTTATGCAACTCCATATTCTGCATTCCACGTTTCTACAGAAAAGGCAAGAGTCCACTAAGCAAACCGACATCCGCAACATGTTTAAGAAAGCTTCCAAAAGAGTCAAAGCAGCGGAAGTGCCTGAAGAATCTGTGGAAATGCATGATCCTGATGACCCAGCTGGCACGGATATTCCTGATGAACCAGCTGACTTGGAATAAGTGTACAGTCAACTACAGTACTGTATACAGTCGTTTATAAGTTTTGTTTTACTATTAAGTAATTAAAGAGTTATGGATTACCCTCAACTGGCAGTACTGTACTTAATCAAGCATCTTCCACCATCCATTTAACACAACATTCTATAAGTGAGTACCCAAATACTGTATACTGCACATTTCTTGATTTTTTTATTTTTGTTTGTTAAAAATAGCCTCGGTAGATATAACTCTCCGTTATCCGGAATTTTTATTCAACCGGCACCACCCTGGTCCCGTCGGTGCCGGATACCAAAGAGTTTCCTGTACTAGTAATTGAATCACTCGATCAGTTGAGACAGTTCTGTAATGTTTCACTTTCACTTTATAGTGAATGCAGCAACTGAATAAATGCAAGCAGATAATTTTAGATTGTGATAAGGAAGTGTACATGTGAAATTTGCAAATGAAAACTTTTGAACACTTGAGATTAATAGAATCATATAAACTTGTATTGTGTCCCTAATGTTTTTTTTTAAATGTGGCTCAGGGACCAGAACAAATACAAAGAGGCAGCAAACCTGCTTCATGATGCCTTAGCCATTCGGGAGAAGACCTTGGGTAAAGACCATCCTGCGGTTCGTATTGTCCTTTCTGTATATCCTGTACATCTGTACGTTATTTGTGTGGGAATCTAGGATAAGGTTTAAATATTTCTCCATGTTAAACCAACAGGCTGAGGTTAACATCTACCATTCCTAAATGATGACCAGGTAGGGAGGTTAAATTGTGAATCCATCTATTGGTTCATTTATGATGAATCATTATGTGCACACCCTTGACCATAAGTGCATAATCCAAAAATCATATTTGCCTGCAAGTACAGTATTTGAGAGCCCACATTGATTTTATTTGATTTTTTTTTAGGTGCTAATATTTTCAAATGCTATACTGCTGACAAATGCCGACACTGCTATGTAATGCATAAATATGAAATCCACACTTTTTTCCTGTTGAATTGAATTTTGATATTTCTGACTATGATCCTGCTTCTGATGATTACATTAAATTAATAAGATGTTGCTTTTTTTGTAAGAATTTTCCTTGTAATTATCTGATTGGATTCCTTGCAGGTGGCAGCTACATTAAATAATCTTGCGGTACTTCATGGAAAAAGGGGAAAATATAGAGAGGCTGAGCCCATGTGCAAGAGAGCTCTAGAGATCCGTGAAAAGGTTGGCAAACAGCAGTCAAACATTGTGCTTTATGAAGAAATCTTAGAAAATACAATTTTTGGCAGAGATGGTAGTTCTTCGTGTAACTTGTATCAATATTGAAAAGAGTCAATTTAGAATTCATTTGGTGATGGATGGCACAGCGCCAACATGTTGTGCTTTCATAACAGGACATAAGTATGTGCTGGTAATTCCTTGTATGATTATGGTCTTGCATACATCTGTATGGCCACTTCAAGCAGCATTGAGGCGGGGGGGATTAAAATAATTTTAAATTTAACTGTCTGGGGATGGGTTTGTGCAAACCCGGCAGTTAAACCATGGCGGGAACTGCTGCATCCAGGAGGTAAGTGGCTTTATACATACCTCCTGGATCCAGGATCCTGACCATACCCACGCCCCCCCCCCCCCCCCCCCCCCCCGCGAACAAAGAGACCTCCACGACGCCTCTGATCACCACATGAGGACCCCCCCCCCCGGGATGATAATGAGACTGACGATCCTCTGGTAGTCGTCTCCGATTCTCTTCCCCTCGAGCGCCGAAGCCCCCTCCCCCCCCGAGCGCCGAAGCCCCCTCCTGGAGTTTTGGAAAAGACTATTACATTGATGCATAAATCCTAAATTAAAACACCAAGATTTGTTAGTGTCTGTAGCTTAAGTTATAGACAAATTAATGCGAACATCGAGTTAAGCTTTATACGTGGTTTGCTAGGCCTCATGGTATGTATGTAAATGGACCGTGTATTTAAAAAAGCTTGGATATTCCTGCAGCAGACAATAGAATGCAAAAAGAGATCATGCTTTTTTTTAAAAAAAAGGAAAGACCAGACCCACTTTACAGAAAGGCACCTATTGTCAATGACGAAGTGATCTTAACTGCTGTAGAAAAATTATAAACTACAGCAGCTGAAGGAAAACTTGGTAGCAGGAAGGAGCAATAGACTGGAGAAAACAATACTCTATTTTATGTTGAAGGCATTTTTTTGAACTCATAATGTAAATAGTTTAAAATGAGTTCCATTATACTTTAGAGCAAATTCATTTAGTAATGTGATTACCTTTTAACAAAATAAGTTAAAACTATTACAGGGACCAGATAATTACCTTATTTCACCGCATTCAGCAATTTGCTTGTAGTTGAAAAATAAAAAAACAAAATGGATGAGCTGATTTTTCTGGGTTGTAGGTGTAGTACACTGGTGTTGGTAACTAGATATTAGTAACTGCAAAACGTGTTAGCAATGAGGTAATCTTATCAAGCAAGGTTTTGAGTTCCTTTGAATGTCATCCTTCATTTTACAGCGGAGTAAAGATTTATTTCATCTGTTCAGAAAAAAGACTGATGTTGACTGAGCAAGCATATGGATGCCACTGTAAATTACTATCCAGATCTAGCAATTTACCCAGATTAATTGGCATTGCTATTTGTTCAATTTGAATTTGGGCATTCAACTAATAGGGAACTTAAACCTCTCCTGTTAAGGTCCATAACGGCATTATCGGTATATATTATACAGTTTCACAGAGCACCTCTTAACAATGATATGAATATTCGTGTGGTGTGGTCATCTGGGCATCTGCTGTAGCAACCCGAATGTGCTGCTGAATGCTTTGAAAAATGGTACGGGAATATTAGATTAAAAAAATTTCTGTTTACTTCCTCAGGTACTGGGTAGGGATCATCCTGATGTGGCAAAACAGCTAAATAATTTGGCACTATTGTGTCAGAACCAGGGAAAGTATGAAGAAGTAGAATATTACTATGAGCGGGCATTGGAGATTTACCAAACCAAACTTGGACCTGACGATCCAAATGTGGCAAAGACAAAAAACAATTTGGTAAGACTGCATGATCATACTAAATTGTTAAATATGAAAAGCAGTGATCAACACCATGCAACATTCTAATGGCGTAACATACCATCTTGCATTATGTGACAGTTAATCAACTGAACTCAAACTCTTTATATCAATTCTATGAATTCAACTCAAACTCTTTATAGCAATTCTCACTCTTTCCCCTCTCCCTCTCCTCCCTCTCCCTCTCCCCCCTCTCCCTCTCCCCCTCTCCCTCTCCTCCCTCTCCCTCTCCTCCCTCTCCCTCTCCCTCTCCCTCTCCTCCCTCTCCCTCTCCTCCCTCTCCTCCCTCTCCCTCTCCCTCTCCCCCTCTCTCTCTCTCTCCCTTGCCCTCTTTCTCGCTCCCTCTCTCTGTCTCTTACTGGTGCCAGGGTCAAGGATGTCACTGAGCGGCTGCAGGACATTCTGAAGGGGGAGGGAGAACAGCCAGAGGTCGTGGTCCATATCGGTACCAACGACATAGGTAGAAAGAGGGACGAGGTCCTGCAAGCAGAATATAGGGAGCTAGAAAATAAATTAAAAAGCACGACCTCAAAGTTGTAATCTCCGAATTACTCCCAGTGCCACGTGCTAGCGAGAGCAGAAATAGGAGAATAGACAAGATGAATGCGTGGCTGGAGAGATGGTGTAGGAGGGAGGGATTTAAATTCCTGAGGCATTGGGACCGATTCTGGGGAAGGTGGGACCTGTACAAGCTGGACGGATTACACCTCGGCAGAACCGGGACCAATATCCTCGCAGGGGGGTTTGCTAGTGCTGTTGAAGGATTTAAACTAGTTTGTCAGGGGGCTGGGAACCAAAATGTGGGCCCAGAAAGGAGAGAAACAAAGCTGGAAGTGCAAGTTAGAAAAGTAGTCAGCAAAACTAGTAGGGAGCAGAAACAAATGCCAACAGCAAAGAGGGTCAAAGTGCAGAAAAATATTAAACAGGCAAAGTTGAAGGCACTTTATCTAAATGCACGTAGCATTCGCAACAAGGTGGATGAATTAATGGCACTAATAGAAGTGAATGGGTATGATGTAATTGCCATTACAGAGACATGGTTGCAGGGTAACCAAAGCTGGGAACTGAATGTTCCAGGGTACTCAACATTTAGGAAGGACAGACAAAAAGGAAAAGGAGGTGGCGTAGCGCTGTTAATAAGGGATGAGGTCGGTACAGTAGGGATTAAAGATCTTGGCTCGGCAGATCGTGATGTAGAACTGGAATCAGTTTGGCTGGAGCTAAGAAACAGCAAAGGACGGAAAACATTGGTGGGAGCTGTGTATAGTCCACCAAACAGTAGTGGTAATGTAGGGCACAGTATCAATCAAGAAATTAGAAGTGCATGTAACAAGGGCAATATGGTAATCATGGGGGACTTTAATCTACATATTGACTGGGCAAATCAAATTACCACTAATGGTGTGGAGGACGAATTCTTGGAATGCATGCGAGATGCTTTCCTGGATCAGTATGTGGAGGAACCAACCAGGGAACAGGCTATTCTGGATCTGGTACTGTGTAATGAGAAAGGGCTAATCAATAATCTTGTGGTAAAGGGGCATTTAGGGACAAGTGACCATAATATCATTGAATTTTACATTAAGTTTGAGAGTGATGTCGTCCAATCTGAAACTAAGATCTTCAATCTAAACAGAGGAAATTACAAGGTTATGAGGGACAAGTTGGCCATGGTAGATTGGGAGACTACACTAAAAGGTATGAAGGTGGACATACAATGGCTAACATTCAAGGAAATAATGCATAATTTGCACCAAACATATATTCCTCTAGGGCATAAAAACCCAAAAGGAAAAGTGATCCAACCATGGCTAACAAAAGAAATTAAAGCTAGTATTAAGTCAAAGGAGGAAGCTTATAAAGTTGCCAGAAAAAGCGGTCAGCCTGAGGATTGGGATCTTTTTAGAAATCAGCAAAGGGGGACCAAGAAATTGATAAAGAAAGGGAAAATGGAATACGAGCACAAACTAGCGAAAAATATAAAAACAGATTGTAAAAGCTTCTATAGGTATGTGAAAAGGAAAAGACTGGCAAAGGTAAATGTAGGTCCTTTACAGTCAGAGATGGGAGAATTTATAATGGGGAATGAGGAAATGGCAGAGAAATTAAATAAATACTTTGTTTCTGTCTTCACGGAGGAAGACACCAAAACCTCCCACACAAGAGAAAACCAAGGGTGTGGCGAGAATGAGGAACTTAAAGAAATTATTATTTGTAAAAAAAAAAGTACTAGCAAAATGAATGGGACTAAAAGTCGATAAATCCCAAGGATCGGATGACCTACATCCTAGGGTTTTGAAAGAGGTGGCCATTGGGATAGTGGACGCATTGGTTGTCATCTTCCAAAATTCTACAGATTCTGGAACGGTTCCTGCAGATTGGAGGATAGCAAATGTAACCCCGCTATTTAAGAAAGGAGGGAGAGAGAAAATGGGGAACTACAGACCTGTTAGTTTCACATCAGTAGTTGGGAAAATGCTGGAATCTATTATAAAGGATGCAATAACTGGGCACTTAAAAACTAATAGTAAGATTGGGCAGAGTCAACATGGATTTATGAAAGGGAAATCCTGTTTGACAAACGTATTGGAGTTCTTTGAGGATGTAACTAGTGGAGTAGACAAAGGGGAACCGATAGATGTGGTGTATCTGGATTTTCAGAAGGCCTTTAAAGGATAAGGTCCCACACAAGAGGTTGGTGAACAAAATTAGGGCACATGGAATTGGGGGTAATATACTAGCATGGATTGAGAATTGGTTAACAGACAGAAAACAAAAAGTAGGGATAAACGGGTCTTTTTCAGGATGGCAGGCTGTGACTAGTAGGGTACCGCAAGGATCGGTGCTTGGGCCCCAGCTATTCACAATCTATATCAATGATTTGGATAAGGGGACTAAATGTAACATTTCTAAATTTGCTGATGATACAAAGCTAGGTGGCAGTGTCAGATGTGAAGAGGCTTCAAGGGGATCTCGACAGGATCAGTGAGTGGGCGAGAACATGGCAGATGGAATATAATGTGGATAAATGTGAAGTTATCCACTTTGGTACAAAAAATAAAAAGGCAGAGTATTTCCTAAATGGTGAAAGATTGGGGAATGCAGATGCTCAAAGGGACCTGGGTGTCCTTGTACATGAGTCACTGAAAGTGAATGTGCAGGTGCAGCAAGCCATTAGGAATGCAAAAGGTATGCTGGCCTTCATTACAAGAGGATTTGAGTACAGGAGTAAAGAAGTCTTACTCCAATTATATAGGGCCTTGGTGAGACCACACCTGGAGTACTGTGTACAATTTTGGTCTCCTTACCTAAGGAAGGATATACTTGCCATAGAGGGCGTGCAATGAAGGTTCACGAGATTGATTCCTAGGATGGCGGGTCTGTCGTATGAGAAGAGATTGAGTAAACTAGGCCTGTATTCTCTTGAATTCAGAAGAATGAGAGGGGATCTCATTGAAGCATACAAAATTATTACAGGGCTTGATAAGGTGGATGCTGGGAGAATGTATCCATTGGCTGGGGAGTCTAGAACCAGGGGCCACAGCCTCAGGATAAAGGGTAGGCCATTCAGGACTGAGATGAGAAGAAGTTTCTTCACACAGAGGGTGGTGAATCTTTGGAATTCTCTACCCCAGAGGGTTGTGGAGGCTCAGTCATTGGGTATATTCAAAACAGAAGTCAATAGATTTCTGACTAGTAAAGGCATCAAGGAATATGGCGATAGGGCCGGTGAATGGAGTTGAGGCAGAAGATCAGCCATGATCTCATTGAATGGCGGAGCGGGCTCGAGGGGCCGAATGGCCTACTACTGCTCCTATTTCTTATGTTCTCTCGCTCCCTCGCCTTCTCAAGAACTTGAATTTATATAACGTTTTTCACAACCTCAGGATGTCCCGAAGTGCTTCACATCCAACTAATTATTTTTGACGTGTTCTCACTGTTGTGATGTAGAGAAATACTGGAACTGATTTACACACAGTGAAGTCCCACAAACCATGATGAGATAAATGACCAGATAAATTTACTTATTAATGTTGGTTGGGAAACAGAGGTTAGCCAGGACAGCAGGAGAACTCCTGTTCAAATGATGCCACGGTATCTTTTACGTGCATCTGAGACAGCAAACGGTTTAATATTTCTCATCCAAAAGATGCCACCTCCGACTGTGCAGCACTCTCAGTACTGCACAGAAGTATCAGTATAGATTTTATGTTCCATTCTCTCTCAAGTGGGGTTTGAACACAAGACCTTGTGACTTGGATACTACTGAGCCAGGATTGATACCTAGAAAGACCATTGGGAGGGTACAGAAGAGGTTCACGGGGATTATATCATGGATGACCGGGGGTTAGCTCTGAAGAGAGACCAAAGACATTGGAGTTCTTTTCATTACAGCAAAGAACGTAGAGAGGAGATCTGAAAGAAATGTTCAGTATTATGAAGGATTTTTATGAGATAAACTAAAGAAAAACTATTTCCACTGCTCGCTGAGTTGCTAAACGTTTAAGATCAACAACAAAGGGAAAAAAGGGAGAGGTTAGGAGAATTTTTTTTTTTATATGCAGAGGATTGTTAGGACATGGAATGCCCCACCAGAAATAATGGTGGAAGCAAAATCACTAATAGCTTTTAAAAGGGAAGTGTATAAATATTTGAAAAATAAATTTTCTTAAGGGTATGGAGAAGTTTGTAAAGGTTACTCAAACGGCTGGTTCTACTGATGCTTAGAGTGTGTCTTGGTCAGTGACAGGCGATCCATCGGAAATCCTACATGTCTGCCAGACCGGGTAAGATTGCCTTCTCTAAAGGACATCAGTGAACCAGATGGATTTTTACGACAATCTGGTAGCTTCGCATTCACCATTTCTGATACTGGCTTTTTCTTTCAGATTTTTTTCCATTTAATTAATTGAATTTAAATTCCCCAGCTGCCGTGGTGGGATTTGATCTCATGTCTCCAGATCATTAGTCCTGGCCCTGGATTACTAATCCAGTAACATAACCACTATGCTACCGTACCAATGTGTTCCTTAAGGAGATGTGCTCAGTCTTTGCGCAACACCTCCCCAGCAGTGACAGCCAAACCGAGAAGCCCACCATGCGGAGCCATTACAAGCAGGGATTTGCTTCCTGGCTCTCCATGGTGCGATGAATGATGGTGCTTTAGTAAATAAATGTATTGCAGCACCATGCAATACTTTTATTCAATTAAAAAATTCCTTCAGTTATGTCTAACAATGGGTTTTCTGGGTTTCTAGGCTTCTTGCTACCTAAAGCAAGGAAAGTTCAAGCAAGCAGAAACATTATACAAGGAGATTCTCACTCGTGCTCATGAGAGGGAGTTTGGCTGTGTGGATGGTGAGTAGATGATGATTATAGGCTTTTTATTCCGACTAGCAGAATTTTACTAATTTCAATTACAAAGGTCAGCATGACCTAGGTATGAATTCTGCTTGCTTTTTCCCCTCTTTGCTTTCCCTGCTGATGGAGAAATTTGGTAGTGGGTTTCCAGGCTTACGGGTGATAGTGGATCAGCAAAAACATGGCTTAAAGCACCTGGATATTACCTTCCTGTCTTATCTGAGCTGTGGCATCTTTTCATATTTTATTGCACACCCTTTCTTGCTTTCTCTCTCTTGTATTGACTAGTTAAATTCATGTTTCATTTTTGAAATACTTTTAAGGAAATTATCCTGTGTGGAAGGTCAAATTATTGTAAATATGACATCCTACAATTTGTGAACTTACTTTCTATCATAAAAATTGTTTAATTTTCTTTTCCCAGATGAAAATAAACCTATTTGGATGCATGCTGAAGAAAGAGAGGAACAGTGCAAGGTAAGAGTAAAACTTTGCTACTGTTTTCAATGTTGCTACAGAAAATACTTAGACTGCTTCAGATTGTTCATAAAATAAATCCCAAAAAATAATTTGTAATGTTGGAAGTGTGTGAAAGTGCTGCATGACTTAAAATTTTCTATATTTAAAAATAGAGTTGGAAAATGTTTTGCTGTCACAGTATGACATACACCATCTGTGATCAAGAGGATGGACATGCAATCTGCTTCCTATCAATCTACCAGTGATGTTCTTGGGCAAGCTGTCCTAGAACATAAGAACATAAGAAATAGGAGCAGGAGTAGGCCACTCAGCCCTTCGAGCTTGCTCCGCCATTCAGTAAGATCATGGCTGATCAACTCCACCTTCCTACACTATCCTCATATCCCTTGATTCGCTTAATATCCAAAAATCTATCGAACACTGTCTTGAATATACTCAACGAATGAGCATCCACAGCCCTCTGGGGTAGAGAATTCCAAAGATTCACAGCCCTTTGAGTGAAGAAATTTCTCCTCATCTCAGTCCTAAATAGCAGACCCCTTATTCTGAGACTGTGATCCCCTAGTTCTCGACTCCCTAGCCAAGGGAAACATCCTCCCAGCATCTACCCTGTCAAGCCCTGTAAGAATTTTATGTTTCACTGAGATCACCTCTCATTCTTCTAAATTCTAGGGAATATATGCCTAGTCTCCTCAATCCCTCCTCATAGGACAATACCCCCCATCCCAGGAATTAGTCTGGTGAACCTTTATTGCACTCCCTTTAAGGCAAGTATATCCCTTCCTTGGGCAAGGAGACCAAAACTATATACCGTACTCCAGGTGTGGTCTCACCAAGGCCCTATATAATTGCAGTAAGACTTCTTTACTGTTATACTCCAATCCCTTTGTAATAAACACTAACATACCATTTGATATCCTAATTGCTTGCTGTACCTGCATGTTAACTTTCAGTGATTCGTTTACAAGGGCACCCAGGTCCCTCTGAATATCATTTCCCAATTTCTCTCCATTTAAAAAATATTCTGCTTTTCTATTTTTCCTGCCAAAGTGTGTAACTTTACATTTCTCCACATTATATTTAATCTGCAATGTTCTTGCCCACTCACTTAACCTGTCTATATCCCTTTGCAGCCTCTTTGCATCCTCCTCACAACTTACTTTCCCACCTAGCTTTGTATCGTCAGAACATAAGAAATAAGAGCAGGAGGCCATACGGCCCCTCGAGCCTGCTCCGCCATTCAATAAGATCATGGCTGATCATCGACCTCAACTCCACTTTCCCGCCCGATCTCCATATCCCTTGATTCCCCTAGAGTCCAAAAATCTATCTATCTCAGCCTTGAATATACTCAAAGACTCGGCATCCACAGCCCTCTGGGGCAGAGAATTCCAAAGATTCACAACCCTCTGAGTGAAGAAATTCCTCCTCATCTTAGTCTTAAATGGCCTACCCCTTATCCTGAGACTACACCCCCTAGTTCTAGACATTCCAGCCAGGGGAAACAGCCTCTCAGCATCTACCCTGTCAATCCCCTTCAGAATCTTGTATGTTTCAATGGGATCGCCTCTCATTCTTCTAAACTCCAGAGAGTATAGGCCCATTCTACACAATCTCTCATCATAGGACAGCCCTCTCATCCCAGGAATCAATCTAGTGAACCTTCGTTGCACTGCCTCCAAGGCAAGTATATCCTTCCTTTAGATAAGGAGACCAAAACTGTGCACAGTACTCCAGGTGTGGTCTCACCAAGGCCCTGTACAATTGTAGCAAGACTTCCTTACTCTTGTACTCCAACCCCCTTGCAATAAAGGCCAACATGCCATTTGCCTTCCTTATTGCTTGCTGTACCTGCATGCTAGCTTTCTGTGTTTCTTGCACGAGGACATCCAAATCTCTCTGAACATCAACATTTGAAAGTTTCTCGCCATTTAAAAAATATTCTGTTTTTCTATTCTTCCTACCAAAGTGAATAACCTCACATTTCCCTACATTATACTCCATCTGCCACCTTACTGCCCACTCACTTAGTCTATCTATGTCCCTTTGCAGACACTTTGTGTTCTCCTCGCAGCTTACTGTCCCACCTAGCTTTGTATCATCAGCAAACTTGAATACATTACACTTGGTCCCCTCGTCTAGGTCATTAATATAGATTGTAAATAGCTGAGGCCCAAGCACTGATCCTTGCAGTACCCCACGAGTTTCAGCCTGCCAACCCAAAAATGACCCATTTATTCCTACTCTCTGTTTTCTGTCTGTTAACCAATCCTCAATCCATGCTAATAGATCACTCCCAATTCCATGATTTCCTAAAGTAGCTTGAATGGCATGCCTCAGTATGTAACATTTCCCTCCCTGTGGAAAAAGTGTGGCAGACATTGCTGTGCATCTCTCTGGATACCTTGGCTAAGGCTGGTACATGAGCTTGAGGAATTTTCATTCTAGTCTTCCATGGCACACCATGTTGGAGCATCTGTGCTCTTAACTACCAGTTTTGAAATAATACATTTTCCATATCCCAACAATCTAGATTTAATTTTCACTACTGTCTTTTATTAGCCTTAGCTTCATATACAAGCCTGCCATATATATTGCACATATTACATATTGTACTCTGTTTAGGGGAAACCAAAAGATGGCACCACATTTGGCGAGTATGGAGGCTGGTACAAGGCATGCAAAGTTGACAGGTATATTTTCACATTTGTGTTAAACTTGATTTCAACAGAATGGCATACTGTGTTTCTTACAGGCTCAAGGGCTGTATGGCCTGCTGCTGCTCCTATTTCTTATGTTCTTATTGAACATTGCTTACTGTGGAGGTCTAAATACTCAGGTTAATTAATTTAAATGCAGCTATAATTTCTGAATGAATCCTAAACACATGCAATTTTTACATCAATAGACTGGAGTGTAATGATTTAACCATCTATGTCTTTCAATTGTGGCTAGTACCTATTGGGATCCCAGTAAAACAGTTCTTCTGAGATCTTTACAGAATATAACTTCCCTCTTCCTCCGCTTCTACATACAATTTTCACCTTTGAACTTAGATGCATATTCAGTGATGCAATGGCATTGGTGTCGATGGCTGGGCTCCTGTCACAAAAAAGCCAAAAATCTATTGGCCCACATTTTTTTTTAAAGAAATGTAACCATATCACCGGTGTACAAAGTTTAAACATCTGTTCCCCAGGTCTAAGACACACACACAGCCCATTGTCAAGAGAACATAAATAATTGAATTTATATACATTTACATAGCTATTGTAGCTAACCTGCACCTAACCATCCAGACAATCGATTTGTACCGTGGCACAGTTAGGGTCACACCTATGTAATATGTAAATCATGGTTTAGAGCTTGAATTGCAAGTGAACACTGATGGGCTGTGAATATGCCTTGTATAGTCTCAGGCACAGCAGCCCAGTGATTTTGTAATGAGTTAAATCCTAATAAAGCCATATACCTAATTTGCTCGAAATTGTCATGCTTGAATCAGGCCCTCTGTTAAGCTTGGATAAACACAGCCAATTTGCAAATCTTTCTACCTAGACAATTACTTAATTAGTTGTTGAATCAGTGAAACATCAGTACTGGCCAGGTAAGAATGGGAGAAAAGACAACAACTTGCATTTATATAGCACCTTTATATAAAACGCCCCAAGACACTTCACAGGAACGTTATCAAACAAAATTTGACACCGAGCCACATGAGATGAGGAGGTAGATTTTAAGGAGCGTCTTAAAGGAGAAAATAAAGGCGGAGAGGTTTAAGGAGGGAATTCCAGAGCTTAGGGCCTAGGCAGCTGAAGGCACAGCCGCCAATGGTGGAGCAATTAAAATCGGGGATATGCAAGAGGCCTGAATTGGAGGAGCAAATAGATCCCGGAGGGTTGTAGGGCTGGATGAGGTTACAGAGATGGGGAGGGGCGAGGCCATGGAGGAATTTGAAAACAAGGATAAGAACTTTGAAATTGAGGCATTGCTGGACCGGAAGCCAATGTTGCTCAGCGAGCACAGGGGTGATGGGCGAATGGGACTTGGTGCAAGTTAGGATGTGGGCAGCAGAGTTTTGGGTGAGCTCACGTTTATGGAGGGTGGAAGATGGGAGGCCGGCCAGGAGTGCTATGGAATATTTAAGTCTAGAGGTAACAAAGGCATGGATGAGGGTTTCAGCAGCAGATGAGCTGCGGCAGGGGTGGAAGTAGGCGGTCTTGGTGCTGGAGCGGATATGTGGTCGGAAGCTCATCTCGGGGTCAAATACGACACCAAGGTTACGAACAAGTCTCGGACAGTTGCCAAGGAGAGGGATGGAGTCGGTGGCTTGGGAACAAAGTTTGTGGCAGGGACCGAAGACAATGTCTTTGGTTTTCCCAATATTTAGTTGGAGGAAATTTCTGCTCATCCAGTACTGGATGTTGGACAAGCAATGTGACAAATTAGAGACAGTGAAGGGGTCAGGAGAGGTAGAACTGGGTCAGCATACATGTGGAACCTGACATTGTCTTTTAGGATGATGTCACCGAGGGGCAGCATGTAGATGAGAAATGAAGAGTGGGCCAAGGATAGATCCTTGGTGGACTCCAAAGGTAATGGTGCGGGAGTGGGAAGAGAAGCCATTGCAGGTGATTTTCTGGCTATGACTGGATAGATAAGAATGGAACCAGGCAACCAGCACGGATACAATCTGCTTCTGATCCTGTGATGGATATATTCCATACTGATTTCCATCGCCACAGAAATGTAGAACACTGCTTTCCTGGGTGTAAGATCAATTTAAAGGGGAAAATATCTCAAAATACTTAACACTCCAGATGTGAATATTTTTGTTTTAAAATGTTGCTTTGTTCCTTTCATCTTTACAAACAGTCCAACAGTGACAACGACATTGAAGAACCTTGGGGCACTTTATCGACGTCAGGGCAAGTTTGAAGCAGCTGAAACACTGGAAGAAGCAGCTCTGAGATCTCGTAAACAAGTAAGTTTGACTGCATAGGCAAATGTATTTCATGTTTATTGCTTTGGTTGCAGAATTGGGTCAAAGTGTAGGGGGAAAGGAAGGAGGTGGGTTTTTTGTCCCAAGCTATTACACATTTTTACTGACACAAAAACCATAAAGCCAAATATTAAGGAATTTAGGATATGCCATTATTGGCTCAACTTTAGGAACTAGTATACTCAGTAAATATTAAGACAATACATATGGGTACACATTAAATTTCAGATCAGAATAAAATGTAGCTACTTACTCCTTTTTACATATCACCTTAAGAGGAAGAATATTGTTTAAATGCTCATTGCACTAAGTTCCATGTATTTTAATGTAATTTTCTAGTGAAAACGGTATGTTATATTTCCATTAAATGACTTAAATGGTTTCTGGCCCCCTTAAATAAAATTAGTTATATTTTTATTTTAATGCTACTTTTATGTGTTTGCATGTTTTGAATTATGAAAACAAATTCAAATAAAATGAATACCTTTGGTCCACAGGGTCTTGATAATATCCATAAACAGAGAGTAGCTGAAGTACTTAATGATGCTGAAAGCATAGAGAAAAGAAGAAGTCGTGAAAGTCTAAATGTAGATGTGGTAAAATATGAGAGTGGTCCTGATGGTGGCGAGGAAGTGAGTATGGGCGTAGAGTGGAATGGGGTAAGTACAGTACACAGTCCACAGATCTAGGCTGAGAAATATTGGCAGTTCCTAGTACCTTAGTAAAAGGACAAGAATAAATGTTTTCTTTGATTAAATTAACACTATCATATTTTAGTGGTTAGATTAAAATCTTAATGCTTAGCATTCATTGGACAATGTACTAATGTAGGGTGAAGATAATTGGAAAATTGAACATAGTAATGGGTTCTCATTTCAAAGCACTGATTAAAGTAATTTTAATTTGAAACAGTTCAATGTTCTGTAAATGGGTTTTTATGCTTCTTGCAATTTTTATATCTAGAAATTCAGTAATAAAGGCCCAAAAGCCAGAAATTGGCAGAGTTTTTAAGCCTGGAAGCTAAAGTGCTGCTTGATTTGAACATCATGGTAGCAGATAAAATATTTTGTTCTCAATAGGCCATGTAGATTTACTTCAACTAGGTTTTGTGAAGTGGCAGAATCTATTGCTGTAAATAATGTAGACATTTTAAACCTAACTATTACCAATTCCATCTGGCTTTCTGATTGCGTTCCTATCTATACCGAATAAATTAAATTCAATTGCGCTATTAAGTGTGTCTGGTCCGAACGCTTGCTGTGACTTTATTCCTAAGCAAACTTTGCATAACACCAAGAACTCCACACATACTTCTTGACAAAAATAAAATGTTGTTAGATCACAGGGATTTCACTTAAAGGTTATTTTAGTTTAAACTATTGGAATTGCACTTATAGGGATATAGAAATTCTTAATTTAAATGGACTAAACTTTACTGCACAGTGACTATTTGCATGAAGAATCTTCACTTCAAAAGGTCTCAACCTGCAAATAAGATTACAAGATCTGTATATTGTAATTCGTACTAATTGACGATTCAGATTATTTTTCATAGATCCACTAAAAATGCAATTTCCTCAAATAATTCTGTGGAAAGCTAAGTTGTAGGAAATCAAAAAAATATTTTTGGATTAAGTACTTAACATATGAACTTTCTCATTTAATTTTTATCTATATGATATACCAGTGCAAAAATAGGATAGATTAACTGTAGCAATGAATTGCCCCTGTCTCCACAATTCCCTAAATTGAGAGTCCGGAGGTGCCATCTTTGTACCTATGGGGTACAGAGTAAATTGGAGGAGAAGTGAGCTCTGGCTGAGTTCTCATACCTTCTAGAGGCCAGTTATAGAGCAGATTGCAAGGCACTAGGGGTGCCTTGGCTTGCCACCCTATTGGCTGCAGAACAGTGGATGGTACTTGGGATTTAGAGAACAAATCTTTAAGAAGTGGGGAGGAAATAGCTTTATAAATTTATTTTGAATTGGCTTGGTTATCTTAAAATTGTGAGATGTAAAATGAGAAAAGGCCATTTGGTCTGTCAGATTTATTCTGGCTAATGCATTGATGCTGCAGGCACTCCTGTGCTTGTCTACTAATAATATGAAAATGCTTCAAAACTCTGAGTATTATTAAATTAAGGATATTTTATGCCAGTAATTCCTGACAACATCCCATTCTTGGCTTGTGTTTATTGAAAAAGTTTAATGCTATTTTGGAGGATATTTTTGTGCTCATAATTGTATATAGATTTATGACTGAGAAAGGAATAATCTTTTATGAACAGGATTGCATATTTTGCAGGAATATAAAATTGAAATACGAAACTGAGGCAGTGTGTTTCAAGAAAGATCTGGTAGTTAGAATTTTTATTTATTTTACATTGGGGGAAAAAAAATGTTTCCCACGTATATTACACACCATTCCATAAAGCTGAGCATTCCACTTATTGTAGGGAGCTACAATATAAAATATTCCTTGCGTGAGAAAATTCACGTACAATTTTGTTTTTTGGGGAGAATTAACTAAATTCGGTGAAATACATTTGTAATTAAAATTAGATTACCTTGATGCAGAAATTGAATATGTTCTTTAGTGCATTACATTATCAACTGCTGTCTTTTGCTTCTGCTTTTGATAGGTATTGTAACTGAGCTTTGTGATGATAAAGATAGTGCTGTTTCCTGGAAACAACTATCTTGCTGCCATGAGAACCAGTCAGAATGTGTTTTGACTAACCAATGTCTTTCTCCTTTTGAATTCCCTGAGGAAATCCAGAGACTAGAGGTTTACCTTTTGTAAATTATGTAGTTTATGTTGGTACTGTGTACTGTACAACTCTCTATATTTCTCTTGTATTTGGCATGCTCACTTTTTCCAATATATAATCACTTTGAACTAATTTTTGTGTGAATACAGAAGGTTTGTAAGTAATTTTTCTGTGTGCATTTTTGTATTTTAAAGTGTATATTATGGCTAACACTATTTCTGGGTCAGTTCTTCACTCCACTTTCATTTTGGCTGTTAGAAATACCTTTCAGAACAAGATTTATTTTGAAAATCCAGTTTAACTATAAAATAAGCTACTAATTGACTAATGTTCACAGTTCTGGAGGTTTAATTCAGTTTCACCCTTGTCTCCATGCTTTTATTTAAAAACTTGCTGGGTTCACTGTTTTGAATGTCAGAAAACTCTAAATTCAGTCTTAAGTGTAACTATACCAATATATGAACTACATTAATTTAATTTTGCCTGCTATTTTGACATTTTCTTTAGAAAAGACAGTTATCTAATCAGACAAATTGCCACAATTGTGAAAAGGCCATTTTTTATATTTTAAGAAAGGTATAATTTGTACTGTTACATGTTCCCTTCAAAAGAGTTAATGAAAATGTTGAAATTGAATTTATGTATATTTTAAGTTTTCTGCCTGATTATTCGCGTATAGGTATTGTAAATAAATTAGCACAGACTAAGGGATTTTGTTTCATATTTAACTTTGTTAATTTAGCATTATGGTTTGAATGCTGAAATTCTTCACAGCATGCTCAGAAAATAATCGGTGTCAAAGTTAGACATATTTTAATTGATAAGAAAAGTGAAATGGATGTTAATTTGGGACAAAAAAGGAATGAAAGAAAATAAGGTTCAAAAATTTACAGGATATGTTCTAGAAAGAAAAGCAAGAACATGATTTACAATTTGGAAAAAATGACTTATGTACAACTTTTAAAAATTGTTATCCCATGATGCTATTTGGGTTTGACTGCTTCCACACAGACGGCACAGTACAAGATTTAGGGATGTCAGCTGCTATCCTTCTCACTCTTGTTCTCACATGCACAGTGCCTTTCTTACAAGTTTCATTTCAGGTATTGCTCAAGTATGAATTTTAATTCTTATTAAACTAAAATTATGTGTTGGTCCATACTAATTTCCATTTAGATTAATTTATTCCTATGGTACTGATGTCAGGAACTGAGACACATGAGTTTTTAAAAGTAATGTTAAAAATATCAAAGTATTTTGCGTAGCATGTGTGGGAGCAGTGACTCCTAGGCAACACAGTGGAATAGGACTCTTCCACTTTTTTTTTCTTCCCTGCCCCTTGGAATCTATTTCAAATTCAAACTAGTTATGCCATATAGTACACCTATCTGTAGAGTCTAAAGGTCAAAGTTATAGTTGCATTATAAATCATGAATAGAATGATCACTGAGCATTATAATGGCAGTTGTAAGAAGTACTATCAGCAGATACAGTCAATGGCCATTATAATTTAATGCTATCTGGTGATCAAATTTGCATTTGATTTGTGTGAACAGTGTCTTCCCAAAGTGACAGTGGATGCTAGATGGAGGGATCTAGGTTCTTATTAAAACAAACTAACAAACCACTAACTTTTATTAATTTAGATTTTTAAAATGTCTTCAGAATGGTCCCTTGGACATGTCTTGAAAACCCTGCCAATTTAAAAACTGGATACATATGTATCTTAAGTCCTGTTTCATTCTGACCTTTTAATGGTCCCAATAATTTAGTAACTAATATGTTTCATAGAGCTTTGATCATTTCTATCTATTTATTCAATTGACTGGTATTTTTCATTTGGACTAGCCAGTAGCTGAAAATCCTTCAGGTCACTTGCTATTTTGCTTTCTATCTTTTGCCCACTATTACCCCATTCTTTTTTCCTTCTGTGAACACGGTAACAGAGATGGAGCCAGTTGAAAAGTAGATTAATATTTGATGGAATGGAAAAGGCTGGGTTAGCAGAGTCTTTGAGCTTGAAATCTTTCCTGAACAGGACAGGACTCTAGTTGAGTATGATACAAAATGCAAATGTTGTGATGCAGTACACTGCTCTACTGAAGTAGGGAAGGTTTTCTATAGCCACTGAAGAGCACTGGGTGAAGAGTAGGCATCTATGTAGTAAGCAGGTATTTTTTATCTTGTGTATATTAAAAAAAACACTACTTATCACACACATGGTATTGCCAGCTGCTACTGTTTTCTGGTGGCTGAAGAAAATCTTAACTCATGCCTAGCTTGATCTCAGAAAAGCATGATCTACTGCATCAACAGTGATGTCTCTATTCCCCATACGACCTGTCCATGGTTTTTGACCAATTAGATGTAAAGGTAATTTTGTCATGTAGACCCTGGGGCTGGATATTAGCTTGGAGGTGGGGGTGCCTGCTTTGAGGTTGGGAAACCCGGAAGAACAGGTTTCCCTCAGATCCTGCTGAATTTAACGGCAGGACCTGATTACCATTTTTCGTCTCCGTTTCCCAGCTGCAGCCAGCCAGATTGAGTGGCTGTCGGGCGTGTAGGCCTTCGGCACCAGGCCACAGTTGGGGAGCAGAGAGGAGGGAGGGAGGGATCGGAAGGGTTATGTAAGTGGGGGGGGGTGGTGTGCAGGGTGGGGGTGAAGCAGGTAAACTGGATCCAGCAGCAAGTCCTCGTCTCCCTTTAGCCACAGAGTTTCCCAAGGCCTGGAAAACTCAGCCGGCCAGGGTTAAATTTAAAATGGTGATTAAATATGAGGCATGCAGCCTCATTATAATATTTAAATTGCCAGCCCGCCTCCTGGGAGTGGGTTGGTTAACCCCAGTCCCGCTGCCATTAAAACTGGTAGTAGGCGGGTTGGGGACTGGATTCAGATTTTTAACATTTTAACATCCCACCCGACTCAAACCTGTCCATTTTTGGGGATTAAAATTCCCCCCGGTAACTGGGTAAATTTAAGTGTCCTATAATGTTTGGTATGTGCATTCACTATTATACACAATTACTACATTAAGAATCTTTAACAAATCATTGTAAGTATTTGAATTGCAGAATTTGTAATAAAAAAATATAGTTTATTTTTATAAATTAGTCAGATTGACTAAAGCTAATTGCTAAAATATTAACAAACATCTGCTTTTCCTCTATCAGCTTAATATCTACCAATTTTAAATCTTTTTAAAACAGTATTAAATATGGCTGTTTTATAGAATTACACTTTTGATTTGGAATTAATTTGTATTTTGTTGAATGAGTTTTCCTTTCCTTGTTTCCTTTCTTGGCCCTCTGCAGTATATTAGATTTTTTTTTTCTTGAGGCACCCTTTGATCATTCCTTGACTTTGGGATGGGTAGACTGACTTATATCAAGGTCCCTGTCTGTGATTCTGAGGTATTTGGTAGGAGTTGTGTGAGACTGTGTTGATTCTTCCCAATAATGTATTTTTTTTTAAATTCAAGTCAGTGACTCCCTCATAACATGGGTGCAATTGGAAAATTGTCTTGAAAGGGAGAACCCACAATAGCTGCATTACATTTTCAACAAAAATGCAAACTAAAGAGCAAACACAAGTTATTCTGTTCCTTATCAGTTGACTGGTACTGATTTAAACATAGCTTGAAGACCCACATAAATGGATCTACCAGACAAAAATATATTTATGTATGTAGAACAGAGTGTATATAATAACGAGTAAGTCAACCACTGCAACAGCTGTTCCCTTTTCTCTCCCCTTCCCCCCTCTCTCTCTCATTCCTCTTCCTCTCTCAATCTCTCTCTCCCTCTCTCATTCCTCTCTCCCCTTCCTCTGTCTCCTCTTACGAACATATGAACAATGACGGATAGGAAAAGACTCACTAGTCCATCCAACATGTCCCACACAACAACAATGTCTTGTGTATCACAATATATACACTCCCTACTCCACCCAAAAGCCATGTAATCTGCTGGGACAGGCAAAAAATTAAAAAACACAGGTCAATTAAACACAGGTCAATTCGGGAGCAAAAAATCTGGTAAATTTCTTTCTGACCTCCTTAGGTGATCAAAACTAGTCCAGGAGACCACCTCGTCCCTGATTAATGTTATACAATACCGACCATTTGTACAAGGTAATCTCCATCTCCGCTAGAAACCGATCCAGCTCTCGCTTGAAGGAATTCAGTGAATCCGCTTTCACCACGCGAACCGGCAGCCTGTTCCACAGGTCCACTATTCTCTGGGAAAAGAACCACCTCCAAACATCTAACCTAGATTTGGCCTTGCATAACTTGAGATTGTATTGTGAACCCTGGTCCTCCCTAACCAAACAAACTAGTTGAAAGAAACTACACAAACATAATCTATTCCCTTTATCATCTTCTAAACTTCGATAGAATCACTCCTAAGTCTTCACTTCTCTAAAGTGTAGAGTGCCAGCTCTTTGAGTATCTTGGTAACTAACATACTTCAAACTGGGAATTAATCTTGTGGCCCTTCTCTACACCCTTTCCAAAGCCTCAATATCGTCCACCATATGAAGAAACCAAAACTGGGCACAGTATTTTAACTGAGGCCTGACCAAGGTCTTGTACAAGGACAAAATAGTATAAGAACATGGAGCAGGAGTAGGCCTTTCGAGCCTGCTCCGCCATTCAATGAGATCATGGCTGATCTTCTGCCTCAACTCCATTCACCGGCCCTATCGCCATATCCTTTACTAGTCAGAAATCTATTGACTTCTGTTTTAAATATACCCAATGACTGAGCCTCCACAGCCCTCCAGAATTCCAAAGATTCACCACCCTCTGTGTGAAGAAATTTCTTCTCATCTCAGTCCTGAATGGCCTACCCTTTATCCTGAGGCTGTGGCCCATGGTTCAAGACTCCCCAGCCAAGGAAAACATTCTCCCAGCATCCACCCTATCAAGCCCTGTAATAATTTTGTATGCTTCAATGAGATCCCCTCTCTTCTGAATTCAAGAGAATACAGACCTAGTTTACTCAATTTCTTCTCCTACGACAGTCCTGCCATCCCAGGAATCAATCTCGTGAACCTTTGTTGCACTCCCTCTATGGCAAGTATATCCTTCCTTAGGTAAGGAGACCAAAATTGTACACAGTACTCCAGGTGTGGTCTCACCAAGGCCCTATATAATTGGAGTAAGACTTCTTTACTCCTGTACACAAATCCTCTTGTAATGAAGGCCAGCATACCATTTGCATTCCTAATGGCTTGCTGCACCTGCACATTCACTTTCAGTGACTCATGTACAAGGACACCCAGGTCCCTTTGAGCATCTGCATTCCCCAATCTTTCACCATTTAGGAAATACTCTGCCTTTCTGTTTTTTCTACCAAAGTGGATAACTTCACATTTATCCACATTATATTCCATCTGCCATGTTCTCGCCCACTTACTGAGCCTGTCGAGATCCCCTTGAAGCCTCTTTACAACTGACACTGACACCTAGCTTTGTATCATCAGCAAATTTGGAAATGTTACATTTAGTCCCCTCATCCAAATCATTGATATAGATTGTGAATAGCTGGGGCCCAAGCACCGATCCTTGCGGTACCCCACTAGTCACAGCCTGCCATCCTGAAAAAGACCCGTTTATCCCTACTCTTTGTTTTCTGTCTGTTAACCAATTCTCAATCTATGCTAGTATATTACTCCCAATTCCATGTGCCCTAATTTTGTTCACCAACCTCTTGTGTGGGACCTTATCGAAGGCCTTCTGAAATCCAAATACACATCTACCGGTTCCCCTTTGTCTACTCCAAAGAACTCCAATAGGTTTGTCAAACAGGATTTCCCTTTCATAAATCCATGTTGACTCTGCCCAATCTTACTATTAGTTTCTAAGTGCCCAGTTATTGCATCCTTTATAATAGATTCCAGCATTTTCCCAACTACTGATGTGAGGCTAACAGGTCTGTAGTTCCCTGTTTTTTCTCCCTCCTTTCTTAAATAGTGGGGTTACATTTGCTATCCTCCAATCTGCAGGAACCATTCCAGAATCTATAGAATTTTGGAAGATGACAACCAATGCGTCCACTATCCCAATGGCCACCTCTTTCAAAACCCTAGGATGTAGGTCATCCGGTCCTTGGGATTTATCGACTTTTAGTCCCATTCATTTTGCTAGTACTGTTTTTTTTACTAATTTCTTTAAGTTCCTCATTCTCACCACACCCTTGGTTTTCTCGTATTTCTGGGAGGTTTTTTGTGTCTTCCTCCGTGAAGACAGAAACAAAGTATTTATTTAATTTCTCTGCCATTTCCTCATTCCCCATTATAAATTCTCCCATCTCTGACTGTAAAGGACCTACATTTACCTTCGCCAGTCTTTTCCTTTTCACATACCTATAGAAGCTTTTACAATTCGTTTTTATATTTTTCGCTAGTTTGTGCTCATATTCCATTTTCCCTTTCTTTATCAATTTCTTGGTCCCTCTTTGCTGATTTCTAAAAAGATCCCAATCCACAGGCTGACTGCTTTTTCTGGCAACTTTATAAGCTTCCTCCTTTGACTTAATACTAGCTTTAACTTCTTTGCCTTATAGTGAATTGTCCTATAAATACATCCTAGCACCCTATTCGTTCTAGCTATTGCTTCACAGCATTGGTCATGAACCTTTAGAGATCAATGCTCTAGAATGGCCAGATCTCTCTCTCTCTCTCTCTCTCTCTCTCCCCTCCCCCCCCCCCCCCCCCCCCCACTGGCTTCAGTACTTTTCCCCTCTCCTCCTCCTCCCCTTCTCTCTCCTCTTCCACTTTGTCTCCCTCCCCCCTGCTTCCTCTCTCCCTCCCCCCTGCTTCCTTTCTCCCTCCCCCCGCTTGCCCTCTCCCTCCCATCTGTGCTCCTCCTCATCGCTCTTCTCCCCCCCCCCCCCCCCCCTCTCTCGGCCCCCTTCTCTCCTCCCCCTCTCTGCTCTCTCCTCTTTTAAGGGTAGCATAATGGTGCCAGTACATCCAATAAGTAAGTTTAGTAATTGACACATTTAAGCACGAGTGCTGGACTTGTAAAGTGGTGAGCAGCAAGTATGACCTTTATTTGACCTAGAAATACTGTTTGTGTAATTTCCTTAAACAATTGAAACTGTTGAAGGTTTTGCAACAGTTTTGACTTGTTTTTTCCTCTTTCCTTTTTTTTGTCTGGCAGGCATAGATACCTTTTGTGATACTAATTCTGTCTCCGGCATGAACGGCATGCACCATCCATCTTCAGGCTTTAACTTCTCTCTGCAGTACTGCAATTTATAACTTTGTCTAAGCTATACTTTGTTTACTGAGAACTGTTTCAAGGCTGTTGTAATTCTGCAGAGTAGTTTATTGTACATTTGTAGCCTCAATATATCTGTCCAAAACTGTAATCATTGCCACAATTGACTGATTCTTGCATTAACAGAGATGCCAGCAGGTGTATAAATCATAGGAGACCTACACTTTAAAATTAAATCACCTATCTAACACTCAGCTGTTTAATTTTATTACAGTCATCGTTTACTGAGTTATCAGGCTTAAGTGGCCTCCATTTGAGACTTCATGGTTTGGCATCTCTGTTATGTAACAGCAAGACAGACTTTCTAATGCTTTATCCTATAAAATGGCCAGTGATGGTAACGGTTGCTCTCAAATGAGGAAAATATTGATGAAATAGCATGATGTGGTATACAGCCAGAAACTGTAAAAACTAGGCATGTTCTTTATGTGCGCAACTTATTAAAACTCTTGTAGTCTGTTTAAGGGTCTTTTAAAAATGTGTTGAAATGTTTTTATTTTTATTCTGGGGTAGAACTCTTGTCTAATCTTGGTGCATTCGTTAACTGATCTCTACTAGTTTCTTGAGTGTCTAGTGGTGTGTGTAATTGTCTCTTTTCTAACTCTTAATAAACTAGCTCAGTGTCTAACTGATCTGTCTTTTGCCTCTGGTCTGCTTTGTAATGCTTACTTTTCCTCTGCATCCTCCAACATAGAATTGCTAAATATATCTATAAATTTGACAACACTATCATAAGACGTTCTTCTTCCCTACATCATGGGATATTATAACTTGGGCACAACATAATCAATAATCATTAGCAATCATTAATAAAGTAGACTTGCAATTATTTTTTTCCAAGTTTTCACTGAATAATAGGTAGATAAAATTGAGGGTCAGAAGATCATTTTGTGTATCCCTGTTTCATAACTGAACAAATAGAAATAAATTCATTCAGTTTTATAACATTGTGAATTCTAATCAGAATACCGGAGGTTTAAACAAAAATCAAATACAGCTGAAAGATTCAATTTTCCTATGTTATCAAGATTTTTATGGGTTACAGTAGCATATTTATCAACCATTAACACTCAATTTTGACAGCCTAGATATACAGCAGTTTTATCCAGATATTTAAGAAAGTGCCTCAGTGTTTTACAGTACTTCTGGAGGGCGGAGGAGGATAGATGAGAGAGAAGAGCTTCAAGATTGTTATGATTTTTAATTTGATGTTGTATAATTTATCCAGGAAATGGTGTTTTTTTTACTTTGAATGTGAAAAATATTGCAATGATTTCCAGGAAGGAAGCGAGATTCTGCTCCCCCCATGAAAAAGTGTATGGCCTTTTTTTCAAAATTATATTGGCAAATATTACATAGTATTTAAAGCACAGAAACTGGCCTTTCAGTGTTTGTGCTCCACACAAGCCTGTTCCCACCTCACTTCATCTCACCCTATCAACATATCCTCTATTCCATTCTCCTTCATGTACTTATCTAGCTTCCCCTTAAATGCATCTATGCTATTCACCTCAACTGCTCCATGTGGTAGCAAGTTCCACATTCTAACCACTCTGAGTAAAGAAGTTTCTCTTGAATTCTTTATTGGATTTTTTAGTGACTAGCTTATGTTTATGGCCCCTAGTTTTGTACTGACTCACAAGTGGAAACATCTTCTCTACATCTACTCTTTCGAACCCCTTCATAATTTTAAAGACCTCTATCAGGTCACCTTTAGGCCATTTAGCCCCTCGAGCCTGTTCCGCCTAACTCCATATACCCACCGTTGCCTCATTTCCCTTAGATATTTGTTAACCAAAGATATCAATCTCAGATTTAAAATTAACAATTGACCTAGCGTCAATTGCTGTTTACAGAAGAGGGTTCCAAACTTCTACCACCCTTTGCATGTAGAAGTGTTTCCTAACCTACTCCTGAAAGGCATAGCTCTAATTTTTTAGACTATGCCTCCTAGTCCTAGACTCCCCAACTAGCGGAAATAGTTTCTCTCTATCTACCCTATCAGTTTTCCTTAATGTCTTGAAAACTTCGATCAAATCACCCTTTAACCTGCTAAATTACAAGAAATGCAACCCTAGTTTGTGTAATCTCGCCTCATAATTTAACCCTTGAAGTCCAGGTAACATTCTGGTTAATCTACGCTGCACTCCCTCCAAGGCCAATATATCCTTCCTATGGTGTGGTGCCCAGAACTGCTCACAGTACTCCAGGTGTGGTCTGACCAGGGCTTTGTATAGCTGTAGCATAACTTCTATCCCCTTGTATTCTAATCTTCGAGATGTAAAGGCCAGCATTCCATTCGCCTTTTTGATTATTTTCTGTACCTGTCCATGACATTTTAATGATCTATGTACATGGACCCCCCAAGTCTCTTTGGACCTCCATTGTTTCTAGCTTTTCACCATTTAGAAAGTACTCCTTTCTACCTTTTTGGGGTCCAAAGTGGATGACCTCACATTTGCCTACATTGAAATCCATTTGCCATAGTTTTGCTCATTCGCTTAATTTATTAATATCTCTTTGTAATTTTATGCTTCCATCTACATTGCCTACAATGCTGCCTATCTTTGTGTCATCAGCAAACTTGGATATGTGGCTTTCTATCCAATCATCTAAGTCGTTAATAAATACGGTGAATAGTTAAGGCCCCAACACAGATCCTTGCAGGACACCACTAGTCATATCCTGCCAATTAGAGTACCTGCCCATTATCCCTACTCTCTGTCTCCTGCTACTCAGCCAATTTGCTAACCAGGTCAATAATTTGCCTTCAATTTCATGAGCTTCAACTATAGTTAACAGTCTCTTATGAGGGACTTTAATCAAATGCCTTCTGGAAGTCCATATAAATAACATCCATAGACATTCCCTTGTCCACTACTTTAGTCACCTCTACAAAAATTTCAATCAGTTTTGTCAGGAATGACCTACCCTTTACAAATCCATGCTGGCTCTCTCTCATCAGCTGAAAATTTTCACGGTGTTCAGTCACTCTATCCTTAATTATAGACTAGTAATTTCCTGACAACAGATGTTAGGCTAACTGATCTAGAATTCCCTGGGTTCCCTCTCACCTTAAATAGCGGAGCGGAGTGACATGTAGAGTTTTCCAATCTAAAGGAACGGTTCCCGAATCGAGATAGTTATAACCTCTCAGTTCTGGTATCATCCTTGTAAATCTTTTTTGCATTTTCTACAATGCCACTATATCCTTTTTGTAATATGGAGACTAGAACTGTGCACAGTACTTATATATTTGTTATAAAAAAATAGTAGGTTGATGGAGCCAAAATACAAAACTTGAAATGCCTATTCTTTCAAGTAGTCGTAACCAGATAGCAGTGATGCATTAATAAATGCCACATTGTAATGCATTGGTAATATTTAATCTCCTAAACACAATCTTGGTATGAATTTGCATTTGGAGGAAAAAAGGTTTTATTAAAACTTATGTATAATTTTCAGTCGGTGAAGTTCAGGTACAAACATTTAACTTGCTCGTACCTCTGTGCACTATTTATGGGCAATAGTTAACCCATTGACTTTATTTTAAATTGGTTAACAGCTGCTTAACAACAACAACACAGGAATGTACCTCTGAAAATTCCTGACCTTCATCAATTGGAAAATATACTCATTGTGTTTAATTCTTGAGAACTGCAATGATATTTCTACCTCAGTCAAAAACACTTGGCAAGATTACATGCTCTTTACAGTTGAATTAAATATTGAAAGCAAATGGAATAAAACAGCTGTTCATTAGAAGACCCCAACTTATGCTTCAGCTGAAGGCTTCCACAGGAGAACGAATTTCATGGGTGTCAGGTTGATTTATATGTAGAAAGGATACAAAGTTATCTGGGTCCCACATTACACCTATCAACCTCTCCACTAAAAAAGAAACTGGATTTTGGAATCCATGGAGATCTTCATAAGCAAGGAGGAGAAGAAATGTGGCATAGAGATTAGAATACTTCATGTTAAGAAATATGTTGGGGGGCTTCACCCTAATAGTTAAATGATGCGGAGATGCCGGCGTTGGACTGGGGTGGACAAAAATGAGAAGTCGCACAACACCAGGTTATAGTCCAACAGATTTATTTAAAATTACAAGCTTTCGGAGCTATCACCCCTTCTTCAGGTAAAGTTACAATGAGTGAATCTACAAAAGTTCACAGAATATAAACACAGAAAAGTTCCGCACTCATGAGGACGGCCTCAATAGGGATATCGGGTTCATGTCACGCTACAGAACGTGACTTAACATCGTTGTCTGTCTTTCCAGTTTTTAAAAAAACAAACACAAAAAAAACAAACCCCAAAAAAGACGGAGAGAGAGGAAGGGATATGGAGAGAGATCTGCTGCAGACAGCAGGATTTGACACGTTGGACCCCCGGGACACATCTCATTGTCTTGGCTGTGCTCTTGGTGTGTCTTTGATGTAAGGAAAGATTGTATCTCTGCATTTTCTGTGTTTATATTGTGAACTTTTGTAGATTCACTCATTGTAACTTTACCTGAAGAAGGGGCGATAGCTCCGAAAGCTTGTAATTTTAAATAAATCTGTTGGACTATAACCTGGTGTTGTGCGACTTCTAATAGTTAAAGGCAGTGACCAGTGTGACACTAAGGTATACAAACCAGTAGGTCCAAGGTTTGATTCCTGGTCTGTGCTAAATTAAGTAATCTCAGGAATTACATGACTTCTTGTGCTACAGTTAGCCTCAGTGCTCTGGTCTGGAGATGAAAATCAGATTCCTGCTGCTGATTGCTATCCAGTGACTCCTGCCGGAAAAGTAATCTTAGGTGAATCTGACTCGGCTGTGATGCTTTCTTCAGTCAAATAGCCTGCCAACAATGTTTTCCTAGGCTTGCCAGTCGGGTGAGGTATCAGAGAGATGCTGGTGAATGTGAAATTGTACTCTAGCAAAAGTCAGTACCTTGAGAAATAACGAAAGAATGGAAAATGTAAGAGCTCATTACGCCTCTGTAATTATACTATATAATCAGCATGAAAAATCTAGAGAAGTAACGATACTGTGCAACCGGATACAGGGGTGTTCAGTTCTAACCTTTTTCTATTAAGGTCTTACTATGTCCAAGGTGCTGGATAATTCATTTCAACTAGAATTTAAAATGTGTAACTATAACCATATCACTACTGTTCTGTGAGGCACAGGGAAGTACAGAGCTACATTAGAAAGGTAAATAACCTGCTTTGTCTAAGAAAATACAGCAAACATGAATTGAAAATTTCACATTTTTATGCAAAATGTTTTAAATTGATACAAGGATATTGCATGATCTAATTTCACAGAGTGATATTTGGCACCAACTATTATAATTTTCTTTTAGATATGCCATGAACAATATAGTATAATAAAAGGATGAGATGTCAGACAATTTATATACATTATGTTAAATATGATAAATGACTTTAGACTCCTAATTATTTGGAGGAAAAGGTGCATGAACAATACAAATTATATTGACTGTTCTAATTTAGTGACTTATAACGGTTGATTGACCAATATTATCTTGTTGAAAAGGACAAGAATTGTACACATTACAGCATAGTCCAATATACAGACTAGATTTAGAACAGCTGTTGTTAGCAGCTGATTTTAGTATAATAATTGGCACTTGTATTGAAAAAGGTTTCCAAAAGGAGAATTATTTTGGGAGACTTGTACTGCATAATGTGACCATTTAAAATGTTTTCATATAGTTGAATTTTGGAGATACAAAATAAATTTTGCATGTAATGAGTTTTTATATATAAAAAAATACAAATCGATAATTGGGGGTTCCTCCCCATCCCATTTTACAGTGATATATAAAACTTATTAGTAACTGTATTTTATAAAAAGTAAACTTGTACTGTTTCTGTTAAAGTTCCTTGTTCAGAGTTCAGTAGTGTTTAAGGCTTACTCCAAAAGTTTTGCTGATCAAGTTAAAATGGACTTGGTAATTACACACTTCATGTCGTTTGGTTTGCAGGATGGAACTGGATCTCTGAAACGTAGTGGCTCCTTCAGCAAACTGCGTGCCTCCATCAGACGCAGTAGTGAAAAACTAGTCCGAAAACTGAAAGGTGGAAGTCCACGAGATAATGAGCCAAAGAATTCTGGGTAATTAATTTCCTGATTTCTGGTGCTTCTTTCTGAACTGTGTTTGACTTGGGCACAGAGCTGTGACTATTATAGAGGTTACTATGAAAGTTTTACTTAATAATTGTACATGAAATTTGACAGTCATGGCTTCATCTAATAGAAAGAAAAAGAATAATTTGCATTTATATAGCGCCTTTCACAACCTCAATGTCCCAAAGAACTTTACAGCCAATTAAGTACTTTTTTTTTGGAAGTGCAGTCACTGTTGTAATGTAGGAAATTTAATAGCCTGACAACTTGTTGTTAGGCAATTGGATAGTCATGAATAAAATGAGCCTTGCTGCGGAGATGGCCAGATTTAGCTAAACATGCCGAATGGGCAGCGGCTGTTAATGTAATCTCCTGGGAGAGGCGAAAAACCAGATAAAAGCCCAGGGCAGTTGGGGGGGGTGGGGAAACAATCTGGAAAATTCCTCTCTGGCCCCTTTAGCTGACCAAAACTAGACCGGGAGATCACATTGACCCTGACTTATATTACAGGATACCTACCTCTTGTACGACGTGATCTCTGCCCCAGCCAGAAACACATCAAGAGCTCTCTTGAAGGTATACAGCAAATCAGCGTTCACTGCACGAGCTGCCAACCTATTCCACAGGTTTATTATTCTCTGGGAAAAGAAGAGCCACACAACATCCAACTTAGTTCCAGCTAACGTAAATTTTAAGCGTGACCCCTTCTCCTTCCTGACCTACCTAGTTAAAATAATTTGTCCAAGTAAACACAATCTAGTCCCTTCATTATTTTATAAACCTCCATCAAATCGCCCCCGAGTCTGTGCTTCTCTAAAGTATACAGACCCAGCTCTTTAAGCCTATCTAAATCACAACATTGGTTGTGAACCTTTAGAGTGATGCACTATAACACCCAGATCTTTTTCTTTCACCACTGATTTCAATTCTATTTCCTGTAGGTTATATGTATATTTAGTATTAGACTTACCTCTATGCATAACACTACACTTTCTAAGTTAAACATTATCTGCCATACACTGGCCCATTCTCCCAACACATTGAGAGTTGCTTGCAGAAGTTTTGCATCCTCTACAGTCCTAACGCTGCATATAGCTTTGTATCATTCACAAACTTGCAGATCATTTCTCCCAACAAATACATCTGAGTCATTAATGAAGATAGTACAGAGCAAAGGTCCTAACACTGATCCCTCTGGGACAGCACTGGTAACCGGTCTCCAAGCAGATTGACAATAACTTTCTGTCTGCAGACATTCAACCAATTCTTAAACCACCACAGCAGATTACCTCTAATTCTAAAAGATTCTATCTTGTAGAGTATCCTCTTACAAATTACCTTATCAAAGACTTTCTGAAAGTCCAGGTGGACAATATCTACTGGGTTGCCTTCATCCACCAACTTACTAACTCAAATTAGTAAGACATGATCATCTTTTCCAGAAGCCATGTTGAGTGTCCCTAATGACACCTTCTGTATCTAAGTGGTCATATGGAGCATCTCTTATGATACTTTCAAGCATCTTAGCTATTACTGAAGACAAGCTAATGGGCATATTGTTATTCAGCTCTGCCTTATCCTTTTTATTAAAAAAAAATTGGAACTATATTGGCATCCCTTCATTTTGAGGGAACAGTCCTCAACTCTAATGAGCTATTAAAGATACGGGCAAGGGACTTGCATAGCATCTGTCTCATTCCTTGAATGACCCTTGGGTGAATGTCATCAAGAGTAAAGACTGATGCAAAGTACTCCTCTACCATACACTGATTCCCATCTAATCTGTCCTAGAGAATCTTTCAATAGCCCAATACAGTCTTTGATGGTCCTCTTAACGCAGCTTTTAATGAGCTTTTCCCATTACTACCACAATTGTCCACTATCTTTTTTTTTCCCCCCACTAACCTTTTCGCTGATCTAATAGCCACTTTAGTTTCCTTTAATTCTGCACAGTACTTGTATATGTTTTCCCAGGAATTATCTACTTTTAATCTAGGAAAACATGTTTGTCTTTGTACATGAGCAGTCAGCCACCTTGGCCTATTCTTGTCACATGCCCTTCTATTTAACTTAAGAATGTACATGGCTTCTATGGCCTTGATATTTACAGGGAGGCGGGGAGAGTGCGGGTGAGGCCAAAATTAGACCAAGAACCCGGCAAGGCTGGGGATGTGGAGGTCCTGACTATCTTAACGAAAGTATTGGGCTTGCCTGTGATGCCTCTTACTCTTTGTTCGTAGGTTGTTCAACAGTAGTGGGCCTCATGGCCATGTCCAGCCCTGTCTGACATACTTGCATGTAAACTTTCCTAAGAGTTGCTGCGTAGTAATCAGGAGTGGGAGATCTCCATCTATGTTGATGGGGTGAGATGATGTAAGGTGGCAGGAGGCGTGTGTGGCGCATAAACACTGACGTAGACCTGTTGGACCGAATGGCCCGTTTCTGTGCTGTAAAATTCTATATAATCAATGTCATCTTTCGCAGCCAGAACACTGGTGCCAATTGTTGAATTTGGGAGTAGGGTGTGGGAGAGACAGGAGAAGAAAATAATTGAATTTACATGTCTCTCTGGGCTGCCTTCAGTCGTTGTTTAAAAAAAAAAATCTTTGTCGATTTGTTTGTTAACATGATAAGGATGTGTGAGGCCACTGAGGTACAAGACAAGGCAAATGCCAAAGAGTCATGCGCTTTGAAGACATGAGGAAATGTTAACCTTGTCCAGTAAAAGCAGCCAATAAAATATACCAAAACAAATGTGTGATGCAATTGTTTGTGCAGAGAGGAACAAGAATGTTCTATTGACCAAATTATAAATTTCTGCTTTATTTATTTCTCAAATGAGGCTGCAAGAATGTAATAATACCAATGTAACTGTGATGAAGTCCACCAAATATGGGTTTTTTCTGGTCCCATAATTGTTAAATAACTTTTATTTTAAATGTGTCTTTAGTTCCAGGTAGTTAATTAATCGGGTATTATGATTTCTTATCAAACTTTTTTATAAAAGTTCAAACTTCTCAAAGCAACCAATACAGGTTGGACAGTTTTGACAAAAGTTTACAAATTCACCAAGTGATGTAAGTTAAAGGTCAGAGATAATCAAAGTGCCTTCTTCAAATAATTTGTTCCCTCCCTTCCTCTCCCAAAAGCGGTGATTGATGGTGGTGTGCAGTTCACTGGTACTGGCAGCCCTCTGGTAGCTTATCCAAGTAGTCTAATGTTTATGCGTAATGCTAGGCAGTGTCAGCAGACTATTCAACAGTAAAAGACCTCATGATTGAGTTCAGTCCTGTCCTGGTCTGACATCCACACGTGCAAACTTCACAGAAAAAGTTCCCGCAAAAGTGGTCAGGAGTAAGACTTTGTTCCCCTATCTCCCAGAATAGGAGAAAAATAGCCAAAATTGTTTCTTGTTTATTGCTAAGCAAATTTTGCCATAACAATAGCATCTTTTACATTTGTTTTGTCACGTGCACTGATGGAGTCATGTGTAAAAATTTAAAATATGTATGTGCCAAAAAGTGTAAAATGTTCTTAATCTCGGTGAAATTAGAATTTTGAATTTTTTCAATTATTGGAAAACTTGCCTGAATTTCATTACTGTCAAAATAATATACTTTATTAGCAAAGAGCAATAATGAGGTCCGAAAGTTTACAATGTAACTTTATTAACCTCAGGCCTGTGTATTTTTAATTCAGTACATCTGTATTTCAATGATGCTGAAAGGTTTGTACTCCCCGGGAATGGAATGAGCAGGTAGTTTCCTACCTAATACATGCATGCTGGAGTGCTATTTGTTAGTAAAAGTTACTTGGTCATCAGTAAGTTATTAGTAATATGGTCTTTGATTTATTTTATTAAATTGAGGGGGGAAATGAACACGGGCTAGGCTGCTACATTCTGACTGTTCTATTGAGACTACTAGTTTGTTCAGCATCTTTGCAACAAGGCAACACGATATTTAAAAGCTTTTGCTTACTTGTGTTTTAATTTTGTATTTTGTTCAGTTTTTGCAATCTTGGCTTCTTTTCCATGAGTTGAGACATTTTGCCATTTTCTGCAGAGTTTAATTGCTTTTGTAAATGAGATCTCTATATAGTTTAGATACAGTATTTACACAGGTACTCCTCCAACAATACTTCATTCTGTCATAGAATAACCTCAACTATCCATATCCCTTATGATGCATTCAGAAAAGAGCCTTAAAGTGAAGTTCCTTGGGCACAACTAGATGGATACACACTACTACTGAACTGAACAATGCTGCAGTTAGCCAGCCTGCCTGCCTTCTCCCTATCTTTAAGATTACCCCATACTGGACCCAGAAAAATAATCTGGTATCTTCACCTCTGTATTCGTAACAGTTTTGTTTATCACAATTTTTGCCTAGCCTGGTCTAAATTTCTGGTAAAAAGGGACTTGTACTGTTTTTATGGTAAGGATGACTTAACATTCATTTGGTAAATTAACATTTATTGCACATAATAATTAGTAGAATGTCCTGGTTAAATATGGAATTAGTCTTGTACGAACAGAATGTGTTAACATCACTTGAATTAAACTTTGCTCACATACATATATTTTAGCTGAAAAATATTAAGCAACCAGCTAATAAAGAACCAAAACAGTGTCTGTTTACATTACTGTGATACCCACTAAACCACCTCCATTGTAAATGAAGTGAACCATTTGCAAGCAGAGTAGTGGCACAATTAAGAGCAGGTTTATATTGTAGTGTGAATGCAGCTTTAGACATTATTTGACACACTAGAAGATCCCTGTTTTGTGTGACCAAGCAGAATTACATTTAGTGGATAAATAATTGCTTTCCTTCCATTACTCTTGCATTGTCTAATTTATTTTCCAGCTGTTTAATTCTTTCCTCCTCCTCTTCTCCCCACCCCTGCTCTCTTTCTCTCTCTCTCTCCGCCCCCCCCCCCCCCCCCCGTGGCTTTATTCTCACTTAGCAATTGTTTTTATGGTGGGGCTGCTGCTGTACATAGGAACTAGGAGTTCTGTTCTATATCTTACTCAAAAGGTGGCAGATTGCTTAAATATGTAATATAGGAGTACTGACAAAGAACTCTCAATTATTATTTCTTATCTCCATTTATAGTAATTAAAGGTATGACCTATTTAATTTGTAATGTAACCCTAGTTGATACTGATGGTTTGGAAGTGAGGTTTTTTACTCCTTATCCAATAAATGTATTGTTAAACACAGGACTATGACACATAGGTTTACTGTTGGCTTAGTGAGTAAATGCATCACATGGCATATCACTAAATTATACAGATTGAAAGGTTGAAGTTTGATCCCTCTTCTGTGTTGAGTTAGCTCAGTGAGGACAGCAGTTGCCTAAAATATTAATCTAATCTAATTTCCTCTGTTTTTTCCACATTCAGTCACTCTTCACTATAAAACAAGCAGACTATTAGGCCATGCCGCTTTCACTTTCTGATCATAGTACTACATAGAACTCATGACCAGAATTAGTTTGAGTGGGTGAAATTGGAGTGTCCTGTTTCTTTCCTGTGATTGGGTAACCTCCTCAGATTAGATAAATAGACAATGAAGTTCATCCCTTATGACTGTCTGGTCTTGGCATTATTGAGACCATGTAAGAAAACCAAACAATTTCAAATGCCTTGCCTTTAGGAACACACACAACCCTATCCCAATTTTCTCCTCTGCTTATGATATGATTCATGCTGGGTACAATTTCATAGGCTCAGGTAACCCTCCAGTGCTTTACCCAAATGATCATTTTTAATATGTGAAGTATTACAGTGATAGCATTTGGCTATGATGAGCATTACTACAACAACAACAACTTGTATTTATATAGCACCTTTAACATAGTAAGCGTTACAGCCATACCTAATCCTGTCTTCACTGAATATCTATGCACACACCAGATGTCACTGGATAGCAATCAAAGAGTAGCAACAGTGGCTGATTTCCTCTCTTTCTTCCCTCTCCCCCACAATTAAGATAAATTAACTCAGCATGGACCAGGAATCAAAATTGAGACCTTCCTGGTCTTTGTGACTTAGTGCCACAATGTGCAGTGCCTTAAAATCCTCTCAGATATTTTTGGGGGGTGGGGGGCATGTTATATTTTCATTTCTCCATGGCAAAATGTACTTTTTTCAACGGTGATGTATGTCTTCTATCATAAATATTTTATTACCATTATGTTGTGTTGATGGGTTTAATGGAAAATCAACCTTAAATGTTTGAATAAAAGTAACCCATTTATAATACTATTCATATGGAAATTGTATTTTCATCAAATGGATATATTAAATTGCGCAGAATCTTCACTCTAATTTGCATTTTGAATTGAACTCTTTGTCCCAGTATTTAAAACTTCTATTGAGGTAGCTTTTGTTTAGGAAAGTAGTAGAGAAATACCACTAAACTGCTTACTATACTTATTGGTTATGAAGCCATTAAATACTGGTATGTAAGAAATAATGGAGTTTTGTAAATGTCGCCAGCACCTCTGGCAATGTTTCATTATTAAGCATAGATCCTTTAAGTGTCAGTTTTTATTGTTATGGCAATTTCTGCCCACCATGAGGTAGTTATTTTAGTTTTTTTTGAAGAAGCAGTTCTGCTAGGTAACTGAAATTACAGTGAATAAAAACATACAAGGAAAAAGACTGCTGGTTGATCAAGTCTGTCCCATTCAGTTATGTTGCAACGAAGCAACATGACTCCCAATACTCTCCACACACCAGCAGCCATGTAATCTCCTGGGAGAGACAAAATAAAAACAGATTAAAGAAAATACCCGAGGCCAATTTGGGGTGGAAAAATAATTCTGGGAAATTCCTCCCCTACCTGAAGGCAATCAAAAACGAGTTCCAGGAGATAACTATGATCACAAGGTACATTATCCAACATCCCACCTACCTTTTGTACGCAGTGATGTCCGCCTCCTTCAGGAACTTGTCCAACTCCTTTTTGAACATTTGCGGCAAATACGCATCCACTGCACGTGGTGGCAACCTGTTCCAAAGATCAGTAATCCTCCGGAAAAAGAAAAGCTTCCTGACATCTAACCTCGTTACCCTAACTTATCCAATTCAAATGTTCTGTACACAGTCTAGTCCTTTCATCATTTTAAATACTTAAATCAAGTCTTCCCGAAGTCTGACTGAAGGCAGATTGAATGCTTCCTTTTTGAGGGGTTGCTGAGATCTTAACTCTATAGGCTATTTGCTGTTGAGATTCATCATTTAAATGAAATAATCTGTAAATGGTATCATTCCAGAAGACGTATCTTACTGCATGCAAGATATCCATGAGATCCTGTTTTCTAATATATTTAAAAAAGCCAAAAATTACCTTTAAAAGAAACTTAGCATGTGGTATATATGGTTTACTGGTAGAGTTGCAATAATACTAGCTGAGGGATTACTGCACTTTATAAGTAAAAACCTAAATTATTGACCCAACTTGGCTATTGGTTCCCAAGGAAACCTAGAAACAAAGGGAATTAAAGGGAATTAATCACTCACAATGTAGGGAAGTTTCAAGTAGATTTATAGTGTTAAGATAGAAAGAAGAATTTGGTTTAAACCACACTCTGAAATAACTGACTTTTTTCTTAAAACAAAATTGGAATTTGATTCCTAAATACAAGGCATCATTTGTAAAATATATGTATATATAAATAGATGTGTACATACATAGTTTTAACATATTTGGTTTTTGAATTAAAATCCTAAAGAGTCCAACAAAAAGTATTTCACAACCTGAGTTCACCATATTTGTATTCAGCATTCACTGAAAACCTTAATGCATTGTTATGTATTCTATGATTTATTTTAAACAAGCTTCAAGTCCAGAGTAGCCTGCCAATCAAACTGGCTTGCCTCAGTTGGGTGAGTTTTTTTAAGTTCACAGTCAGACTGCAAGGTACATCAGGTTAGAACCAAGTTGTTTCATTGGGATAGAAAGAGAAAAAAAATAATTGTTTTGTTTGAAGCACCTTTCCAATCTTCTAGATCATGGGATGTTAATAGTCTATGGCTCTGACTCTATTGCCGTCTCAGGGAAAACTTGAAATATTTTGAAACAAAGAAATGTTGCCAAGGTATGTGTAAATGCCTGAACAAGTCTCAGGAGAAAACATTTTGATGCTGGAGAAAACATTTTGATGCTAAACAAAGAGGGATCTCGTAGTTTCAATGTAGAGTTCTGAATAGTAGTGTGATGCACTTGTGACTGGTGCTGAGGAAGAGTCTGTTGAACTCTAAATGCATCGAGGATAATCAGGATTACACTGACTGGATCTTTGGATGTTAGTCTGCTAGAGCACGTTTGGATAAAGGTTTTCAACATTCCAATCTTGCTTGATTGATGCAACGCTGCCTGAGCAAATCTTTCTAACACTTTTTTTGGCTTGACCTTTTTCTCACTTGTTTTTCTTTTGTGATCCATGTCATTCATTTTAGCTGCAAAACATATTTAAACTTCATGGTTCAGAGAGAAGAGAAAACAAAAGAGAACAATGGTTAAATCAACCTACTAAATTAAAGTCAATGTAGTGCTCTCTAGAGAAAATGGTAATTATTACTGGTAAATAGAACAGTTTTAGAAAGAACCCTTTATTCACAAAGCACAGTCAATGATTTTAACATTAAAATTTAGAAATTACTGTGTAGATGAATTTCAGATTACATCTGCTTTCACTTAAGAATTTTATTAATGTCTGTCACATATCATGATAGGGATACAGCAGTTAATTTACACACTGACACAAAGAAAATTGATTCCACTTTGAAAATTCAAGTAGAAACTGATCTTATCACACATAAGTGAGTATGAAAATAATAAGTGATTAAAAACCAAATTATTTTAGCATATTGTTTATAAGTGACTTCTTCCTTCAAGTGTGAAGAATAATGTGTGATATGTGACTTCAATATCTACCAGGAAACACGTTTTATTTGTTAGGTGAGGATAGAATAAATTACTGTACTTTAAAATCTGTTGTGCTTTGTCACCTTGAGCTTTAGTTTGCAGTAATTCTGATTGGTTTATCCTTGCATGTCACTGTCATGGTTGCAGCATGAAGCGTGCCAGCTCTTTGAATGTACTTAACACAGGTGGCAAGGCTACTGAAGATCCTTTTCAAGTAAGCCCTATGCATTTTTACCAGTCAATATCAGTGGCAGTGTCTGGGCTGAAGATTCCTAAAAACAGACATGTTTTACATTTCTGTTATTTATTAAAAAGATTTTTATTTATGTTAACTACTTGCACTTGTATATATGCCATTGGGAAATGTCTATTTCTTGCTGTCTTTTTCACTATCATCTTCTTGCAAGGATTTTTTCTGCCAGAATTAAGTCCGTGTTTTAAAATGCCTTTGTGTCTCACATTTAATTACCTCTGGCTTCAGATAAGACACTGCTGCTCCTATCTAAATTTCCCCCCTTGTTTTTGTGTCTTAACCCTGTTGCATATTGTAAGGAATGCTGCAGTCAGTACAGAGTTCAGCATGTGTGAACAGTAGATTCTTATTGACTTATTCCTGCTATGGCAAACAAATTCAGGAATTTCCAGTTTGAATAGAAATTAGCGGGAGAGTTTCTCTCATAATGGAGAAATGTTTCAAACCTTCACATCTCTAACACAATATTTATTGGAGAAGGGCATGGATTTGACCCTGAGTGCTTTCAACCTATCTTGACTTCAGCATTCTGTACTGTGTAACATTTATTGAAACTAACAATTCTTAAATAAGCTCAATAAATGCTTTATATATAGATGTACATTTTACTAATTGCTAGCTAACCTGTGGGATAATTTAAAAGGGAATGCTTCTTACTAACTGGAATGTTTTGCCTTTTGCTTACAATTTAATCCACAGAAAATAATTAGTAACATGGAGGTACATACTGGTCTTTTTAAACCTTTGTGTATTACCATGTATATTCATGTACTGGTGTGGGCATAAACGTCTCCATAGGAATTTCTTACTATCTACTAACTTTCCTTCCTGCTTTAAAGGGCGAATCTTGCATCTCACCAGTATTGAATCAATAGCATATAATCTACTGCATTTTTCCCATGTTTCTTTTTTGAAAAAGATTAGTTAACCATTTCTTGTTGGGTAACACCAAAACAAAGGTGCAGTGTTAGTGCTATCTGTGTTGCACAGTCTACAGTATCCTAAGATATTTTATCTTAAAAATGTGGTAGCTGGCTCCATTGTTAAGAATGAATTAATAATTCAGAGCAAAGGATCTAATTAATACAGTGGCTGGTTACTTTTAGCCAGAGCATATAGAATAGATATTGTGAATTGAACAATATTTCACTATTACTATTTAACCCACAGAAAATAATTAGTAACATGGAGGTACATACTGGTCTTTTTAAACCTTTGTGTATTAACATATATATTCATGTACTGGTGTGGGCATAAACTTCTCCAAAGGAATTTCTAACTGTCTACTAATTTTCCTTCCTGCTTTAAAGGGCAAATTTTATTATTCGAATAAATTTTATCGATGTTTTTACAAAAATAAGTTGAAGTCCTTCCTCTAGCCTGTGTGGGTTACCTTTCAAATATTTAATGGGGCCTCGGCTTTATACTATATTTATAAATGACTTAGATGAAGGAATAGGGAGCCATATATCCAAGCTTGCTAATGACACCAAGTTAGGTGGCACAGTAAATAGTGTAGATGGGAACAAAACGTTGCAAAGGGACATTGATAGATTAAGTGAGTGGGCAAAACTGGTAGATTCAGTTCAATGTGGGGACGTGTCAGGTCATCCACTTTGGACCTAAGAAAGATAGATCAGAGTATTTTCTAAATGGTGAAAAGCAAGGAACTGTGGAGGAGCATAAAGATTTAAGTACAGAAATCACTAAAAGCTAGTAGACAGGTACAAAAATAATTTAAACGGCTAATGGAATGTCGGCCTTTATTTCAAGGAGGTGGAAGTTATGTTACAGTTATATAAAGCTCTTCATTTAGAGTACTACATTCAGTTCTGGGCACAGCACCTCAGGAAAGATATATTGGCCTTGGAAGGGATGCAGCGCCAATTCACCAGAATGATACCGGGGCTAAAAAGGTTAAATTATGACAATAGATTTCATTCCCTTGAGAATAGAAGATTAAAAGGTGATCTAATTGATGTTTCAGATGATTAAAGGAGTTGATGGGGTAGATAGAAACTATTACCTCTGGTGGGGGAGTCCACAACAAGGGGGCATAACATTAAAGTTAGAGCTAGGTCGTTCAGGGGTGATGTCAAGATGCACTTCTTCACACAAAGGGTAGTGGAAATCTAGAACTCTCGCCCCAAAAAGCTGTTGAGGTTAGGTCAATTGGAAATTTCAAAACTCAGATTGATAGATTTTTTGTTAGGCAAGGGTATTGAGGGTTACGGAACCAAGGCGGGTAGATGGAGTTAAGATACAGATCAGCCACGATCTAATTGAATGACGGAAAAGGCGCGAGGGGCTGAATGGCCTACTCCTGTTCGTATGTTCCTATTAAATATCCATCTAAATCATAGAGTACAATCCAGTTTATGACATCATCTCTACACTGACATGGAATTTCTCTCTTTAACTCTCTAGTATTCTTATATTTGGTGCAAAATAAAAATAAGACCATGTGTTCATTTACTGAAGTCGATTTCTTGCTATTGAGTAAAGTGCTGGTGTTTGCCGTTTGTGAGAGAAAACTATCGGTGTGGCAGCTGGATGAGTTTACTTTTGAAGGTTGGATATGGTGATGACTTTTTCTAAGGAATATCTATTGTAAAAAGTTACTGAAAATATCAGTTAATTTCTGTTTAGAAAAACATCATTTATGGTTAGTTCCTTTTGAGATCGTTCTGACAATCTCAAGAAGTTGAGTGCCGTACAAAACTCTAAATAGGTCTAAGTGTTGGATGACATTGATCTGAGGTATAGCGGCATCCTGCTCTCGGGAGATTGGGTACAAAGAAGGAAAATCGTAAAATTTTACAGCCAATATGGAGGCCAAGGAGGAGGGGAAGATCCACCCCAAGTCAAAAAGTGAGAAAAAGACCAGCAGGGCACATCGCCAGGGTGACGACAGTTACCCGGATAAAAGTTCTGCACAAGAATGCACCTAGCATTAAAAAAAAACAAGTGAATTGGAAGCACAAATTCAGTTTAAAGGGCATGATGTAGCCATTACAGAGACCTGGCTACAACCTGAGCATAACTGGGAGCTAAATATTCCAGGCTGTCGGATCTTTCAAAAGGACAGGGAAATTGGGAACGGAAAGGGAGTAGAAATATTGATAGAGGGCAGAATTACCGCAGTAGAAAAGGGATTTCAGTAAGGATGATTGGGTAGTGGAAACTATGGGTAGATGTACAAACAGCAAAGGATGCAAGACTCTGCTAGGAGTTGTCTACAGACCTCCTGATAGTAGTAGTGTAGTGAGGGGATTTATAAAGAGAGATCAGGGAAGCCTGTAGCAAAAACAAAGTGGTTATAATGGGAGATTTTAATTTTCACATTGACTGGGAGAAGCAGAACAACTCAAGTAGTAAAGGCAATGATTTTCTAGAACGTATTCGGGACAGTTTTCTAGAATAATATATTTTAGAATCGAGGAGGGAACAGGTCATACTGGATTTACTGATGAATAGCAAACCAGAATTAGTTAATCTAATAGTAAGGGGACATCTTGCAAATAGTAACCATAATATGATTGAATTTAATATTAGGCTTGACAGGAAGAAGGGAGAGTCAAAAAACAAGGTTATAAATTTAAGTAAGGCAAACTTTGAAGGGATGAGAAATAAATTGACCACAGTAAACTGGGCTGAATTATTAATGGGTAAACCTACAAACGGTGAGAAGTATTCAAAAACGTATTTGGTATAATACAAAATTAGTACATACCCCTATAAGGAAAAGGCTCCACTTCAAGCAACCATGGTCAACAAATGAGACAGTATCAAGCTAAAAGAAAAGGCTTGCACAAATGCAACGAAAAATGGAAATCCAACAGAATGAGTGAACCATAAAAAGCAATAAAGGGATACAAAGAAACGAATTAGAAGTACAAAAAGGAACGGATAAAAAACTTATATGGGATATCAAAGCTAACCGCTAAAGTTGTTATAAATATATTAAGAGAAGGGGAGCTGTAAAGGGAAAGACAGATGCAGGCAAGTCTATAACGGATAATAAGAAAAATGAAGACTTGTTAAATGAGTATTTTGTATTCATTTTCACACTGGAGGAGGAGGACAAACTACTAGTGGTACATGGGAAGAAACTTAGTGGATTTAATATTTTTTTTTAATGGTAATGGAGAAAGTAATGGGACTTTATATTTGCAAATCCCAGGACCTGATGGTTTCCATCCCAGGGTATTAAAAGAAATAGGTGAGTAAATTGCATTAGTCACTTTTCCAAAGCTCTCTAGATTCAGGAATTGTGCCCTTGGATTGGAAAATTGCAAATGTATTTCCATTACAAAGAAGGGAGGGAGATAGAAACCAGGGTAACTACCAAGCTATCAGTTTAATATCCATTGTGGGTAAGTTAATAGAATCAATCATAAGTGACTGAGCACTAGGACAGGTATCAGTTGATCAGAGAGTGAGCATGGATTCGTGAAGGGTAGGTCATGTCTGACTAATCTTGTTGAATTTTTGAGGTGGTGACTTGCATGGTGGATAAGGGAGTATCTGTGGATGATGTCTATATGGGCTTCCAGAAGGCATTTGATAAGGATTCGCACAAGAGATTATTAGCAAAAATCAGAGTACATGGAATTGGAGCTAACTTTGTGACATGGGTTGGTAATTGGTTGGGAGGTAGGTTACAGAAAGCAGGGATAAAGGGTTCGTTCTCTGATTGGTGGAATGTTGACAAGTGCTGTTCCCCACAGATCTGTACTGGGTCCTCAGCTTTTCACCATTCTTTTTAATGACTTGGATAAAGGAATAGAGCTTGTATATCCAAGTTTGCATTGATAGTTTGGTAGCACAGTTTCTCTAGTCTCTCCTCAACATTAAAACCTCTTATCCTTGTTATCTTGATACTCTTCTGTACTCTTTCCATGGTCTTGACATCCTTCCTAAAGAAAGGCGCCCAAATCTGGAAACAGTAACCATATACAGGAAACTCTTTATTAACCGGCACCGACGGGACCAGCGTGGTGCCGGTTAATCAAAAAGTCCGGATAACGGAGAGTTATATCTCCCAACGTACGAGAGCCCCGTACACATTGACATGCGCCTGCATTCGGAGCTCCGTCTCCCCGGGGACCGCCAGCTGACCATCTGTCGTGTCCGCTGCCTACCCGGGCTGCACATTCCCCTCCCAATCTACACGCTCCGATACAAGGCAAACGCCTCGGGGTTTTTTTTTAAGTTAATTTTAAACGAGAGATGAAGGAAAACCCTGGTTACCTACTCAAGAATTTTGCCGGTTAAGAGAGATTTCCGGATATTTGGGTGCCGGTTAATAAAGAGTTTCCTGTACCACATATATAATCGCATACAACATATATATTTGTTAGCTGTTCTCACATCTCTCAATTTTCTGCCATTTCCCCCCCACCCCCTCTTCTTTCCTTGAGGTTTTCTGAGGTATGGTGGCTCACCCAAATGGCCATTCATGTTGTGTAAGCTTAGACATTGGGGCCCCAATATTTACGGGGGGGGGGGGGGGGGGGGGGGGGGGGTGGAACCAGGAAATCCTGGGAATGCTAAGGTCCTGCTAAATTTAACGGATCGGGAGGGATCGCGGGTCGAAGGGGGGTAGGTGGGGTCAGACCAGCTATCTTGGGGGGGTGGTTGGACCGGCAATCGGGAGGGAGGGAAAGATCACGACCCACGATTTGCAGAAAGTTTGCTTGGGGGGTTGGGTGGGGCGGGGGAGCACTCCTCCTCCTGGCTCACAAACAGTGCTGGAAAAGCACTTGCCTTCTGCAGCCGGCTGCCTCCGTCTCTCTTTCATTGCTGGGTTTGCCGAGCCCTGGGAACCCGGCCAGCCAGTGTTAAATTTAAATAAGGCTCCCAACTGCGCTGTGGGAGTCAGATTTAACTATTGTAAGGTACACATTGTTAAAAGTGGGATGACAATTTGATAAAGCTGCTTCAAAAGAGAAGCATATGAGATACAAGGTTTTATGAGGGATAGAGTACAAAAGTGATAATGCAAAGCCAGTATAAATCATTGGTTAGGCGGCAGTTCGAAAATTGTCTGGTTTTGGGCACCTTTCTTTAGGAAGGATGACAAGGCCATGGAAAGAGTACAGGCATAATAGATTCACCAAGATAATCAGGATGGCAGGCTTTGGTTATGGAGTGAGTGATTAGAGAAATTGGGGCTTTTTTTTTTGAAAGTCAGGAGATTTAATAGAGGTGTTCAAAATTCAGGGTTTTTGAAAAGGTAAATAGGGAAAAACTATTTCCACTGGTTGGCGAGTTGATAAAGAACTTGCATATATATTGTATTTCATGACCTGAAGACCCCTCCCCCACTACACGGCCAATGAAGTGTAGTCATTGTTTTAATATAGGGAACTGCGGCAGCCAATTTGCACACAGCACGGTCCCACAAACAGCAATGAGATAAATGACTAGATAATCTGTTTTTGATGGTGTTGGTTGTGGGATCTTTTACATCTACCTAAGAGTGCATATGGGGCCTTGGTTTAACATCTTGTGCAAAAGATTGTACCTCTGGTAGTGCAGCCACTCCCAGGGTACTGCGCTGAAGTGATAGCCTAGATTATGTGTTCAAGTCACTGGAATTATGGGGAAAGTGGCAGTATGGATACAAAATTGACTCAATGGCAGGAAGCAAAGGGTGGATGGATGTTTTTCAGACTGGGAGGTGGTTTGCAGTGGTGTTCCCCAAGGGTCAGTTTTGGGTCCATTACTCTTTGCAATTTTTATAAACGACCTAGACTTGGGTGTAGGGAGCAGCATTATAAAGTGTGCAGATGATACGAAACTTGGCAAAGTAGTAGATCATGATGAGGATAGTTATAGGCGACCAGGATGGTGAAATGGGCAGCAGCATGGCAAATGGAGTTCAGTGTGGAGAAGTGTGAAGTGATGTACTTTGGGAGGACTAATCTGGAATGACTGTATACTATAAATGGCACGTTTTTGAAAAGTGTAGACAAGCAGAGAGATCTTGGTGTCCATGTATATTAGGGTGACCATCCGTCCACGTTTTCAGGGGACAGTCCCCGGATGAGGGACTGTGTCCCCTGCCAACAGTGTCTCCGGAAGAGTCCCTAATTCAGGAAACTCAGCTCCGAATATGCGCAGGTTCAAATCAGGAGTCACATGACCCCGAGCTGCCCTGCGGTTGGTCAATAAAGTGGGCGGGGCAGGTTCCGATAGGTGGGAGGGATGTCGGTCGATCTGTTTACAACCAGTAGAAGGGGTGGACTCACTGAGGGACTTTAATTTATGCAGAGATTGCGCTCTGGCCGCAGTATGCATGCTTCCCCCCCCCCCCCCCCCCCTTCCACACCCACTGAATCCCCGGATAGTCCTGTGAAATTCGGTTGAAGAGAAATTGGCCCCGGTGCCAAAATGTCCAAGTAACGGGGGCCGCTGGTAACCGATCTAATGAGCAGCGGCTGGAGCCGGATCAGAGCGCGCTCCACGGTCTTGGATGGCGTGGGTGAGTGTCAGGTTATAGAAGGGGAGGAGCCGGTGATTGCAGCTGGAAGTTTTTGCTGTGAACAGCGGCCGCATTATTCAGGTGGAAACCTCTCCCACTGCTTTTTGCAGATTCAGTTTGCATCAAAGTAACAAATTTTTGCCGCGCTACACTGCGCAACCTAGATTTTCCGTCCTGGCTACTTTGCTGTATTCCCACCCTGTGTCTCCCCGGATTTGGTTTAGAAAATATGGTCACCCTTATACAAATCCTTAAAGGTGGTAGGGCAAGTTGATAAAGTGGTCAAAAAAACATATGGGTTACTTGGTTTTATAAATCGAGGGATAGAATATAAAAGCAGAGATAATGCTAGAACTTTATAAATCACTGGTTAGGCCTCAGATCAAGTATTGTGGACAATTCTGGGCGATAAGGATCAGACTGATATTTTTTTCCTTCTTCGTAGCCCAGGGGCATAGAACTGTTGTGCCCAAACTGTTGCCACAGCTGAGATCAGCTATACCATGTTTTAATAACTAGCAATTCATATGTCATATTGTGTAAAATGTTCATTCTAAAATGACTGAACTTGTATTGAAAAGCTTACCTAAATGACAAAAGTGAAAATAGTGGGTGAGATAAACCATTTAGATCTGTTACTCCTGACTCTGGTAAGTTGCTGTATTTGGACCTTAGGACTTTGTTTAAACCTTAACATTTATCAATAGAATCCAAGATAGTTTTTGATAACTTTCATTTGTTAGAATGCTTTGCTCTGGTTATCGAGGAAATTTTGGTGAGTTTGTCAATATAGAAAATGTAATAGAATGCTTTTATAAATGTACATTTTTTTCCAGGTGAAGGTAAAAATGCCCAGTTACAAGGAAGATCACACAATCATAATCCTAATTATAGCAAGGAAAAGATTAATATTTAAAGGCCCATTTTAAAAAGTCACCAAGTCTTTTAAAATTAAAATTGTTAGAAATAATCTTTTGTAATATTTTCTTTTGTCCAGTTTGATGGATGTTTTTTTTTAAGTTTCAACATTGGATGTTGTTGATCTCATTAATGGTGATTGCTTGGACAGGCTATTGAACCCAATTGTATAAGGGAGCTGAATTAATATAAACAGTTGGAATGAAAATTCAGATACTTCATGGTCTGGACCATATTTCTCCACCGGAAAGCTCAGAAATAATGGACACTTAATATGAGTAACATCATGAATATTTGAGTAACCTAATATTTTCATTTTTGTACTGTTAATGTGCTACCAGTGAATTTAATACATCGTTACTGTTTCCACAAGTACAAATGATGGAAGTTTTGTCCTGGTACATATTTGATTTGTGTCTTTCCACATTGAGGATTAATACCTTATTTTAATGATACATAGTTTAAGCCTTTCCTATAGCCATTAAAATACAGTAAGGTATTAATCTATCTGATTGAGAAATGTGAAACAAATAATCAAGTATTTGCTTGCTTTATTCTCTTACTGCTATAATTCCAAAATGTTGTCTTGGGACCAGTAGTTTTAGCTTTGGAGGATATCTTAAAGTTCTGGAACTCAGCTCCAAGGTTGGGACAAGACAGGATTGAAACTATCTGCAGAACTAGGCAACCTAATTAAATTGGGACAGTTGAGAGGTATGGTCTGGATAGTTAGCTCCTTCAAACCAGTTCTTTGCTCTCTTTCTCCCCTCCCCACTCACCCCATTCCAGGTACCATTAGCATTTGCTCTTTAAAAAGAAAATATTAACAAATTTGACAGTGTTAATGTTGATCACGATTATTTGTAACATTTGATTTGCTGTATGAGTAGATATTCCACAGGTTACTAAGCAATTAGTATTGTTGGGTTACACTATGTGCTTGGATAACATTTTGTGTAATTTTTGGTATCCTTTGTGATGAAATGTTTAATTGCACAATATTGATTTTTTTTGGTTGTACAGCCTTATTCACACTTGTGTTCTCTCAATCTTGTTTCCCAGATTTTTCCACTGTTGGGTTCAGAGTACCATTTTGCATTTGTAGTATATTCTACATTAACAATTTGTAAAATGGTGTTAACACTTGAAACTGTTACAATAGTTAACATTTTTAATTATTAAAAAAAAATGCACCACTGTCTATTTTCAAGCTTGAAAATAGGGAAACTAATTGTGCAGTTATGACTGAAATCCTAAGAGACGTCATATAATTTGCAATAATTTAAAATAGACAAGAATTACAAAAAAGCATATTGTAAGAAAATCCTTACAAATGCTTTTAAGATTGATTTCATTTTGCTACACAAAACACTGATGCAAATATCCTTCCATACCACCAGCTCCAATCATTTTGAAAATATTGACCATCTTTAACCAGCAAAATAAGATTGTACAATAAACCCATGAATATTATGCTTTTTAATGTTTTACAAAAGCTTACTTGTGAATTTTTTCTTGCTCTTTTGCAAACTGCAGCAACGAAATAATCGTCTGACAGAATCCAGAAGTCTGAGTGTCAGTCATAACGACCTAATGCACTGTGGATCACAAATTGGCATGAACTAGACCTTCCATGTGAAAGAAACAAGAGATCCTCATTGCTATAATTTCTTATCACTTCTTTTCAATATTAAGGTCTTGGAATATTATCCTGTATAAATGACTCACAGTAAACTTCAGATATTGTATCAGAACACAAACTGTATCTTCCAATATAGTGAATTCTTTATATTTCATTGATACAATATGTGAGTTACTACAATGCCGATGGCATCAAGGAGAATTTGTTTTAAAGAACAAAATAAAATGCCACAGCTGAGCTGGTTTTAGATATGTGGGTAGAAACTACTTTTTTGAGATCTTTTAGATTGAGTTAATTTGTACAGCTAAGTTTGTCCTTATTTGTTATTTTAAAATAGGGTCTCATGTAAACCACTTTTATGAGCTATGTCCAATGAAGGCCACTTTACCTTTTAACATCTGATGTGGCTTACTCATGCCAGATATCCAAATATTTGTCATTACATAATTGAGTAACCTAGTATATCAGATATTGTAATATAAAGGTTAATTGATCATTAATAAACCATTAATATTAACAAAAAGAAGAAAAATCTTTGAGGTACTTGTACAACCTCACTTCTCTCTGATAGATGATACATGGTTGACTATACTATGAACTTGCACTATATATCCCTAGAATCAGATAGAAACAAAAGATGCTGCTAATGTGTGTGGAGGTCACTTTTATTACAAAATTGCTTTTATAATACCTCACAATCAGCTGTCCGACATGAGAACTTTACAAAACCAATAATTGAACAACAAATCATACCAAACTTAATGTTCTGGTTAGTAAATAAGATTTGGATTGAAAATTGCAGATAAAAGTTATGTTTGAATGCTACTTGGACTAAAATAAAATTGAAATAGCGTATAACTGAATAGAACTGGACCCCTATATAGCTCTTCATTTAAAATGGCGTACTATTAAAAGAACAAAACATGATGCATATTTGAAATTACTGATGTATATACAGGCATGTAAATTCGGTGGTGACCAGTGAGACTGCAGGAGCTGATGAGATTACACGAACAATATATATTTTTAAATTTGGAAATTGAGGGCCTTTATAGTTAACTTCATCCATCATTGCCTCATTATCTTGCACTTGTGTACATATTTAGCCTGTCTCCTGTGTAATCATTTCATGTTCTGTTTAGGCAGTACCTGGAGTACTACTTGTCTGCTTACAAATGTGATTTTATAGCGTGTTTTATCCCTTTTTAGTTTTATATTTGTATATTAACAGAAAATGTATTTGCACATATTAAAAACGAGGAACGATAAAAAGTAGGACTGCAAATGAAGATTGAAATCATGACAGTTTATAAAAATAGAATAGTCATAGTAGTCAATAGGTATGTAGATTCTCAATTCCATTAAAAGGTTTACATGTGGTTCTACAAGCACTTGTGAGTTTTTAATATAACAGAATGATTGACTGCAGCAGTTGTTAAAGATGTCACAAGTCAAATTCTGACTACATTAGTTACTAGATTCTGTGCATTTAGCAGAAAAAATGTTTTAAAAAATGTTGGTTAAGGCTATTAAAATTAAAACCAGTTGTAGCTGCACAAAAGTTATTTCATTAAAAAGCTGCAGATTTACACATTTATGCTTTTATTCCAAGTTGCAGCCTCTAATCCAGAAATTAAATCAGTTCCACCTCAAGATAAAATTTAAATTTAACCATGCATGAATGCTGTGATCTTATTACAAGACCAATCCGAGGACAGTGATTTCTGCAGGTGGTGGATTTTAGTGTCAGAAGAGAGATTGTTTAATAAGCTTAGCTGATGAGTTTGCATCCAGTTAACAGATGTTTAGTTGTGTATTGCACTTTCACTAGGACTAGCCTGTGTAGCCATGACATTGCATGTAATATTTTGATACGACTCACCTGGAAAAGTGTAGGTCTTTAAAGTGCTACCAGTAAGCAGGTGATGTAGTTCAGATAAGAATATACTGTATTATTGTCATGATTTTTCTTAGAACTGAAGACCTGTACATTGGTATGTTGGTTATATTTGACCTATGTTACAATATTTATGTTCAAAATGTATGAAACTTACATTTTTTGTGAAATGAGTAGTAAGAAATAAAAGCAATTAAAAAAAAAAAGTAGTTCTTTATATAAAATGTATGTACAAATTGTTACTGAAAGCAAACTGTCAGAAGATGGTAGGTCATTTTTATTTGAACTTTCTTTATGGCTATATATTACACAGTAGTCATCCTAATGGGTGTACCTGTAACATTCCACCTGTGCTCTACTTGTATCACATTTTGCCCTCGGACTTTAGTATACCATGCATTTAAACCATATTCCCTCATTCCTATTATCTCTTTTTGCACTTTCCCTCCCTTCCATCCATCCCTCAGTTTAAAAAAAAATTCTTAACAGAAGATGTATTTTCTGCAGTAAGGAACGCCCTGTGTTGGAAGAGTGGTAATTTATTAATTTGGCCTACACAAGCTATTTAAAACTATTTCCTCCCTTAAGTATCTTCTGTTTGCCACAAGTGATCAGTGTGATTTTTATACTGAAGACTTATCAATTCACAAAATTGTACTTTACTTTATAACCACTTGCAACAGCAGAAGTCCTTTTAAGCAATCTTGTGTGTATTATGTATCTTTCTATTCAGATGTGGGAGATGTTGGCTCTTATGTGGATAAATAATGGCAGTAGTGATGTGCATACACAAACCATCTGGAAGGGTGCATTAGTTTGGACATCAGTGTTCCGTACACAGGAATAAGACACAGTACTAACAGACCAGCTTAATAGGAGCACAATAGCACCTTATGATTGGAGCTTATATTGAGAATTTTCCATATGAGTGATAGCTAATCAAAATGTAAGAATATTTAATGCCAGAGTTTTCCCAGGTTTTCAAGGATTTGTATTTCAAGGCCAGAGCCAAGGTATCATTGAACCATGAACAACAGTTTGGGGGTATAACTTCTGTTTATATTTTTTAAAATCACTGATGGAAAAACACTCAGGACTGTAAAGGACTTCAGGAAGACACCGGTTAGCAGAATGGGAAGACAGGTGGCAGGTGCAATTTAATTGGATAAGTGTGAGGTAATACACTTTAGGACAAAAATGAGGAATGGGAGTATACACTTAAATTACACTGAAGGGTGGATGAACAGAGAGCTCTCGGGATTCAAACACATAATTTTCTGAAAGTGAACTATGAAAAGGCCAGTAGCATTTTAGATTTAAATGGCCCATATTTTCCGATCCCTACGGGTATGTACGAGGTGTGTACACACCCGTAGGGGCCTCACAAGTGCCGGTTTCAGGCATTCGAAGCGCATGCGCTGAAAACCGGCACTTCCGATCTGTCAAGAATTCTGCCCTGGAGAAGGGCCTCTGCGGGTGGAGAGTTACGCTTTCTGCAGAACCTCCGCCCGCTGAAAACCTTTAAAAATCTTACACCTGGTAAAAGCAGGCGTATGGCCTGCTTTTACCAGCATAAGAGTTTTAAAAAAGTTTTTAAAAATTTTTTTCACTCATTTATAATTTTAAAATACTTTTAAGGTAAGTTTATTTTTAGCCTTTCAAAAAATTTAATTTGTTTAAAATATTTAATTGAATCTAATTTTAAATACGTGATTTTTTAAAATGTATTTAACGTTTGTGTGTTTTTTGAATGATCCCCATTCATACGTTTGACGGGTCTAAGCTGAGAGACCTGTCAAAAGTGTGAAGGGTGATTCCCTTCTTCCATTGGTTCCCCATGGCCCACGTGATCCCAGGGACGCATGTGAACTGCCTGTGCCCCTGGGATACCTGGGCCTCTGCGCGCGCGGACCAGGAGAGGCCCAGGAGCGGAAGTGTCGGGACCTATGAAGCCAGCAGGTAAGTTCATAGATTTTTTCCAGATTGGAGGCATCCGCACGCAGGAAGCCTCTGATCGGAA